>JARBWK010000010.1:44711901-45311901 GCA_030556195.1 Anolis apletophallus | reverse complement strand
TTCTGATCATGCCTAGCATAGAATTTGCTTTTTTCACTGCTGCTGCGCACTGGGTTGACATCTTCATTGAGCTGTCCACCAAAACCATTTGTTGCAGCTGGCAAGGCGTTGCTCTTGCCATCCAGGCCATTGCCTCCTGCTTTGCATTGCTGCTGGACTGATCGTTTGATTGGCTGTGGGTGTGGAATTCTGGACTTTGGTATTGTATTTTGTGGGTTTCCACATCTTGTGTCCTATCTTCGACTGCTCCACCTTTAATCCCCTCTGTGCTAGATTCTACTGCTCCTTGGTTTTGGATTCTGGATTGGCCTGACTTTGCTGCTTCGTTCGCATTTCTCCTGGCTGGCCTAAATGACCGTTTTTACTCTTCTACTTCATCTGCATTTCCCTGGCTTGACTAAAAGGATCGTTTGGCACTTCTTCTCCGTCCTCTTCCCTCCTGGCTTGACTAAAGTACGCTTCTACTCCATTTGCATTCTGTTTGGCTGCTTGTGACCTTTTGTGCTCACTCTCTCAGCCCAATTTCTGTTGCGAAGAAGCCTGAACTGGGTGTTTACTTTGTGTTGGATTTCCTTATCATCTTGATATGCCTCTGGGCTTGTTTGAGTCACAGTGATGAAGTTTGGGACTATTGTAAATAAACTCTGTTAACTTTACTGTGCCTGGCTTCTTAAGGTGGTCTGGATCACGACAGAGAATATGGATCACTTCTAGTAGTCCAGCAAATTCAGATCTAACAGATTTTCATATTTTGCAATATCTAGATTTTACTTTACAATACTGACTTGGCAACCTTGGCAAACTACATTGGAAAATACAAGCTTGTGACTGAGAGTTCACGTTTTATTCAGATTTTGGTGACAGAAGATGATAAAGATATGCATTTCTTTCACTAAATAAAATTGGATTCTTAATTCAACAACCCTGGTCTTCTAAAGCAAAGTCCATTTCAATGAACCATCTCTAGTAGTCCAGCAAATTAAGATCTAATTTTTTATTTGCAATATCTAGAGTGCATTTTATCAAGAGTTTCACTGCTAATAAAAAGGAAATGAAGTGAGTAACATTCTGTAACTACTGGAATAAATTCACACACTTGTCCATGTCTTATATGTACATACATTTCAGAGACCATAAACTGGTTTTAAAAAGTAGTTATCTGATCTGAATAAATTTCAGAAGATGTAAAAAAAAAAGGATATAACATGTGTATTTTGATGACTTGCTGACAGAATACTTATGTGTAATTTGCCATACCTTCCTCCTACTGCGTCGTCTTGTGATTGGGCCCCGGCAGTGTTCCTTTGTGAACGTCGCAGTGACCCCCCTGGACTGTTATTAGGCCGGTTGGACATTGGCACCTCTCTCCTGAAGGGACATACCCTTTCTAGACACTACCATTCACTGAAAGGCAAAATAGTATTTCAGTTAATCATACAACACAATCGCTGCAAATATATATCCTTACACACATACACAGGACACATGTTTCCTCTAATTACATCTGATCTTGAACGCTTAAATTATTATATACTTTTACACAAGTTGACAAAATTGCTACCTGGCTTCTTTTGACATAATTCCATCTAATATTAAAGGTAACTTTAATACCACTATACTTGACAGAGTACAATAACAAGTAAATCATGCTCATTGTCCATCTAATCTAGAAGAATTTTCAGTAACTGGTCTATTAAAGTAACCTGCAAAAATGTCACAACATTCTATAGTTGCCAGGGCTATTATCATTGCAAAAATGGGGATAGAAACGGGGAAAGCTCAACAAATCTTCTGAGATCTACCTAATTTATTGAAATAGAATGACTCTAAAAGGATCAGAATGAATTTAAGTAGCCCCATGGAGAAAATACATGTTGCCTTAGAAAAAGGTGGAGAAACAAGTTATTTTACATCAATAAAAGATCGCTATCCTTTTACACAGGTTTTAATATTTAACACAACAATGCTCTGCCATGGCACTATTTTCTTATGTTATTTACTAAAGCAGGCATCTTTTAAAACATCAAACTGGCAGTTCTGATGTAAAACCAAAGCAGTAATTTTCTTTCCAAATGCTTCCAGAGAAAAAGAAGCTTTGGTCCAGAAGAACAGCTATATGCACATTAATTAGAATCTTCAACTGATTTTTTTTTAAACCCCAGGATAATCATTTTTAGCTTCCGAAAGTAATTATGTGTTAAGGGCTTTTGTACAGTATACAATAACCCTGGTCAACCATCAATGCATTCCAAAATGGCATGTCTCCTTCAGACAGATCACCGATTAATGATAACTAAAGGCATTACTAGAGATTTTAAACCACCGGTACCTTCAAATTTTGGTTAATCACAGCTCCTAGAGTTAAGGTACATTCCAATGCAAACCTTAATCAGGCGACATCTAACAACTGCATACCAGAAAAGTATGTTCCTTAACACTAATTAAAAGTTCAGTACCATTTTGTGGTACTCTGATTAATAAACTCCCTGCTTTAAATTTAGCACAACTGGAATATTTCCTCTAAATCATATCACAATCTTGTAGTAAATAGGACATATTTAAAGACAGTGAGAACTGCAAAACGGGCTTTGTATGATTTATTCAAAGCTCATAGTAGTCATAACACCTGGCTTGAAAATTGTCTATGAACAACATTTCACAGCTCTCCAAAGTTGAAAGAAAAATAATGACTTCAAGTATTTTAAAGCCATTACTTAGAGACTGTATTTTTTTGGATTTATCAGAAGTAAAAGTTATGAGATAGTCAATAAGTTGTATGCCTTCTACACTACTTTACTAAAGACCTCAGAACAAAACTCCAGACTACCCTGCCAATGTCCAATGACTTTGGCAGCACCATTCTAGGAAGATGACTACAATTAAAAACTGAAGGTTACAATCATGAGATAAATGAGATCATTTGCACAGATCTTACAGAGCTTTAATATCTTCGACATCTCTTGACCAAAATCTAACATCTCTAGTATAGTGATTTCCTCCCCTCCTGTTTGAAGAACTCTGAATCATTAAATGGGGGTGCCTCCAAGTCTTTAGAAGCAATTTTTTCGGTCTGCAAAGAAGGCTGCTGGATGGAATAGAAATACAGTGTTCCCTCATTTATTGCTGGGGACCAGGACCTCATGCAATAAGTGAAAAACTGCAATGTAGGGATGCTCTATTTATTTTAATATTTATACATTAGTTTAGTAGTTATACACTATTTTAAGTCTTTATAAACTTAAAATAAAGTGAAGGAAAGGAAAGGAAGGAAAGGCCCTTTAAGGCTGGAGGACTGGGGGGAGACTGAGGAGGGAAAGCGTCTTGGAGAGCAGCGACGGCAAAACCCCACAAAACAGCGAAAATACCATTATTATTTTTTAATTAATATTTTTGAAATCCGCGAAACAGCGAGTCCGCAATAACACCAAACTTTTTTGTGAAGGTACAAAATAGTTTACCATTGAAATTTTTTTAAGTTTTCCTTAGATCTTGGTTTGCAAATTTCTGAAAGCAGGACTCAGTGGTCTTTAGTAGAGAACACTTCCCTGAACATGTAAGTCTATTACTTGGGACTGTTTTTCTCTCTCCCTCTTTTGCCTTTAATTGGTATGCTTATTTGTTGTGTGACTTCAAGTCTACATCATGAGATTTTCTTAGCAAGATTTGTTTAGAGAGATTTTGCCTGAGCAGGGATTTGAACCCTAGTCTCCAGAGTTATAGACCAATGTTGAAACCACTACACAATGCTAACATGCTTGATGGGACCAGATATACAATATTCTTTGAATCAGACACCGCCCAACACATTATACAGAAAAGAGGCTCCAGAAAATATAGGTGTATTAAGGTGGTTAAAAGCTATTTGTGAGGTTCACATTCATTTCCTTATTCATAAGGGTTGCCTTGATTAGTCAGGTAAGTTGTGCAAGTGGTTTTGACTGAAGAGTTCCTGTTTGATTCAGAGGGACAGACAGTGAAGTATATATTTTATAACGTTTATAATATAGGGTAATGGAAACTAAACAGAAGATATAAAATTTAAAATATTATTCCGTTTAATACCTGAGCTTTATTGGAAGTTTCATTGAAACAAAGAACTAGGTACTAACATCCAACTTTACTAGCATAATGACTTATAAGACATTGTGCAAGCATTATACAGTATGTATATACTGCTTGTAGATTAGATTAATTGCTTCCATTTCCAACAAAACAAATTTAAAATGGTTTTATTATAGCGATGTCTTTTATGGTTTGAATATAACATTTTCTTCTGCACTGTATAAATGGTAATTTAGTTTTCTAGAAGCGGTCTTATCCTTTTTATGATCCTGTCTGTAAGACATTGTTTTCTGAATCAAAACTAGTAAACTTTTCACAGCCAAATAGTTCACAAATTTAGTTTTCCATAATTCCTAGCTTTAGCTCTAACACTCATCTACTACATCGGTCATTTTTTCAGAGCAAAACACATCTTTGTGCATACCTCTTTTGTTTATGCAATATATATATACACACACACACACAACGCAGTTAGATCAGTAGTATGCATATGATGTTTACAAACATGTGCACATGTCTGATATCTCAAATAAGATTTTGGGGCAGACAGGAGTCTTGACAAGAAAGAAAAGCTAGCTAGGATTAAAGCAACTAATTTGACTGTGAAAATGTGTGCATACTGTGTTGTATTCTTTACTAAAATGTATAGTTATAGGTAAGTGTCCCTGTTGTCAGGCTTCATTAGTTAATATGGAAAAGCTTTTTTTTCATTTTGTGTTGCGAGGGGGGATGAGGTTTCCACAGATATAACTTCAAAAATATGATAAAACAAGTCCCATCTCTGTTCACAAACTTCTAAATGCAGAACTGTTTTAAAGTAAAGCACTTAAAGAGTACTCTTTTTAGAGAGTGCAGAATACATGGATAGTTGAGCAAATAAAATACAGGTCAGCAGCTTTAGATCTATTTGTAAGCCTTCTTTACCATTTTGCAACTCAGCATTTGCCATTATTTCATTGAGAGAAAGAAATTAGAATTATTCTTTTTCTCAAGTAAATGGCAGCAAACATGTAATAAAATATTTCTATAGCTAGAAAAAAGTCAATAATAATAATAATAATGAAACAATTGCCCATAATTAATGAAGGATAAAAAACAATGCAAATGCTAAATGCAAATATTGTTTATACAGCATATTTACAGCATTTAGAATATGTCATATGTACCATTTTAATAATATACACAGAGTTCTAAGATAGGCACGAAGCTATCACAATAGCACCAAACAAGTCTGTGAGTATGTGTTGAATCATGAATGTTCCAGGTGGAAATTCCCATTTTTCATTATTTTGATCACAAAATAACAATACTAAGTGTTTTAGGAATCCTTGGTTGAGGCTGCCCTTTACCAAAGCATGAAGTTGGAAATGGAAAGGGGGGAGGGGGAGAGAGAAATATAATAATCAAATGGTCAGCATTTAGAGTTCCAATGGAAAAATAAATTTCCTTAGAATACAGCACTTGAACCAGTTACCTCCATGACTCAAAGTGCAATCAAAGCTGAAGGTAGATCAGTTATCCATAATATATTACAAGTTTCTCTAGGCAAATTATGGCTTACCCCAAAGTATAAATTTTAAATTTGAAGTTTATTTCAATTGGAGGCAGGGAAAAACCCTGTATAGCATTTTTTACATTGCAGTGCGAAACACTGCTTATCCTGTTTTGGTTAGAACTTGTAGCTCTAAGGTCATCTAAAGAATTCTGCTGATATCTCGAAATGCAATATTAAGGAATATTAATGTTTTCCTAATTTGTCAAAAATATTTTTAGTAAAAATACCCACTGCAAAAAAATGTCATTATTTTGGTCTACATTAAGAAGTGACTTTCAATTCACTTTCTGCTTGGAAACAATCCCCCCCTCCCGCAATGGTAAATGGTAAACTATTCCTGTACACCCTACATAGTACATGGCAGTTATACGTATTTTTTCAAATTCAACAGCTATGAATCTTTTTGTCAGTTACGCCTAAAAAAAACCTAGGCAGGTTTACCAGCCTATCTTAACACAGAATATCTTTTCAATGATATTTCATGGTAAAACAAATCAACATAATATAAGTTCAAACTCATTATCAATGCTAAATATTCAATCCGGAATATACAGTATATTGGAACAGCAAATTTACATTTAGTTGCTTAAAAGTACAAACATGAAATACTGAAATATAGAAAATAATCATTTTAAGGGTTTTCCTAATTTTGGTACTGCATTCCACATCCAGTGGTTAAAAATTTATAAAAAAATAAACGTATTCTTGAGGCTAGGATACAACATGGGATTGGGCAAAGAAAACTATAGAAGAAAAGGATATATCCTACTCACGCAAGATAGATTTGATTCAAATTATATGATTTCAATTTGTCAGAAAGTATGTTCTCCAAAGGGTATTCATTATTTAGTAATTTAAATATCTAAAAGACTTTTGTATTCTTCTAAATATTAAATGTTACAGCATATGGTTTTAAACATTTCATACAAACTTTATTCCATTCTTATCTGGGTAGAAATTAAAGCTTCCAAGACATTCAACATGATCAGCAGGATCAGGGCAGGTTAGGACTTGGATGAGAATCTGTCAAGGGATACAAGTTGTTATAGGCAATACAAAGAAAGGAAATGGCAAGATACCTCTGAGTATTCCTTGCCCAAGAAAACGGCATATAGCTTCTGTCCTCCCTCTTCAAAACTGCATCTAAAGGATTCTTCCTTCTCTTTTCAAAAAAAGAATTTTTAAAAGAATTTTTAATTTTTTTAAAAAAAAACATTTATATTCCGCCCTTCTCACCCCAAAGGGTACTCAAGGCAGAGCACAACATACAACAACAAACATTCATTGGCGATTGGGGAGAGGGGCAGGTAACTGTCGCACCATTTTTCAATGTCTCTCCCTCTACAATTTGATTCTCCTCCAAAGCAACTCAGTCACTCTTTCCTAGCACTGTCCCCTCTTAAAATTTAGAACAGAAGTAAATTAATACCATAATGAATCCCAGTTTGGGGATGAAAGGACCAAAGTTAGTAAGATAAAAACACCTGAAGGTTCATCCTTCTACACGGAATTACGTTTTGTCCCAAAAACCTCCTGGTTAACATTTTCTGTGCTACTGCATTTCACCTATAAGTAGGGTTTTAAAAATAAAGGTTTTCAGTTGGTCCTCCACAAATTGTGTTCTATAGACTCAACCATCCATGGCTTGAAAATATTACAAAAGAAACTCCAAAAACAAACCTTGATTTTGCCATTTTATATAAGGGACACCATTCTATAATATTGACACCACTGTATATATTGGAACTCGAGCATCCATGGATTTACGTATTCATGGAAGGGTCTCAGAACCAAACTTTATAAATGAATTAACTAGATGAATAGGAAAGATTTATTTTCTCTTGTCTCTTTTTCCAAGGAACTTTCTCACACTTTCCTTCACACCAGAATGATGAACAGATCCCCTTATTTCTATCTCCTGCATGGTTAAGATGAATTGTGAAGGTGAGCTGCTGTAGGGGAAAACAGAAAAGCCCGTAACATGATTTCTTTGGGAAGGAATAAAATATCTTCTAGCCTTTATTATCCCCTGTTTTGAGAATGAATGTCTACTGGGGGCTGAAAGGCAATTTAAACCAATGTTCAGTTTCAAAATGACGCCTGCAGAAAACTGGGAAGGGAGGGGAATGCCATCTGTGCTATTAGTCCTATTCTTAATTTCTACAAGGGATGCTGTCTGTGACCTCCTGAAAGGAAAGGGAAACAGAAAGACTGGAGTAGTAGTTACACTATACTTGCTGTCTTGAAGACATGTTTGACTACTAAGACTGGACATGATGTGTAGACTTGGGCTAAAACATATCAATTTAAAATTGGTATTGTTAACAAGAATATGTACTTGACATAAATATCAGATTGGCTCAGGTTGGACAATCCTTTCATTAATAACCCAAACTAAAAACAAATATTTTGTCAGGAAAAACAATATATTTGATCATTGAACAAATAAGAGTTTTAATAGTGTTTTCCAATTTTGTCCAATCCAGAAAACCAGTTACCAGCTTCAAAAAAGAATGAGATATTAAGACACCTTCAAACCACATTTCATAATCTGGTTTGTTTTAGAGATTTTTGTTTATTTGTGGTGTGAAGGGCCAGAAAAAATTGCTTATTACCCTGATATAGTACTGTCCAAATGCATAACTCGCTGAAATTACTCACTAGCTAGGCAACACATTGAAGTCCTCATGATACATATCACAAGGTATCAGCTCTAATGTGGGGGGGGGGGGGACACACAATGTTACTACAGCATAGAATGCCTTGCAAAACTATCCACTGCTTCTCCCTCCCCCATCCCTAATTTTTCCTCAATTTGTTGTGTTCTAACCTAGAACTGAAATGGATATACAGTAACTGGCATTGGAACCATTTCATGTACACAAGTAATCTATCAGTGTAAATATGCAAAAATGTTTTTAGTGAGTCAGAAAAGGTTTTACTTGAAAGAAAAGCAAGAAGGGAATTATCCCATCCTTTAAGAGAAGAGAACCCAAAGCTCTAGAATTGCCAAAAAAATTATATTAACCCTTCATGATATTTTTTAAAAATTCAACCATGAGTCTCACAATGTTCAACACATGCAGCTCTCTAAAGATAATTTTACTTATTTCTTTCATTTATTTCTCTTCTTTTGCTCAAAATTAGATCCTAGACATATATAGCACCAGAGGTCTGCTACTTGTGCGATTTAAGGTAATGTACTTATTTCATCCAACAAATCTTCATGTAGAACAATATATCTTTCTTTGTTAAATATATTGACCTTTCATGGAGTTCCACTCACTTTATTCACAAAGGTTATCTCATATTTGATTTGATCTAGAGTTAATTGCACAGGCAAAAAATATACACCAAGTCTAAACACTGGATTAAAAAAAGAAACACAGGCTTTCTAAGAACCCAGCAGTACTACTGAATTATACTAAAAAATATTTTTAGTCCACCATTTTGTTCAAACATAGGCCAGTTAAATTATCATGTTAGTTCAAAGAACAGGACATAAATGCAACAACACATCCTCACCTATATTCTCCAATAATTGGTATCCAAAGGCTGGACACGTCAATAGCTAAGGTTAACCAATAGGATCACACTAAGACACTTAGCTTCACCCAGTTCCCATTATCATATAGTCGGAGTAAGAAGCAAATAAGTAATCAAGTAGTACTTCAAATTAAGGAAGATACAGAAATTCCTTGTGAACAGCTCCCCAGATATCTACCAAGGCCTACAAATAAATTCAACTAAGCAGTCAAACAGTATCTATAGATGCAACAAAAGCACAACTACAATCCCAATGTCAGTCCAACCAAACTGAGATTATTAGGAAGGTCTAAGTACCCTAAAGGTATCAGATCTCCTCTGACCTTGAAAGCTAGGCAGCGTCAGTCTTGGATAGTACTTGAATATCAGAAAAAAACTGTATTTCAGAAGAAGGAACTAACAAAATTATCTGAGTATTTCTTGCCTAACATAACACTATGACATTCATGCTGTCACCATAAGATAAGTAACCTGAAGGCACATAGACACACTAAGGGCCCTTCCAGACAGGTTCTATATCCCATGATCTAATCCCGGGTTTTCTGCTTTAAATTGAATTGTATGAGTCCGCACTGCCAGATAATCTGGGATAAACAGAAAACCTGGGATCAGATTCTGGGATATAGGGTCTCTCTGGAAGGGCCCACGGTGATCTTATTCAGGTGTGCTCCAAGACAGAGGGAAGACACTGAATGAATTCCCAAAGTACTGAAAAAATGAATCCAAAAACTCAGGAATTAGTGTGCTACTCTGCTGTTATTTCAACATGAACAGCTTTGAAACAACATGGCACCCTAACATCATTTCAACACTCTTAACCAGATGATTAGGGTACGTCTTTCCCCCTAGAATCTTACCCCAGTTAACAGCCTACATAAATGAAAGCACATCACCTAAAATCATCACTTGAAACTGATCCAATACCACCAAGGCTGAACTCTACACTTCAGTTTTACAATTACAATTGTGAGGTAGAAACACTTTGGCCCAGTAAAGCCAGGTCAATCAGTCAGTAGGTAGCTCACATACCTTCGGCAGGTATTTTAGTATGTGAGCATTGCTGCTACTGTTAGTCAAAGTTTTTTTGTTTGGTTAGTTTTTTGATCCCTAAAAACAGTGTTAAAACAATTAAATAACAGAAGGGGACATGAGGAAAACCTTTCAATACTCACAAACAGTTCGGGTCATATAACCGACAAAAATAACTGTCATAGGAATGTTTGAAAAAGAATCTAGAATTCAGTTGGTTCCTGACATCTCCATGGATATACAAGTCACTAACAGGTCTAGCAAAATAGGTATATAGTCTCTAGAGGACAATATTTAAACTGAAGAATAGTGATGTCTAGCCATCAGATTACACATGTTTACAATTCTGTAGAATAATGACCAAGTAATTGAGAGCCTTTTTTATTTCAAAAACGTATCTGTTGTTTTTATACCCACTTTTTCCTGAAAGAGCTCAAAAATTGACAAATAAATTTCCTCCACATTTTAATCTCATTACAACCATGTGAGATATAGATTAAGGCATGGGCTATATGTAACACCCAGAAATCAACCAATGAATTGTATGCCTCAATGGGAACTAAAACTCCTAATTCTCATACATCACAAAACCAAACTAGTTCTTTCACCAGTCAAATGATTTAAAAAATCATCAAGAGTTCCAGGTCATCTTTGGGTACAAAGTTCTACCACACAAGTCAAAATAACTCAGAATAAGAAATCCATAGAATCTCAATAAAATGCCCAAGTCCTGATCATCTTTGAAGCTTGTGGACAAGCGAAGCAAAATATCCGGAGGAACCCCGAGCCCAGCCCAAGATTTTATCCAACTGGACAATGACACTATTTCAAAAAACAGTTATCTGCACATCACATTTGAGCCTTCCCAGATAATATTGGCCAACATCCCATCAGTCCTAGCTAGCATAGCAAATTGCGAGGAGTGCCAAGTCTAACAACATCTGGATGACCACATGTGATTCCTGCACCTGTTACATCAATATTACTCCCCCCAACTTCAACTGAAACCATGACATTTTGATTTATGAAGTACACCTATCTCAGAGTGAACTTGGCAAGATCTGTTCAGAGGGGGGTTGGGTGTGACTTGTCCAAGGTTCCCCAGAGGGGTTCTACGATGAAGCAGGAATTATTTACCTTAAAAGTCCTAGTTTAACATGCAAATCACTATGCCACATTGCATTTCTTCCTCTACTAAGCTTAGTATGGCCAGGTGCAGTTAAGCTGACCCATACTCAAGGCGGTATTTATTTCCTCATCTGAAGTTCAAATTCTCCAGCTTTCTTTTCCCAAAACCTATTTGATCCACTGAAAAATAACATATATTGTGGTTCTTGTGACCAAAAGCCCCTAAGTATCTGCGAAATCACACAGAATAACAGGCAATATCAACTGCCATCTGGCCATATGTTCTTATCGTGTCCAATGCATTGAATACTAGCAACTTCTCAATCCAAAACATGTTACTTTCTACTGTAAAACATTTGGTACTTTGTATCTATGGGTGCACTGATTTCTAGAAAGCTAACTCATTAGAAAGGTTTCAGATCAAATACCACTTAAACCTAATCTGTATGTATCATGTCTTGTTTATCTAAAGCAGTGGTTCTCAACCTGTGAGTCCCCAGATGTTTCGGCCTTCAACTCCCAGAAATTCTAACAGCTGGCAAACTGTCTGGGATTTCTGGGAGTCGTAGACCAGAAGACATGGGGTCCCACAGGTTGAGAACCACTGATCTAGAGGTATTTTGCTAAATTAGAAAGGATAAACCAAACAGATAAAAACTGATTATCATAGAATCATAGAGTTGGAAGAGACCTTGTGGGCCATTCAGTCCAATCCCCTTCCAAAAAGCAGGAAAATTGCATTCAAAGCATCCCCGACAGATGGCCATTCAGCCTCTGTTTAAAAGCCTCCAAAGAATGAGCCTCTTTCTGATTCACACACGTTAGTGTTCCAAATTTACAGTCTATATCTATGTTCTAGGAATAAATGGGTAAATAAAATGACAATTCCAGGGCAAACAAAACCATTGACAAGAAAACGAATACTGTTGGCATTAACGAAATAGCATAAGGAAGTTCAGAAGTAAAGAATTAAAACCTTCTCTCCAACTTAGCTGGAAATTATTTACTTCATATACCTTTACCAACCATTCCAGCACAAGATTGTGTTCATTAAATGTATTTTACTCAATTAAGACAAGAAAATCTTGTAGGTCCTTAAGACTAATAAAATTTATTATGGTTCAAGCTTCCATAGACTAGAATATTGTCCATCAGATGCAATTACTGGAGTTTTTTCAAAAAATTCAAACAGAAGAACAAGTAATCAGTGATGGTTAAAATAACACTGACTAGGACTGGGGTTGGCAACTGCACCAAATTATAGTTTTCACCCTTGCATCAAGCCTTCCTTGCATACATTTACTAGCCAGAAGTGTTATGTCCTTTCCGGTTTCTTTTTGGTCCTTCAGGGGGTTCTAAACCATTTTTAATGGTTCTAGGTTAAAAGAATAGCCTGGCCTATCCCACAAGGTTGTTGGATATAATTGTGGAAAAGGGGTAATTAAGCAACAATGTCAATTGCCAAGAACACAAATTATTGTATACTTAACATCGATTGCTACTTTCCTTTTCTTGCTCTATCAATCTTTTACAAATATTTACCATTATTAATATTTTTAAACACGTATCCAGCCCTAGCTGGTATGGACTTCATGGATATGGAGCACACACAACTCAGTTGACATCAAGTCATCAAGTAGGGAGACAAAGGAACTGCAGTAACAAAATGGTTCCTAGACTAGTGTTTCCCAACCTTTTTGAGCTGCGGCACACTTTTTACATTTACAAAATCCTGGGGCACACCACCAACCAAAATGACACAAAATGACACACTAACACAGTAATATATATAGTTAATGTTTTAAATGTATTTATACACTCAGTGTGAAACATGGGCCTGTTTCGATGAACACAACATAGATATCCTGGCAGGAAAGGCAGAAAGACACACACGAAGGTCTTGCTCAACAGCTGTCGGTCTCTCTCTGGGTTTAGAAAAAATGTGTCCATATAGCTTCAAAGCAGTCCACTAGTACTGATCTTATGCATCAATACACCTCATGGAACAATAATGAGGCTTCCACCTTCAATATATATGCTCCTGTATCATTCCAGGTGGGCATTAGACGAGTCTCTCGGTGTATAACTGGTGAACAGGAGAGTTGTTACACAGTCACTAGAAAGGCTATCACATCCAGCCAATGCCAAATGTAGTAATAGTTGCTACACATAAACACGAAAACGGCCGAAGGAGGCGGCGCCCCAGCACCTTCTTCGCCGCCTGGCCCTTCCTCCTCCTCCTCCCCCTCTCCCCGCAAGCAGCAGCAGCAGGAGTTCGGCAGGAGGGGGAAGAGGGGGGAAGAGAGTGTTTTCCGTGGCACACCAGGTGATGGCTCACGATACACTAGTGTGCCACGGCACAGTGGTTGGGAAACACTGTCCTAGACCATCCGCCACCAGTATGTCATCTCCTTCTCTAAGATGGATATTTGAGATTTAACACTTAATTCACTCATATGCAGTTAAAGCTTTTTACATGGAAGCCACTTTTCTTTCCTGTAATTGCGATTATAACATCACACAGCTACATAACTGCTTATTTAGATTTAATGCGACATAAATGATACCGTAGTTTTACCCCACTGATGGAATATCTCTCCTATGTTCCCACCCCACATTGCGGCCTCTGCATGCAATGCACCATAACTCCTTGAATCTTCCAGCACCACACATGTCTAGTGGGAGTGAAAGTGATGATGGGAGTGAAAGTCCAGTATATTTGTAGAGCACCGACTAAGCAGAATAATTTGTTTCCTTTGAAGACTCTTGAGAAACCTAAGTTGTCTAAAGCGTAAAGAATGCTTTAAGATTCCTAGTTTCTATGTTCTGGTTCAATAAGACAAATGAATGATTATAGAAGTAGTCTGCCATGTCAAAATGTGTTTTTTCTTAGAATTAAAGTATTGTCTACATTAGCCTATTGAGCTTCAAGATTCACCCATGCTAGAGCTGTACAAGTATGTTTGGCAGTTTCTTAATGTTGGGTATACTGAAGATTCCCAAGTACCTTACCATAAAACAGTTAAAGAAACTGCAAGGTTATTTATGAAAATGAATGCATGCCTTTGATCTTAATGGGAGCTATCCATTTCAGAATATCCTTTTATTTTAAACAAATTGGTACTTGTTCTTGGTAACTATGTGCATTTAGAGCATCTTCTTTACCTGTATACCATAATCTGGCCTTGTCAGAGATATCTCCCATCACCCCCAAGCAGATGGTAAGAAAATACTCATCCAGAGTTGAAGAGCTTTCCCATTTCCTGGGCATCACCACTATATCAGGAGACAACAAAGGATTCAAGACAGTGTGAAAATTGAAGAACAACAGCGTTTAAAATTAACATGTATTTATCCTGGAGTATAAATATATTGTTTCACTTTCCAGAGTTTTTAAAACGTCCTGAATCTACTGGCTTTCTTATCTAACATTTTCTTTCCCACCACACTCTTGTATGGTATTACCAGAGCCAATTACTTTTATAGCTTTTAAAGTCCATATGCATAGATTCAACCATCCTTAACTTGAAAGTGTTTTTTTTTAATTAAAAAATTCGAAAGAGAACCCTTGATTTTGTCTCTTGATATAAGGGACACCATTTTACTACAACATTATATTTAATGGGACTTGAGCACCCACAATTTGGTATCCGGGGGTCCTAGATACCAAGAACCTACTGTACATGGTTATAGGCTGTAGACATTATACTTGGTAAGATCCGAACTAACTAAAATGCTGTGTCACCTTACACAGCCTTCTTGTTAGCTGCAATTACTTTGCCCACACTGCAACAATATGTACAGAAAGGGCAAATCAGAAAAACTGGGGGAATGGCATAGAAAGTTTCAGAAGGTGCAGTGCGCAGCATACCACCTGTTGGCATGTATCAGACTTATACTGCATGACTGTGCTATAGACAATCCTTACTCATGCACTCCTTTAACGTCTTAGCTTGTAAGGCTGTTTACATTTAAGAAATTAAGTGTGACTAAGGTTTTAAAAGCTGTGTTTAAGAAACAGTGCAAGGTAACAGCATCATCTTAAAACAGATTTACCTACCACTGCTATCCATTAAGCAATTCCCAATGCACAGAATTGCAGCGTTAATGGAGAATGGTTAAGCACAGAGGTAACTCACCTGCATTGCTTTTTCTTAAAGGTAGCACTAAGCTAATTGAACGTTCTCCATTAATCTAGTGAATTAAATGCATACAGTATGCAAGACAAGTCCAAAAATAGTGATCTATAACGTAATTTAGATGTAAGTATTCTGAAAGTCATTGCTGTATATATTGGTTGAGTTCCACCAGATGTTTGTACTGAAGGTGACTCATATAAATGAAATATTGTTTAATAAAATTAAGATTTGAAATGCTATTTTGCTGGACAATAAGCCAAAAGAAGTTTCCTTCCCAATTCTCAATTCCAAGGGCAAAAATCCTAATAGCATTCATGTTTACCAAACAAATACCCACAGGAAAATAAATTTGGTCAAATATTGTTCTGAATAGAACACTTCCATCATGGATTAGTTACAAGGCTCATCCCTTTGATTAGAAAGGATGCAGCTAGATTTCCTTTAAAACCAGGCATGGGCAAACATTGGCCCTCCAGCTGAAGGCTGTTAGGAATTGTGGGAGTTGGAGTCCAAAACACCTGGAGGGCCACAGTTTGCCCATGCCGTTTTAACCCCTCCTAAACATTTGACAGACCTTCCTGTCAGAAGGCTTTGTCACTATCTACATGTTGGTGGGGAAAATCGCTTTGTCAAAAGGAAACGAGATTCAGCCTTAAAAGCACATGAAATAACCCTGCTGATGAAAAGGCCTACGAATATGAAAAACAGCCTGCTGCATTATCAACGTGATCATGTACTCGATGAATTCCAGAATAAATTCTGTAAAGACTGCCAGGCACTGAAAACGCTAAGACTTAATGTCAACGTCTCATTCCTTTTCTTCTGTATAAATGCGACACGGGCCTAATGTTTAGGCCTCTGGAATACAGGCAAGACCTTTGTTCCATACACCGATGTTTTTCTCCCTAAAACCCTTGATAAAACTTCCCACTCTCCCCACCCTAATGTTTTCTTGTTCCTAATCTAAACTTTTTGATATACTTGAAGTCCTTTTTGTTGTTTGTTTGCTTAAAGCAAAACCTTACAGCGAGGAGCACCCCCACCTACAACAGAGCTGGCCTTTGGGAGGAAGGAACAATAAAAGTTGTACAGCAGGCAGCTGGGCCTGCAAGGCTGGCAAAAGCCCCGGAATAGCGTGGAATGCTAGCCCCGTACCAGTCAGCAAGGTACCACCAGAAGGGCACGGAGAGGGAGAAGAATGCGAATATCTCTCAATACAACGCGTTATGCAAACAAGCCACAAGCTTGGCGAGTTTGTTCTCGAAGGCACCACCAGCAAAAAAAACCCCCAACAAAACAAAACAGGCTGGGCTCTAAAATTACATAGAGGAAAACAATCTGCTCCTCCGGGGCGAATTCGGTTGGGGGCTCAGCCAGGACCCAAAAGATCTCGGTTCACAAACACCCCCATTCTCCTTCCCATTTATTTTTATTTTTTTGTATCAACGCTTCCTCCTCCCAAAAGCCTTTCCAAAAGCCAGGCCAATATGGAG
The DNA here is from genome assembly GCA_030556195.1 of Anolis apletophallus. NCBI lineage: Eukaryota > Metazoa > Chordata > Lepidosauria > Squamata > Anolidae > Anolis > Anolis apletophallus. The sequence goes on along the minus strand of JARBWK010000010.1, from coordinate 45,294,949 downwards.
GCAAACAGATCATTTAGCTCTCTCTCTCTCTCTCTTTTTATTGTTGTCCTCAACAGCGTCATTTGGCTCAAAGGGAACTGCTTCCTGCCTCGTTTTCCATAGGGAGCTGGGGGAGTCCGTTGGAAAACTGAATGGGTTCTTTAGTATTATTATTATCATCATCATTATCATCCCCATAGAGTATTCAAGGAAGCTCAGGAAGGGGGGGAGAATAAGAAAGGCCCTTTGGGAAACTGAATGGGTGTTTTATTACTACTACTATTTTTATTATTAATTTACTATTATTACTATATATTGTTGTTATTATTATTCCCATAGGTGTATTCAAGGGAACTGGGGGGCGAGAATAAGAAAGGCCCCTTGGGAAACCGAATGGCTATATTATTATTATCATCATCATCTCCATAGATGTATTCAAGGGAACTGGGGAGTGGATAAGAAAGGCCCCTTGGGAAACTGAAAGGGTGTTTATTATTATTATTATTATCATTCCCATAGATTATTCAAGGGAAATCAGGAAGGCGGGGGGAGAGAATAAGAAAGGCCCCTTGGGAAACTGAATGGGTGTTATATTACTACTACTTTTATTATTACTATTATTACTATATATTGTTATCATTATTCCCATAGGTGTATTCAAGAGAAGGGGGGGGGCGAGAATAAGAAAGGCCCCTTGGGAAACCCAATGGCTATATTATTATTATTAGCATCATCCCCATAGATGTATTCAAGTGAGCTGGGGAGGGGGGATAAGAAAGGCCCCTTGGGAAACTGAATGGGTGTTTTATTATTACTACTACTACTTTTATTACTACTATTATTACTATATATTGTTATCATTATTATTATTCCCATAGGTGTATTCAAGGAAGATGGGGAGGGGAGGGGGAAATAAGAAAGGCCCCTTGGGAAACCGAATGGCTATATTATTATTATCATCATTATTATCATCATCCCCATAGATGTATTCAAGGGAGCTGGGGAGGGGGAAAAATAAGAAAGGCCCCTTGGGAAACCGAATGGCTATATTATTATTATTATTATCATCATCATCCCCATAGATGTATTCAAGGGAGCTGGGGAGGGGGATGAGAAATGCCCCTTGGGAAACTGAAAGGGTGTTTCATTATTATTATTCTCATAGACATATTCAAGGGAGCTGGAGGGGAGAATAAGAAAGGCCCCTTGGGAAACTGAAAGAGTGTTTATTTATTTTTATTATTATTATTGGGGGGGGGGTGTTGTTTCAACACGAAAGGGTCCCAATCCAAAGACAGCTCAGGAAGGGGGGGAATAAGAAAGCCCCCTTGGGAAACTCAATGGGTGCCATTATTATTATTATTATTATTATTATTATTATTGGGGAAAGACAGCCCAGGAAGGGGGGGATAAGAAAGGCCCCTTGGGAAACTCAATGGGTGTTGTTGTTGTTATTATTATTATTATTGGAGAGGGGTGTTTTTTTCAACACGAAAGGGTCCCAATCCAAAGACAGCTCAGGAAGGGGGGATAAGAAAGGCCCCTTGGGAAACTCAATGGGTGCTATTATTATTATTATTATTATTATTGGGGAAAGACAGCTCAGGAAGGGGGATAAGAAAGGCCTCTTGAGAAACTCAATGGGTGCTATTATTATTATTATTATTATTGGGGAAAGACATCTCAGGAAGGGGGGATAAGAAAGGCCTCTTGGGAAACTCAATGGGTGCTATTATTATTATTATTATTATTGGGGAAAGACATCTCAGGAAGGGGGATAAGAAAGGCCTCTTGAGAAACTCAATGGGTGCTATTATTATTATTATTGGGGAAAGACATCTCAGGAAGGGGGGATAAGAAAGGCCCCTTGGGAAACTCAATGGGTGCTATTATTATTATTATTATTGGGGAAAGACATCTCAGGAAGGGGGGATAAGAAAGGCCTCTTGGGAAACTCAATGGGTGCTATTATTATTATTATTATTGGGGAAAGACAGCTCAGGAAGGGGGGATAAGAAAGGCCCCTTGGGAAACTCAATGGGTGTTGTTATTATTATTATTATTATTGGGGAGGGGTGTTTTTTTCAACACGAAAGGATCCCAATCCAAAGACAGCTCAGTAAGGGGGAGAAGAAAGGCCTCTTGGGAAACTCAATGGGTGCTATTATTATTATTATTATTGGGGAAAGACAGCTCAGGAAGGAGGATAAGCAAGGCCCCTTGGGAAACTCAATGGGTAATGTTGTTATTATTATTATTATTATTATTGGGGAAATACAGCTCAGGAAGGGGGGGATAAGCAAGGCCCCTTGGGAAACTCAATGGGTAATGTTGTTATTATTATTATTATTATTGGGGAAAGACAGCTCAGGAAGGGGGGGGATAAGCAAGGCCCCTTGGGAAACTCAATGGGTGCTGTTGTTATTATTATTATTATTATTGGGGAAAGACAGCTCAGGAAGGGGGGGATAAGCAAGGCCCCTTGGGAAACTCAATGGGTAATGTTGTTGTATTATTATTATTATTGGGGAAAGACAGCTCAGGAAGGGGGGGATAAGCAAGGCCCCTTGGGAAACTCAATGGGTGCTGTTGTTGTTATTATTATTATTATTGGGGAAAGACAGCTTAGGAAGGGGGGGATAAGCAAGGCCCCTTGGGAAACTCAATGGGTAATGTTGTTATTATTATTATTATTATTGGGGAAAGACAGCTCAGGAAGGGGGGGATAAGCAAGGCCCCTTGGGAAACTCAATGGGTAATGTTGTTATTATTATTATTATTATTGGGGAAAGACAGCTCAGGAAGGGGGGATAAGCAAGGCCCCTTGGGAAACTCAATGGGTAATGTTGTTATTATTATTATTATTATTATTGGGGAAAGACAGCTCAGGAAGGGGGGGATAAGCAAGGCCCCTTGGGAAACTCAATGGGTAATGTTATTATTATTATTATTATTATTATTGGGAAAGACAGCTCAGGAAGGGGGATAAGCAAGGCCCTTGGGAAACTCAATGGGTAATGTTGTTATTATTATTATTATTATTATTGGGGAAATACAGCTCAGGAAGGGGGGGATAAGCAAGGCCCCTTGGGAAACTCAATGGGTAATGTTGTTATTATTATTATTATTATTATTATTATTGGGGAAAGACAGCTCAGGAAGGGGGGGATAAGCAAGGCCCCTTGGGAAACTCAATGGGTGCTGTTGTTATTATTATTATTATTGGGGGAGGGGTGTTTTTTTCAACGAGGAAAGGGGGGGGGGGCTAATCCGTGTGTCAACACTGACAACCGCCGTCCTTTTGTATGCACCTCGCTCGAAAAACCACCGAGAAAAGAGGAAGAGGATTACCGTCAGGAGAGTAGGCCGGAGCCTCAGGAAATCAAAAAAAAAAATTAACAGAAGAGAGAAAGAGAAGGGTGGCGGGGTTGTTGTGTCCCTAGGAAAAATAATAATAATAATACATTCCCCCCCCCTCTCCCCCTCCCCCAATTAATATTGTACAAGAGGAGCGAGGAGAGAGAAAGGGAAGGGCTGAATCACGACGGAGCTCCCAGCCAGCCAGCCAGCCGCCGTTTGGCCATTTTGTCAGGCTCCATTTCTGCCACCTTGGCTTCCCTATCCCTTCCCAATCCAATCCGCGTACACTTTGGAAAGGCCAGAAGGCGACGGAGAAGAGGGCCTCGAAGACAGGCCGTGAAGGCGGTGGAAGGAAGGCCTCGACTCGTCACCCTTCCCTTCCCCTCCCCCCTTTCTTTCCCTCAGTATCAACAAACGAGAGAGAGAAGGCGGGGGAGGGAGGGATATAACCACCCACTGAGGGGAAAACAGGCCTTGCCGTTTTCCTCCCTCCCTCCCTCCCTCGTCGCAGTAGTACCTAGTTTGTCCCGACCCGGCCTCCGTGATCGCGCCGCTTTCCTCTCAGCCTGCCTGCCTTCCTTCCTTCGTGCGTGCCTTCTCCTTCTCCCTCTTCCTCTCTTTCTGCCTCTCGCCTCTTCCTTTTCCTTCAATTATCAGCTGAGCCGCAGCACCGACCAGCGCAGCGCCTGCCTCCTCCGCGGGGCCCCTCCGTCGGCGCCTCAGAGGGAGGGAGGGAGGGAAGGAGGGAGGCCGGCCGGGGACTACTTTTACCCCCACTAGGGGGAGGGGGCGCGGGCCCCGCTCTCCCCGCTCTCCCTCCTCCGCCGCAGACCCCTCAAGCACACCCCCGCTCTCGCTCTCGCTCTCTCGCTTCAATCCTCGCCGTCCCCCTCCGCGGGCCTCAGGCGTTAAAGAGAGCGAGGCGGGGGGGGGGAAGCGTATCCCTCCGCCGGGGTCGTCACCCTTGGGCCTTGCTTTTCTTCTTTCCCCCTCAGGGAGAGAGAGAGAGAGGCCTGTCGAGGAGTGACAAGCCCGTCAATCCTTTCCGTCCGTCCTCAATCTCCTTTCTTTGCCTTCCTTCCGCAACAGCTCGAAGCTCCTCTCTCTCTTCCCACTCTCTCTGTCTCTCTCTCGGAAAAAAAATATAATACTGAAAGTGGGCCGTTCTCCTTTAAGGCGGGGGCGGGCTTCCGAAGCCCGTGACCTCTCTCCGCGGGGCCCCGCCCCTTCCCTTTCCCCCGTCCCCCCCTTCCTGGTTGCCATGGCGACCGGCCGCCGGCGTCCCAAGATGGCGTCGCTGCTCTCGGACACGCTCTTCGAGGCGCGAGGCCAGGCCCCGGCCCCCAGCAAGGACTTCTACCAGCTCATCGTCTCCAAGAAGGACGTGAGTGGATCCCAGGAAGGGGGGGGCAGACCCGAGGGCGGGGAAAGAAGCATTCTCTCCTGACGTTTGGCCTGCACCTGTGGCAAGCTTGGCCTCAGGCCCTTTCCTTTCCCCCCTCAGCCGCTTAAGCTAGGCCTCAGGCCCTTTCCTTTCCCCCCTCAGCCGCCTAAGCTAGGCCTCAGGCCCTTTCCTTTCTCCCCTCAGCTGCTTAAGCTAGGCCTCAGGCCCTTTCCTTTCCCCTCAGCCGCTTAAGCTAGGCCTCAGGCCCTTTCCTCTCCCCCCTCACCCGCTTAAGCTAGGCCTCAGGCCCTTTCCTTCCCCCCCAGCCGCTTAAGCTGGCCTCAGGCCCTTTCCTTTCCCCCCTCAGCCGCTTAAGCTGGGCCTCAGGCCCTTTCCTTTCCCCCTCAGCCGCTTAAGCTGGGCCTCAGGCCCTTTCCTCCCCCCAGCCGCCGCCTAGGCCCTCAGGCCCTTTCCTTTCCCCCTCAGCCGCAAGCTGGGCCTCAGGCCCTTTCCTTTCCCCCTCAGCCGCAAAGCTGGGCCTCAGGCCCTTTCCTTTCCCCCTCAGCCGCCTAAGCTAGGGCCTCAGGCCCTTTCCTTCCCCCCTCAGCCGCTTAAGCTAGGCCTCAGGCCCTTTCCTTTCCCCCCTCAGCCGCTTAAGCTAGGCCTCAGGCCCTTTCCTTTCCCCCCTCAGCCGCGTAAGCTAGGCCTCAGGCCCTTTCCTTTCCCCCCCTCAGCCGCCGCTTAGCTGGGCCTCAGGCCCTTTCCTTTCCCTCCCCCTCAGCCGCTTAAGCTGGGCCTCAGGCCCTTTCCCCCCCTCAGCCGCCGCAAGCTGGGCCTCAGGCCCTTTCCTTTCCCCCCCTCAGCCGCTTAGGCTAGGCCTCAGGCCCTTTCCTTTCCCCACTCAGCCGCTTAGCTGGGCCTCAGGCCCTTTCCTTCCCCCTCAGCCGCAAGCTGGGCCTCAGGCCCTTTCCTTTCCCCCTCAGCCGCTTTCCCCCTCAGCCGCTAAGCTAGGCCTCAGGCCCTTTCCTTCCCCCCCTCAGCCGCGTTAGCTAGGCCTCAGGCCCTTTCCTTTCCCCCCTCAGCCGCTTATGCTTGGCCTCAGGCCCTTTCCTTTCCCCCCCTCAGCCGCTTAGCTGGGCCTCAGGCCCTTTCCTCTCCCCCCTCACCCGCAAGCTGGGCCTCAGGCCCTTTCCTTCCCCCCTCAGCCGCAAGCTGGGCCTCAGGCCCTTTCCTTTCCCCCTCAGCCGCAAGCTGGGCCTCAGGCCCTTTCCTTTCCCCCCCACAGCCGCTTGCTAGCTGGGCCTCAGGCCCTTTCCTCCCCCCTCAGCCGCCTAAGCTGGGCCTCAGGCCCTTTCCTTTCCCCCTCAGCCGCAAGCTGGGCCTCAGGCCCTTTCCTTTCCCCCCTCAGCCGCTTAAGCTAGGCCTCAGGCCCTTTCCTTTTCCCTCTCAGCCGCCTAAGCTAGGCCTCAGGCCCTTTCCTTCCCCCCCTCAGCCGCTTAAGCTAGGCCTCAGGCCCTTTCCTTTCCCCCCTCAGCCGCTTAAGCTAGGCCTCAGGCCCTTTCCTTTCCCCCCTCAGCCGCTTAAGCTAGGCCTCAGGCCCTTTCCTTTCCCCCCTCAGCCGCTTAAGCTAGGCCTCAGGCCCTTTCCTTTCCCTCCTCAGCCGCTTAAGCTAGGCCTCAGGGGGGGGGGGAGGAAAGGGCCTGAGGCCAAGCTTGCCACAGATGCAGGCCAAATGTCAGGAGAGAATGCTTCTAAGAACAAGGCCATACAGCCCCCAAAAACCACAACAACCCGATGAGAAAGAGGTCTTGAGGAACAATGGCTTCAAACTACAGGAAACCGGGCTCTTCCCTTGTTCCTTTGGCCTTTTCCGAGTTCCTTCTTCAGAAACATATTCTACCAGTCTCATCCAGGGTTTTTAATCTACTTTTATCAATTTTATTTCTAGTACATTTGGCCCGAAAGGGTGAAAGGGTGTTTATTTATTATTATCATCATCATCATTCCCATAGAGCAGTGTTTCCCAACCAGTGTGCCGGGGCACACTAGTGTGCTGTGAGCGATCATCAGGTGTGCTGTGGGAAATTGGAACCTCTGATACCCTTTCTTACCCTCCTGCCGAACACTTTTTCTTCTCCACTCTGGCTCCCATCTTCTCAGCCTCGCTCTGCTTGCCTTGCCTCGCTTTGCTCTGCGGCGAGTTGCACAGTAGCGCCCGCACGGGTCACAACTTGAGACACAGCCTACAGCATGCGTCCCACGGTGAGAGAATCTATTTCCAATTACTCTGACACCATATTCACTCTGGCTACCGATATGAGGGCTTTGATTATTATTATTATTATTAAATCAAACTTCTATCACCGCCACTCCCCGAGGGCTCGGAGTGGTTCACAAGTCTGGTCCACAAAACAATGGTCAACAAACAGACAATGCAACATCACGAGAGGAAGGAAAGAGGGGGAGAGAAGGGGGGGAGAGGGAAGGAAGGGGTAAAGCTCAGGATGTGGCAGGGGGTGCTCAGGTAGAACTGGCAGACGCCACCTTGCCATCAAAAGACGGAAACGTGGGAGGTCTCAGGGAGATCTCTCGTAGCAGTCCATAGGAGAGACGGGTGGCCTGGCTTCCTTTGTCCAAAGGTCTGACGGAGGGATAATAAACGACTTCCACAGATGTAGTGTTGAAAGTGTTTAACAGTTTATTACACAAACGGGTACAATGCTTAGTTGGTTTCAGACTCCGAAGAGGTACACACTTGTATTTCCAAAGTAATTTAACACTGGGGTATAACTTCCCCAAACACTGGGGTATAACTTCCCCTGATACAGTTAATAGCACAAGTACCAGCAGTTCTACTACTTAACTGCTTACTACTGGGTTACTCTCAACCCTAACTAGGACTAAAACCTGTCCCACACACTTGGGTTTCCCTAAACCCCACACACAGAGCTGAACTGCACACTTGCAGCTCTAACAGACAGCTGGCTATCCCACCAACCGCCAAATACCAACGAAAGGGGGGAAAGGAAAGGGCCTGAGGCCTAGCTTAAGCGGCTGAGGGGGGAAAGGAAAGGGCCTGAGGCCTAGCTTAAGCGGCTGAGGGGGGAAAGGAAAGGGCCTGAGGCCTAGCTTAAGCGGCTGAGGGGGGAAAGGAAAGGGCCTGAGGCCTAGCTTAAGCGGCTGAGGGGGGGAAAGGAAAGGGCCTGAGGCCGATCTTAAGCGGCTGAGGGGGGGAAGGAAAGGGCCTGAGGCCGAGCTTGCGGCTGATGGGGGAAAGGAAAGGGCCTGAGGCCCAGCTTAAGCGGCTGAGGGGGAAGGGAAAGGGCCTGAGGCCTAGCTTGCCGGGTGAGGGGGAAAGGAAAGGGCCTGAGGCCTAGCTTAAGCGGCTGAGGGGGAGGCCTAGCTTAAGCAGCTGAGCTGGGAAAGGAAAGGGCCTGAGGCCTAGCTTAAGCGGCTGAGGGGGGAAAGGAAAGGGCCTGAGGCCTAGCTTAAGCGGCTGAGGGGGGGAAAGGAAAGGGCCTGAGGCCTAGCTTAAGCGGCTGAGGGGGGAAGGAAAGGGCCTGAGGCCTAGCTTGCCGGCTGAGGGGGAAGGAAAGGGCCTGAGGCCCAGCTTAAGCGGCTGAGGGGAAAGGAAAGGGCCTGAGGCCCAGCTTGCCGGCTGAGGGGGGAGAAGGAAAGGGCCTGAGGCCTAGCTTAAGCGGCTGAGGGGGGAAGGAAAGGGCCTGAGGCCGAGCTTAAGCGGCTGAGGGGGGGAAGGAAAGGGCCTGAGGCCGAGCTTAAGCGGCTGAGGGGGGAAAGGAAAGGGCCTGAGGCCTAGCTTAAGCGGCTGAGGGGGGAAAGGAAAGGGCCTGAGGCCTAGCTTGCCGGCTGAGGGGGAAAGGAAGGGCCTGAGGCCCAGCTTGCGGCTGAGGGGGGAAGGAAGGGCCTGAGGCCCAGCTTAAGCGGCTGAGGGGAAAGGAAAGGGCCTGAGGCCCAGCTTGCGGCTGGGGGGGAAGGAAAGGGCCTGTGGCCTAACTTAAGCGGCTGAGGGGGGAGGAAAGGGCCTCTGGCCTAGCTTAAGCGGCTGAGGGGGAAAGGAAAGGGCCTGAGGCCTAGCTTAAGCGGCTGAGGGGGGAAAGGAAAGGGCCTGAGGCCTAGCTTGCGGCTGAGGGGAAAAGGAAAGGCCCTGAGGCCCAGCTTAAGCGGCTGAGGGGGAAAGGAAAGGGCCTGAGGCCTAGCTTGCGGCTGAGGGGGAAAGGAAAGGGCCTGAGTCCTAGCTTAAGCAGCTGGGGGAGGAAAAGGCCTGAGGCCTAGCTTAAGCGGCTGAGGGGGAGGAAAGGGCCTGAGGCCCAGCTTAAGCGGCTGAGGGGGAAGGAAAGGGCCTGAGGCCTAGCTTGCCACAGATGCAGGCCAAACGTCAGCAGAGAATGCGTCTAAGAACAAGGCCACACAAGCCCCAAAAAAACCACAACAACCCAATGAGAAAGATGTCTTGAGGAACAATGGCTTCAAACTACAGGAAACCCAGCTCGTCCGTTCTGCCTTTGGCCTTTTCTCAGAAACATATTCTACCAATCTCATTCAGGGTTTTTAATCCACTTTTATCAATTTTATTTCTAGTACATTTGGCCTGAAAGGGTCTCTATTTATTATTATTATTATCATTTCCATAAAGCAGTGATTTTCAACCTTTTTTGAGCCGCAGCACATTTTTTACATTTACAAAATCCTGGAGCACACCAGCAACCAAAATGACACAAAATGACACTGTCATTTTACTGTCACCTTCCCCCCCCCCCCCCTGATGCCGCTGCTTCTTCAAACCCCCCCCCGGAGGCCCACATGCAGGAGGTCCGTCACCATCCCGGGGCTGCGCTGAGTGGCCGAGCGCACACGGGCTCGGCTGAGCAGGACGAATAGGAATTGAGCAGACGGGGTGGCTCCGAGCCTTGGAACAAACTGCAGCTGAGGCTTGCAGCCGTTGCCACCCCCAGCTCTCCTTCCCGAAAGGGTTCTGCCCCGGAGTGCCTCCCCGCGCATCCCTTCAGTTTCCCTGCTGTCGCCTTGCGGGCAGATCGGGAAGGAACCAAGCTGGGCTGTGGAGCTGCACATCCCGGCCTCTGCTCTTCTCTGCAGCGAACCCGGAGCCCAGCCAGGACAGGCCAGGAGATGAGGGGTTGCTCCCCTTCCCCTGCGTGGAGGGGCTAGAGGGCAGAAAGCCTCGCCTCGAGCCTCTGGGAGCAGGGTCGGATGGGGGCAGCTCCCGCGGACTCCTCCTCCCTCTCCTCCCTCTCCTCCTCCTTGCTGCCAGAGAGGAGGAGGGCAGAAGAGTGCCCAGGAGCCAGGAAGCAGGAGGAGCCACAGCCCAGCCAGTTAGCCCTTGGCACGCAGAGGGAGGGAAGGAAAGAAGGGAAGGAGAGAGAGAGGAGGGAGGGAGAGAGTAAAGCTCTGGACGCTGAGAGCTCTCCCTGACTGCAGTCAGGCTGGCTGGCATTGCTGCTTCGACCAGGAAAGCCTCATTTCCGCTGCCTGAAGTTTCCTGCTAGCGCTCTCTCTCTCTCTCTCTCTCTCTCTCCACTGTAATTTCCTACGGCACACCTGATGATATCTCACGGCACGCGAGTGTTCCGCGGCACACTGGTTGAAAATCACTACCATAGAGTATTCAAGGGAGCTCGGGAAGGGGGGGGGGAGATAATAAGAAAGGCCCCTTGGGAAACTGAATGGATATGTTATTACTACTACTACTTTTATTATTACTATTATTACTATATATTGTTATTATTATTATTCCCATGGGTGTATTTCAGAGAACTTGGGGGGGGCGAGAATAAGAAAGGCTCCTTGGGAAACCGAATGGCTATATTATTATTATTATCATCATCATCATTATTTATTCCACCTGAATATTAGTAAGAAATTCCTAACTTTGAGAGCTTTTCAGCAGGGAGATGGTGGCAAGGTATAAATAAAGATTATTATTTATTTATTCCTCCTGAATATTGGTACTAACTTCCTAACTTTGAGAGTTGTTCAGCTGTGGAACTCTCTGACCTGGAGTATGATGTTGGCCCCTTCTTTGGAGGCTTTTAAGCACAGGCTGCATGGCCATCTGTCAGGGGTGCTTTGAATACAGTTGTCCTGCTTCTTGGCAGGAGGTTGGACTGGATGACCCACGAATGCCCAGACCTAATGGGGCATCTAATTAATTTGTTTTTACCTGAGGTATCGTTAAAAGCGGGACAGGCCCCCCATTTTGGGTTCTATCTGGAAGGGCCCTGTCAGTCATTTCTTCTGAGTAGATAGTTGAACTCGAGTACTTCCTTGTTTCTTGTTCTTATTCATTGGGAGGGTTATTCAAGTTCTACGAGCTCAGATGACCAACTTGATTGCACTTTTTAGGGCTGAAATCTAGAACTATAATACATTTTGTGACTAAGCCCTAATGAACTCTGGATCAGATTAAGACTTGGTTAAATGGGGGTGGGGAGTTGGGATTTCAGTTTGAAATACTTTACTGGCATATCAATCTTGCACATTTTTAAAATGGCCTGTCTGACTTCCAATAAATAAGGGAATAAAAGGAAATTTAAACTGAAATGTGTATTTTGCTTCGAAAAAGAGAAAAATCAAACTTTTCCAAATATATTTATTAATATTTTGCCTTTTCATCAGAAACAACACATAAGATACATCCAAATTTATTATAAATTTTAAAATATAAAAACAAATCTAAAAGTGCAAAAGACCATCCTCAGATACCATAAAACCCAGGCATGCTTGTATCAGATAATGTGGTTCAAATAATCTGGTCCCAAGTCACATATAACTTTATAGGCTATAAACAAGCCTTTCAAATGTGCCTGGAAATAGACAGTAACCAGTGTCCTTAAAGGAGAATGTTATTTTTCCTTATAGTTGGCCCTACTCAATGCTCTGGTTGCAATATTATGGACCAGCTATAATTTCCAAATAATTTTCAAAGGCAAGCCCACGTAGTCTATGTTTTGATAGTATAAACAGGATGTAATCAAAGGGTGTGTCATGACTGTGTCCCATTTCCTCAAATTAATTGACTCATAAGGCTCAGGTGCATTCCTGCCAACTGTCGAAACCTGGATATAACCAGGAATGCACCCAAAATGCAACCAAGTATTCAAAAGAAATGTAATCTGATATGCCACAGGTTGAAATTTTGATTTGCCTGTAATGTTTGTCTTTTTCGGAGAATCTTTGTCTTGATTAGATAGAACTTCAGATATTTTGGGCTTATCCAAATGATTACTGACACCAGATTTAAAACTAGAATCGCTTCCTTGGTCTGAAATGGAAGGAAGAGATGGGAATATCTTTGTAATACTTTGTAATAATAGGCACCACACTTTGCATAGCTTTTTTCAGCAGCATTATGTTTTCATTTAATAGTAGGAAGACAATTACCACAACAATCCCTTGATTAGTGACATACTTTGAAATTTCCCCTTGAAAATGAACCAGTGCCACCTTAAAACAGTACTTTAAAGTTCCATCCTAGACAAATGTGTCAAAAAGATGCATGTTCTCTTGTCTTGAAAGCCAAGACAACATATAGCAGATCCAAAAATACTGTTAATCCTTACTTACTCTGAACAGGATTAAGGTACCCGTATTTTTCGCACCATAAGACGCAGTTTTTTTCCTCCCAAAGTGGGATGAAAAATCAGCTGCGTCTTATGGAGCGAAGATGCAGGCGGGGGAGGCGCTGGAGCAGAGGGAGGGCGGCGATATACTTTACCCTGTCGCTGCCTCTCCTCTTCTCTGGTCCGTTGCGGCGGCGGAGGGACGGCGGCAGAGCTGACGCGACCCTGGTTCACTCCCCTTTGGTTCCTTTTCCTTCCCCTCCCACCTTTTCTTCCCTCGAGGAAAGGTGGGAGGGAAAGAAAAGGAGCCAGGGGAGGAGTCAGCCAGCGCCGCGTCAGAGCTGACGCGACCCTGGTTCACTCCCCCTTGGCTCCTTTTCCTTCCCCCACCTTTCCTTCGCCGAGGAAAGGTGGGAGAGAAAGAAAAGGAGCCAGGGAGGAGTCAGCCAGCGTCAAGGTCAGAGCTGACGCGACTCCTGGTTCACTTTTTGGCTCCTTTTCCTTCCCCCACCTTCCTTCGCTCGAGGAAAGGTGGGAGGGAAAGAAAAGGAGCCAGGGGCGGAGTCAGCCAGCGTCGCGTCAGAGCTGACGCGACCCTGGTTCACTCCCCCTTTGGCTCCTTTTCCTTCCCCCCCACCTTTCCTTCGCTCGAGGAAAGGTGGGAGGGAAAGAAAAGGAGCCAGGGGAGGAGTCAGCCAGACGCACCTGCTGATAAGATTTACCTAGATTTTAGAGGGGGCATTTATCATTTCCTAACTCAGCATAGTCACATTAGGGCAACTTAAATACAATTACTTACATATTTCTAAATAGGTATGTTTTAAGACTGAATTATTGTAAACTATGCCATTTACTTATTTTTTATTGTTAATGGGAGCATGTATTTATCCAAGCATTGTATCCTTGATTTAACACCAGAAATACTTCTGGGAAGTGTATGTAACCTGTTTAATTCCAGCTGTAGTGACAAATTACAACATGCAGAAAAAAATTATAATCTTGATTTATATTAAATGCCAAATTAGTGCCCTTGACCTATATTCTCATGATTCCTTCCTTGTTGTTTCTTGTTCTATCTGTTACTAGCCACCTTGGAGAAAGGTAAGATATAAATTCATAATTAAAAATTACATTCAGAGCAAAGTATGGATGTTACATCCAAATCACCTTTGGAGCCCCCAGTGACGCAATGGGTTAAAGCCTTGTGCCAGCAGGACTGCTGACCGAAAGCTTGGCAGTTTGAACTCAGGGAGCAGGGTGAGCTCCTGTCGGTCACGTCCAGCTTCTCATGGTAGGACATGAGAGAAGCCTCCCACAGAATGGTAAAACATCTGGCCGTCCCATGGGCAATGTCCTTGCAGACGGCCAATTCTCTCACACCAGAAGTGACTTGCAGTTTCTCAAGTCGCTTCTGACACGGAAAAAAATCCAGATCACCTTGTATTTCAGAATGCCCAAGTGTCATAAAATTATGATATATACTTGTATATAAGCTGACCTCATAAGTCAAGGAAGGCTTTTGGGACCAAAATTATAGATGTTCATATGACCTGTAGATAAGTTGAAAATTGTTTTGCAAAAAAATTGAGAGTGCCAGCCCTGCTTTACATGGCCAGTAGCCCCTGGCTGATGTTGCCACTGCCATTTTCCCACTCAGGCTTTCAAAAAGGCCGGAAGCAGTAGAGAAAATATTGTATGGATACTTATTTTATTGTCTTCTGAAGTGGACTAAGATTTCCTCTTTTGCTACTTTAATCAAAAATGGTTCCTTTTTTATAAATTTCTAGACTTATACATGAGTCTATACCAGTCGTTTTCAACCTGTTTGAAACTGCATTATATGTCAGTATAGATGGGGCCTGAGTTTCTGTCCTCTAAATTACAAATTGAACAGTCTTTATTGCACTTCAGAGTACAGCACAGGGAGACTTCCGGTTTGGTAGCTGCATGGTGGCAGACGTGTCAGCTGGAGCTCCAGGTGACAAAACCAGGATTGAAGGCTAAGGAGCATTCTCCTTCCCCAAATCTCAGCGGCCTGAGGCTGATTAGGGGTAAGTTCTGCTGGTGTGACCGGCCGATGGTGTAAAGGGGGACCCCCCTCAAGGAGGCACTCCAAAACGCCCGGCAACAGCACGCTAGAGACAAGCCGCCATCCTAGGGACAGGAGCCGACAGGCTCCCTTTCTATGCCACTTGCTACCAGCCCCAAACAAGCAAGAAACTGCTTAAATCAAACAATAAAATTACAAAGAAAGCAAAGAGGAACACTGGTCTTGACAGAGAGAGAGAGATCCCTCACCTCCGAAGACATCAAGCTGCCGGAGGTGAAAAGAGCGAGCATTGGGTAGGAAGAGACCGAAAACCCCACCACCACCACCACCACCCGCTCCTCCTGGAAAGGTGAGAAGGAGAGAAAGGAGAAGGAACTTGCATGCCTGAGTTGGAGTCAATTCGAACAGACATCCTGAGGCTGGCACAACAAAGAAGGGAAGAAGGCGCGGTGTAGGAAGAGAAAGGCAGGAGAGAGAAAGAGAAAGTGGTGAAAGCAGAAGGAAAAAAGACCCCAACATTTGTCCTGCCCGATCAGCCCAGACAACCCAGAAGGGAACTAAAAGAAAAATCTTCCAGGAAGGTAAGCCTGACCTTGGGTTTGCAGGTTCTGGGGCCATCTTTATCTTGCGCTGGGAGAAGAAACGGGGGAGGGTGAGAGCAACCCCCCGCCCTCGCGTCCTTGAAGACGCTAAGAAAGATAAGGAGCGGAAGTGCTGGCCACTGAGGGAAGCTGAGTGAAACAAAATAAACACAAAGCTGAACTAGGTAATAGGCAATACAAATAACCTGAGCATCAATGGTGAGGTATATCAAATGAAGACAGACCGACTGCTATCCCCCACCCAAACAGGGGCCACATAAAAGGGGAGGGCGCAGAAAGCCACCCCAACAGGCCCGTAGGAAAATGATCCGAAGAGCCAAACCACCCCAAGGAGGAGCAGGCAACCCTCGCAGTCAGAGGATGTCCCGCAGGTAGGCCCAACCCAAAGGGGAGGGCGCCCGGCGGCCACGTGTGCCTGGCGGAAACAATGAAAAAAGGCAAATAAATGAGTAAATACAACCGCACGGTCCTCGGAAGTCCTCCAATGAGGCCCCCTGATGGGGCAGCCGTCCCGGATGAATAAGGAATGGATGCACGCTCGAGGGCGGGTCCCCAGGGAGGTGCAGGAGACAGCCAGAAATTCTATGGGCAGATGAGCACCGGAGCAAGTTCGAAGGAGAAAAGTTCCGGAGGCATGGACGGATATCCGCCCTTCACGCGGCTCCCTATGGATGACGTCAAGGTAAACACAGCGCCCAGAGATGACGTGGACATCGTGCGCGGCTGCGAGGTCGTGGGGGGCGGAGTCCCGTTGAGACGAGCTGACGTGTGCGGAAGCTGTTGGCGATCTGGTCCAGGCAGCCGCGGCAAAGCCCCGTTTAAAGGGCTACACACCAGGCTGATCCAGCTGAATAATAATAAAGTACCCCTGTCAGCAGATGCCGGGGTGAAGAAATGTTGGAGGCCAAATGGCTGAGGGGTGGTGGTGTCCCGGTCCCGGGGGGGAGCCCCCGTCCCAGGAGCCGGGGAGGGATGGCCGTCCGCGCCCCCTGCGTGCTCCCGAGTGGCTGTGGGCAGACGCAGTAATCAATAGCGTAATTCAGGAAACACACCAAGATGCAATGATATGTAAAATATCATATGGAGTTTATTGGGGCCACAGAGATGCTGTGGGCCTCTGGCGGGAATGGATAAACCGCCACAACACCAATACAACAAGGCCAGTCAATGCTTATGAGTAGACCCAGCGGGGGGCTGGCTGCACCCTCCGCCGTGGCACCCACGCCAACGGGTGATATCCTGGTTTAGAGAAGGACCCTAAATCCCGTTTCGCTATTCACATCTTAGCTTCGTCAGGGCCACGCGAGTGAAGCCACGCGAGAAGTGAAGAGACCCCAACGCAAATTGCGTAGGAGCACAACAGAAGCAGCGTAACTTACGCAAATAGCACAAATAGCGCAAATAGCGCCAAGCAAAGCAAAGAGAGCAGCATAAACTACACAAACAGCGCTAATAGCGCTGACAGTGCTAATAGCGCCTACAGAGCAAGCTACGCAAAAGGATGAGCCCAATAAAGGAAGGCCGTCAAATAACATCAAACAACAGAACCCCCTTATATAGCAAGCCTGGGGAAGAGCACCAGCTGAACATCTGTAACAACAGGACAGACTAAAAGAACTGAAAAGTCCCAGCTAAGAGACGGGCAAGAAGAGGAAAATCCGATCCCAGGGAAAGAAGGGATAGGTAAAGAAGGCAAGACAGCCAAAGCAGTATTAAGAATGCACTCCACAAGAGGAAGAGGCAACTTGGCCACAAGAATTCAAAACAGACAAGACTCCATGACGGAGGAAACAGGTTTTAAAGAATTGCTGCAGGAAATGAGGAGCATATCACAAAGACAGGACAAACAGCTCCAAGATTTGCATGCCGAAATAAAAAACCTGAAAAAGGATATCAGAGAAGACTTAAAGATCCTGAAGGAGGATTTGGATAACATAAAACAGGATAACCAGAGGCTCGTAAAATCACAGGCGAAACTGGAAACAAAAACAGATAGAATAGAAACAGTTAACCAAAAACTGCAACTCCAGGTAGAAACGCTAGAAAATAGAGCCCTGGAGTATCAGCTGAGGATCAGAAACTTGGCCAAAACAGGAACTGAGAACCTAAAACAAGTCATAATAGACATAATAGCTGAACTAACGGAAACGGAACCAGCAATCGTCGGAAATGACGTTGACCGAACTTACAGAGTGCAAACGGAATATGCGAAGAAGAACAAAACCCCGAAGGATATGATAGTGACCTTCGCAAGAAAGAGTTTCCGTGATGAGATCCTGCAAAGATGCGCTAAAAAGGCAGTATATTACAAAGAGAAGAAAATCATTTTTATGAAAGAAGTATCCAGAGACACCCTTGCCAGACGTAGACAGTACAGCTTCCTGACTGATTAGCTCAAGAGAAAGAGAATAAGATACAGGTGGGAGAGAGTTGAAGGCCTCACAGTCACCTGGATGGAAACAAGGTACTGGCTGAACACCATAGATAAAGCGAGAGCCTTCTTCCACAACCATCTACAAAAGAAGAAACAAAGTGCACCAACGGAGAAAAGTAACTCCTCGAAAGATAAATACCAAAAATCAGACTATAACAACGAAGAGGAGGAAGGCGAGATAGAGGAAGAAGAAGAAATACAAGACTTCGAAGAGATAGACTCACCAGGGCTATCCTTGAAAAAGAGCCTCAAGAGACTAAGGAAGTTCTCGCCAGAGAACTACCAATTGGTGGCAATACAGGACCAAGCTTCCACGAAACCCTCAGCCCTGCAGGATGACATCGATTAAAATCTACTCAAACAACGTCAATGGCCTCAATTCCCCGAATAAAAGAAGAAGAATAGTTGAGTACCTAAAGAGGAAAAACTACGAGATAATCGCCTTCCAGGAAACACATATTATTGGACACCACGCAAAACACTTAGAACAACCAAAGCTGGGGAAATTATACTATGCAGCATACGATAAGAAGAAAAGGGGAGTTGCTACATATGTTAACTTGAAATATCCCTCCAGTTTGGCTTTTAAGGACACACAGGGCAGATACCTGGGAATCATTATGGAAATAAATTGTCAAAAAATACTGATCTGTAATGTTTATTGCCCGAATGGACCTAAATTAAAATTTATCAAAGATCTTAGAAGACAAATTGATAATCAACAATACGATGAATTAATATTATTAGGGGATTTTAATGGGGTAGTAGACCCTGCAATAGACAAAACTCATAAGGCATCCAAAAAACACAATTTATCTGGAAGAGGCAATAAGTTACCAAATCAATTTCTTAAAGCCCTAGAGAACTGGAATCTGCTAGACATATGGAGATACAAAAATGGACCAGTCAACGACTATACTTATTTTTCTGCAAGACATAAGATATAGACACGCATTGATATGGTCTGGGTAACAAAGACGATGTCAATCAGTGTTCAAAAAATTAAAATTATCACGAATCCTTTCTCTGACCACTGCGCGCTGGAGCTGTTTATTAAAAAGAGCAGGACACAATACAGATGGAAGTTAAAGGATAGCTTGCTAAGTAAGGAAAGAGACATAGAAACAATAAAAAAGCAACTGACAGAGTACTTAGAATTAAATAAAGGCCCAGAGACAAGTATAATAACCCAATGGGAGGCCATGAAGGCCGTGATGAGAGGCAATCTAATACAACTAAATAGTAGAATAAAAAGGCAAATGAACAGGAAAACAGATGACATAGTAGAACAGATAAAGATAATGGAAGAGATTTTAAAACATAACCCAGAACATAAGACAGCAGAAAAAGAAATCAAGACTCTTAAAAAGCAATTACAATTACTAGAAACAGCAAAGTTAGAGAAGCAAATGAAATATGTGAAAGCTAATTATTTCCAACATGCCAATAAAATCAGCAAGTGGTTCTCTAAAAAGCTAAAAGAAAAGAAAGCAAACAGTTATATCACAAAGATAGTAAAAGATGGGAAAGTAATCACAGAAGAAGACAAAATAGCAGAGGTCTTCAACACATTCTATCAGGAGTTATACAGTAGGGATAAGCCTGACAAAGAAGGCATAACCGAATACATCAGCAAACTTAACATACCAAAGCTGACAGATAAACAACGTGAGCTGCTGAACAGTCCGATAACAACTGCAGAAATAGACAAAGGAATTGAGGCACTAAAGAATAACAAGGCCCCTGGCCCGGACGGCTACACGGCCATATTTTACAAGACTTTTAAAAATGAACTAGCACCCATTTTACTAGAAATATTCAACGGTATTAGAACAAATAAAGAAATCCCGAAATCATGGGAAATGGCCAACATCACACTAATACACAAAGAAAACACTGAAAGTACAATCACCAAAAATTACAGACCCATCTCACTCTTAAACATCGACTACAAAATTTTCACATCCATAATGGCCAATAGATTAAAAACCTTCCTGAAAGAATGGGCTTTGCCGGAACAAACCGGTTTCATCCCCGAAAGACATATCAAAGACAATACTAGAATTATTATCGATATTCTTGAGTATTACGAACAACACAATGAGAAAAAACTAGCTTTACTCTTTGTTGATGCTGAAAAAGCTTTCGACAGGGTAAGCTGGGATTTTCTAAAACTATTAATGAAGGAACTGGATATGGGCCACTCCTTCATCAACACGGTAGAAGCCCTATATAACAAACAGGAAGCAACACTAATCATTAACAGTCAAGACAGAAACAAGAAAATTCAAATAGAAAGAGGAGTCAGGCAGGGCTGCCCACTCTCCCCCCTACTTTTTATATTAATTATGGAAGTCTTAGTACGCGATATTTACCAAGACAAAGGACTACGGGGAACGCAAATATTATCACAAAAGTATAAATGCAGGGTCTACGCAGACGATATTGTCTGCGTAGTTGAGGACCCCCTTCCCAGCATTGAGAGGTGGCTAGAAAAATTTGAGAGATTTGGCAAACTCGCGGGATTTCAATTAAACAAACAAAAAACAAAAGTATTAACAAAAAATATCAGCGACAAAGAGAAAAAACAATTGCAAACACAATCTGGAATATCAATAGAAAATAAAATCAAATACTTAGGGATAACCCTAGCAGCAAACAACTCAAATCTTCTAAAAAAATAACTATGATCAGACCTGGAAAAGTATACAAAAAGATCTGGAGAAGTGGAAATACAAAAATATATCTCTGCTGGGAAGAGTGGCGGTTATCAAAATGTCCATACTCCCCAAATTGCTATATTTATTTCAAACTATCCCCATAATAAGAACAAACCAACCCTTCAAAAAATGGAATTCGGAAATAAGGAAATTTATCTGGAAAAACAAAAAAACGCGTATTAGTGACAAGTTACTGTCAGATGAAGGAAGTAGAGGGGGGATGGGACTCCCGAATCTAAAACTATACCAGGAAGCATGTTACTTAGAAGCAATTAAAGACTGGGTACTCCTAAATAACAAAAATCTATTAACCCTGGAAGGCCATGATCTACGTGCCGGATGGCACGCGTACCTTTGGTACGAAAAGACAAAGGTGGAAAAAAAACTTTACACACCATTACATAAGATCAGCATTAATAAAAACATGGGCGAAATATAAACAACGCCTGTTCAAAGCCACCCCAATGTGGTTATCCCCGATGGAAATGAATGGGTGCTGTATTACAAACAATAGGATAGGTAAACGCAAACACCACAATATAATGAATAACACAGATATATTATATTATATTACTCCTGCAACTAGAAAATAAGTGGATAGTAAATTTACACTGTGAGGATTTCTGGCCTCTTATCGATAAAATACCAGGATTGGAGAAACCTCCTCTTATTGCCTTCAAAAGATCCCAAAATCTTAAAGATTTACTGGTGCACACCAAGGACCTTCCCTTAGACCCCCCCTCTTCCACCCCCTCTCTAATGGTACAAAAAAATGTGGAAAATGTAGTGTTTGTAAACACATTTCCTCCTCCACCTTCATTAGCAGTCCTTATAACAATAGAACATTCAAGATTAATACTTGGGCCACCTGCAATTCCAAAAATATTGTATATTGTTTAAGTTGTAGTTGCGGGGACCTTTATGTTGGGATTTCCACCAGGGAACTCCGGACAAATTTGCGAGCACAGATCACGCTTTAGAACAGGATATGATAATTCTGTACTCTATGCTCACTTTAAAGCCAAAAACCATCATTTTGAAGACTTTAATGTTATGGTCCTGGAAAAGCTCGCCCCTCCCCACCAAAATGTAAAAAATTACTCCTGCAACTAGAAAATAAGTGGATAGTAAATTTACACTGTGAGGAATCCCAAGGGTTAAACGACCAGCTGGCCATCAGTGAACTGTTAATCTAAGATCACCTGGTCTCCCTCTATTTAACTGTGGTTCCCCTTTTGAGCCCGATATCCGCTGATATCGACAGCATTATGCGGTGCCTCTGCTCCCATATGTGATGGTATGTACCCCCTATCTCCTTCTTAGATGTTTTTGTATATATTAGATATATTTCCCTGTTTTACCTTTGCTGTTTTTACTGCTATTCACTGTATTGCATTGATGTTACATTGCCTGTATTTGTTAATGCTATAGTGTTACTCCTGCTGTTGGATGCCCTCCAGAATCCCCGTATTGACCACGCCCACGGTCCTGAAGAAGCCCCTTTCGGGGAGAAACGAAGGCGCAGAATATAACTATTTGTTGACCGCTTTGCAAGCCTCCCAGTGATTGCTAATATTGTGCATTCTGTGATTGTTTTGTAGCACTTTAATAATGCTAATACCCTGATTTGTATCGCGCCTGGGAGGGCTTCTGGGTTCTGTGTCCGCTTTTGATGACGGAGGAGCTTTTTCTTCCAGCTGCGGCGTCTCAGCTCACTCCTGTGTGAGTTTACAGCTCGTATATGCTGTTTATGTTGTTTATATCCATTATATAGCAGATAGGGCATTGTCCCTTTAAAAAAAATATGTGATTGAGAATGTACTTACAATTTTGATCTTTGACACTCTGGACCATTGAGTCCTTTTGAATGCTATAATATATCTGTGTTATTCATTATATTGTGGTGTTTGCGTTTACCTATCCTGTTATCCTCGATGGAGGCATTCCACAAAAAAGAACTTGCACCGACCAGGTGGCTAACATATAAACAAATTTTAAAACAGTCAGATAAAACATGGCATATCAAATCAATGGAGGAATTAAGAAAAGAAGCCCACTCCCTATCCTGGTTCCAATATTACCAAATGCACCAAAGATTTAAAGAGGATAACAGGAAAGGGTTTAGCACTGACAAGTTCTGGGACTCCATAATGGTGAGGAAAAAGAAGAACATAACTGCCCTTTATAGACAGCTCCTGCGCTGGGCAACAGAGGAGGAGCAAGTAAAGGACTGCCATATAAAATGGGCTAGAGACTTAGGCCACTCAATCCTGCTACGGCAGTGGGAGGAGATTTGGCTGAAAAAACTCAAATACACAACGACAATAGAAATAAGAGAAAATTGGTTCAAAATGCAATTTAGGTGGTGCCTATACCCAACCAAATTAGCCAAATTTAATTTAAAAAAATCACAGACAGATGTTGGAAGTGTAAAAAAGAAAAGGGAACCTTTATCCACCAATGGTGGAACTGCAAAAAAGTCACAATCTTCTGGAAACAAATACATAATGAGATACAGAAAATATTAAAAATCAAATTTAAAAGAGATCCTCAAAACTACCTACTAGGTATGTCAAACCCTTTATTTAATGAAAATCAGGGAAGAATCTTCTTTTTCTTAAGTGCATGTGCCCGCATAACTCTGGCCAGATATTGGAAGAAGAGCTCGATACCGGATAAGGAAGAGTGGACTTTCAAGATGCTAGATATGATCCAGATGGACTCCCTATCTCAAAAACTAAATAACAAGAGGAGTAAGACGGACTGGACGGGTTTTAGAACCTACATGGAAACACAAAGATGTAAATTTCTAATAGATCTGAATGACATATAATTAACTAGAAGAGAATGTTCTTTAGGAGAATATTTGATATATACATGTGGTACAAGATTTATTTCTCTTCTACAAAGATGAACGAAAACCAGAGTCCCTCTTTGGGAAGCATTTTATGTTGCTACCCCTACCCCCCCTTTCCCCCACCTCCGATCAGCCCCCCCTTGTTCCCCGGCCCCTCCC
The DNA here is from genome assembly GCA_030556195.1 of Anolis apletophallus. NCBI lineage: Eukaryota > Metazoa > Chordata > Lepidosauria > Squamata > Anolidae > Anolis > Anolis apletophallus. The sequence goes on along the minus strand of JARBWK010000010.1, from coordinate 45,271,806 downwards.
ATCCCAGGCTCCCCCACCCAAATCTCCACCACCCCTACCCCCACCCCACCCCTCAAATGTGGTGTTCTGTATTTGGTTGTGTAAAATGAAAATGTTCAATAAAAATTTATATTTAAAAAAAAGAGTACAGCACAGGGAAGCAATCAAGGCCTTAAGTGCTGTGGGTTTAGGGTGTCAGTTTAAATTCTTGCTCAAACATTTAAACCAGAAATTTGTCCCATCACTTTCCGATTTCTGAGAGAAAAAATTAACCTTTTTTCCCTTCAATTTTAGCTAGGAATTAAAGAGCTTATCCACTCTGAGCTCTCAACAACCCTGTCTTCTGCTGCCCAGCATGGTTTTGGGTGTTAAGCCGTTTGGGGTTTTCTCAGCCATATTCTAAACATGCTAAATACAGTTTTTCTCAAAACAAAGCTTACCACATTTCTTAATTATACAGTACATAAATAAAGTCCTCTTGAGACTGGCTTGTATACATCAAAGTATTCTTCTTCTAGATGGCTGCTTATCTGATGGTTTCTTTTCTTTTAAGTCTTTCATAAGTCTTGCTTAATTCAGTAGAATGTCTTTGAGTTAGGTATTGCAGGTATGTACTGCAGGTATGTAGTATAATCAGTGTAAGTTTCCACAGAAACAAATCTGGTGTGCAATAGGATTTACTTTGAAGGAGAACATCTTGGATTGTGTATGTGCTCACCTGGTCTTATTCATATTTCTCCAGAGGAAAATCTCACTTGATTCCAATGGCATTTGCTCTCTTTCTTTAAAATGGGAGATTTAAATTGGAAAATTTCCACTACTTTCACTACATTAATTTTAAATGTTGGGTTTATAGTTGAAACACATTCCATACAGGTAAGCATTAATGCTAGTGAAAGTACTTGATTCTTTGTATCAACAAAGTTCATTTTAAATCTGAAAATTCAGACTGTCTGCTAACAAATCTCTGAAATTATTGCCAATTTGGTGGATAAATTGTTGCCAGTTGTTTGGTGGATAAAGTTTGTTTAAGTTAAACATTTGGTATTTATCAAATTAGTTACATTTTATAATTGTATTTTTACGAATATAATAGCAGTTCAGGAATTTAGCAGTGTTTTCTTTCCTTTGTGTGCCAAATTAAATGGAATTTAAGCCCTATCTACACTGACCATTTAATGCAGTTTCAAACTGATATTGAAGAAAACTTTGACATCATGTTTATTTATTTATTATTTGATTTTATACACCGCCACTCCCAAAGGCTCAGAGCGGTTTACAAATAGAATAACACAATTCACAACTAAAATATTAAAGCAGAGTTAAAACATTCAGCTACGTTAACCTAGTTTGAAGGCTACCTGAAATAGATGGGTCTTACAGGCTCTCAGAAAGGTTGTTAAGTCCCACAATGCCCGGGTTTCGGCAGGTAGGACATTCCAGAGTGAGGGAGCCACAATTGAAAAGGCTCTGCGCCTAGTGGCTGTTAGGCGGTAGGTCTTAAAATTGGGGATTTCAAGCAGGTTTTGATCTTTGGAGCAAAGTGATCTCTGGGTTTGGTGGTAGGAGAGACGGTCCGTCAAATACACTGGCCCTCAACTTGTTGTGGGAGCAATATAGCAAACTCCAAATACAGTTGAGTCTCACTTATCAAACCTTCGCTCATCCAACATTCTATATTATCCAACGCAGTCTGTCTCCTGCCCAGATCCACAGCTGTTTCAATACATTGCCAATGTTTGGGTGCTAAATTCGTAGATATAGTAATAATGTTACATAATGTTATTGCATATTGAACTGCTTTTTCTGTCAATTTGTTGTAAAACATGATGTTTTGTTGCTTAATTTGTAAAATCATAACGTAATTTGACATTTAATAGGCTTTCATTTAATCCCTCCTTATTATCCAACATTTTCGCTTGTCTAACATTCTACCGACCCGTTTATGTTGGATAAGAAAGAGTCTACTGCAGGGGTGCCCACACTTTTTCATCATGCGAGCTACTATATGAACAATCAAGTTGAAAAGATCACCTGTTGTGCATGAGGTCGTGTGCGCGCGTACGCGCGCGCATACACTCCTACTGCAGCCTTTCGTCCGCGCAGGGTTTCTTTCTTGCCTGCCCACGAACTCGCCGCCACACGCACCCGAGAAGGGGATTCTCCTTGCCTGCGCGCGCACTCTCTCTTAATGTCTTCGTTGCCTTCCTCCTTCCTGCTGCATGCTTTCGCGAAGCAGGAAGTCCCCATCCCGTCCTGCGGAGCCCTCCCTCCTCGCCCCCAACCAAGTAAAGAAAGCAGCCCCACACAGCTCGCTCTCCCAGGTCTCGGCTTGGAATGGGAGTCCCGAAGGCAGCAGCAGGGTTTGCGGCGGGGCTTGCTTGGCTTTGCCCCACTTTGCCCGGCCTCCTTCGCCTCTTTCTCTCTCTCCCTCTCTCCTTCCAGCACCCGCCCACCTGCCTGCCAAAAGGATCCGAAAAAGTTCTCCGGATTTCTTTCTTCTCTCCTTGGCTCTCTCTCTCACACACACACACACATTCCCTCCATCCCTCCCACAGCCTCGCATTCTATCCGTGCGCGTGCCTTCGCCTTGCTTCCCCCAGCAGCAACCAATGGGCGGTCATGTCACCACACCGTGCGTGGCAAGACGAGCGCCAGGGCCCACCCACTAAAGCCTCATTTTGGCAAAAGAAGCCCCGCAAAGGCGGCGGCGGGAGCGCACGTGCACGCTCATGGCAGGAGCGCATCATCCGGTTGGTGAGGCCCAAAGATCACCTGGAAGAGGGCCAAAGATCACCTAGGTGCTCCCGATCACCATAATGAGCACCCCTGGTCTACTGTATTGGCACACTCCCTAACTGGATGTCCTCATCATATACCTGAAAATATGACTACAGTCTGGAAATTAAATTAAACTATTCATCCAACATCAAATTTACTAGTCTCCTAATTATGCTAAGTTTTCAGGATATAAAGTGGAATATTGATATTTTAGTAAAAATACATTATTATCTAGTTATCCATATCAATAGCAACAATATCACAACTCATTCCTAGATCTAGGGATTTGCATTGGGGAGAACCTTCTGTTATACAATACTATTTGAAAATGCTTTGAAAATACATCACATTTTGAGAAAGATAAAATGTTTTATTTTTTAATAACATTTCAGGGAGGAGAGTCGAATTCCGAAGCTGAAAACTGTTTGCTTGCCCGTCTAATAGACCCATTGCATCTGTGACTGTTTGATAAATAAACATTTACCTCTCATTAAGTGATTCAACTCTAGTTGGGACTACCAACTGGGTTTAGGCCTAATTCTCCGCTTCCCCACACTTTTTAATTATTTTTATCTCGTAAGATAGCCGGCATCTCTTTAGCAAGTATCATATAGAATTGTCAGGTGCAAATGTATTCAATTTGATTATAATTTATCCAAAATGCTTTGAATCAGAGGAATTTTGGATTTCAGGGGTTTTTTTAGATTTCGGAATACCTGCATACATACTGAGATATCTTGGAGATAGGGCCCAAATCTAAATACAAAATACATTTATGTGTCATATATACCTTATATGCATATTTAATATTTAAATGTTTTTGTGTATGAAATAAAATGTGTGTACCATTAGAGAGTAAGGGTGGCAGAAAGCAAGAAAGTAGACACCAGAAATTGTGGTAATCATGAGATTATTACACTGATTTCCCTTGTGAACAGAGTGATGCTCAAGATTTTGCCATATGTGCAGTGATATTCCAAATTGGGTTCAGAAAAATATGATACAGTAAGGATCATACTTCAAATAATGTAGGACAATGGACTGCAATAAGAAATGTAAGAAGAAAATCAACCTGTATTTGTAAATTATAACAAAGCTTTTGCCTTTGTAGATTATGTGAAATAATTGTTCAGTTTCAAAGAAATGAGAGGGTCAAATCATCTAATTGTCCTGATGTGTAATCTACACTCTGGACAAGACAGCACTGTCAGGACACAACATAAGGAAAAATGGTTTCCCATTGATAAAAGGGTAGACAAAGCTTTTTTATTTACATCTTTTAAATCTAAGGGTTAAGAAAGCACAAGCCTTTTTTGTGCCAAAATTGCACTTCTACAGAATGATATGAGTTATATTGGACTATTTTTTCTAATATGTTTGCATATTGAAAAATATTAATTAAAATTCTTCACAAGATGTATTGTCAAAGGCTTTCATGGCTGGAATCACTGGGTTATTGTGAGTTTTTCGGGCTGTATGGCCATGAGAAGCATTCTCTCCTGACGTTTTGCCTGCATCTATAGCAGGCAACCTCAGAGGTTGTGAGGTCTTCACAAGATGTTTGCTTCTACATATTCTGTTTCAAAGTGTGCATAGAACATATAGTCCCATTAAGAATCCGGCATGTTTGTGAACCAGGTGAACACCAGAACTGTTAATTTAGAAGTAATAAATCGTTTTTTTAGCTATGCTGTTTCTACATTTGCAAAATCGGACTCCTAATGAGCCTAATAGGGCACATCTCTCAATGTGTGTCCTCAAGACTGGCCTAGTAAATATTGTAAATGGAAGGAACCCTATGGCATTCTTTACACAAATCCCCACTTCTGCAAATGCAACCTTTCTGTTTCTCGAGTGTATTTGTTTCACTAGCCAGCTTTTCAATCAACTTGAGAATTAATGCAGTTTTCAAGATAGTGGACTGCAGCTTCCAATGTTCCTCAGCCCTATGCTGGCAAAGAGTGCTGGCTGGGAGTTGCTGTCTAACAGCATCTGCAGATCTACACAACGCCTTCTTCTATTCTAAATGCAAAGATAAACCATATTGCTTTTAAAATACTTTATCAAGTTCCTCTATGTACAGGGCAATTGAAAGTAACTTCTAGACTGAAGAAGAGGTGATTTTTAAACTTTTCAAAATCATACTATATTGGATGCCCCGAAAAGAAAAGCAGAAGCAATGTGTCCTGTATATTTTGTGCTGGCCTGTGTCAAAAGTGTGGACTCTAGGTGCTTGAGGATGTACTCAGTTGAATTGGACTCTGTGTGTAATATATCGCCTCTTCAGGTGACCTGTTACAGCAAAACTGACAGTGCCAGCCGTTCAGGGTAGCCAGATATATGTCCACATCTTAGTGGAAGTTATATCTGGACAGGGCAGGAAAATCTATAAATAAATTGTGGTAGTGATACATGTATAGGACTTAGCGCATTTGTGTTAAAATTGTGAAGCTCAGTCTATTGTAGGGGAAAACTGCTACAATTTCAGACTCAGGGATATTCACAAGTGCAGCTTTAACCAATGACTTGGAAAGGAGAATTGTGCTGTATTGTCTCTTGTTTCTATGCTCTATTATTTATGTTTTGATTTTAATTCTAAGCTTTTGACAAAGTAATACTTGCTTTAGCCAACTTCCACCTCAGGGCAACCTGAAAATTCTAGATATTTGAGTAAATGCTTCTAATTTCTTCAGATAGTATGCCAAACCAGCCTATCCCAGCCTGCGGTTTCGCCACGCCTATTGCTTTTGTCCTTTAGGAAAGCAGATCCACATTTTCTGCACAAAAACGTGTACTAGTAAGTAGGTAGTGTTTGGTGTTACATATACAGCATAAGTGCCAGCGAAAGTTGCCCAATAGTATGCTAGGGAGCACAGCAACAGCACAGGATTTATGTGACCAATCACAAATCAGCAATTTTTGTTTACATGCGCATAAATTTTAGAAACTAAATTATGTGATCTTGTTTGACTACATTTGGCTCAGAATCTTTCTCTTCCTAGGAAAATTGCAAGACTAAGGTAAAATCTCATAAATTTAATAAGACTGACACAGTCTCAACATATGTCAAAATGCGCCTAAGTGGCATTGAAGCTGACTCTATTTACATTTGGTGTTCGATCTGGAGATCGTTCAGCTTTTAGCTTCTTGTTATTTTCCTTTTTTTCTCTTTAAAATATCACTGAATCATTCGCAAATATCCTTAATTAAAAACACCAACTTTTCAATGTCTTTAATTGCTCTTTCTTTCCTTATTGTTTTGCTGAGGATTTCCAATGTTAACAGAAAAAGCAAATGTGACAAAGATAATCCCTGTTTCATTCCTCTTTGGCTTGGGCATTTGACCACTTTTTAAAAAAACTGAGATTCTAAATACTATATATTGATGTAATACAATGCATGAAATTTTGTCCCAGTTTATTTTTTTAACCTCAGTGGCCAGTTTACATTATTGAAAGCTTTCTCAGCATCTAAAATAAAGCTAATTGTTCCCCATTGAGTTCATCAAAATGTTCTAGAACATTCAACACGTAATGTGTATTTTCTTAGACAAGAAACCACTTTAGTTTTCATGTGTATAATATTTTTGCAGTATTGCCTTCACTTTTTGTCCTGAAGTTCTATCCAATATTTCAGAAATTATGCTATTATTATTATTTATTTCGATTTGATAAACCGCCCTTCCCGAGGCTCAGGGCGGTTTGCAGCATATAAAATCAGTACATACGACAGCATATAAAAACAGCATATAAAACCCATAGGGTTAAAACACATGAGATTACATCTAAAAACAGTCACACAAAATCATAGCCAGACATGGCTGGTTCATACAGAAAAATAGTGGTACAGCAGAGTGGCCATGTTAATCATGCACCGTCGGACATCACATATCAAACGCCTGCCTAAATAGCCAGGTCTTGCAGGACCTGCGAAAAGCCAACAGGTCCCGCAAGGCTTGTGTCTCTGGCGGCAGGGAGTTCCATAAAACCGGCGCGGCCACTGAGAACGCTCTCTGCCGCATAACAGAGAGTCTGCAGAACTTCAACCCCAGAACATCAAGTAAGTTGAGCCCCTCTGAACGCAGTGATCTTCTGGGCGCATATGGGGTAAGCCGCTCCTACAAGTACACTGGCCCCAAACCATATAAGGTCTTGAAAGTTAGAATTAACACCTTGAAGGAGATCCGGAATTCAATGGGCAACAGGTGCAGTTCATGCAGAAGTGGTGTTATATGGGCCGTTCTTGGGGCTCCTAGCAGCAAGCGAGCTGCCGCGTTCTGCACCAGTTTGAGTTTCCGGATCGCCGACAAAGGTAGGCCAATGTACAGCGCGTTACAGTAATCGAGCCTCGAGATGACCGTGGCTTGGTTCACCGTGGCCAGGTCGCGACGGGAGAGATAGGGAGCCAGACGTTTAGCTTGCCGCAGATGGTAAAAGGCTGTCTTGCAGGCGCAATCTCCCATAAATATTACATAATCAGTGGTAAGGTTTGTCTCTTTTGCTAACAATTTCTGGTAAAAGGCTGATTTAATTCTCATGGGAGCAAATACGTGCACTGTCAAAATCTTCAGACTTTGAAGTTGTATTTCCACTCCAACCTAATATCAATTGGATCCTTGGGGGGGATCAGCTGTTATTCTCTGACATATCTCACAATGTGTATTTTCTTTTTTCCCAACAAAGAAGCAAATTGCATTCCTAATTTTATTTTAATTTTAAAATGTTCATCCTTTTTCTAATATGAGTCTCTTGTAGGTATATTAAACAATGTTTTAATCCTTCAACAAAGCAGAACTCTTTTGCAGTGAGAAGAGATTGCACATTCAATAATTTTAAAAAATCTGTATCCTTTTCTAATTTTTCCTTGGTAGCTGTTTTTAACTGTCCTTGTTTTTCTCCTTCTCTGATGTCTTGTCCTCTTTTTACATTTGGTTACTTGGTCTCCAGATCTTTCTCATGCCTCTTGAATAATTCTCTGCTCTTTTGAATGGAGCTGGTTCTGAATCTCATTTGTTTAAATCTACAGGAAACTTGTTTTAGCTTCTATCTAAATGGAATATGGTGATCTTTAACTTGTCAGTCAAAAAATATACACTCTTCTCCTTCTTAAATTTCTAGTCATTATATCCTCACCACCTCTTTATCACCTATCTTCAGCAAATCTTTCAGTTCCCAGACTGCAGCACTCATATTAAATTATGTGCTGAGTGATTAACTTCACAGTCTCCTCCATTTTTTTCCCTTCTCCACTCATCTCTGTTTTGCTCACTGCAAAATGATGTTAGTTGTCCCAACTATCTGAGAAGTTCTTAGCATATTTTTGGTGGTGAAATAGGGTTCGACAAATATCGCAGGATGATGGTATCAGTCATCACTAGTGGCATAAAGACAGTCAGGCTTCTTCTTGTGGTCTTCTCCACTCAAACCATATCTTGGCATGGCCCCTCAACCCTCCAGGACATTAGCAGCAGTAATAGACACCTGTGAATATTCCCCAAATTCCCCTACGCCAGTCTTCATCAAACTGTTCCAGTTGTCAAGATATGTCACCAGAATGGGTGAAACAGGGCTGATTCATGTGCAGAATGCAGGTAACACAGGTGAGAAGATTTGCCACATGTATAATAGGTATATTTCAATAAAATGCTTATTACGCTCAGTGGTCCAATTGTACACTAGTCCTAGACTTGGCACCCCAATACAGCAAAGAACAGAATATGGTGGAAGTTAACATCCAGTTATGATACATTGCAATGAGTATATAACCCCATCCCAGTGAATGTTCAAATTACTCTCTGACCTCTGGTTTTGGGCACTTAGAGCTCATAAGGCAGGCATCTGGTGATAGGAAACATGGGACAGTGGCATCTTTTACCTCCAGCATAAGTCATGTGTATATCCAATAAATCACTGCTATTTATGTGTTATAGTAATTGAAAGCTACGCAAATTAGTTAGCTAAGGTTCAAGAGTCACAATCTGTTGTATAGATCCTTTGTGCTCATTTTCTTTGTGAATGCAATGAATCAGAAAATTTTAAGCAAACTAGTATGTCAAATTTTTATTTGACCTAATTTGTATGTTTGTTACTTTATCTTAACTAGTACAAATCAAAATGTATTCATTGTGCTGATATAGTAAAATACATATTCAAATTGTATTGGATGTGTGTGCCTTTTTGTAGTTAATTGCAACAAAAGTGATATGTTTCTTATTATGAAGTAGGAATGTCTATAAATTACAAGAAGTAGAACTGTCGATAAATTACACGAAACAAATTATCAATAGTTTTTTTTAAAAACCAAAACATTAGACTCCAAATCTCTGGAATTTATTTTGGAATTTTAAATAAAAACTTGTATGTCATTTCTCCTAATATTTCCTATTTCTTAAAATGCTCTGCATCAAGATAACTTCTCTTTTCTTCTATTGCAGTCAGGATGGATGACTCTGTCAGCTTCACTTTCTCCCAAATTTAGATCTTTTAGGAGATCTCAAATACATTCTGCCTTGTCTATGAAAAAATTTGCATTTCAGCCAGATCGTCTTTTTTTTTTTCAAAAGTATGATACAAAAAAATCTATCTGCACTGGCTGAATTTAGTAATTCATCATGGAGAGGACCATTGTGTACCCTCTGGACATTGTGCTGTAGCAACAGCAATAAAGGCTAGGCAGAGAAACAAAAAGGTCTGTATGTTCTTACTGCCTCTCCTCCTTACTGCCATCACTTTTACATTATTATAGCAATTAATAGGCATCTCTAAAGACTACATGTGAAAGGATGAATCTATCACTCAATCTCACAGCTCCTTTGTATTTAGATCTGCTCTGATTCTCTATTTCTAAGTAAATGGAAACAATTGGCAGTGGCATGCTGACCTCTGATGTTTAACGTAGTATGCGACTGCTGGAGGTGACCATTTATTTAAGTTATTTAAACATGTGTGTCAATCCTGTCTGTATTGTATAAAAAGATATACAGTATGTTGCAATAATATTTTATAAGCATTAGATTGTTTAATTATTGTACAGCACAGTCAGGTGCATTCCTGCTTTGAAATAACCCACACAATGTTCATTAGCACCCATAGACGTGAAAACGTAATTGTTTAAATACATATTTTTAAATCTTTAAAAACAGTTGTGGAGGGAGGGTCACCCTTTACTGTTCAAGTCTCAAGGCCATAAGTCTATTCTTGTTTTAAGTTATTTGCATTGTTTGCCACTGAACTTTTAGAAACCAAGGGAAATAACAGGCAGTAGAACAGAAAATAACAAGAAGGGTGCACAGTCAGAAGAGTAACAAAATTTGGTATTAAATGTGTATATCATCCAGCAATGTCACCAGATGCAAATTTGTTGGACTTTTGAGAGTTTGAGAGTGCGAATTCAGTCACTGCCAGCTGATCAGCATCCTCTTCTTTTGACAAACTGGCTGACTTCACTCTTTGACCCATACTGAAAATTTGTATCACATGACTTGCCAAGAGATGTTTGAGGGGTGCTTTAAAAGGCAGAGGGATTGCAGAAGAATTGGGAGAGCTACTCACCTGGGCAATGGAAGCAAAGGTGCTGATGTTTCTCTTCCTCTTCTGGAGAGGTATGACCAAAGTGAGCTGATTGCATCTGAGTGTTTCCTGCTGTTACTGAAGGTCTTTAGCTATATCTGAGGCTTCTTCCAAAACTGGCCTCCTACCAGACTTTCCATCCACTGGGGCTGCTACTTCCCTTTGCCTACCAACAGCTTACTATCATTCTTTTCTTCCAAGAGAGCCAAAATCTTTTTTAAATTGTGTATATCCGGTCCTTTAGGCATCCCTCACTCTCCGGTCAGCCATGCCTCCCAAAGATCTAGTGCAGGCAATCCCCAAGTTACAAACAATATAGGTTCACTCAAAGCAACCCTCAAAAACGGGGGAATTCCAGACAAGAAACAATCAGGGCCAGCTAATCACCTCCCAACAAAGAATTATCCCAGACAGTAAGAAGTCAGACCTTGAAACTGCAAGGACATTAAATGCTAATCAAGGTGGCTAATTGAAATATTCACACCTACCTCAAACAGACAAGAGTTCTTTCTCTCATCCTGGACATTCCACAGATATGTAAACCCCATTTTCCTAGTTTCCAACAGACCTCACAACCTCTGAGGATGCCTGCCATAGATGCAAGCGAAGCATTAGGAGAGAATGCTCCTGAAACATGGCCATACAGCCTGGAAAACTCACAACAACCCAGTGATTCTGGCCATGAAAACCTTCGACAATACAATATAGGTTCTGTAGGTTTGTTCTTAAGTTGAATTTGTAAATTGGAACAGGTACATTTTAACTGTAACTTCAGCCACACACACGTGTGTGTATATAAGCTTTGCATAGCAAAGTGTAGGGCTAATACCACTGTGGCATGTGTTTTGCTGTCTGGGCCCACTGATAAAAAGATTTCACCTCCCATTCTATCCCTGTGATAATTGAATTTTGAAAAATTTGGCTTGTTGAGGAAACAAGGATTTGAGACACCTTTTCTACATGGTAACTCTTTCAGGAGTGAATTTCCCTTCTTATGGGTAGTTTTCTCTCACTTCCTTATGTCATCTCCATTAACTATGAGTCATTTGGAAGTCAAATGTTTTATATAACTAAGAAGATTGGTTGTGTTGGGAAGTGTCTGATTCCAGTCTGACTTTTCCATTTCCAGACGATCCCCTCCCTCCCCCCCGGATTAAAAAAGAACACAACAAACTACAGTACAAATGATATGCCCCTGGGTAAATTTTAGATATCTTTTGTGAGCTCTTGAGGGGACAGATTGCTGCTTTGAATAAAAAGTGAGGTTCACCCATGCATAATAATTGTCATTGCATTTTCTGAATAACACAGTGATTTTCCTTAACAGAACTGAAATATGAACCATCTCTCTGCCCTTGATTAAACTGTAATTTGATCAAGTTGTCAGGACAATATATTGTCTTACAGAAACATTTAAAGTAGACATCAAATCTGTGTAAATAATACATAGTGTGTTTAAGCTTGATGTTGGATAGTCAATTGTGAAAATATTTCCACAATTTTCTGGTATGGCATTATCAGTTGAAATGTTAAATGCTTTAAAGATGGAAATGCCACTTTTTTATACCTTAAACTGAAACATAATAGGAATTTCTGCATGGTGTAGAGTAGAGGAAGCCGATAGGGAAGCGTTTTTCTCTCTCTTAATTCTGGAATCACACAGCAAACCTGAATGGTGGCAGATTCAAGACAGAAGAAGAGAAGTATACACACAAAATATATTTACAATATGGCATTCACCACAAGAATAAATATTAGCTGCCACCAACAAGGTGGATTTAAATTAAAATTAAATTACCTATGTTTTAGTTGCATATTACATTGTTTAATCTTGTGTTTTAAGTAAACTGGTATTTCTTGCAAGTTTTCTATGAATAATTTTACATGTACTCTTTTAATCTTTAGAAGCCCCACCCCTTTAATGTTCAAATGCTAAAGTTATTTTGCTAAATTGCATCTATCTACCTCATCATTGAACTTGGCTTTTCTAAGCTAGGACGCAAATATAAGAATAGAAAATATATGCAGAACAAATCATATGTTGTTCTGCACATGCATTTCATTGCGGTTCCCAATATTTTTGAGGAAGCCAAGAGGAAAAGAGGAACTGGATTGATACCAGGAGGAATGGGATGGTAGTCTTCAGGGATCCAAAATTAGTTTATGGGCGACAGATTGCCCAACCCAATGCTGCAAACTACAAAAAAAAAATCTGCAGATTCTTCATCAGTTTGTGTTTTTTTATCATCAAGCAAATTTTGACTTACAGCAACATTCAGTAGCAACACCTTCAACTGCCCTGCTCAGATCTTGAATATTCAGGCCCATGGCTTTCTTGATTGAATAAATCTACTTGTAGTGCATCTTCATTCTTTACTATTGCCTTTCACTTTCCTGAGCATTACTCTTTTCCAAAGAATCTTGTGGCTCATGTTGTGTCCAAAGATAATAATCTGTTTAGTCATCTTGGCTCCTAGTAATTTGTCTTTTAAATCTCCAGTCCTACATGTGTATCGCTTATTGCTGATTCATTGACACAAATTCCGTTCCAAAGTACCTTAAATTTATGCTACAATAAAAACTACACTGCTGCTAGGATTTTACCTCATCCTGCACAGGCTGTATAGGATTACACTGAAGGTTTGCAGCTTGGGAGTGAGCCTGGAGTCATCACTGAGCCTGGAACCCCAGGTTTTGGCAGTGGCCAGGGGAGCTTTTGCACAACTAAAACATGTGCACTAGTTGCGTCCGTACCTTGGAAAGTCAGACTTGACCATGGTGGTCCACACTCTGGTTACATCCCATATAAATTACTGCAACGTGCGCTATGTGAGGTTACGCTTGAAGACTGTTCAGAAGCTTCAGTTGGTCTAACGGGCAGCATCAACCAGGTTGCTCACTGGGGCGGCGTACAGGGAGCATAAAACCCCCCTGTTACGTCAGGTCCACTGGCTGCCAGTCTGCTACCAAGCACAATTCATAGTGCTGGCTTTAGCCTATAAAGCCCTAAATGCTTCCAGATTAAGATAGTATGGGGAGGCCCTACTTTCGGTCCCACCTATTTCGCAAGTATGACTGGTGGGGACGAGAGACAGGGCCTTTTCAGTGGTGGCCCCATGGTTGTGGCACTCCCTCCCTAGCGATATTAGATCAATCCCCTCCCTCCTAGCCTTCAGACGGAGAGTGAAAACCTGGCCCTGGGATCAGGCTTTTGGAGAATAGCGCAGTGGGATATGTGCAGTGACTACAGAACGGCCTTGGACTACGATTTCTAGATGGCATGATTTTAATATTGAATGTAACTTTTTATTGCTTAATATGTATTAATGCAAATTATTTTAAGTTTATTGTTTATATGTGTTTAAGGCATTGAATAATTGCCATATGTAAGCCGCCTTGAGTCCCCCTTGGGGTAGAGGAAGGCAGGATATAAATAGGGGAAATTAATTAATTAATTATCACTTATTTTTCCGAAAGCTATTAAAGAGATTAGCAGTATTGTTGTTGAAAGATCATAACTTGGGCATGGCACAGTAACTTCCAAAGTGAAGTGTGCTCATGGTAACAGGAATTACAATTTTGTAAACAAGAATCTGAAGAAAAAGCACATCACATCACAGATGGAATAATATGTGGGTGGGAAATAGCAGCTATGCCCCAATAAGCCATGAAGTAGTGCATTGTTGTTCAATAAGTGGATCGTGACCTAAATTGTAATACCTCTACAATTTCCTGACTTCTGAGAGGTGGGAAGTGATGCTTGCCTGCTTGCTGGAGGGAAAAAAATAGGCAAAGCTGAGGACTGTTATAAAGTGGCAGACAATTGTTCATGTGGTAATTTCTTGCTTACAATTTAGTTATGCTGAAAGAAATTTATAACCAACAATTCCTGAAGGAAATAACATATTTTGATTGTTTCTGATACTTCCATTAGGAACATAGAAAATGCCTTATACCAGCTATGACCATATTTGTGATCCATACTGAATATCAGTGGCAGATCAAAAGACAACCTGGCAAAATGGCACTACCTAAAAGAATCCCATACCTTTTGTGATTGTGAAGCAGAACAGACAACTCCGCATCTGTATGCTTGTCCACTGTGCCCTGCCTCATGTACAGAGGAGGAATTGTTGGAGGCTACAGACAATGCTGTTGCCCGTTTTTGGTCAAAAGATATTTAGCCACCTGCGCGTCTTCTATTTTTATCAGTTTTATACTAATTTATGCAATGCTTTTGATAAAAAATAAATAAATCAGTGGCTTTCTGGAGTTTTAGGCAGCTGTTTTCCAAATTCCTTCTGAATGTCAAATACTGAATTTGGGACTTTCTGCATGCAAAGCATGCAACATGTAGTTAAAAAATAATAAATGTCCATGATTATTGTTGTTTCTAGTGTGAATTGTTCTAAAATTCTTAGTCCAGTCATAGTCATAAGATGTGTTTCAAACGTATATTTGTGTCTGCATAGTTGTCATTATTCAGAATCAACCAAGAGGAGAATACTCACTGTACCTACTCAGATCATACTTATATTAACCCCTGATTCATTGTCAATATAAAAAAAATTGTGCCCTCCCTGACAATAGCATCTTAGCCCAGTTTTAGTCACTGTAGGATAGGGCCATAAGACTTCCCAACCTCAGTCTTGGAAACTTTAAGATGTGTACCTCAATTTCTACTTTTCCCAGAAAAATATGCTGCCACTTACCACCATTATCTATATA
Organism: Anolis apletophallus; assembly: GCA_030556195.1. Lineage (NCBI taxonomy): Eukaryota > Metazoa > Chordata > Lepidosauria > Squamata > Anolidae > Anolis > Anolis apletophallus. The sequence goes on along the minus strand of JARBWK010000010.1, from coordinate 45,256,750 downwards.
TACTGTATAAAGGAAGACTCGTCATCGAACGACTGCCAGAGGCAGAGAAACCTTCCAAGGCAGACAAACCAAACTTGGCAACAAAAATAGGCCTCAGGCAAGGAAGGTTTTTAGCAAAAAACTTTCCCCAAAACCTAGAAGGCCCCCCAAACAATGATAAAAAACTACATTTCCCAGCATCCTCTGCGGCCGCCAGCGAAACCCATTGGCCAACATCAGCCCACACAAAATGCAGGGAAGTTGAGTTACCATAGTAACGGTGGGCAAAGCCAGCCAAGGCTAGATTAGAATGCTGAGTAATTTGAGTTTAGTCAGTTGGTGTTTGTGGGTTAAACTGTCAAGGCCAAGCACATAGGGCACCAGGGACACAGGCACCACTGACAAACACATACCGCCGGAATAACACAAACTTGCAAAACCCACCAAAAAAAACCCGGCAACACAAAAACCCACCCCAAACAAAATACACAACAAACACCACTGGCAAAAGCAACACCCCCCTTCACATCACAGCCAGCACACAGCCAGACTGAGAGAACTATGTCACCACAACACACACAAAATACACCCCACAAATACCTGACAACATCCCCAACACAAAACCCAGGACTGCACTCACTACTCACCACCACACACACCTCCAAATACACACACGTCCCAGGCACAATACTCCAGCAATTCCTACCCACACAACACAACACAACTTCCTATCACAAGCCATCCCCCCAACCTTACGGGACCCCGCACACACAACACCTACCACCACCACAAACAAAAACCAACTCCACCTATACTCCAACCACAACACAACACTGCACTGATACTCTACAAACACACACAAACACCCAAAACACCCCACCCACACAAGCATTCCACAACATACTACCACCCACAATGCCACCACACACCCACTAACTCATCAAAAAAGTAATACCTACACACAACACAATACGCACATAACACAACCTTGCGTCTACTGCTCAACCCATTTGTATGCCATTCCTTCCTTCCACACAGGCATAAGCTGACCCAAAAGACAAGCCATGCCTCCTAAAAAGAACAGCATCGGACGACACACTCGCAACACTACATACATCAAACAAAAAAGGGCAGAACAAACACAAGAACAGAAAGACACACCGACAACTCCACAGGACTTCAACATCCCACCCACCAGAACAACCCACAACGACACAGCCATGACCCCACCAAGACCATAAGTAACATCAATTCCAATCCTTACATACTCAGACTTTCTCGCATCTCCTAAATAGGGCACAGCAACGCGTGCCGGGTACAGCTAGTGTTCTATATTCATGGAGGTTTGAGAAAGATGGACAGTTTCTCAAACCTCCATGCTCTTGAAACAAATCTCATTCTAGTGTGGCACCTTCTTAGCAAATGGTAGGTGAGACTGCCACCACTGATGTCAGTAGAGCTGTTGGTGCCTCTATTTCTACATTCCAGCAACCAATCAAATATTAGAGCAGTGGTTCTCAACCTGTGGGTCCCCAAGTGTTTAGGCCTACAGCTCCCAGAAATCCCAGACAGTTTACCAGCTGTTAAGATTTCTGGGGAGTTGAACGCTAAAACATCTGGGGACCCACAGGTTGAGAATCACTGTATTAGAGTATCAGGACACATGGCCATCTCTAGTCTATGTACTACAATTCCCAAGTGGCATTACTGGCATGTAGATGTGTCGAAACGTTAAATGGAAGCTTAGAACTCTTGGGTCTAGTTTTTAGAAAACGTTTCGGATGTAATTGGAGTCTAGACATCTCATCAGGATAAACACTGCTACAATTAAGTTGCAGGTTTTTAAGGCAACATTAGATTATGTCAGATTATGTTGTCTTTTCTTTTTCCTGCAGCCGTCTACTACCATGTTTCCCTGAAAGTAAGACAGTGTCTTACTTTCTTTTTATCCCCAAAAGCCCCACTATGTCTTACTTTCAGGGTATGTCTTACATTGGAAAGAAGAAGGGCAAAGCCGAGGAGAGCTCTCCTCAGCTTCGCCCTTCCAGCTAAAGGGAGACGCCAGCCTCGGAAGCAGGGATTTCCCGCTTCCCGAGGCTGGCGTGTCCCTTTAGCTGGAAGGGCGGCTGAGGAGAGCTCTCCTCGGCTTTGCCCTTCCTTAAAGGACACGCCAGCCTCAGAAGCGGGAAATCGGTGCTTCTGAGGCTGGCATGTCCCTTTAGCTGGAAGGGCGAGCTGAGGAGAGCTCTCCTCGGCTTTGCCCTTCCTCCTCAGCAGCCTCAGCCGGGCAGCAGAACCGGGAGAAATTGCCGCTTCTGCCGCCCTGGCTGTCACTGTAGGAGGAGGGAGGGGCCAAGGGAGCCCTCTCGAGCCGCCTCCCTCTTACAGCCTCAGCCGGGCAGCAGAACCGGGAGAAATCGCCGCTTCTGCCGCCCTGGCGGTCACTGGAGGAGGGAGGGAGGGGCCAAGGGGAGCCCGCCACGGCTTCGCCCTCCCTCTTACAGACTCAGCCTGGAGGGAGGCGGGGGAGGCGAGGGGCGGGCCACTCCTGACGGCGTGCAATACATCTTACTTTCGGGTACGGCTTATATTAGCCGACCCCCCTGAAACCCCCGATACGTCTTACAATCGGGGGTGTCTTACTATCGGGGAAACACGGTACCTTTAGACAATATTGAGAGGGTACCAAACATTATCTTTTTGTTTGTACTCATTGCATCCCTGTTGAAAAGCTGGGTATGTTGGATTAATAAATCATTGCATATCCAGTATGCCTGCCTGAGGAATGAGATCTGCTCAAAGAGCCTTCCTCTGTGTCCCAGAAGTGGAAACAATACATTACATGGAAATAGAGGAGAAAGGGGTTAGAATGTCTTCTCATCTGAGTCCCAATTGGCTTTGACATTGACTTCATTTCAGAACCAAGTTGAAATGCAGTTCTTTTAGCAAACTCTTTGGCTTCTAAGGATCTCATTATGATTGAATAGTCCATGGTTTAAATTGTTTAACGTTTTTAAACTGTTTTAAACTGTTGTCTTGTATGAATTCTGCCTTGAAATTTTGTGCACAATATGAATATTTTAATCATAATTCAAATAATTACAATTCTGTGCGTGTGTGTATACCCACACATATTGCTTGCTGAAACAGGGTACTTGTATCCCAAACTCATGACAGAATAAAATACATTTTCTTGATGTCACAGAGAAGCAATCCACACACATCTGGATTATTCCCCACATGACAGCAGCCATGCTAATTAATTCTGTAATTGAACAAAGGGCTGTTTCAGTCCATCAGATGGTCAAATTATGCCAAAATTCAATACATACACTAGAGAAAAAGTTGGATGTTATACAGGCTGTGAGAGTTTACACTAGAAAGACTAAGCACATGAGAGGAATAAAGGTGCTATATGTTTCCTCCAACCCAAAAGCACTAAGTCACAAAGTATCTAGAGTTTTGTTTGCATGTTGGTTTAAGGTGTACAAATTTTTAATTAAAGGCATGCATATTTCTTTGTTGTGATTTAGCAAAGACACAGGAAATGTGTGACTCCATTCAACTTGTGTGAGGCATTGGTACTTGCCATGAAGGTTCATTCTTGGATTGCCTGGAGAAGTAATCCAACTCCACCCTATTTTGCATTGTGTGTGAGTGTGTGTGTGTGTGTGTGAGAGAGAGAGAGAGAGAGAGAGATGTAAATAGCTGCAGCGCAAGAAAATCGGAGAAAATTGCTTATTCAAGTGAGGCTATACGTGTTCAATGACGTTTGCAGCAGGAACTTATGCAAACTTCACAATGAAACTGGGGTGAAAGCACAGAAATCAAGATTATTAACAAAAATAATCTTGAACTGGCATGCAAGATAACCTAAATATGTGGATTGTGCCTCCAGGCCATTCAAGAATAATAAGTACCTATTTATTTATTTATTTATTTGCTATATTTGTATACCGCCCTTCTCAGCCCGTAGGTGACTTCAGGGCTGTTTACAATCAAACGTCAAGCATAAAAACACAATAAAACAATTGAGGTAATATAATTGAGGGCCCTTCCACACAGCCATATAACCCAGAATATCAAGGCAGAAAATCCCACAATATCTACTTTGAACTGGGTATTCTGAGTCCACTTCAAGTCAAACACTGGGTAAACCGTATCACAATCACAAGAACACAAATATGCACGTTTTAAATATTATTATTATTTAGTCAATAGTAATAAATCATAGGAATCTTATTTGCACTTTGCAAGCATAGCAATAAAGTTTGGCAATAAAGTTTGGCAATAAAGTTAGAACAAATCATAAATTTTGTGTCTTAATACACCATTCATAGACAGAAGTATATCACACAATATGATAGCCTAATGGCAAAACAATGACCATTCCCCCACTGGATGGCATCTGCGGATCTCCCCAAGACTGAAATGCTACTATTGATGATGAATACCCAGTGGGTTAGATGAACTTCCTGCTTGCGAGCCCTGAAGAAGATTTGTTCGAAACGACCCGGAACGCCAGGCACCGGCACAGCGCTACTGTCGTCGGCTTCAGGCGATAGCCCCGGCTACCGCCGCCCTCCTTTCCCTGCTTGGGAGGCTTTTCGCGACCCTTTTGCGACTCTTGCTCTTCATTTACGGCTATTCGCGACCAGCGTTACCCTCCGTATGGATTGAAAGCTTAACGCTGAGTACCATTGCAAGTTTAATTCACCTGTTTATTCATTCAATGACTTTATATTATTCTTTTGGGATACTTAGGCATTTGCCTGTGATTTACCTTGCCACTGTGCCTCGGTACTTGCATGGACTACATCTCCCAAACAGGGAACATTGTATTGTTTTGCCATTAGGCTATCATATTGTGTGATATACTTCTGTCTATGAATGGTGTATTAAGACACAAAATTTATGATTTGTTCTAACTTTATTGCCAAACTTTATTGCCAAACTTTATTGCTATGCTTGCAAAGTGCAAATAAGATTCCTATGATTTATTACTATTGACTAAATAATAATAATATTCAAAACGTGCATATTTGTATTGTGAGTCCACACCATCATATAGGTTCTTATCTACAAAGCTCTGAATGGTTTGGGACCCGCCTGCCTACATGACCGCATTTCTGTCTATGAACCCAAGCGATCTCTCAGATCATCTGGAGCGGCCCTACTCTCGCTCCCACCGCCTTCACAGGCGTGTTTGGTGGGGACGAGGGAGAGGGCCTTCTCTGTAGTGGCCCCCAGACTCTGGAACTCGATCCCCAAGGATATTAGACAAGCCCCCACATTGAAGGTTTTTAGGAGGAGCCTGAAAATGTGGCTGTTCCAATGTGCCTTCCCTGAATAAAGCAAGAACGTCCTGCTGTGATCAATTCCTTGCAAAACGTCCTCATAAGCACTTTAATTACCCGTTGGGTTGTCTGCTCCACATTATCCTGTAAAACCTCCCTGTTATGTACATTCTACCTCTGTTTGCATCCAGTATTATTTATTTTAAAATGTTAATATGTTACATTTGGCCTGCCCAGAATGGTTTTAAACTGTCTTTTATTGCTGGTGTGTGAGTATATTGATTGTATTGTTTTATTATTTGCTGTTATGTTATTATGTGTTATTGGGCTTGGCCTCATGTAAGCCCCTTTGGGAGATGGTGGCGGGGTATAAATAAAGTTAATAAATAAATAAAATAAAGCAGATAATGTGAATTTTTATTCAACTATGTGGAAGGGGACCTCATTCTGTAGGCCTATGAGATAGGCCAGGGCTGTCCAACTGGCGGCCCGCAGGCCGTATATGGCCCCCCAGCCCCTTCCCCACGGCCCCCTACCCCCTGCAAGATATCTGCTTTTTAAGATTAAAAAATATATTTTTAAATTATTTTTTTGAATATTTTTTTTAAAAAAAATTTCACAGCAGGGGGTTCGGGGCAGGGCGGGGCAGGGCAGGGAGGAGGAGCAGGCTCCCTCCTCCTACTTCCCTCCCCCCCGCCAATCGGCACGCTCGCGACCGCCTGCTGCTGCTGCTCGAGGCCTAGCGCGGCCTTGCTGAGGCGGCGGCAGTGGCGGGGGCTGCGGAGGCGGAAAAGGAGGTGGCGGCGGCAGAGGCGGGAGCGCCGCGAAAGGGAAGGCCGCAGCCAGCCACTCCCAGCCTCATGGCGGCCGCGGCGGCCTTCCCTTTCGCCAGCGGCGGAGGAGGAGGCTGCTGCCCCTCCAGCAGCCTCCTCCTCCGCCATGGCGAAAGGGAAGGCCGCAGTGGCCACCATGAGGCTGGGGATGGCCGGCTGCGGCCTTCCCTTTCGCGGCGGAGGAGGCGGGATCACCTCCAGCAGCCTCCTCCTCGCCCCGCGGCGAAGGGAAGGCCGCAGCGGCCGCCATGAAGCTGGGGATGGCCAGCTGCGGCCTTCCCTTTCGCGGAGGAGGAGGTGGGAGTGCCGCAAAAGGGAAGGCCGCCGCAGGCCATCCCCAGCCTCATGGCGGCCGCTGCGGCCTTCCCTTCCGCCGCGGCAGAGGAGGAGGTTGCTGGAGGTGCTCCCGTTTGATCCAGATCCATCATTGTTAGAGTGCTCTCTGGATGGAAGGTGAACTACAACTTCTAAACTCAAGGTCAGTGTGTCCACCAAACCCTTTTAGTGTTTTCTGTTGGTCATGGGAGTTCTGTGTGCCAAGATTGGTTAATTTCATCATTGCTGGGGTTTAGAATGCTCTTTGATTGTTGGCGAACTACAAATCCCAGCAACCACAATTCCCTAATGTCAAGGTCTGTTTTCCCCAAACTCCATAAGTGTTCTCATTTGGGCATATTAATTATTCATGCCGGGGGCAGGGAGGGGGCAGAGCCAGGGAGGGGGCGGAGCCGGTGGCAGAGGCAGACCCTTCGGCCCCCCAGGTGATCAGTGACCAGAATTCCGGCCCTTGGGTCGGTAGAAGTTGGACAGCCCTGAGATAGGCAACGTGCTTGAACCAAACATTAAGTTAACCCTGAATTAGCAGGCCTATGTAGACCACTCAGTTTTTTGAGACACTTTTTCTTTACTCTATATGTCTCCAAGAATGAAGTAAGTAGATTTCAGACTTCTAGGATTTAGGTTCTCTTGCTAGAACCATGAGATCTACCAAATTGGAGCCTGGTGCAGAGATATGCAGTTAGAATTACTTTGGAGTAGCAAAACTGAACTGAGGGCCCTTCCACACAGCCATATAACCCAGGATATCAAGGCCGAAGATCCCACAATGTCTGTATTGAACTAGGATATCTGAGTCTACACTGCCATATATTCCAGTTCAAAGCAGATAATGTGGGATTTTATTCAGCTGTGTAGAAAGGGCCTGAGCTAGCAGTCCTGTCACACAAAGATTCATTCTTTGTTACCCTAGGCTTTCTTCATTATAGTAAAATATTATATTGCCTTGTTAAAAGCGGGAAGTCGCTATTCCTTGCTTATAACCCAGAGTTCTGTCAGTTGATGCCATTTATTTTCTGCACTTTCCAACCAAGATTTTCATTTCTGTAGTCTGGCTAATATGTGGAGCAATCCAATTCATATTTATTCTGAATTAAAGCTCAGCACCCAAATGTAATGGGAATTTTATAAAATAAGCGTATTTAAGCTTTCAGGCTTTGGATCTTAAAACATTTTGTTAATAAGGAGAAAAATACGGTGTAAAGCCAAGGCATGTATACTCTCTTCATTCTGAATTATTTTTAAAGAATTGTCTTGAATATTTTAATACTTGCCATTAATTTTATGTATAGGTAATTTTCAGGTGGTGGAAAATATCCCTTCGAAGTGAGTATCGTGAAGCAAGACCTGGAGAACTTAGAGAAAGTCATGAAGATTTTCTTGATGACCCCTCTCTCCAAAGTAAGTTACAGGAAATACAATCTTAATATGATAAATGTGCCAATCGTCTGTGTATGTATTTGTAAGTATCCTTCATTGATGGTGATGTAACACTGTCAATTAACAGATTTGTTTTCATAGTTTGAAACACACTAGAAGTTTTTGGTAACAATAGTTTTCTCAGTTGCATTCACATTATCAAAGAGAGTTTCAGAACAAATTCACAACAAATTTTTGTCAGTTCAAAGTTTGCAGCTTGACTTTGACAATACACCCAAATGCCAAAATATTTTCATGCCTCCTCCAAGATTCAAATTGTTTATTTACCAACATTTGGCCAAATTCACTTATCCAAATGGGGGAAATGGCGTATACTAGATATGCGTACAATTCTATAACACTAAGTGATATAGCTTTTTAAAAGGTGCTGTTAAGGTGGATAAGAGCATGCATTTGGTGATACTACATTATTCTTTCAGATGTAGTACATGCTTCAAGATGTAGGCCACATCCAAACCACTGGATTTACTTGCATCCCTTTTGCAGGTTGATTCCTCCTTTACACCAGCCAGAGAATGACATTGGAACTTGCCATGAATTCTTAGGGATACAGAGGGGTAATCAGTGTCCCTTCCAAAACTATAACCTTCGTAGGATTGGGGATGAGAAGGACGCCATCTACTCCACTGTCTTTTTTACTATTCTGAATATTTATCTTTCTAAAATACTCTGAAGTATTGCTATATGGAATCACTTTTAACTGATTAAGGATATATAACAAAATTTAAGGGAGATAAAAGAACTTTGAATTTCTACCTATGCATACCTGTGCAAGACAAGTCCTATTAGCTAGTGGATTTTTCCTACATCTTCAAGAATGAGTATTCACAGTAAATTCCAAATTCTCATTCAATATACATTCAACTAATTTTATCTCTAATTGTTAAGAGTATTTAATTAATGCCTGCCTCTCCATAGTCAATCTCCATGTTTCAAATTTCATGTCTCTTACAATGCTAGGAGGTATTCACAATTTTCCGTATGTAAAATGTGTGTTTTCCTCAAGCAAAGGTAAAATAAAGTAAATTATGTTTATCAGTAAAGCATTATACCCATCGTTATCCTCCATAGGTGCTGCCAACTTCTGGTAGAAAGCTTGTGAAATGCACATTTTAAATCATCAGGAACAGATAATGTTTTTTAAATGTCTGTATTAACATATAAACACCAAACAGAGAAAAGGAGCCAAGTTCAATTTATACTTGGTTACAGGGCACTTTTGTGCCATTTAATTTAATTTTGTATGTGTTCATCTATCTACAAACCTTGTGAAATGTTGTTATTCCCAATGTATCATCTCTAACATTTAGGTAACTGTGTACTCTTTTTTGTTATGCTCAAAGTTCAAATATGAATGTTTTGTGTTCTTTGAGCCTTCAAAGTTACTGCCTTTAAAATCATTTTATATAAGGGTCATCTGATATCTCTATTGAGATCATTGTTGCTAGAGCTGCTACCTGATATTTTAACATACTGGGATTCAGTTGTTTATGCATGATTATTAAAAAAACCAATACGTCTGTTGCTGGAGGGAGAAAATGTACAGATAAATGTATATGATAGAATGAGCACATTTTAAGTGTTCAACATTTTCTTTTTTAAATGAATGGACACAGCCACTCATAGTAATCCGTTAAACATTCTAAGAATAATCAACATTTGCACCGCATTTTAGTATAATTAATTTTGAAATGAAAACTCTCAGTCTTAGTGTCCTTACCAGTTTGAAATTACAGGAGCATATGGTTCGTTTCAGCCTGGGGAATAAGAGCAGAATGCACAGGTATCAGGTGCAAAATAATTTTATCCAGTCTTGCCTAGACTGAGATTTTATGACAGATTACATTGCAAACCACAATTTTCTTTTAAAACCTTGGTTAGTATTAATTGTATGAGTAATCAAAAGGATTTAAGGTTTCTCTTTCATGGTCACTGTGGATTCACACATCTTGTATATCTCTGCGCCAAGCAGAACAGTTCGGAACCTTCTATAAAAAATGTTACCTCATTAATGCTAGCCCCACCCCTCCTCGCCCTCGAGTATATATATAGCCCTCTGGTGGGGCTAGCCCTCAGTTCTCTAATTCCGCCGCAGGCGACAGTAGGAGAACCTTCTGTGCGAGCTATTCTAGATACTCTTTGGATTTGAATTACTCTTTGGATTCTTTGGATTGACTTGGACTGGACTTGACGATTCTATATTCTGTGCTATTTTTGACTTAGGACTGCTTAAGGTACTCTCTGTTGTGTTTTGCCCCTTTTTGACTCCAGCTATGGCAGCCGCTTCTTTCAAGAAGTGCTTGGAATGCTATAACACCATTCCAGAATCTGATGGACACTCGTTGTGCTTAACCTGCCTGGGTGAGGGTCATCTCGCCCACCCCTGCGCCATTTGTGCAGCCTTTACGCCACAAACCAAAAAGAATAGGCTGGCGAGGCTTAGATCTTTCCTGTACGAGAGATCCATTTTTCCCCCGTTGCCCTCAGTGGCTTCCACCTCTTCGGCGGCTGTGAGTGCCCCTGTGACTCTCCCCCAACTCCCTGGGGCCCCTGTGAAAAAACTGGCTAAAAAGACCAAAGGAAAAGTTACCTCAGGGGCTAAGAAGAAGGAGGCAAAAACGGCCCAAGATGGCGGACAGGTGGTTTTTTCGCCACCAAGGATCCAAGATGGCGTGGGGATGTCTTCTTCTTCCCCTCAAGGCGCCTTGTCTTCTTCAGTTTTGGCGGGAACGCAAGCAGCGCCGCCATTGTGCCTCCCTATTCAAGCTGAAGTGGCCGTTTTCCCTGGTGAACAGCACCCCCTGCTGGCCACTGCAGTGCCAGAACAGCCTGTGGACTCCCAGCCGGCTGTGCCGTTCTCGGCTAAAGCTGTGGTGCTGGGCAGCGATGCGGTGGCGACGCCCACCATGCCTCTCCTCTCCACACCAGGCCCCTTGCCCGGTATAGAGGCAACTCAGGAGGCGATGGCCCAGCCCCTGTCGATCGCGCCGCTCTCGGGAGCGAGCACCAGCCCCGCGCACCTGCCGGAGCCGCAGTACCGCCGGGAGCGCAGCTATAGGAGAGAGCGCTCCCCATCCCGGCGCAGCCACCGTCGCGTTCGACGCTACCGCTCTTCCTCCTCCTGCTCTTCTTGCTCTTCCTCCCCCCCGAGGGGGGAGCGTCGCTCGAGGAGGAGGAGAGGGCGTTCCTCTCGCAGGTCGCTCTCCTCCATGCGGGGAGACCCGGCTGCTGAGGCCCTCGCTTCCCTTCCTGGCTCCTGGAGATTCTTGCCGGATGGGAAGCTTGTTTACATTCCTGAGCCGGCCACGCCTCCTCTGCTTCAAGCAGCCTCCGCTCCCTCTCCAGCGTTGACAGCTCCAGCTCTGACAGCTCTACCAGCTGATCCGCTGCCTCCTGTCACTTTGCAGCCTGCTACGGTACCGCAGCCTTCAGCAGCTGATCCTGGACCTAGCCCTCGCATCCAGCTACAGCAGCCAGGTCCTCAACCCAGTGCCTCAATGGTGCAGCAACAGGCTTCAACCTCACAGGCCGCTCCTCCAGTTGGGGCTTCCCAGCAAACTGTCCAACCTCAACCGGCCCTTCTGATGGCAACCCACTGCCAGCCAGCTCTCCAGCCTCAACTGATCGCCCCGCTGGGGCCCCCTGCAGGTCAGCAGCCACAATTTCCAGCATTGCTCCCTGCTCCTGGCACTCCTGTTGTGCATAATGCTGGCTTGGCCTTAGGTGCTGCGGATACGGATTCTCCTTCGGATACTGAGTCCTCTCATGAACAAAATGCTGATGCAAACTTGCCTCACCCGGCTGACTTTGCAAACTTTATTGCATTTGTTGGGCGCATGGTCACTATTATGGCTCTGCCTGCGCCAGTGGCCCTGAATCAGTCCAGGACCCAATGTGGACTGCTGAGGAACAAGCTTCAGGTTTCTCATGCCCTTATGCCTAGCCTCCCCTTTTTGTTGAAATTGGCCAAGGGACCTCCAATTGCCCCTAATGCTATCCCTGCGGTACCTAGACGGCTGGAGACCCTCTACAAGGTTGGCCTATCAGACTTCCCTTGGGTCATCAGACCGCCTAGGGCTAATACGGTTGTCACCGAACTGACTAAGGCCAAACGGCCAAAAACGGGTTTTTCCCCACGGATAAGGAAGGGAAAAAGATGGATGCGTTGGGAAAGAAAGTTTTTCTTAACGCGGGGATGTCCATCAGGATGTCGCACTATGCGACCCTGATGAGCGGATATCAAAAATACCTCTGGGAGAAGATAGCTCCCTTCCTGGACCTCATACCCCATGAACATCAAACGCTCCCTAAGTCTTTGGTCGTTGAGGCGTTAGGGCTTACCAAGCTGCAAAAAGATTTCGCGAAGCACCTGGCTCAAAATGCTTCTGGCCTCGTAGGAGCCGCTACCTCAATACGGAGGCATGCGTGGCTCAGGTCGGCCGCACTCTCTGATGAGGCGAAAGCCTTGGCTGAGGACCTCCCATTTCATGAGGAGGGCCTCTTTGATCCCCAGACCGATGCAAATTTGAAAAATAAACAGGAAGTGAGGGTTGCTGCCAAGGATTATGGCTATACCTGGCAGCCTTACCAGCAACGCCAAAGAAATCAGTTTGGTAATGGCCCCTTCCGCAAGTACTCAAACTCTTTCTACGGTGGCCCTTACAGGAATAGGTTTAATAATTCTGGGAGATTTAGGCAGAACCGAAGAGGCTCTTATTCCTCTTTCAATGCAAAACCCAGGTTCCAGCCGTATCAGAACAAGGCTAAAACCCCTATGGCCTCCAAAAAGCGTGTTTGACGCTTCCCGGGCCCTTCCCGTTGAGCTAGGGGCCGTTCTGCCTCAGACAGAGGCTGTTTTTCCTGCTGATCAGTTGTCAGTGTTCCATGCCCAGGACCCTGGGCCTCTCGCCCCTATGTTTCTAGATCGGTTAAGCCACTTTGCTGCCGCTTGGGATAGCATCACCTCTGATAGATGGGTAATGGCTATCATAGCCAGGGGTTATGCCATCGAATTTGAAGAAACCCCTCGGGTGGGAACAGTCAGGAATACCCCTATCAGCCCCACCCTACAGGAGGAGATTGAAGTTCTTCTCTCCAAGGGCGCGATCTCCCAGTTACACCCATCTTCCATACCCCTGTGCTTCTTCTCCAGGTACTTCTTGGTGGACAAGAAGGGGGGTGGATATCGACCGATTTTGGACCTGAGGGGTTTGAATTGTTATATTGTGCCGAAAAAGTTTCGCATGGTTACATTGGATGTCATTTTGCCCCTGTTGAATAAAAATGCCTGGTTTGCCACCTTAGATCTTAAGGATGCATACTTTCATATTTCGATTACCCTCTCTCACCACCGTAGGTATCTTTCCTTTATGGTGGACGGGAGGGCGTTTTGTTTCAATGTGCTACCTTTCGGCCCAGCTACCGCACCACGGGTTTTCACCAAATGCATGGCCGTGGTTGCGGCCTTCCTGAGAACTAGGGCGTCACTGTATACCCTTATATAGATGACTGGTTGATAGTGGCGTCTTCGCCATGCCAATTGCGCTCCCATGTCTCTTTTATTTTGTCCTTTTTACAGTCGCTGGGTCTCGTCGTAAATTTGGAGAAGTCCGTCCTTGTACCATCCCAGCAGAGGCAGTTTATTGGAGCTCTACTGGACTCCGCCTCCGAAAGGGCTTTCCTTCCTCCGGAGCGCTCGCCAACTTGCGACGTCTCGTCCAACTAGCCATATCCAGTCCATTTGTGACAGCCCGGACGTCCAAGTGCTGCTGGGCCATATGGCCTCCACCACATCGATCACCCCGCTTGCCCGTCTGCGACTGCGCCCCTTCAGGCGTGGGTCCTGTCAGTTTTCAACCCGCTCACCGGCAACCCGAACACACTCCTGTCGCTACCGATGGAGGTTCGGTGCTCCCTCTCTCTGTGGCAAGACCCGCTGTGGGTATGCTCGGGACTCCCCTCCACAAGCCCACCCCATCAATGACAATTACAACGGATTCCTCCCTTACAGGGTGGGGCGCCCACACGGGATCGCTCATAGCGCAGGGACAATGGACACCCCTAGATCTACACTTCATATCAACGTACTGGAACTCATGGCGGTAGACAGGGCCCTAAAGTCCTTCGCAGGGGTTAGTTTCAGGGAACCTTGTTCGCATACTTACGGACAACACCACCGTAATGTATTACTTGAACAAGCAGGGAGGAACCCACTCTACCTCCCTGCTGTACCTGACCATCGACATATGGAATTGGTGTATAGCAAGGAACACACAGCTCCTAGCCGTCCATCTGCCAGGAGAGGAGAATACTCTGGCGGATGTTCTGAGCAGGAGCCCTATGTCGCACCACGAGTGGTCTCTCCATCCGGACGAGACCCACAGACTCTTCCGGGCTTGGGGACCCCACAAGTGGACCTTTTGCGTCCAGAGAGAACAGGAAATGTGCCCGTTACTGCTCCCGTTACGAGCCTCAATCAGCGGAATCGATGGGGGGACGCCTTCATCCACTCATGGACAGGCCTCAGCACATATGCTTTCCCTCCATTCCCGCTGCTTCATCGAGTGGTGGCCAAAATATTGTCAGACAACACGTCCTGCATAGTAGTGACCCCATGGTGGCCACGTCAACCGTGGTTTTCAACACTCCTCAGGCTGTCGGCCAGGACCTTTGTCCCGCTACCCAACAGGATAGACCTGATCAGCACACAGGAGGGGAGGGTCCTCTTTCCAGAGGTACACAAACTCAAGCTTACCGCTTGGAGGATCCTCCCTTCCGTCTGACTTCTTTTTCAGACTTGTCATCCCCTGTACTAAATATTGTCAGTGCTGCCCATAGGGGATCAACCAAACGTTCGTATTGTTATAAATGGGGTAAATTTGTTGCTTTCGCTTCTGCTAGGGGTATAGAACCCTTATCAGCGGATATTCCTGTTATCCTAGATTTTCTAGAGTCATTATTTTCAAAAGGGCTCTCGGCATCCTCCCTGAAGTGTTACTTAGCTGCCCTGTCATGGTACAGGAGGAAGGCCGGTTACCATTCGTGCTTCACAGATCCCATGGTAAAGATTTTTTTAAGAGGCGTGCAAAACAGTAGACCCTCTGCTGCCCCGGTTACCCCGGCTTGGAGCTTGGAGGTAGTGTTGGCATCTCTCACTAGACCACCCTATGAGCCCATGGCCTCTACACATATTTCACACCTCACATGGAAGACCGCCTTCCTGGTGGCAATAACATCGGCTAGAAGAGCTAGTGAGCTCTGTGCTCTTCGCTCCGACCCTCCATATTTGAGGTTTCACCAAGACAAGGTAGTCCTTAGGACTGACTTGGCGTTTCTCCCCAAGTCAGCAAGTCCATTTCACATGTCGCAGGAGATAGTTCTCCCCGCTTTTTTTAGGGATCCTGCCTCTCCTGTTGAGAAGAGTTTACATCTTCTAGACGTTAGGAGATCATTGGCTTATTATATTGATAGAACCTCCTCTACGAGGACTTCTCCCCGTTTGTTTGTTAAATACCGCAGGGATGAGCTAGGCTTGCCAGTTTCCCCCCAAAGACTTGCTTCGTGGATAGTCTCTGTAATTAAAATGGCTTACCAGACTCAGGGTCACCCGCTGCCTGAACAAGTCAGAGCCCATTCTACGAGGTCGATGTCCACCTCGGCTGCTTTCCTGCGGGGAGTATCGCTGGACTCCGTATGCCGTGCCGCAATCTGGTCCAGTCCTTTGACGTTCGTTACACACTACAAACTGGACGTCGTTTCCCGACGGAGTGCACGGTTTGGGAGAGCTGTTTTATCTTCGGCGTTGGCATGACGCCCACCTTCCATGGTGAGTAGCTCGCTATTCTACAAGATGTGTGAATCCACAGTGACCATGAAAGAGAATTATGGGTTGCTTACCTGTAACCGTAGTTCTCTGAATGGTCACCTGTGGATTCACACATCCCCGCCCGTCCTCCCCTCGAGCGTCTTGCCCCGCCTTCTGGCTGCTTTGCGGCGGAAGAGAACTGAGGGCTAGCCCCACCAGAGGGCTATATATATACTCGAGGGCGAGGAGGGGGGGGGCTAGCATTAATGAGGTAAAATTTTTTATAGAAGGTTCCGAACTGTTCTGCTTGGCGCAGAGATATACAAGATGTGTGAATCCACAGGTGACCATTCAGAGAACTACGGTTACAGGTAAGCAACCCATAATTATTCAGCTACTCTCCAATGGCCTTGCAGCAGATAAAGGACTCAACTGGTTCTCTATGTTTGAATTGCTAACGCTATTTTAGTTTACTATTAATACCAACAGTTTGATCCTGTTGATGTTCAACAGAATGATTAGTTTTTCATGCTTGGAAGAGACAAATATCATTAGATGTATGATTTCACATTGAAAACCTGTGAGTTCATAGAACCATAGAGTTGGAAGAGACTGCATGGGCCATCTAGTCCAATCCCCTGCCATGCAAGAAAAGTACAAAGTACCCTGACAGATGGCCATCCAGCATCTGTTTAAAAGCCTCCAAAGAAGGAGCTTCCACCACACTCCAAGGCAGTGAGTTCCACTGCTGAACAACTCTTGCAGTCAGAAAGTTCTTCCTAATGTTCAAGTGGAATCTCTTTTTCTGTAATTTGAACCCATTGCTCCAGTTCCTAGTCTCCAGGTAGCAGAAAACAAGCCTACTCCCTCTTCCTTATGGGATCCTTTCAAACATTTAAGCATGATGATCAACCTTCTCTTCTGCAGGCTAAACTTTCCGAGTTCTAAGACACTTCTCATAGGCAGGGCCGTAGCCAGGATTTTGTTTCCGGGGCTGAATGTGAGTGAGAGAGGGATCTACCGTAGCAAACCTTTATTAAAAAAAAAATTGTATCTTTATCCCAATACCCCCATGCATATGAGATATATTGAGCATGGTGATCAGATCATGATATCAATACACATAACAGTTTAAATAATAAATGTTATTTATTTACTTTCATTAACAAAATGTTTAGAATACTTTTTAAACTTATTTTTTACTTTACAGCAACAGTCTTCTTTTCTTCTCCCCAGCCATTTTGTCAATTACTTTTTCTGGTTTGATAGTGATGTCCCGATGGATGGAAATCATTGCTAGTCCACTAAGTCTTTGGTCTGTCATTAAACTTCTAGATACACTTTTCACTCTCTTCATGGTTGAAAACAATCTTTCCACACTGCATGTTGTTACTGGTAGAGTAGCTAACACAGTCAAAAGGAAATGTATTGACCGATAGTAGGTTTTGTCACACAGTTCCAACACTTTAAGTACATCAGTATCTTTCTGAATTGATGGTGTAATATTACACCACATCATATACTCGGCCTTGAAGGAAGCAAGTGCTGCATCATTTTCAAAGTATTCTGACAGTTGTTCCATATAGTGAACTTTGTCTAGACCTGAAAACCCAGGGAGGAGAACCTGGAAACTGGTTAAAATGTCTTCATTTGTCATGAACCTTGCAGTAATGTTCTGTATGAGTGAATCAACACATGGTATGAACACCGCAACTCGGAAATAATCTTCTACAGAAGTAGTCCCTGGATTTGCCCAATGCACCTGTCTTGAACTTTGCCTTGGAATAGTCAAGTTGCTTTGAAATATGTTTTCAGATGTTGTTCTTGCTAAGTCAAAGAGTTTTAAAAATGACCTTTTGCATCTGCTCTCAACATCTCTAAAGACTTCAACAGTGACTTAGCATGGTTTATGGCAGATGCCATATCAAGACTTTTTCCTGAAGAAAAACTGATAGGGGCAAAGTAAGGCTGAAGAGTTGTTCACAAACAGGCTAACAAGGAAATCACTTTTTTCAATTGCAGTCAAAAAGTTTGAAGCTGAAGAAGATATTTTCCATGGTTTCTCTGAGATTTCTTCTAATGCAACTACAATCGGCTTAAATAGTTCAACGAATGTTAATACACTGTCATGCCTCTCAATGAAACGAGTCTCGCATAAACGTGTCAATCTTTTTTTCTTTGTTTCTGGCACATGAACACTAATATTAATCTGCAAAATATTGTTAGCACTTGAACTGTTTCTGAAGAAATTTGTTATTTCTTTTATTGTTCCAAGACAATTTCTGACCGAAGAGCTTGAAAATGTATCACTCAATGCAAGGTTCAGTCGATGACCTGCACAATGAAAATATCTTGCTTTGGGGTATGTTTCTTGAATTCTTGTTTGAACTCCACTTAGATGGCCAGCCATGGTGGCAACTCCATCATAGCCCTGCCCTACACACTTGCTCATATCCAATTTCAACATGTTGCATTTTTCTAGGATAACTTTAGGGACATTTTCTGCTGATTGGTCGTATATAGGTATAAATCCTACAAAATCTTCTCAGATGACTGGTAAGTTTTCCTTTAAATCTACATAGCGAAGACATAACGAAAGATGCTCTGTTGCCGATACGTCCATAGTTTCATCAGCCAGAATGGAGAAGCAATCAGACTTGTTGACTCTAGCAACAATCTCTTCTGTCACTAAACTGCAACTGATTGAAATTATCTCATTCTGTATTTCAGGACTTATGTATGTAGCATTCTTGCCACAGTTAATAACATGTCTCCTTAGATTTTCGTCTCCAGAGCATGCTCTAAATCGTACTAAGGCTCGAAATTTCCCATCTTTTTGGAAGGTTTTTCCAAAGAGAGAGGACCACTGTCTTCATTTCCTCTAAGAGGCAACTCTTCCTCTGCACAAAAGAGAATTGTTTCTATAATGGGAAGTAGAGCAGCTCTGTTTTCCTCCTTCTCCCTTGCATGTTGTGTGTCTAGTTGAGAGCAAATATCTTTTTGTTTTCCTGACATTATCTTAGTGAAATTGTCTGCATGTACAACACAAGCTTTGTGATATTCTGTAGCAGAGTGTTTCATAAATGTCTCTTTGGCTTTCTTCCAGTCTCTGAAACCACACGTAACCAACTTTCCAGGAGCCTCATGAGTTCCTTTTCCTATACCATGGGGATAAAACAAAAAACATGGTTTGCAATAAACTGCATCTTCTTTTTTAGAATAGGCCAAGAAAGCAAATCCTGAGGTGGGGTCTGTAATCTATTTTTCTTGAAATCTTCTTATTTGATTTTTACTTTGGGTTGAAGGAAAAGTGTAAGGCTGTTTTGGGAGGAGAACTGACTGAAGAATGTTTTTCTTTGTGTTTTCATCTATCTTCTCTTGTTGAATGTCTCCTATGTCAAAAGACTCTGCATGCCAGTTATAAAAACACATCTTTGAAAGTTCTGATATTTTGTCAGCTTCAGAAGTACGACCACTTTGTTGGCTTGAGCAATGGGAGGCTGATGTGGTACTGCTCGAAGAAGGAACGGTATTATCCTCATCTGAAAAAATAATACTACTTTTAGTACTATAAATGGAATAAATCTGTTACTGCAAACATTGTATTGTTTACTGAGTTGCTGTGAGTTTTACAGGCTGTATGGCCATGTTTCAGAAGCATTCTCTCCTGATGTTTCACCCACATCTGTGGCAGGCATCCTCAGAGGTTTGATGTCTGTTGGAAACTACGCAAGTGAGGTTTATTGTATACTTGTATAACAATGTCCAGGGAGGGAGAAAGAACTCTTGTCAGTTGGAGGCAAGTGGGAATGTTGCAATTATCCACCTTGATTAGCATTGAATGTCCTTGTAACTCAAGACCTGACAGCTTAATGCCTGGGGACTCCTTTGTTAGGAAGTGTTAGCAGGCCTTGATTGAGAGAGAGAGAGAGAGAGAGAGAGGGAGAGCCTGCAAGGCTGTCCTATTCCAACAAGCTTCCGACCCCTAAATATTTGTGACCAATCTGAAATAGCCCTTATATTGCTTTTATACTGCTTTATATGTATTTGATGTACTTTTATATTGTTCGTTTGATCATTGTTGTAAGCCGCCCCGAGCCACATTGGGAGAGGCGGCTAACAAATCCAATAAATAAATAAATATGTCTGCAATTTCTGATTGTTGTTCTTCATTCACTGTCCAGATTTTAGAGTTTTTTTAAATACTTGTAGTCAGATTTTGTTCATTTTCATGGTTTCCTGCTTTGCATTGAAATTGACCACATGCTTGTAGATTTCAATAGCTTTTCTGTATAGTCTCACAGCAGTAACCCAGTGATTCCGGCCATGAAAGCCTTCGACAACAAATTGTATGTTTTATATATCCAAGATTGTTCTACAATCATTTACAACTTAAATGTACAAAAGAAGCTAGTTAAATTACTGTGTGTACTCAGTGCTGCTCTTGTGGCAAAACAATGAACTTCAATAGGGAGAGATAATTTAAGGCCTACTAGCCTAATATATATAAATGCTATTATAATATTTAAAAAGATGCATCAAAATCAGGATACCTACAAGTTTTAAAAGAAAAGGGATTGAGCAAGCAGTGTGTTATACATAGTTAATTTAGTGTTATTCTGAATAAAACATAAGTTACCTTTAACTTTAGATGAAATGTTTTCCTCTCTGGGCTTTTTGAAGAATAAATCTATGCTCTTTTGGCTTCTTTTCATTTTAGCTTTTCTGTCTTCCTTTCAAACAAACTCTCTGCTAATTCTAAACTACCCAGAAATCCCCACTCCAACCCCTACTCTTAAATATACAGGCTCTAAATTACATATTCTGCCCTTGGAGGCAAGATATTAGTAGCATAACTAACTTCATTTTAATGTAGAATAACTGTTTTTAATAATAATAATAATAACAACAACACAGGGCATTGAACCGAGCCCATGATGGATCTGGATCAAACCTGTGCATACAGGCAGGAATTAGGGAATGATTGCCCCTTTCCAAATGGACCACCCTGAAAATTTGGGGGGCTGAAGCCCCCTAGCCCCCCTGGCTACATGCCTGCTCATAGGGCATGGTCTCCAGACCTTTGATCATTTTAGTTGCCCTTCTCTGGACACTTTCCAGCTTGTTAATATCTTTTAATCTGTGGTGTCCAAAATTGGACACAGTATTCCAGCTGAGGTCTAACCAAAGCAGAATAGAGACATCCCATGTCTTCCCTTGATTTAGATACTATACTTCTTTTGCCCAAAATCCCATTGCCTTTTTTTAGCTGCTGCAACACATTGCTGGGTCATGTTCAACTTGTTGTCCACAAAGATTCCCAAGATCTTTTTCACATGTGCAAGATCTTTTTTCCCGATAGAGTTACAAGTTTGGTAGATGCAGGGAATGCTGTGAATGTAGCATATATTGATTTCAGTAAAGCCTTCGACAAGGTCCCCCATGACCTTCTTGCAAACAAAGTGGTCAGATGTGGACTAGGCAGTGCTACTATTAAGTGGAGCTGTAATTGGTTAAGCGACCGAACCCAAAGGGTGCTCAGCAATGGTTCCACTTCATCTTGGAAAGAAGTGACTAGTGGAATGTTGCAGGGTTTGGTCCTGGGCCCAGTATTGTTCAGCATCTTTATTAATGACTTAGATGACGGTTTAGAGGGCATGTTTATCAAGCTGGATGGCCATCTGTCAGGGGTACTTTGTGCTTTTCCTGCATCACAAGGGATTGGACTAGATGGCCCATGTGGTCTCTTCCAACTCTATTATTCTATGAGTCTAACGTACTATTGTCAAGCCAGGCATCACCCATCCAGTATCAGGAATTTTATTTTTCTGCCTAACAAACTAGCAAAATGAACAAATTCATTTTGTTAGTTTTGGATCAGCTCTCCCATCTGTTGAGGTCATTTTGAATTCTGATCCTGTCTTCTGGAGTATTAGCTATCCCTCCTAATGTGCATCATAAATGTATAAATATGGTTAAAGTTCAGCTAGGCTATTTTTATCTTTGTAAAAAGATAGTAATTATCACTACATGTAGAATGTTTAACCTTTTGTGGGACAGTATACATTTATTTACATTTTCTAATATATGTATATATTTAAAAATCACAGTTCAAATAGCCATCATATTTGGAGCAGATACTCTGGACCATACCTTCAATATGTGCCGTGGTCAATTTGATTTCCTGGTACGACTTCCTGACCAATTGCTTCTGCGTATCATTTCTTATTTGGAGCTTGAAGATATTACCAGACTTTCTCAAGTGTCTCAAAGATTAGCAGCGGTAATTGTTTGAAATATTTTAGCTTTCAATACAGTTTCAATGCCAATAGTCAATTCTGGAGATATGGGTGTGCCTTCAGATAAGTGCCCAAAAGCTATGCCATATAGGATCAACATCTGCTACTTGTGAGGTTTATGAATGTTTGTTATCGTGCATACACATATACACATGAGATATAGGCATTTTAAGGATCGGAAAAATTACTTACAATATTTACAATTAATTATTTGTTGTTGCTGTGTGCCTTCAAGTCCTTCCTTACTTATGGTGACCGCTATCATAGGGTGTTTTGGTAAGATTTGTTCAAAGGCAGTTTGCTTTTGCTTTCCTCTGAGGCTGAGTATAACCCAGTAGATTTTCATGGCCAAGCAGGAATTCAGACTGTCTTCTCCAGGGTCATCCAATGCTTAAATACTAGACTACACTGGTTTACTAGGCAGAAAAAATAACTATTAGAAACACACTCTCTGTTCTGCTCCATATTATATCTCCACCTTATGTGAAATAGATAGATATATCTCCCCATCTTTTCTCGACAAACATTGCATATAGCTGTTAAGGCACATTATCATTGTAGTTATTTTTTATTACATGCCAACCCACCAAAAAGGATCATGAGGATTTACTGTATTCCTCACTTCGTTAAGTGAATGAAGCAGTCTCTGCATTTTTATACATCTTTCACTGTTGAGTACAGCATAGGACTGGTGTAATCAAAGTGCCACAAGAGGGAGCTAATGCTTCATACAAAAAAGAAATTTTCACAAGGGCAGTGTTCTTAAAGTTCTTTCTCTTTGTAGCCATACAGTCCTATAAAACATTAATACAGTAATTATTTGAGGTACAAACATGTGAAATTCTACTTCTTTCTGTAGATGTGTTATTTTTATCTGCTGTATTTAATTTATGGAGTGTCAATGTGTAAATTAAGCAAATATTATGCTTAATAATAGTTATAAGCAACAATTACATTTACTTCAGTTAGTTATGTCTACTCAGATGTACAATTTTAGTGGAGGTGATTCCAAGTTAGCAAATACATGACTGAATCTCTCTAGAGACTAAATCCATTGTTCCCATGTAGTTCTGTTACAGATTAAAATATGCACCATTGGTGCCATTTTAAATTCACTTTAGAGCAATGAAAGGTAAAGGTGTTTTCAATAAATCCAAGGTTGTGTATTTTTAAAAAGAAAAGAAATCTAAGCATTTTAAAGCTGTGGTTTTAAAAGCCCAAGCAAAATATCTGTTTAAAAGGGAGGTTCCTAATTCTTTTTTAAATTCAGATATTTTATTAATATGTTTGTGAATGTTTTTGCATTTTTAAAAATGTAATGGTTTTAGTATGTCTAATTGTCTAATTGCATTTTAATATTTTATCAGGTTTTTGGCTTTTTCTTGTTTTAGCATTTTATAAGCTGCCTTGGGTCCAATGCCGGGGAGAAGGCAGGATATAAAACAAGTAAAATCAAAGAATAAACAGCCATTTCCGTTATTTGAAAAGACAATTAAAATGGGTTAATTAATATGGATCTCCAAAGACCATAGGAGCAATCAGGGCTCTCACACCCAGGATAGAGGTCCACCATTGGTGAAAGAAGTTGAACATCCTTCCATTCTGTCACTGTAGGTTCAGTGGTCCCTAAAGTAAGGCCCATGGGCTGGATGCCCCCTCCCCAAGATAATTTACCCAGCCCCTGCCCTAAACTTTAGACTTAGTGTCGCCCTAAGTTTGAAATGACTTGAAGACACACAGCAACAACAATCCTAATTAACTTGGCTATCTCATCAGCTAAAAGCAGGTCCACACTCCCCATTGAAAAAATAAGTTTGTGTTGGTTAAAATTGTTCTTCGTTTTAAATATTGTATTGTTCTTTCAAAAAAAATTGCACTACAATTCAAATACTGTATTTACTCAAATCTAATGCTCACCTTTTTTGGCTAAATGACCTTGCCAAAATTGGGGTGCACATTAGAGTCGCATCATATAGTCATCTTGGTGCTAAGCCATAGCAGAAGGCAGGAGCTGCACCTGGAGATCCTCTTCAAGGGACGTCATCTTTAATTAAATGGCCATGGCTCAATGCCATGCAATTCTGGGATTTGTAGTTTGGTGAGGCATCAGCATTCTTTGGCAGAGAAGGCTGAAGGCCCTGTCAAAATACAGCCTCCAGGATTCCATAACATTGAATCAAGGCAATTAAAGTGGATTCATTCTACAGCATAGATGCACACCAAGGTTTTCTTTTCCATCACTCAAAGCTTTAGTGTTCTAACATTTTTGTTTTTAAAGAAGGAATTCTAAACATACAACAACAGTAACACGTACTTCTTCTTTTTTGCTAAATTACAAAGAGTGCACTTTTTGCTACTGCGCAATACATTCAGCAACAAATACTTTTCCTAGTGTCAGAGCTTTAAAAATTGAGATGTGCATTAGATTTGATAGCACATTAGTCTCGAGTAAATATGAGTATGTGCAGTGTGCATATGAATTCATTCATGTTTTTTTCAAACTGTAATTTCCCTAACCCCCCCCCCCCCCCTAAACAGTCTGAGGTATCACGAATCAGCCCTCTGCCTTAAAAGTTTGAGGACCCCTGCTATACATCGTTTATGAGGTTGGAAGACCATTAATAGAATGGAGGGAGGGCATTTATAGATCTGAAGGTTTTCTGCTCCCAGAGCAGCCCGTTCCAATTTAGCTACAAATTCTACAGCATTTCTATAACTGGTTTGGGTTAATTGCGGGCCTTTGCTTTCAGTGGGAGGGACATCTCAAAGTACAGTCCTTATCTGAACAGTGTTTAGGTGTTACTAATACCTTTTGTTTCCTTTACCAATAGTTGTGCAACTCTGACAAATTATGGCAGATGATTGTGCAAAGTTTATCAGGCAAAATTACCCCAGAAATTAAAACAGTGGCAGAAGAAGTGGGCTGGAAGGAATTCTTCTTCGCTAATAAGACTCAGCTCCAGCTCCAAAGACGGAGAGAGGGTTCTGATTCATCAGAAAGCCTGTCAGATTAATGGAGTCCCAACTGTTACAAGGTATAGATCTGTTTGGACACGAGTGCCTTGTTTTGCTTCCTCAAGAACAAAATACATGATGTAAATGAACACGAAGCATGTTCATTTCCCCATACATTTTAATTGTGTAAACACTCTTCCCATTATAGTTAATTAATCCTACCATTCTTTTATTTATAGTAAATCTGTTTTAAGTCACCCATATTTATTCCATCCATTCTGTCTTTGTTTTTCTTTCTTTATTGGGGCATGATTTTATGTTTGACTGTTATTGACAATTTCCTTTCTATTTTCCTAGGATGGCCTGGATGATGTATTGTCCTAGGGCGTTGATGAATATGGAAATGGTATTAGTGGTGACTAAAAAAAAATAAAATTTGTCTCTGCTAGTTACTGTCACTTTCTCCCAAAACGACATAAATGAAAGAATCCTAATGAAAATTAAATAGCAACTTCCATCATTGATGTGGCTGCTGAAAGCTGTTACTGCTACAAAAAAAGATCACACCCCAAATGAAAATTTGTTGTACAACAATTATACCCTTAACTTCTCTTTACAAAACATTAATAGAATTCATATTGTCACACTACCTGTAGTTTTCTACTTTATTTCTACATCATTTTAACATCTGCTGATAAAAAGTGTATCATGAGAGACATGGTTAAAACACGTTCTTGTCTTAGGAACAATTTACATAACATTACTGTCTTTGAATTTAACAGTTAATTTACTGTACTTGCTAACCAAGATCAGTTCCATTATGACAAATTACCAGTATCCTACATATCCTTTTGTTGTCTACATGCAAAAAAAGTGTCATTACTTATATGCATCTGGAAATGTGTGTTTGTTCAGAATCAAATTTTAGCATTAAAAAATCCAGCAACTGGTTGTAAAAGAGAAATGTAATTATCAGAAGGGAACCTACCAATACCTTAACTTCATACACTGATATTGTATGGTATATAGCAAATTTGATTAGAGGCACTATAATGGATATTTCAATTGCTCAAAAGCTCACTTCTGACAAAAATCCTCAAACTTTTTAAACAAGTCCATGCATTCCACATTTCTTTCCTAACCCATGGCCATAAATTAGTACAGAAGACCAGTCTAGAAAAATATCTACTATTTGTATTGACCAAGGATATGTACAAAAAGCTGCTTATTTTTCTTTCTTTCTTTTTATTAAAAAAAGAATGTTTTCTTATGTCATATGTGGTTTATATTTGGATTAAACCATATCATACCATCTGGTTTTTAACTCACAAAAACAATAGGATAGACAGTATTACTTCTTTTTAAAAAATCCTATTGCCTGTAATACGTTTTTCATGAATGAAAAATAAAAGTTCCTAATCATTTTGTAAGTAATTTAAAAATTGTATTTATGTTTGCTGAGGTGATGTTCTGAAATTGCTAATTCTTTCTTATTCAGTTTTATTTGGATTTTGCTAGTGCCATATCTCTGGTTATTAATACTGTTTGTTGAAGAACTTTTAAATTTATGTCAATGAAAGCACTTAAGATAGTAATTATTATTTTGGGGAATGGATACATTGTTGAACCTCTAGTTTCCACATAAGAGCTAGACCTTGGAAAATGTAGAACATGTGTAGGAGCCAAAAAACCATGCCAAATATTTATGCCGCAAACATTGACATTTCTTCAATCACAATATTTTTGAAGAAAGCTCACTGCAAATGTGCATGATATTCATCCTCCAGAGCCCAGCAATAAGTCCATCCTGAACTACTGTAACTACCATAGCGAGCTTCATCAATGTAATTTCAATTACCTGGGATTTGCTGTGTTAAATCTGTTGGTAACAAAGTAATATACAGCATATATGTATTCCAACTGTGATTGGTTAAATCCATGGATAGAGAGGGACAAATCTGAAGAGCAATAATGTGAATAAAGCTAAAATGAATGAATGCATATATATTACAAATTTGAAGGAAAAGACTGATAACAATATTTTCACATACCTATGTAACCAACAGATTTGCAAAAGGACTTTATAAAAATAAGTTTTTATTATTAACATCCCAATAACAACAAGCCAATCAGTCACTGAAGAATTATCATTATGTAATTTGCCACTGTCATTAATGGCCTTAGGAATCCAGCACCATATTTTGGATTGAAATAAAAATGTGGTTTGTAATTTTTTAAGTAACATTTTAACGAAAGATTGTAAAAGCTTACAGATATGATAAAAGATTAGAAAAAGCATCAAAATGTTAGGCCTGACAGTTATTTATCTGGCTGGGTGCCCTCTTCACAAAATGTAAAAGTTATATAATTTAGGTACATTCATATATAATCTACATAGTCAAAGAATTGTCTCTTCGTGGACTATGTCATAACTTATAGTGGTTCTCATGTGTAAGGCAGCTTCCCTATGGGAATGGGGGGGGGGGGCTTGAGAGAGCACAAGTTTACAAGGAGACATAGTATTCTGAAGCAGGAAATGCGTTCCACTGCCTACCAGGATCTAGGTGAATTGGAACGTCCCCTGATTTGGAAAGGAGATAATTTTCAAAAGCTTCTTTGATCCAGTATATATCACTGTGTATTATTTTAGAGGGGGAAAGATCAGCTGCCTTTTAGGAGTGGGTATAGTAGCTAGGGATGACATTCCGGTGACAGTTATCCAGGCCCCAAACATCACGGGCATGGAGTGCTTGGGAATCACTCTTAAAGCTAAGGAGTGCTTAGCGATTCTTCTAATCTATCGCTCCCCCGGGTCCCCGAAGGAGAGCTTATTCAATCTGCTCGATCTTGCCGCGGACTGGACACTTAGATTCCCAAGACTTATTGTTTTGGGAGATTTTAACATCCATGCAGACGCTAATATGCCATCCCCCCCAGTGAAGGAGTTCATCCGATCCATGGACACACTAGGTCTCATTTTGATGGAGTCCGGCCCCACACACCAGGCCGGACATACCTTAGACCTAATTTTTGGGTACGGGTTGAGGGTTATGCAGCAAGTAACAACGAAGGTTTCCTGGTCGGATCACTTCACTCTGAAGGTCGACATCAGAATTCCCCTACCAGCAAGGCCAGAGCCAAAACCCATACTGGCACGCCAGAAGAGGCATATGGACCCCAGCTGTTTCGCAGCAGCCATTGAGCCGATGGAAGTTCCCGGTGGGACCTTGAATCAACGGGTGGACAGATGGAATACAGTCTTGTCGAAAGCCATCGACCAAATAGCCCCCAGATGCCTGATCCGGCCACGAAGAGTCCATTCTCCATGGTTCACGGAAGACCTGCGACTGCTGAAGCGAAGGCGGAAGCAGCTGGAGAGCGCGTGGTGTCGGAAACCATCTCAGACGTCGAGAACAGCCTTCAGAGACATGCGCAGGTCATATGAACGGGCGGTCAAAGAGGCCAAGAAGACCTATAACTCCTCCTTAATAGCGGCGGCAAGATCGCGCCCAGCACAGATCTTTAAGATCGTTCGAGACCTGGCTATGCCCAACTCACTGCCGAGAGACAATGAAAACTCAGCTATCTCAGCGGAAGAATTTCAAGATTTCTTCACTGAGAAAATAATTGCCCTTAGGCGTGATTTACCCTCTATATCTGAGGAGAGGAGCGGGATGGGAAAGAATCCAGCTCCATCGCCCAGCCAGAAACTCGACCAGTTCAAGGCCCTGAATTCAGAGGAGATTAATCAAATCCTGGCCGCGGCAAGGGCAACCACCTGCTCTACAGACCCGTGCCCGTCCCATCTGATTAAGTCCTGTGCGGGGAGCCTCTCGGCCACTCTGACAGGGTTGATAAATCACTCTTTGGAGCTGGGAGTTTTTCCCGATGCGCTGAAGGAGGCTAGAGTCCGCCCGCTGCTGAAGAAGGCAAATCTGGATCCAGCGACGCCGGCAAACTACCGTCCGGTCTCAAACCTACCCTTCCTCGGGAAACTGATTGAACGGGCAGCAGCGATCCAATTACAAGAATTCCTGGAAACCTCAGGAAGCCTGGACCCCTGCCAATCGGGTTTCCGCTCCGGTCACGGGACCGAGACCGTTCTGGTGGCCATTACGGACGACATCCGCCGCCAATTGGAGAAGGGAGGTTCAGCTATCCTGGTGCTGCTCGACCTCACCGCGGCGTTCGACACGGTGGACCATGACCTGCTGTTGCGGCGACTATCAACCATTGAGATTCAAGGCACAGCTTTGGCCTGGTTCGATTCCTTCCTGCGGGGCCGCTCGCAGTGTGTTGAGTGGCGAGGCCAAGTGTCCAAGAAATCCACTCTGGACTGTGGAGTCCCCCAGGGCGCCATTTTGTCACCAATGCTTTTTAACATCTACGTCCAACCCCTGGCAAGCATAGCCAGAAGTTTTGGATTTGGGTGCTATCAATATGCAGATGACACCCAGCTCCTGCTGAAGCTTGAGCCAGGCGTAACATCGGTGCCTGAGAATTTCAGACAAGGACTAGAGGCAGTGACCAGATGGCTCCGCTCATACAAACTCAAGATCAATCCATCAAAGACAGAGATTCTCTGGCCGGGACGCCCAGAGCCACCCATTCCGCTGCCTCTCTTTGAGGGAGAGCCGCTGATCCCAGCCCCGTCGGTGAAGAGTCTCGGTGTGATACTAGACTCGAGACTCTCACTGGAGGCCCAGGTTGCTGTGACAAGTAAGGGAGCTTTCTTCCACCTACGCCAGGCACGTCAACTGGCACCTTACCTCCCATCAGATGCGCTGGCTATGGTGGTCCATGCCACAGTGACATCGCGGCTGGACTACTGTAATGCCTTGTACGTGAGGTTGCCGCAGTCAACCACCCGTAAAATCCAGCTAGTGCAGAATGCAGCCGCCAGACTCCTCACCGGGACACCGCTGAGATGCCATATCGCGCCATCTCTACAGCACCTGCACTGGCTGCCAGTCGAGCTCAGAGCCATCCACAAGATCTTGTCGCTTACCTTTAAGGCCCTCCATGGCGCCGGCCCAGCTTATTTAAAAGACCGCTTGTCCGAACCAGTCCATTTAAGGTCGCCGCGTTCAGTGAACAGGGACCTTCTCCGCATTCCAGGTGTGAGTGAGGCCCGCCTCGACATCACAAGACGGAGAGCCTTTTCCATCGCGGCCCCTGTTCTTTGGAACCTGATGCCAGCGGAGCAGAGAGCTATCCTGGACATGCCCCAGTTCCTGACCGCATTGAAGACCTGGCTCTTCCGAAAGGCTTACGGCTAAGGTCACCTCCCAGACTTAGCCTGAGTTACTGGAACTATTTTAACTAATTTCCTATTCTTTTAGCTTTAACTATTGAACTGTTTTATGTGTTTTATGTGTAAGTCGCCCGGAGCACTGATGTGGAGGGCGACTCATAAATAATAAAATCAATCAATCAATCTTCTTCTGATGCCACATTTTGGGTTAGTATCAAGGGTCCTTGCATAGGAAAGAAATGCATATGTGTGAGGATCTCTATATGCTCCCCTCTAGAACAAGCAATCAACTTATTCTGTATGGCCCCATCATGTTCTCACAGGTTTTTGAGAAATATATTAAAGTAATGACATTTTTGCTGTCTTATACAGATCCTAACATACCACAGTATGGGAAAGACATCTTAAGTTTGCATGACATATGTTCTGCCCTCATATGTTTCTAGCAAACATTTCATATTTTGCTCTAAGTAGTTAAGTCTGCAACAAGATTTTTTATTCACAAAGGTAGGCCAATACTGCCAGATCCTGTCCCCGAGAAACCGACTCCATTATTCACAATTGATTTTATGCTATTAAAGGTTATAGAGCTTTAAATTACACAATAGTAAGGCACAATTGAAGTTTAATAATCCCACAAGAAGCTTTTTCTGCATAGCAAAACCTTTTGGGAATATTGTAAAATGAAGATATTAAAGGCAGTAAGTACCATGCTAAAAATATTCCTTCTGGCTGGTAAAGAAGTGAGAATGGCAAGAGAGAATTGTTTCACACATAGATAATAGTGATAGTAACATCCAGCACACTAAAGGCTAAACTACATATTATGCAGGCTTCTTCTACAAGGCCACTGAGGGAGCTGGTATTTGTACTCAAGAAGCACCAGGTAGTGGTGGGAGGTAACTGCTGATCCTTTTCATCATGTTTTATATGTTAATTTTTCCTCAGTGAGCTTAAAGTCATGTATTTGCCATAGGCAAGAGAAATGCCTTAGGGATGGAAGGTCTAGCTATACACCAGAAGATGATAAATACTCTTATTACTACTTCTAGTCCACTAGAAACTGTCCTATATAAAAGCCATTTTATGTTAAGAGAGAGAGAGAAAGAGACAAGTAGTCTTCATATTTTTTTTAAGTGTTTGTATTTTATGTGTACTTAAAAGATTTACTGCTGGAGATAGCAGAGGAACCTAAATGATTTAGCTCATGCAGTCTAGTTCTGCTTGTACCATGCAGAGGACAGAACCGTATAGAGAAGGGCAAGAACAATTGTAAAGGCAAATATCATCTCTTTCTGTTGATTTTGGACATATTCCAAAAACCAAACTCTACTGCAAATTTTATATTACACATTTCATTATCTTGGTCTCATTGTGAACCCCAGGAAAATAGAGTTGCATCCAATCCAGTACATTGGTATCATGCTGGGCTCTCCGTCTGGTAGAGCCTACCAGCCTCTCAATGGGGTGCATCAGATTATGGAGGCTGCTCTATTGCCCACATTGTGCTCTGACTATATGAGCAAAGGGCATCCAGGTCCCGAATTCTTGGCTTTAAATGCAGACTCTCCAGGTCTGATTCAGTCTCTGTTCATCCTGGAATTAGATGATCTTCTGGTGAGTCTCTGCCCCACAATCTCAGTTCATGGATCTCTTATCTGATATACTGCCAAAACTGCTTGTGGATATTCCATTTTCCATCTTCAAACAAGGATAGTGACAACAGATGCATCTAGCCACAGCTTGGGGAACTCACCTGCGAAGCACTTGTTTCCCTCAAGAGAAGAGGAAGCACATTAACTTTCTTGAGTTACTATGGTCAAGGCTTGCACAGCTTTCAAATCCTTCCTTAATAAACATGTTAAGATCACAACAGATAACACAACAGTGAGGTTTTTTTCTCATTTGATCAAGCAAAGAGGCACCCAGTCCTGGATTCTTCTGTCACACTGTTAAGTTCTGGGATTAGTGCATTGTGAGGGACATCACTTTTGTACAGCTATAAATGGAGGTGCTTCATCACTTTTCTCAGTGACATACATGAAAACTGGCATCAAGTGTTCATAAATCACATTCTTCCATTCCTGCCTTCCTTGGTATCTTATGCATCTCTTAAGAGTTTGTGTGGCTGGTATCTTGATATTTGACCTTGAGTTTTCTCATCTTGAATGAAATGAGCACAAATTAAGATGAGAAAACTCAAGGTCAAATATCAAGGTACCAGCCACACAAACTCTTAAGAGATGCATAAGATACCAAGGAAGGCAGGAATGGAAGAATGTGATTTATGAACACTTGATGCCAGTTTTCATGTATGTCACTGAGAAAAGTGATGAAGCACCTCCATTTATTAAGCAAAAGTTTGCTTAATACTTTTCCTTCTTGGATTGCTCCATCACCTTTGTGTGTGGGACATTCCTTCTTGGAATATTCCATCACTTTGGTGTGGGACCAGAAAGCCTGTATCTCAGAATATCAAGACAGAAAATTCCACATTAGATATCTGAGTGTCGACTCAGATAATCCAGTTCAAAGCAGATTTTCTGCCTTGATATTCTGGGATATAGGGCTGTATGGAAGGGCCCTTAGAGCTACTTCTCTCCAAATTAATGCGTCATCCTTCTGAACCTCATGCAACTTGTAGCTTCTCACAATGAAATACTCTTTTTTATGGTCATCACTTCTTGTGACCCTGTTTCAACCACATCCATAGATCCTTCTTTCCCAACTGTCGTCCATCAATAGCAAACTTGGCACGTTAAATTTCAGGTGTGCTTTTTCCTGCCATATCAAATGGACAAAACAGAAGATGTTTTGTCAGCTGTGGAACTCGTAGGCAAGGCTGTCAAGTTTATTACAGTGAATTTCCAAGCAGGTGGCTGCTACCATCTCATTAGCCTGCCACAAAGATAGCATCTTCCTGTATTCATTCTCATTCTGAAAGAACTATCTCCACTTCCTCTGCATTCATGGCCTGTATCCATACAGCTACTTGAGCTCAGTCACCAAGTTTTGTAAATCATATAGAGTTGATGCTTGCGCAAGAGATTACCCTTTAGCTTGTCTGCATTTCAGTGGTTGTACCTCCATCCTACCTCTTCGTTGGCGCCCCCTTGTCGTGGGGGAGAGGCTTGCGTACCCTAATGAAGTTGTGAGCTATGCTGGTGGTGACATAATAGCCACCGGTAGGGTCTCCCATGCCAGACAGGTCACAACGGAAAGGTCTGACAAAGAGCATCAACTGGCAGGATGGGCTCTCTAGCCTTTTGGCAACCATCCTAAGAGAAGGAAAACTCTAATTTCAAACTCGAGCAGATGGTCCTCATCTAACCTTGTAAGGTCAACCATCTAGAGAAGGAAACTCAAATCAAACCTTTCAACCTGAGGACCTCGCTGCCACCATCCAAGCTTACCAGGCCCCGGCAGACAAACCTTTGGTTTAAAGGGTGAGGCCAGTTCTGTGCACACTGCGCTCCACCAGAAAAATCCATTGCACAGGCTCAAAGGACACATCCAACCTCGGTCATCAACGTGCTTGTAGAAAGCGTGGGATTGGGATGAGTCCTTCCTAAGAATCTTTGTTCATGAAGTAATGCCAGAGAGACCTCCATCCAGAGCAACTTGCTAATCTCTCATATGTCTTGAGTCGCAGAGACCACATAAAAGAAAATCAGCATGTTTTCGGTAGCAGTTTCTGTGAATGATCAATTGTGAATTAAACACACCCATTTATCTCCCCCTTTTGCTATGCTGTCCCTTGCTTGTTGGCAGCTCTGGTGAATATAGAACTGAAGAGGTTTGAACAGGAACAACGCGGAGTAAGTGTGGTAGAGCCATGGAGTGTGGGAGGATACACTGAAGTAAACTGAAGAGTCTAGCTAAAAGAGTCCAAAGGTAGTCAGCACAGAGATTCCCATATGTGTGGATTCACATATGACCACTTGAAAAATCAGTTGCAGGTAAACATCCTGCTTTTAGGGCACCTGCTGCAACAACTATACGAGAAAAGACAGATGGATATATTTGAGAAAGAGGTGTGCTCTGATCTGTATATCACATATAAACAATACCTTTGTGTGACTTTCACTAATGCTATGAAGATAATTATCTTATGAATTGATGTGAATAAAGTCTGCTGATGAATAGGCCACTAATCTATTATGGCATGCGGATGCAAGCAGCATTGAAATGGGGTGGATCTATTGCATGGAAGACCTAAAGGCAGCTGTCAATCAAAGCTGAATAAAAAATTTGCTGACCCTGTCAAACGGCCCACAACCAGCAACTATCTTTAGTTAAGCACATAAGAAATTAGCAGCACACAAGTCTTCCAGCCTGGTCACTGATCCTTTAATCCCAAGAATCAGGACACATCTCCCCATTCATAATCACTTAAAGCTTTTAACATTTGTCACCATTGTACTACTTTCCTGTGTTAGCATCTCAAGGTTATTTTAGGTAGTTTGAATTCAATAACTTGCATTGTGGCAGCAGGCACAAATGATTTATCTTGTCTTTAAAGCCCAAACTGCTACAATTATGAGATCTTCAAAGAAAAAAAATCATTAATGTGTGTTCTTATTATTAACAGACTGTTGGCTTCTGCTCAAGAAGTCATTATCAGTTGGAATAATCAATGATAATTATTTTCATTTTAATTATTCCTAATGGGACTAATTCTTACCCCTTAGGGTAAATCGGAAGTAAATGAGTCCATCAAGTAATGCTCGTAACAAGCCCAGGTAATAAAAGAAAAGTCTTCACTTGCAGATCAGCATACTCCATATGCAGACATGGGAATGTTCCTCTTTAGAATATAACACCATACATGTTTCCATCAATCCATTGATAATGGCAGTGTGAAGTTTATTTAGTATCCAAATTCGGTATAAATCAGTCAAGCAAAACATCAGATGCTGTTTGTAATTGTTCTCAGGAAACAGAAACAAAACAATGATAATTCCTCTAAAACATTAAAGTGTCCTATACTTTTCCATTTTCTATGCTTTTTTCTGGTGTTTGCTTTTTCTTGCCAATACAAGGCTGAATAAGCAAAGATAGTGTTCCCATCAAATAAAGTAAACCACATATATAGAAAGAAAAGTCATATTTTTGTGTGAGATCATAAATCCATCCTGGAAAACAAAACAAAAAAGTGGTTATTAGTAGGATGTCCTAAAATCGGTGAGAACACACTTAACTCTATTAGTTTTAATAACAGAAGGAACAGGGTTACATGACACCACCATGTTGTAGTTTTTCCCATTCGGTATGCTAATTTGAAAAACCTAAAAATATTTATAGCCCCTTGAAATGCATCTGATGCTATAAAGATCTGTATGTAGCATCTCCAAAACCATTATTTTCCAGTCTCCCCTCATTTTTTACTTTAGGAATCTTAACAGCAATATATCTGAAACCCTTTCTCTATTTTCTCTACCTTTTTAAAGCTCAAGCATTTTAGCACATAAACTCTAACTATCTCCTATTTTCCTGCCAATGTTTCCTATAAATGTTTCCTAGCCTTCAGGAATGTAGTGTAAAACAGTGTTTCCCAACCTTTTTTGAGCCGCGGCACACTTTTAACATTAAAAAAATCCGGGGGCACACCACCAACCAAAATGACACTCTAACACAGTAAAGAACGGCTGGGGGTTGGTGGCCTGCTGGGAGTGCCAAAGCTGGGGAGGGGGCGGAGCCAGGCTGTGCTATGCCCCGCCCCCTACCCCTACCCCCAGCTTCACCTCTCCCAGCAGCTGCTCCAGTCTTGAGGGGGCAGTGCCAAGCCAGCGGTGCCAGAGCCAACATAATGCTGGCTTGGCACTGTCCCCTCAAGGCTGGAGCAGCTGCTGGGAGTGCCAAAGCCAGGGGAGGGGGCAGAGCCAGGCCGCGCCATGCCCCGCCCCCTCCCCCCAGCTTCAGATCTCCTACAGAGGAGGAGCATGAGTGGTGGATGGGCTTCAGTGGACGGGGCTCCTCCACGCGGCTTCAGCAAGCGAGGGGCGAGAGTCATGGTGGGAGTCATGGCGGATTGGAGGCTGGCTGGGGAAATGGCTGAAGGAGGCGGCGCCCCGGCCCCTTCTTCTTTTTCTTCGCCACTGCCCGGCCTTTCCTCCTCCTCCTCCCCCAAGCAGCAGGAGTTCGGCAGGAGGGGGGAAGGAAGGGGGGCAGAGAGCTTTTCTCGCGGCACAGCAGGAGGTCTGTCACGGCACACTAGTGTGCCACGGCACACTGGTTGAGAAAGACTGGTGTAAAAGATAAACGTTATGTAGGACTGAAACATGGAATGGCTCAGACAATGCTATTGGAAAATGTGATTAACAATGAGATATTGGCTATTATATGTTTTAATGGTTTTGTGTATGGATTTTATAATGCTGTTTTAAATATTGGCAATTGTCTTTTTTTAGATTGTTATGGCATTGAATTGCTGCCATTTTGTAAGTCGCCTTGAGTCGCATTCAGGCTGTAAATAAATAAATAAATCTCAGGAATTTTAGCAGCAGTGTCTCAAAATACCCTATATAGTCTGCAAGCCCCATTCTATTTTTTATTATAGATATACCATCAGTTAAAAAAAACAAGCTAGAACGTATATCAATATATTTTTCATACTTCACATTAAGGTGGCTTCTTATTCCTGGGACAGCTCAGAAGACTTACGTGATGTTATTTTGTCAACCCAACTGCGAAAAACCCTTTCCACTGGGTCTTTGGAATTTTCTCCCAAATCAAATATTCTACTATTATTAAAATATGTACATTCTCCCTTTTCCCCATTTTATTTTCTTTTGTCTTTTTTCTAGCATTTCTTAGACTATTATGTTCTGCAGGACAGGGACTTCACTGCTTGTAATTAGTAGTAATTATTTGTGTCTAATGCTTTAGGCTGACCGCAACTCCAGATTACAGTTGTGTCTTAGAAGAGTCTGTTAAATCTCCTGTTAACTTTCACCTATGTTATTTTTGTGGGATCATTTCTGCAGTCAATGAGTGCTGCTAACCAATGAGACTAGACCAAAGTTGTCCCTGCCTCTATGGTATCTTTTCAGTAGATTCTACTGTACTAAGAGCCTTCTTTCTTTTACATTTGTCTTATGAGATTCAAGGAAAACACATCTAGGTTACAGGGAATGGGGTTGAAAGTAAATGGGAGGAAATCATATGTAATTATATAGACGGCTACAAAGTCAGAAAATCAAAATATTCATTTACCTGCAAATGGAGGCCCCAGCAATGCTGAAATTCCATTGGCACATATTATGATTCCATAGGCATTTGCAAGATGTTTAATCCCTACTAAATCTTCTGTTACAACAGGCATGAGTGAAAAATATCCACTGGAAAATCCTATTAAGGCACAGACCACTGCCAGTCCAGCATACGTGTGCATTAATGGCAAAATTAAAATGCAAGCGACAAGAGTAAAATTTGCGATAATGAAGACATTCCAAGCACTGATACAGGTGGAATCCGAGATAATGCCAAGGATGACCTTTCCAAAAATGTGAACAATTGCAATCATTGAAGTCAATGGAAAAATATCATTCTGTGCAGATAGGTGATACTGTTTCACTATTTCTGGGAGATGGATAAAAGGAATGACAAAAGTGCTATATGCAAACAAGGCCCAAAAAACAAAGGCTGCAAATCTTCTGTTGGTAAAGAGGGATGCCGCTCCAAAGTAGCTAGAGTACCACAGACCAAAACCTTTCTTTATTGTAACCATTAGTTGGCTCACTGTCTTCAGAATACAAAGAGCACAGATGTTCTTTCCATGTCCAGTTACATCTTTGTTTTCCAAGGCTGGAGGTTTGCCAAGCTTTTCAACCTTACCTTGTCCTCCTTTTGCTTCTTTTTCATCTTCCCTGAAGATGCCATTAGATGTCAGTGTTTCTGCAGAGCAGGAGAGAGCTTTCGCATGACTCTTACTTTGGCAGTTGTTTCTCTCGCCAATGTTTTGAGTAGCTCCCTCCTTGTAATAAATGGGTCTCATGAGTGCTCCGCAAACACACAGGTTCAAACAGATCGCGCCCTGGATGAACATTGCATTCCGCCAGCCAAACTCCATGCAAAGATACTTCAGCAAAAATGTCATTAGGAAAGTACCAAACCCTGTTCCAGTTGTGCTGAGTCCCTGGGCAAGTGCCCTTCTCTTCTGGAAATATTCTCCTACCATGACTATAGCAGGCAGGTACACCATACCACTCCCAATTCCTGGAAAAAAATGTTCCAGGTTTACAAAAGAAGCAGTGGAAGTTTGTCCAGCAGTGGCTGGAGGCTATTATTGATATCATATTACTGATATAGGAACTCCACTCCAAGTTTTAACACAAACTGACATTCTAAGATGCAGAATCTATTGTGAGGGATGACGTCCAGGACCTTGAACTTCAGACTAAAACTCAGTACAAGTGCAGCAGTGTCCCTTCCCACTCAGGCTATTCTCAACTAGACATGTGCCCTTCTCCCTACTTTCAAAAACTTTATTGTGTGGCATTAGTAGATAAAAAAGTCTTTACAAATACGCAGAGGAACGCAATACACTGTAAAGTTACCAAGAGTTTCCTTGGCCAGAGCTTTTTCTGGTCATAAAAAAGCAATGCAGATGGAAAAGCAACAGTGACAGGAAGGATGGATTAGCAAGCCTGGCAAAGGGATTTTAAGGATATCAATTGGTCTATCAGGACACAGACTACTTTCTACCCCAGGCCAAAATAGTAGTGTGCTTAGTCTGGGCTGGGAGAATGGATAGATTGGGCCCCTTCTACACTGCCATATGAAATCCAGATTATCTGATTTAACTGGATTATATGGCAGTGTAGACTCATATAATCCAGTTCAAAGCAGATAATCTGGATTATTTGATTTGATAATCTGGATTATATGGCAGTATAGAAGTGGCCTGAGTGCTGTTTTATACTGATGCTTAGAGGAACCAGTTGTAGTTCTGTGAAAGAGGGCAAATGAACTAGTTCTTTTTTATGGAGTTGATAGATGCAGAATAGGTGGGAGCTACATGGCTGTATAATCTACATATTCTCAATTCTAAATTCTATTCCCTAAACTAGTAAAAATGTAAGGATTGTGAATACGCATCAGTCGCAAATGTGTTAATTCTGTGTTGCACATTCAGAACTGCCTTTGTGAAGTCTGGACTTAGTTCTTAATTCAGCACACCAAACTTGCCATGAAGGAGGAACAGATTTTTTTTCTTTCTGAAGACATGGGTGGTGGCATTTCCGCTCCCAATTATTTCCCACGTTCTCCCCACAAGTTGTAATCTTACTGAACTACTATAAAAGAGTGTTCTTCAGTTCAGCATCTTAAAGGTTAGGTAACTGTATTGCAGTGTTATTGTAAGGGAAAGAGAAAAGAACAAAATCAAAATGTGTTGTTTCCCCCTTACTGCTGGATACCAGTTTGGATGGCATTCGCTACCACTGCCAGGAACCCTTCATTCAGAGTAGTCATTCCAAAGTAGATAAGGGCCACATCTACACGGACCACTTATACCAAAGAGTGAGTGAATCAGTCCCCTCAAGGCTAAATGATGCATGGAACTGATCCGGGTTAACATGGGCCAAGGCCTGCTTAACTCTGCCTTAAATCATGTTAAGCTGGGTTGCAGGTTGCTCTGAATCTCCCCGAGAAATCAGAGCAAACTGCGATTTTAAGACTGTGTAAGCAGCTGGGCTGGTTCCAAAACAACCAGCTTCACCTGTTTACACAGCCATCCTATATTCCCCAGATTCAGGTGACATGGGATGGCACTGACCATCTGCCTCTCATTCTTGTCATCACTATGTCTGTTAGGATCAAGGCAGCTGTGAGATGAATACAATTTTTATAAGTATAAACAAGCACTAAGTGTTCAGAATGAAACAAAAATGAATGGAAGCACTACACTGAGAAGATATATAAAAAGATGAAATTATGTCAGGTTATTTCAGGGAAGAACCATTTGAAGATGAAGCCATAATTCCAGAAGGTGACATGGAAACACCAATGAATACACTTGGGAGAAATTAACCACCAGAATAGAATCCACTCAAATTCTTACTAAAATCTGCCAGCAAATACCACATTAAGTTGGGAGGCAAATTTTGACTGAATTATGAGGCCATTAAAAGAACTCCAGGAAACGCTAAGGAATGCGGAAGGAACAACAAAGGACGCTGAGAGATGAGGAGTGTGTCACCCCTCCCCCCCGGTGGCCAGAGTTTGCCTCTGTTCGTTTATATGTGTGTACTGTGTGTACTGTGTACAGTGTAGGTGGAAAACGGCAGGGATTGTCTGCTAAGTATGTGTACCTGTAATCCGCTGTGAGTCCCCTTCGGGGTGAGAAGAGCAGAATATAAATGGAAATATATATATGGAAAACAAAATGGAAATATATATATGGAAAACAAAATAATTCCATAGATTGGAAATGCTTAACATATATTTTCCAGTCCCCAAGAAAGAGACACCAAGGATTTCAGTACCCACCAGACCACTGCATTAATCTCCCATGCAAGAGATGTGATCCTCAGGATCTACAACAATAACTTTGAAACAGGAAATGCCAGATGTCCAAACTGGGTTTAAGAAAGGAAGAGGCACAGGAGATCATATTGCAGGCATATGTTGGATAATATGGCACACTGAAGAATTTCAGAAGAAATCTAGCCAATGCTTTATAGAATATAGCAACATTTTGATTGTGTAGATCATCAAAAAGTATGAATCACTCTTAAAGAAATTGGTGTCCCACAACATTTGATTATCCTGATGTATAACCTGAATTCAGAGAAGAGGCCACTGTTGTGATAGAATATGTAGAAACAGAATGGATTCCAATGGGCGAAGTTGTCAGGCTATGATTCATTTTACCACCTTGTGTAATTTATATGCTGATCATATAAACAAAAATTAAAATACAATCTGAGGAAAGAGGTGTGAAAAATGGGGGGAGGAACATCAGTAATTTAAGATATGCAGGTGACACTTGTAGTAAATACAAAGAAAGTCAAAGGAAAAAATGCAAGGGCAGATTTATAACAGAACATTAAGGCAAAAATACAACCACAGATTATTTACAGAAGTTAAAGTGGAGAATAAAGTCATTGAGATAATATGAATATATATGTGGGTGTACTCTCACACGTACACCTTGGCTCAAGAAACCAAATTAAGAATGGGAAAGCTATATAATTAATTAAACTTATGAGTGTTGATGTCATCATATTTCCCATTCTTATATGGACCGTGAAGAAAGCCGATAAGAAGAAAATCAACTCATTTCATTGAGATGAGAGTTCGGCAAATACCCTGGATTGCAGTAATAAATGGGTCGCAGAACAAATTAGGCATGAGCTTTCCTTGAAAGCCAATGTAATTAAGCCTGTTGAACGTTGGATATGTCATAAAAAGACATGACTCGCTAGATGTAGGAAAAGAAGAAGACTGCAATGTAGCTGGATAGATTCGGACAAGAAATCCAGAGCCTTGAGTCTGCAATGTCTAAACAGGGTTGTTGATGATAGAGTGACTTGGAGGTCTCTTGTTCATAAGGTTGCCATAAATCAAAGTTGACTTGATGACAGTTAACAAGAAAGGCATAGAGGTGTGGACTCTCTTCTACCACATTACTTTTAAAATTATTTTGAAATGTTCTTTTTTCTGAAATAAGAGGTACAATTGTCTCAAATTTGTTTTCATTTATGCTCAAACAATGCTTTCTCACTTAAATAATTTAAATGGATATTACTGAAAAATACAATCTGGCCTTATGTCAACACTACAGCATCATCTGTCAGAATGAAGCATATGTTCTCTGCCTGAAAATGTTTTTGCTATCACAAAGCACCCAATGTTCTTGTTTTATCATTTTTCAGGAAGCACGTGAAAGTGAACCTA
Source organism: Anolis apletophallus (assembly GCA_030556195.1). Taxonomy (NCBI): domain Eukaryota; kingdom Metazoa; phylum Chordata; class Lepidosauria; order Squamata; family Anolidae; genus Anolis; species Anolis apletophallus. The sequence continues at coordinate 45,214,652 of JARBWK010000010.1, read as the reverse complement.
GAAGACAAAGGCCAAACTCCTTTATCTGCTTATACTTAACTAAGTACTTAACTTCTTTCCTAGCCTGACCCCTCTCCTAATAAAAACAGATTGAAACACTAATCAACCATGTCCTGTTCATCATCCTTTTCCCTGTCCAGTTGATGACCAGTAAGGTAGGTTGGCGAGATAGTTACAATTGTGACAATAGTGTTAAAATTGTGACTAATTAATGATTGTGAATAAAAAAACAATTGCCTAAGTATAATGCCTTTGTATTCACAATTACGACCTAGTCACACTTGAAATTTTCCACAATTATAGCTTGCTCCCCAAACTACTTTACTGGTCATCTACTGCATGGGAAGAAATATGATCATTCCGATCATGGCTAAATTATATTTCCATCAGATTGGAGGGCAGTGAGATGAATCTAGAATTTATTTAATTCAGCATAAGCTGATAAAGGATTTGGACCATTGATTTCCTGTCTTCTTATTCTTAATACTAATATTTATTCTACTGTGCAAGATAGATCTGTTGGTAGGTGAAAGGGGAAAAAATCTAAATAGCTAAAAATAAAAGGCTTTTTGAGTAAGGAGTTTTGATGTGCCATTAATAAAGTTGAAATGTTTCATTTCTGATTTATTGTATTTTTACTTCTTTGCATTTTCACTTTATTGTATTTTTTCTACAAACATTGCAATCTGGATTTTCTCTTCCAGATACCAAAACATCTCAGGCTGCCACCACTGTTGTTTGCCAGTAACTTCTTACTTGGCTGTTGATGATTTACTTTCACAATCAACTTTCTCTTGGGTACTCAGCAAAATTCCCTTTTTGCTCTTTCAGTTATACACTCACATTTCCGAAAAGACATCCAAGTGCAAAAGGCTATCTGCACATTTCTGTAAATATGTAAACTGCTGACACCAGTTGACAATGATGGCAATGCACCATATGAGAGCTCCCACATCTCATAGACTTCTAATATTTTATCCACATTAACACAATTAATGTAAAGTACCCCAGCATTACTCTAAAACTCTTAGTTCTTTAATTTAATAATTTTTAGGATCCTGCATAAACAGTATTGGTCAGTATTCTGTATTAGTTACTTAGGGATACTCAGCTAAGTAACTCTTCCTGTATAGACTCATACAACTTGACAGAACTATTCTTCACCTGCACACCACTCACGAACAGAATGGACTTTCCTCTCTCTGCATAGCTGGAGAGGTGGGGGAAGCGGGGAGTTACAGTCATACGGATAGTATTACTGTTATGAATAATGCATAGCGAACAGTTACTTAAGGTTTACTCATATTTTGCAGTTCAATATTCATAATCACTATTTAGTCACAATCTATCTCAATTTTAAAATTACCGCCACAACTTAACTCTGGAGGCATCTATGGACAATGCCGGTTCATCGGCTTAGAAAAGGAGATGAGCACTACCCCCCAGAGTCAGACACGAAATGTCAAAGGGAAGCCTTTACCTTTACCTTAATCGCTGCCACAAACTTAACTCTGCCCCTACTTTAGTGGACATCTGCTCCATAGTGAGAAGTCTATTCTGTTGAATGAGGCTTTCCCAGAATGAGCTGAGATAGATTTCAATCTGAAATGAGTGACCACTTTTATAGACCGAGTTGAATGTGGTTACAATGGCCATGTGGTTTTAATGGCAATGTGGTTTTTATGTATTTTTGTTTTTATGTATTTTAATATGCTGTTTTAAGATGTTTTAAATTTGTATAGCATTGAATTTTGCTGTAAGCTGGTCTGAGTCCCTCCATGGAGGTGAGAAGGTCGGGGTACAAAAATTTTAAATAAATAAATAAATATTCAGTGAATCAAAAACAGGTAAGTAAGTGCTTCTGTTAGATTGGGGGTAGGGGGACATTGTTACACTAGGAGGGATTACATCAGTGGTTCTCAACCTGTGGGTCCCCAGGTGTTTTCGTCTACAACTCTCAGAAATCCTAGCCAGTTTACCAGCTGTTAGGATTTCTGGGAGTCGAAGGCCAAAACATCTGGGGACCCACAGGTTGAGAACCACTGGATTACATAGTTAAGCATCAGATACTTAATTAGGTTTGCTTTAGATCTGGCCACTAGATCTACAGCTTCTTTCTACAGCTTTCCATTGTGTGTAGGCCCAAAAGAAGATGGAAAACAACTGCCACTACCCTGAACTCAGAGGGAGAGAAGTAATATCTGCTGGACTTAATCCCCTCCCACACTGCTATCCCCTTTTGTGTCATGCCTTAATTAGATTGTAAACCAGAGAACAAGACATTGCTTTGTTGTTCTTTTACCACATACAGTGGAGGTGGTGCTACATAAACAAATAAATTATTATGATGATAATGATGATTAATGTTTGGGGGTGATGTTCAATCATAATCTCTCATGGAACTGCTAGTAACATCACATAATTCTAGCGTTCTGGAGAACCTGATTGAGAAATCCTGATCCATTCCCTTGAATTCCTTCTGTGGGAAATAACACTCTCCAGGTGTTTTGGACTTCCGTTCCCACAACTCCTAACAGCTGGTAAGTTGGCTGGGATTTCTGGGAATTGAAGCCCAAAACACCTGGAGAGTCCAAGTTTGCCCATGCCTGATCTGTACTGACAGAGAATAGTACATCTGTCAGAGTGTGTGATTCTAATCTGAATTGAATTTTGGCCTCTGTTCTTAAGAAATAGTTGCATTGCTCCAAATAGCTATACATTCAAAAAGAAATAATGCTTACCAGCTGTCACTCCAAATGTAATAAAAAGGAAATGCACGTTTGAAGCATAGGAACTCAATATCCATCCTAAAGCAGTCAAGATTCCTCCAGTTATTGCAGTCTTCCGGCATCCACAGGTGTTGATGAACAGACCAATAAAAGGACCTGTAACAGATCATAAGGGATATATTGTTTTCAGAACATTTGCAGGATTGGTAGATAAAATGTCAAGTCATAATTATTGATTTGAATTTAGAAATTCAAAGTTCAGAGCATTCCTGAGCTATTGTCGGAGGCTTTCATGGCTGGAATCACTGGGTTGCTGTAAGTTTTTGGGGCTGTATGGCCATGTTCCAGAAGCATTCTCTTCTGATGTTTCTATGGCAGGCATCCTCAGAGGTTGTGAGGACCCAGTATAGGTTTAAAATCATTAATTTCTTGTTCATTTTCCTAGTGTTATGATGTCTTCAAAAAGCTTTTGTTACCCAAGAACTTTCTTCTTTTCAAAATTATCTTTTGTCAATAATTAACCGGGGAAAATGCTGAGAACTTCATACCGTCTACAGTACATTTACTCCATTTTTCCAACTTATGCTGGAGTTATTTACAGTAGACGGGACAGATTTTCACTTTCAATCATTAAACAATAGTAATCACCCCCCCCCCCACCCCCACACACACACACAGTAACGCACATATTGTTAGGATACCAAAATGAAAGAAGAGAAGCCAAAATGAGCTATCTGTGAAAGCACAATGAACTCAGTTCTGATACTGATAACAAATTCCTCAGCTGAGCATGTGTCCTGTTTGTTAAAAATCTGAATATTTGTCTTATTCTGAGATACACAGTTTCTATTTGGTAAACATCAAGGTCTAATCGAGGTGTGAAGAAAGTGTAGCCCTTGAACCCCATTTCTGCAGCAGGCAAATTCCACTACCTCCTTTTAAAATATACTCCAACCACTTGAGTAATTTTTTTTCCTGAAATTGAAGAAAACTGTCAACAAACTACATTATCCTTTTGAATCCCCTAGTCCTTAGAATTCCTTTTTTTCAGGTTTAAAATTAACCTAAAATTCTGCTGCACCAAGAAACCCAAATGCAAGTTGCACAAGGAGCAAAAGCTAGCCACACACACCACACAGTTGGATGCTCCTATCTATATAAAAATATAATGTTCGTTTGTGGGATTAACATAACTCAAAAACCACTAGGTGAATTGACACCAAATTTGGACACAATACACCTATCAGGCCAACAAATGACCATCACTCATTTTTTTAAAAAACCCAAAACAGCGGAAAGGACTTAAAAACCTAAAAATGCTAAATGACAAAAGAAAAAAAGGAAGAAAAGAGGGAGCAAAGGAAGGAGAGAAAGAGGGAGGGAAGAGAGAAAGAAGGATGGAAACAAAAAGCAAAGAAAGGAAGGAAAGAGGTAGAGAAAGAAAGGAGAGAACGGGAAAGAAAAAGAGGGGAAGGAAGGAAAGAGATAGAGAAGGAAGGAGAGAAGGAAAGAAAAAAGGGAAGGAAGGAAAAGAGGACGAAGGCAGGAGGGAACATAAGAACATAAGAAGAGCCATGCTGAATCGGACCTCAGCCCATCTAGTCCAGCATTCTGTATCAGAAAGAAGGAGAGAAAGAGGGAGGAAAGGTTGGCCACAGCAACGTCTGGCGGGTACAGCTAATTGAAGATAAAAGATGAATGAGATCCCACTAGACTAAAGTTCTTAGCCACTGTGCTAAACATTCATGTAAAACTATTTTGCAGTGCTGAATTTGCACCTGTTTGGAAAAACTTTTCAAACAAGAAATGGTGAACAGCAAGTTTGCTAATTTGAGAATTAGTGGTACAGTGGTTTCTAAACTGATTCACAGCCTTGTAGAAAGATATGTTTTAGAATCATTGGATTGCTTTCAGATGTAGACTCATGCAACTTGGATAATGTAAGCATACTTTCCACCTCTTTCTTTTCCTCACAGCAGTCCCTCTGGCCCGAGAAATGCTACACAGAAGGCCACTGGACCCTGCTGAATGAGTGGGCTGTATTGTGAAAAATGGAGTGCCAAAATTAGACAAAGGTACCTTCCTTGAGTGAGGTCCTCTGTTTATGGTTAGAAAATCCTGGATTCAGCTATTCCAAACCAATCTAGGAAACTTGTGACGGACTAGTTGAAAAATGCCTCCAGAATCTTATAGTTTGTTTTGTGAACTGTGCTGCTGTCCAGGGGTTAAAGTTTGACCTAACTTTCCAATTTCACATCTTAAACTTACTAGACTGATTGAGGGAATAACTGAAATCCTACATTAGGTTTGCATAGTATATATTTCCACATACAGAGTTACACAGTAATTGTACTATGCAAGCCTTGTGTTAAATGACTGTTGCACAACTGAACCATGACATTAAATGCACAACCAAATCTTCAACCAATATGTATCCAAGTGCAGTATGCATCCAAGCGCATTGCATACGGTACTTATATACACAATGCAGTTCCACATTTGATATAGCAATACATGCACAGCTCAGCTTCTGCAACTTTGAACTGAAGATAGGCATTTTGCATTGAAAAAATGTTTCTATAGGGCAACTCATACAAACAAAATCAGGATTCCAGAAAGTGGTTTGTTTTTAAATCGTACGCTAGTTGCCTGATGTCAAACAGCCAGGGAAATGCTAACATCTTATGATTCTGACTGGGCTTTAGAACAGCAGGTTAAACTACCAGCTGTAGTAAATCTTGTCAGTCAAAAGGCTGCCAGTTCAAAGCCCGGGTCAGGGTGAGCTCCTGGCCTTTAGCCCAGCTTCTGCCTACCTAGCGGTTTGAAAGCAAATGTAGGTAGATAAATAGGTACTGCTTAAAAGTGGGGAGGTACTCTTAGGCACCCATAAAGAATGCTAGCTAATTGATCAAAGGAGGAAATAACGAACAAAAGCTCTTCAGCAATGAGATGGAGCAATAGCACGCACACACCCCATGGCCAGAACCAAGCACAAAGCCTCCAAGATGCCAAAGATGGGGAAAGTCAATATATACCTCTATCTATGTACAATTGTCTCTCTTGTTTGTATATAAAATGGCACTGAATGTTTGCTGCATATGTATGTTATATGATCCACCCTAAGTCCCCTTTGGGGTGAGAAGGGCAGAATATAAATACTGTAAATAAATAAATACAGTTAAACTGAATCTAAATCATGTTTAGGCACAAGTCATTTGATATTTCCATGTTTAATAAAACCACCATGTTGTAAGAAGATGGCTGACCTCCATTGTCCTGTTTCAGTTTATATCAGGACTAAGCACTGTTTACAATGACCAAGCCCAGCTGGTACCACATATATAGGATATATTTTATAGGATAATTAAAGACCCCTGGTGGCGCAGTGGGTTAAACCGCTGAGCTGCCGAACTTGTTGACCGAAAGGTCGCAGGTTCAAATCTGGGGAGCAGCATGAGCTCCTGTTGTTTGGCCCAGCTCCTGCCAACCTAGCAGTTTGAAAACATGCAAATGTGAGTAGATCAAAAGGTACCACTCCAGCAGGAAGGTAATGACGCTCCATGCAGTCATGCCGGCCACATGGTCTTGGAGATGTTTACAGATGATGCTGTTTCTTCGGCTTAGAAATGGAGATGAGCACCAACTCCCAGAGTTGGACATAACTGGACTTAATGTCAGGGGAAAACATTTACCTTTACCTTAAAGACTAATAATGGAGTGAAAGTGTTTTCACAACAAAAAATGTATGGTACCTTATTCTGATTATGCTACTGTCCAGACAGATGGTGGACATTACAGTGTTCCCTCACTTATTGCTGGAATTAGGTTCAAAGACCTCCCGCAATAAGTGAAAAACCGTGATGTAGGAATGCTCTATTTATTTTAATATTTATGCATTATCTAAGTGGTTATACTCTATTTTAAGTCTTTATAAACTTAAAATAAAGTGAAGGAAAGGAAAGGAAGGAAAAGTCCTTCAAGGCTGGAGGGAAGGAGGACTGAGGAGGGAAAGCGCCTTGGAGAGCGGCAGCGGTAAAACCCCACAAAACAGCGAAAATACCATGATATATATATATATTAAATTAATATTTTTTTAAATCCGTGAAACAGCAAATCCGCAATAAGCAAACTGTGAAGTAGCGAGAGAATACTGTATATGCAAGTACTTGAAAAGTCTTCCTTAGTATTAAGACGCAGTAGATGTGTATGGCTGCAACTGCATAAGCCATGATCTAAGATCTAACAGGAAGCGGTACACCAATCTATGTACGCAGCACCTTGACTGCAAAGCCTACCGTGTTCATTTCATTGAAGGATTATGAAGCACATACACATTCCATATGAAGAATTGATTCCTTCGGTGAAGAAATGAAGGCAACCCATGAACCAGGAGGACCACTGATCATCCAGAGTTCATTCAGAGTTATAAATATTTTATAATTGTTGTACCATATCAAAACAAAGAGAGCCCTACCAACAATCAAGGTAATGCCCATACTGAGGGAGCTGACCCATGCTGTCAAGCCTCGGCTCTGGCTGAATTCCTCAAGCCATTCCATGTTGAGAATCCCAAGGGCCATTTGCGATCCCATGATGAGTACATGTACCAGGAAAGAAGACAGTACAATCATCCATGCCCATCCTCCATCAATGTCTGGATCTGACCTAAGTTTCTTCTCCCTCTCTTTGGACTCATCTCCAAATTCATACCCAATATCCTCATGGCTGGCATACATCCTGCGTTGAGTATTCTGAAACAAACAGATAAAATGTGGTCACTGAACCTTGAAAAGTAAAGATAAACACTGCTTTTCATGGTTTTTTCATATTAAATTCTTCATCAACCTAAATAAAAAATTGTACTTTCTTAAATATATTTATTTATTATTTACAGCATTTTTATCCCACTCTTTCAGCCTGAAGACGACTCAGGGCGGCGTACAGATTGGCAACAATTAGATGTCATAAACATACATACATATCAATTAAAACATTTAATATCACACAATAAAAATCCATATAAAAACCAATTAAAACTATAATAATTAATATCTACCAGTTTGACTCCTTATCCATTTGCATTGTCTAAACCGTTCCGTGTTCATTATTTCATCATACTGTGTTTATCCAATTGTGCCGTGTTACCAAAAGCTTGTTCAAAGAACCAGGTTTTTACTCTTTTCTGAAAGGTCAGGGGGGAGGGGGCTGATCTAATATCCCTGGGAAAGGAGTTCCACAGCCGAGGGGCTACGACGAGAAGGCCCTGTCTCTCATCCCCACCAGGCACACCTGCGAGGAAGGCGGGATTGAGAGCATCTCATGCTTTTCTAGATATGAGCGAGAAAGGCATTGTTTTGCTACCACCTGTCAGTATAATCAAACTGGGAATGTCCACCTTGGTAATACCATGAAAAGTTAGGACAGCTTCATGTCGATTTAACTAGCAGCCAAAGTTACTCAATTTTGGTTACATATGTTTATATGTTTAATAAATTTCATACTTAAAAGAACGTTAGTTACACTTTACATTTATATAAAACACACACATATACTATACCTGAAGTTGACCAAACCACAAACGAACTGAGAGGTATGCTCACAACTCCTCTTCCAATTGAAGACTGTTACTTCAGCCTTTCAATGGTGCATAAAATAATGCCCCTCTCACTTGACTTGCCCATTTGGATATGCTGAAATTATATTTTCTACTTCAGTTTCTCCAGTTGACCTAAGGAAAGGGGACAATGACCACAAGCAAGATGAGAATTAATCCAATTGATGATTTCAGTGTACGCCCATCTGCAATGACTTGTTTACCATAATTAAGCCATCTGTTGCCTATTCAGAAGATCCTGAAACATAACTTCCCTCTGTGCGGAACCATATCAAACTAAAATTCATAAAGATATGCTAAAATTTAATCAAATATGCATACTTCTGGACTTTTACATATGTGTACAATGAATCTGTCACTTAATGCAGGCAAGGTAATGTGCTACTTTCACTGGCAGATATACCAAGCAATAATGTGTGTGTGCCTGTGCCTTCAAGTTGCCTGTTGACATGTAGCAAACTCATGCATTTCACAGAGTTTTCTTAGACTCCTTCCACACAGCTGAATAAAATTCCACATTATCTGATTTGAACTGGGATATATGGCAGTGTGGACTCAACCCAGTTCAAAGCAGATATTGTGGGTTATTCTGCCTTGATATTCTAGGTTATAAGGCTGTTTGGAAGGGCCTTCTGACAATTAATATTCAGAAGTGGTGTTACCAGATCTTTCCTGTGAAATACAGCCTATAACACCAGGTGTTCATTGGAGGTCTCCCATCCAAGTACTAACGAGGGCTGACCTTGCTTAGCTTCCAAGCTCGGATGGCATATGGTGCTTTCGGGGTGTTAGGTCCTCCAAGCAACCTGACTATGATAGCAAGAGTTACAGTTACTGGTAGCTTTTATAAGAATTTACCAAAATCATATATATCCTATTTATGCTAGAAAAAACCTAGATGACGACATGATTATTTCTATCCCACCTTTTCCCCAGATCATGACTCAAAGCAGCTTATAACAATTTAAAAGACACAGTTCAAACATAAACAAGAAGTCAAAACAAGATTAAACAATTAAAAATACTAAAACCAGGTTAAAACATACATGCATACACACACTCAGGGCCCTTTCACACAGCCCTATATCCCAGAATATCAAGGCAGAAAATTCCACAATGTGAGCTTTGAACTGGGTTATCTAAGTCCACACTGCCATATATCCTAGTTCAAAGAAGATAGCGTGGGAATTTCTGCTTTGATATTCTGGGATATAGGGCTGTGTGGAAGAGCCCTTAGACAATGAGCATGTTCAAGATCCAGTGCATAGCATAAGATGAGCTTTATATAGTCACTCATCAAATGCCTTTCAGAATAGAAAAGTCTGAAGGTAAGTGCCATTATTTTATTGATACAATGTAAGTTTTACATTGGTCTTATTTGTTTTTACTACTCTTGGGGCCCTTCCACACAGCCCTATATCCCAGAATATCAAGGCAAAAAATCCCACATTATCTGAGTGTGGACTCATTTAGATAACCCAGCTCAAAGCAGATATTGTGGGATTTTTCTGCCTTGCTATTCTGGGATATAGGGCTGTGTGGAAGGGTCCCTAGGCACCTTGTGTGACCAAAGTGGGGTATACATCCAACAAATAAGATATAAGTAAGATATCATTTCTTACAGTAGTCGGAGTTTGGAACAGTTTTTAGACCACATAATCCCCAAGCAGCACCACAGGCAACTGCCACTAGACCAGTGGTTCTCAACCTATGGGTCCCCAGGTGTTTTGGCCTACAACTCCCAGAAATCCCAGACAGTTTACCAGCTGTTAGGATTTCTGGGAGTTGAAGGCCAAAACAGGTTGAGAACCACTGCACTAGACAGATGCAACCAGGATACTCCAGAAGTTCTTTCTATCACTATTAGCGGCAGGGCTAGGAATCAAAATCTTTACTTTGTATAAAATCTTGGCAGTGAATACTTTTTATGCTGTAACCCATTGTGTATTTTTATCTCTGAGTATTGCCACTGTAAATACGCTCAGAAACAGTAAAGGTCACTTGCCAAACACATACACACATCTATCAACTGGACAGAGCTAGGATAGGACACCGGCTCTCACCTCACCGCTGACTCAGCGCAGCCTTGACCCAGGTCACAGTCTCAGTCACTCTCTGGTCAGGATGCAGCTACACAGCTCAGTGTCATGCAGCGTGGGGTTACCAAAGAGCAATCCTTGGAGTAGCTAAGCTCAACACCAATGAGTGTGACTTGTTCATAATCAAACAAAGTATGCAGGTCCCAAATGCTACAATGATATCTTGTTACAGACTCTAATCCTATGAGTGCATTTCTGGAAATCAATTCACTATAGAACATTTTGAAATACATTATAGTATTAAAAGTTGACACTCCATGTTTGCAGGTTTAACTCTTGAGGATGTGATTATTCTTGGATTTCGTGATACAGAATCTCTAGGAACTAAGGACCTAGAAATTCCTAGAGAGATGTTTTCTCAGGTAAAACAAGTATTAAAGAGTAACTATTTCTGTAGCTCATATAGTGTTCAATCGCTACATCAGTTTGGCTTGGGATCCTGTAGATCTAATCAGGAATACAGTAAGCATGTGTACTACAGTTGTTATCATTTTCCCTACACAAAACTAATATGCCTGAAAAGGGCATCTTGTATCTGTGTAAGCTCTTCATTTACACCAGAGCATGAAAAAAACCGGGTTTCTGTCTTATGTAGATCTTATATACATAAGAGGCCATCCCTTTTCATAGAATCATAGGATCATAGAATCATAGAGTTGGAAGAGCCCCAACACCCTGTGAGGCAGTCTATTCCCATGCTACTGTAATCATAGACAGCTCCCTATTGTTTCCTCCAATCCTTATGAAGAGACTGACATGGGAAGGCCCTCTCACCACTCACATATTGCCACCTCCCATATTGGCAGAGTAGTCCACATGGAAGTGGGAATCTCACTCTTCTCTCCAATCAGTGATCCACTGGAAAGACCAAACAGCATGCAGATAAATCTCTCTGGATTGGAAGAATGGTGTCCAAAGGTATATTAGTGGACAGATGAGGATTTGACCTATGAGACAGAAGCTCTCTCCTAGAGTCTAAGGAGGGACTTTCTAACATAGGCGAATAAAATCACCAACATGGGGGAGGGTTGTTACATCTTCCCTTTTACCCAGCAAGAGGATCCAAATACTATGTCAAGACAAGATTTCTAAGAAGCAGTATGTTTGCAGGGCTCGGCATTTCTCTACGTTTGAAAGGATATTTGCATAAAACTGTGAGTCTTTCCTTTTCCATCTTTGAAGGTAATCCCCCAGGCTTGCAAAACAGGTTGAAGCATAATTGCATCACAAACCCGAAAAAGTAAAAAGGAAAGGAAAATGCAAAGTGCTCTTCCACATAAACATACAGGTCAAACACTGTTATGTTTCACTATCAGCTATCTTTCAAATAACAAAGACATAATTGATGTGACAGTTACTAACAAAGATAGGAGATAGCATTTTTATGTGCCTTGTGCAGATGAAGGAAGTGTGCAACGCAATAGTCTGTGACATTGTGTTCTCCCAGAGTTCCCTTTCTCTTAGGGCTAACTAACATATAAAAGTCCTGCGGGACCAACCCAAGATATTCTGCCATCTAAGGCAGAGCAGAAATAACACATTTCCCTTCAAAACCACAATGCTTACTTAGTTCTCAAGGCCAGCCAAGTTATTTTGGCACTTGAAGCAGAAAATTTCAACAACACCTCTCCCCATTTCTCTGGCATTAAAAGTAGAGCAATAACAATGTAAATAGCAACGTGCAGTCTTTTCACGATACCCTACATTCGCCTCCTGTCTTGGTGACTCTGCTTAATGGTATGGATAGCCCTGTATCTTGCTCCAAAAATCTCTTCTGGATAAAACTGTGTATAAAATGTATTTTGCTGGAATCATATAACATATTTTTAGAATAATGGAAAACCAAGACATATTACTGCACACTTCACATGAAATCCCTGTTAATCCTGGCAAATTGCAGAAGTTAAGATGTTTTGCACAAACTTGGAAGAGAGTCACTTCTTAGTGATTGCTTCCAAGCACTGTAACAACTTCCTTCCTACTGAGGGTGCTTCTAGACAGCACTCAATCACAGATTTTAAACAGGGGCAAAAATCCCGGGACTTCAAAAGAGGTCCACATACAGACCTGTTGGTCCCGAGATTTCTGCCTCCGTTGTCCAGACTTGATGCTTTGTTGTGCAATTGAGATGCTCCCAAGATAGCCACCGCAGGACTTTCACTGGAAACTTCAGCAGTTGGCTTTTTTACAGTCAAGATGCAGATATGCGGTGAATCACTGCACTAAATCACTACAAAAGTTCAATTCTTTGTCCTGGCCAGAAAAAAATGTGCCCTCCAGACGTTTCATAAAGTATCTGCTATCCAAACAAAGTTTATGTGGTAGGACCACTTCTGCCCAAGTCAGCACTGCATAATCAAACAGGAACACACACTTTTAAGCCAGGAACTGAACTTTGTCATTATTGACATTTTTTTGAGCCTGGATGCCTGGCCATCTGTCCAGACAGATTTGGTTGTGTACTTGTACCATTAAACAACAGGGTGCTGTTCCTGGCTTATACATAGTTATTCCTAGTTGCTATTCTTATTAAAAGTTATACAACATTGACTAGGAGGGCACAACTTTGTCCTAACAAGAGAAAATGTGCCCTCCATACATTTTATGAAGTTTCTGGCACACAAACAAAGTTTTTGCCTTCTACTCAAGTGTCATCTTCTTTTTAGGAACCAACCAATCAGGAACAAACATCTAATACGTGGGAACAAACCCAGATTTTAAAAATCCCATGATTTCCAATTGCAGGGACATACAGACATGTGAAGATCCGCATATTCCACTAAGAACTGCAATATTTCCACAACTGGAAATACCACATTTTTGCCTTTTGTAGCAATTGCTTCCGTGTTTACAGGAATATGTAAACTGTTTGCTGTGGAAACTCCTAGGATAACGGTACTATCTGGACGGGCCAGAATAACCCAGGGAATCACCCACAACATGTGCTTTGAACTGGAATATCTGAGTCCACACTGCCATATATCCCAGTTCAAAGCAGATAATGTGGGATTTTATTCAGCTGTGTGGAAGGGGCCTGAGACTAGACTGGTACCCTCCTTGATATCTCTTCAAAGGGGGGCAAAGGCATTTTTGTTTTAACAGGCCTCTGAAGATTGATTGTTCATAGAGAAAGGACCTATAATAATGTGCTATGTTGTCTATGTTTGTTTTGGGGTTTTGTTTTAGTGGACATGCCTTTAACTGCTTTTACTTCAGTTGATAGTTCAATTCTTTTTAAACATTTGAATGAATCATATATTGTTGTTGCTACATTTTGTAAGTCACCTCCAGTGCCAGAACTGGGAAGAAGGCAAGATATAATAAACACTCAAGCAAGCCTGGGAAATTATGTTTTGGACAACAGTTCCTAGAACTCTCCATGATTGTGAAGGGGTTGTCAAGTTGCAATCCAAAAAGGTTTGCAAATTGCTTTCCGCATAGGAGTTATGCAATCTTTCTTTAATAAAGCTCAGTAGTGATGCAAGTGTCTAGTCCAGTCCAGTTTCAGGGGCATAGCAGAACACATCCCTATCCCTCACTCTCCTCACATGTGCAGAGCTGACATCTGGCCCTACTCAGTGAATAAAATTGCATCACTATGTGTCTACCAATTAAATTTTATGTGCTGCACACATAATTGCCATACAGACAGCTGAAATTAAATTTCGTTTGATGGAAGTTCATGTGGGAACAGAGAAAGACAAAACTATAATCCTGAACATGTTTATTTGGATTGGAGGAGGGGTTAGCCGTGGAAGACATCGCCTCCATCCAAAATAAGAATTTTGCCCTCCAATGCATCACTGAAGGCATGTTGCAAGAATACTGCAACTACTAAAAACTTCAGAAGAGTGTTGAGAAACAGAGTTTAGTGAACATTCAAAGAAAAACAGTGATTTGAGCATTGTACTACGATTCTGGAGACCAGGATTTGAATCTCCATTGTGCAACCTCATTGCACCAAGTGAGCAATCTTGGACATGTCGCTTTCTCTCAAACTCAGAGGAAAGCAATGGCAACTCATCTCTGAACAAATCTTACAAAGAAAGTCCTGTAGTAGGGTCACTATAGGTTGAACATGACTTGACAGCACACAACAACAAAGTTACTAAGAAAGCATAACAAGTTTAAGAATTCTAAGTATGAATGGTTTTCTGTATCTCACTCTTGGAAACATTAGAAATTTGAGGGCTGAAGGAGTATTTGATTTGAAAAGCAGAATTCTTCTTGGGGGACAATACAGTGTTCCCTCGCTACTTCGCGGTTTGCTTATTGCAAACTTGCTGTTTCGCATATTTTTAAAAAATATTAATTTAAAATATGTATTATGGTATTTTCATTGTTTTGTGGGGTTTTGCCGCCACCGCTCTCCAAGGCGCTTTCCCTCCTCAGTACCCCTTCCCTCCCTCCAGCCTTGAAGGGCCTTTCCTTCACTTTATTTGAAGTTTATAAAGACATGTATCGATTATTTTAGTAGTTATACACTATTTTAAGTTTATAAAGACTTAAAATAGTGTATAACTACTAAAATAATGGATACATGTTAAAATAGAGCATCCCTACATTGTGGTTTTTCACTTATTGCGGGAGGTCCTGGAACGTAACCCCAGCAATAAGTGAGGGAACACTGTACTTTCATGCCTACACTCTGTGTTACACCCCAAGGCTATTCTCTCAGGCAAACCACAGATGGCACTGGTCTACCTATGCTTCTCTGGAGTCATTAACTTGACATTAGCCAGATGTTAAAAAGGTAAAGGTTTCCCCTTGCCATTAAGTCTAGTTGCATCTGACTATTGGGGGGGGGGTGCTCATCTCCTTTTGTAAGCCAAAGAGATGGTGTTGTCCATAGACACCTCCTAGGTCATGTGACCAGCATGACTGCATGAAGGGCTGTTACCTTCCCGCTGAAGTGGTACCAACAGATGTACTCATATCTACATGTTTACGTACTGCTGGGTTGGCAGAAGCTGAAGCTAATTACGGGAGCTCACCCCACTGGATTTGAACCACCAACCTTTCAGTCAGCAAGTTCAGTAGCTCAACAGTTTAACCCACTGTGCAACCAGGAGGCCCTGCCTTATTGGCTCCAAATAAATATTACCTGCAGCCCAGCTTGCAAAACTGCCCTGTGTTGTGCTGCTTTTAAATGACATCATGAAGGAAAATAGAAGAATCAAGTGTGAAATGTGCACCACTTGGTGCTATAGATTCCAAGCCCATTGGAGAAAATACATCCAAGTCAGCAGTACGTGAAAGGATCCTATGGCACCTTAAAGACTGAAAGAACAAAGTTGGTAGCATAAACTTTCACAAACAAAGTCTACGTCCTCAGATTACTTTTGTAGACTTTCCTTACATGACAATACAGTACTTGCATAAAAATAGTTCATTTCCATCTTAAAGACAAAGACCTACATCCTATTCTTAGTCCAAACTAGATTAGAATCCCATATGAAATTTATCTATGTGTCACCATGCCATTTAACAACTTACTATGAAAGCTTATGCTACTAACTTCATTCTTTCAGTTAAGATTCTAGGATGCTACAAGGTTCCTTTGCGCATTCATATTCCAGACTAAGGGTGCAACTACACTGTGAAATGAATGCAGTTTGACACCACTTTAATTGCCATGTGCAATTAAATGCCTAGATTAAGGACTGAATTTTCCAGGTATCTAATTAATCTGGAGTAAACTAGGAAATCCCAGTTTACTCCGGATTGATTCGGGTTTACCTGAGGTGTCATTTGGACACTTCAGGTAAACCCGAGACAGGTCCCGGGATATGGGCCTGCCTGAATGGGTCCTTAGCAGTCCATAAGCTGAACATGAGTCAACAGTGTGATGCAGCAGCTAAAAAAGACAATGCAATTCTAGGCTGCATCAACAAGATTATAGTGTCAAGATCAAGGGACGTCATCGTTCAACTCTATTCTGCTTTACCTGGAATAACCCTGTGCACAGTTCTGGACACCGAAATTTAAGAAGGACATTGACCAGTTGAGACGTGTCCAGAGAAGGGCGAACAAAACAATCAAAGGTCTAGAAACCAAGCCTTCTAAGGAGAGGCTGAGAGCAAGGTTGTTTAGCTGGAGGAAAAGGAGGCAGAGAGGGGACATGAGAGCCATGTTGAAATATTTGAAAGGATGTCACATTAAGAAGGGATGATTGTTTTCTGCTGCTCTGGAGACTAGGGAATGGAGCAATTGATTCAAATTGCCGGGGGGGGAGGGAGAGGGAGAGGGAGAGAGAGAGAGAGAGAGAGAGAGAGAGAGATTCCACCTAAACATTAGGAAGAACTGGGGGCCCTTCCACACATCCATATATCCCAGAATATCAAAGCAGAAAATCCCACAATATCTGATTTGAACTGGGTTATCTGAGTCCACACTGCCATCAAAGCAAATAAAGTGGGATTTTTCAGCCTTGATACCCTGGGATATAGGACTGTATGTAAGGGCCCTGGATTGCTGGGAGCTTTTTGGGCTGTATGGCCATGTTCCAACAGCGTTCTCTTCTGAATGTGATCATATAGCCCAAAAAACTCACAGCAACCCAGTGATTCCGGCCATGAAAGCCTTGGACATTGTGAAGAACTTTATGATGATAAGAACTATTCAGAAGTGGATGGTGCTGCCTCAGAGTCTGGTGCTGTCTCCTTCTTTGGAGGATTTGAAGCCGAGGTTGGATGGCCATCTGTCAGGGATGCTTTATGTGTTCCTGCATGGAAGAAGGGGGGGGCTTGGATTGGATGGCCTTTAAGATGTCTTCAACGGTGCCATGAATTGTCTCCTCACCTCCACACACAGGCACCCTCCCCCTCTCAACAGATATATAGTATACAACAGGTATGGGCAAACTTTGGCCCTTCAGGTGTTTTGGACTTCAACTCCCACCATTCCTAACAGCCTCAGGCCTTTTCCTTTTGAGCAGCTGAGGGGGGAAAGGAAGGGGCCTGAGGCTCTTAGGAATGATGGGAGTTGAAGTCCAAAGCACGTTTGCCCGTGGCTGATGTAGATGCACCCTAAGTCTTCTTCTCCCATGCCATGCGTGCTGTAGATGCACCCTAAGTCTTCTTCTCCCGTGCCCATGTTTGCTGTAGATGCACCCTAAGTCTCCTTTCCCCCATGCCTGATGGAGGTCCACATGTTTGCCCATGCTTGAGATGCACCCTAAGTCTCCTTTCCCCCATGCCTGATGGAGGTCCACCTTAAGTCTTCTTCCCCCATGCCCATGCTTGATGTTGATGCACCCTAAGTCTCCTTCTCCCATGCCTGATGGAGATGCACCATGTCTCCTGCTCCCATGCCCATGCCTGATGGAGATCCAACCTAGTCTTCTTCTCCCATGCCCAATGTTGATGCACCCTAAGTCTCCTTCTCCAATGCCCATGCCTGATGGAGATCCACCTCAGTCTTCTTCTCCCATTCACACGCCTGATGTAGATCCACTCTGGGTCTTCTTCTCTCATGCCTATGCCTGGAGATCCAACCTAAGTCTTCTTCTCCCATGCCCACGCCTGACGTATGTCCACCCTAAGTCTTCTCCCATGCACATGCCTAATGGAGATGCCCCCTAACTCTTGGTCTCCAGCAAGGGAAATGCTGGGCGGGGGGGGGGAGGCTCTCCTGCCTCTCTCTCCAGGCCAAACAGGGGCGTGTTGGGGAGCCCTATTTCTTCGGGGAGCCTAGGATGGCCTCAGAGGGACCCCCGACAGACCCTAAAACCCCGGCATGGGCTACTCAAAGGGCAGAGACCCCCACCCCGCCCGAGGAGCCCTGGGGGAGAGAAGCAGGGGGCAAGAGGGCAGTGACCGCGAGTTACCTCCCTGCAGCAGCAGCAGAAGCAGCAGAAGCAGCAGCAGCGGCAAACCTTCCCGCCGAGAGCAGACAAAGCCTCTGCGCCTCCATCGGGGCTGCCAGCCAACCCTGCCTTGCCTTGCCTTGCCCCTCCCTCCCTGGCAACGCGGTTGGAGGGCAAGCCCTGGCATAGCCGCCGACTCACCCCAGGAGGGAGCCCCCGGGATCCGGCTCTTCCTCTCCAAAGCCATCCAGGGATGCTGCCCGGCCTCAGCGGCATCGCCTGCGCTTCCTCCCTCCCGGCCTCGCTCCCTGCCTCCTCCTGGGCGGCGGCAGCAGCAGCAGCTCCTCTTTGGCCCTCCCCCGGTCACCTGCGGCCACCTCTCCCCAAACTGGCCACCTACCAGCTAGGTCTGGTTGGCCCGAGTCGCCGCGTGGAAGGAGGCGCTGGTGGGTCAGGGAGGAGGCGCAGGCGTGGGTATGCTTGGGGGTGGGGGTGGGGGGGCTTCCTTTCCTCCGGAGACCCAACCAGAAGCCAAGGGAGGCCCCTTCCGCACATCTTAAACCCCACATTATCTGCTTTGAACTGAATTATGTGGCAGTGTGGACTCAGGTCTCTTCCACACAGCCTTATAACCCATAATATCAAGGCAGAAACTCCCATAATATCTGCTTTGAACAGGGATATCTGTATCCACACTGCCATATCTTTCTTTCTTTATCTATATATATAAAGGAACAGTCGTCATGTGAAGACTACCTCAAACAGAGAAACCTTACAACGCAGAAACACAAAACTTGCCAACAGAAATAGGCCTCAAGCAAGGTACGTTTGTAGCAAAGAAACTCCCCCCCCCCCCAAAACCTAAAAGGCCCCCAAAACAAGTTAAAAACTACATTTCCCAGCATCCTCCGGGCTGCCAAAGACTCCCCCAGCCTCTACATTCTGACAACATGATTGGCTGCCAATAAGGGCGGATTTGCATAACTGCTGTACTGGCCAGCCAACATGAACATTCCGACCCATAACAAACTGTCAGCCAGAGCCTCCTCCAACACTTTCAAATCAGAAGACCATGATGGAGATCAACACCATTCAAGGGGAGCTCTTCTTCCTTCCCCAAAAGATCTCCAGTGGCTTGGGATTCCACATTAATAAGAGGACCATCCAGCAACAATGGGGTTTGCCAAGGAGGGTGCTCCAGCCCCTCTATATGCTGGCTCCAAGGGATGGAGGTCATCACCAAGTACCTTCTGATGCCCAGCGCTGGAAGAGCTCCCTCAGATGGCCTGTCCATGAGGAAAGCCTCATCGGACATTGACCAATGGGTGCAAAAGACACAGAGCAGGACATCTTGAAAAAGAGAGGAGCAGAAAGTAAGCTAGACATGAAGATCTTGAGAAAGGTGGCTAAAAAGGATACGGAAAGGATTTTTAACAGTCCCCCAACAGACACTGGACGCACCTGTGAAGATAGAGCTCCCCTGACAGGACAAGCCCTCCCCAAGCTGATCCGTCCTGGCCATGGTACAAGTCAAACCCGAAGGACTGCAGGCAAAGAGCTGAGTCACAAACATAAAACACCCAATTCACTAACAACAATTCCAACCCTTACATACTCAGACTTTCTAGCATCTCCTAAATAGGGCACAGCAACGTGTGCCGGGTACAGCTAGTCTATCTATATATCTATATGTCTATTATATATATAAATGCTCTGTTAGTTTTGAGTGACATCATAACTCAAAAACCGCTGGACTACTTGCCACCAAATTTGGCCACAGGACACCTCCTAACCCAAGGAGTGACCACAACTGAAAAAATTGATTTTGTCATTTGGGAGTTGTAGTTGCTGAAATTTATAGTTCACCTACAATCAAAAAGCATTCTGAGCTCCACCAACAATGGAATTGAACCAAACTTGGCACACAAGACTCCCAGGACCAACAGAAAACACTAGAAAGGGTTTGGTGGGCATTGACCTTGAGTTTTGGAGTTGTAGTTCACCTACATCCAGAGAGCACTGTGGACTCAAACAATGAAAGATCTGGACCAAACTTGGCATGAATACTCCATATGCCCAAATGTGAACACTGGTGGAGTTTGGGGGAAGTAGACCTTGACATTTGGGAATTGTAGTTGCTAGGATTTATAGTTCAAATACAATCAAAGAGCATTCTGAACCCGCCAATGATAGAATTGGGCCAAACCTCCCACCCAGAGCCCCCATGATCAACAGAAAATACTGTGTTGTCTGGTGGTCTTTGGAGACTCTTCTGACACCCCCTCACGACCCCCAGGGTGAGAAATGCTGCCTTAAGGCCATCCAGTCCAACTCCCTTCATCAGGGCAAGAAAACATAATCAAGCCCTCCTGACAGAGTCATCCAGCCATAGATATAGAAAGATATATGTAATTCACACACAAACACACACACATGTATATGTATATGACAGATATATTGCCATAGATTTGAAAGGGACAAAGAAGGACAATTTGCCTTAAACAAGGACAATTATATGTTGCATGTTCCAGAGTAGGCAAACCAGACAATCTCCACATCAACACTGACAGACAAACAACAAGAAATACTCTTTACCCACAAGCATAAAGAAATAACATTAGAAACCAACACTTTCTCATTACTTTATTTTCCAGATCACCAGACTGGGCCACAGCAACGCGTGGCAGGGCACGGCTAGTATTCCATATATTTGCTCTGCAATGCCAGAAATACAGCTTAATGGTATTTTTTAAAATTTTCTAAACATTAGAAAATGTTGACCATTTCCGCTCCCTTGGCAGCCACCTCTCCACAAAAGTAATTGACACTGAAATACAACACCGTCTGAGCTCTGTGAGTGCAGCATTCTTCTGAATGAAGCACAGAGTGTTTGAGGATTGGGACATCCGTAGGGATACCAAGGTGCTTGTTTATAAAGCCATTGTCCTCCGAACCTTGCTATATGCCTGCAAAATGTGGACTGCCTACAGACATCACACTCAACTCCTGGAACGATTCAATCAGTGTTGCCTTTGGAAAATCCTGCAAATCTCTTGGGAAGAGAGGCGGACAAATGTCATCGTGCTGGAAGAAGCAAAGATCACTAGTATTGAAGCGATGTTCCTACGCCATCAACTCCATTGGAGTGGCTACGTTGTCTGAATGCCTGATCACAGTCTCCCAAAGCAGTTACTACACTCTCAACTCAAGAACAGTAAACGTAACATTGGTGACAGGAAAGGAGATTTAAAGATGAGCTTAAAGCTAAGCTTTAAAACTATGGCATAGACAACAAGAAATGGGAAGCCCTGGTCTTTTGAGCACTCAAACTAGAGGTCAGCTGTGACCACCAGTGTTGCAGAATTCAAAGAGCACAAATGGAGTGTGAAAGGGAGAAACGTGCCAAGAGGAAGGTGTGTCAAGCCAATCCTGGCTGAGACTGCCTTCCACCTGGAAACCAATGTCCTCACTCTGGAAGAACATGCAGATCAAGAATAGGGCTACACAGCCACCTATGAACCCACTGCCAAGATACTGCACCTTGAGGACCATCATCCTCGGGCTATGCAGGATCGCCTAGGAAGAAGGAGTAAGATATTCCAGTTCAAAGCACATAATGTGGGATTCTATTCAGCTGTGCGGAAGGGGCCTCAGATAACCCAGTTCAAAGCAGATATTGTTGATTATCTACCTTGATATTCTAGTTTCTATGCCTGTGTGGAAAGGCCCAGTGTTCTGTCTGCCAGCCCTCCCACCAATTTGGGGGACTTTGTGTGCTGTTTACTTACAGCCTGAGAGCATTGCATGGAAATGGGTGGAAGCCTTGAGAAGTGAGGGGAGAGAAGGGAGGGGAGGGAACCTTTTGCCAAAGGACCAAGCCAAAGACTTGGCTGACCTCCAGTTCCAGAAATGTGCTCACTACATAGCCTTGGCCTCTCGCTCTAACTCATATTTTTCTCCCCTCAGGAGCCTCTTTCACACCAGATACTCACAGAACCTCTGAAGATGCCAGCCACAGATGCAGGCAAAATGTCAGGAGAGAATGCTACTAGAACATACTATAAAGTTTTGTACGGCCCTGGCCCAACTTACCTCTCCAAATGCATCTCCTTCTATGAACCATCACAGAGGTTATGATCTTCTGGGGAGGCCCTGCTCTCGGTTCCACCACCTTTACAGGTGCGGCTGGTGGGGATGAGAGACAGGGCCTTCTCAGTGGTGGCTCCTCGGCTCTGGAACTCCCAACCTAGTGGGATTTGATCAGCTCCTTCCCTCCTATCATTTCACAAACAAGTGAAAAATTGGTTTTGGGAGCAAGCATTTGGCCCGGCATAATTATCTGTGCAATACAATTGGAATTGACCAAGGATTGACGAATATGATTATTTGACTATCTGGCTTTGGATCTATGCACAAGAGTCATCTAATGTTTACATATGTTAATTTAATGTTATTTTAAATTCTTGTTTAATTTCTTTTAATTGTTATTGTTGTTTGGGCATGGAATAATGCCAATTATGTAAGCCGCCCTCAGTCTCCTTTGGGGAGAGAAGGGCAGGATATAAATGTCGTACGTACATAAGTAAATAAAATAAAATAAACATGGCCATACAGCCCAAAAATCTCACAGCAACCCAGTGCTTCGACAACACACTCATGGGTTAGTTTGCAGGGTGACATTAAAAAATGGTAGCTGCTCTAGCTCCTCTGAAAGGTTGTGAAACTTCCCACACAGTCAAACAAGCCCATAAAAATGAACCATCCACTCCAAACCCATTCTGCAGTCAAAGCTCCCCTGATGGATGGCCATCCTCCAGCTTCTGTTTAAAAGGCCCCAAAGAAGGAGGCCACCTCTGTGCAAGTCAGACCCATGCTGCTATCAAACAGATCTAACCACCACGAAGCTCTTTCTTAATGTTTAGATATAATCTTTTTTTCCTGCAGTTTGAATCCATCACTCTGTGTCCTTGTCTCCAGAACAGCCGACAACCAAGCTTGCCACCTTCTCAATGTGACATCCTTTCAAATATTTAAGCATGGCTATCATGTTCCCCCTGGTGGCGCAGTGAGTTAAACCACTAAGCTGCTGAACTTGCTGACTGAAAGATTGACAGTTCGAATCTGGGGAGCAGGGTGAGTTCCCACTGTTAGCCTAAGCTTCTGCCAACCTAGCAGTTCAAAAACATGCAAATGTGAGTAGATCAATAGGTACCTGCGGGAAGGTAACGGCACTCCATGCAGTCATGCTGGCCACATGGCCTAGGAAGCGTCTATGGACAATGCCGGCTCTTAGGCTTAGAAATGGAGATGAGCACCACCCCCCAGAGTCAGACACGGCTAGATGTAATGTCAGGAGAAACCTTTACCATTTTATAATGTCCCCTCTCAACCTACTGCTCACAAGGTTCTCAAAACCACTCCTCTTAGGAATGGTCAAATGTTTCCAGACCTTTCACCATTTTGGTCTCCCTTCTCTGGACATGTTCCAGCTTGTCAGTATCCTTCTTAAATTGTGTTGCCTGGAGGGATCTGGTAGCACCGTTAGAGACCGAGAGAAAAAAGTTGGTAGCAAAAAGGTTTCATAGACTAAGTCAACTTCCTCAGAAGACTTTCGTAGACTTTCCCCCACAAAACATAAAAATAAACCATTTCACATTTGAAATATGACTTTCCACATCCTATCATTAGTCCCAACTGGATTTGAATCAATGTGTTGTCTTGCCATTAAAACAACTGACTCAAAAGGGTGTGTTGATTTGGGCCCCGTCCACACAGCTATATAAAATCCACACTGAACTGTATTATTTTCCAGTGTGGATTCAGATAATCCAGTTCAAAGTAAATATTGTGGAATATCTGCCTTTTTATTTTGGACTAGCTTGGGGACCCGGCGGTGCCCGGGTCATTTGAGAAGTGCAGCAGGATGTAGAGTGGGTCATGGGGGCTCTGTGTGGCAAGTTTGGTCTTGATCCATCATTATTGGGAGTTGCAGTGGTATCATGAAATTACTGAAGGTAGTGGAAGTCCCATCATCTCTGGTCCACCCCCCCCCCCAAAGTGTAGTAGGATGTAGATTGGGTCATGGGGGCTCTGTGTGCTAAGTTTGGTCTGTATTGGTGAATGGATGAGGGTTGCATTGTTTTTAGGAAGTGAGTGAAGGTACTTCAAGTCCCATCATCTGTGGTCCGTCTCACACAAAACAGCACCAGGATGTAGAGTGGGTCATGAGGGCTCTGGGTGCCAGGTTTGGTGTTGATCAGTCATTGGATTAGGTTTGTAGCAGGCTTGGAAAGTGAGGGAAGGTACTGCAAGTCCCATCATCCATGTTCTGGCCCCCTCCAAAGTTCAGTAGGATGTAGAGTGGGTCATGAGGGCTCTGTGTGCCAGGTTTGGTGTTGATAAGTCATTGGATTAGGTTTGTAGCAGGCTTGGAAAGTGAGGGAAGGTACTGCAAGTCCCATCATCCATGTTCTGGCCCCCTCCAAAGTTCAGTAGGATGTAGAGTGGGTCACTGGGGCTCTGTGTACCAAGTGTGGTATTTATCAGTGTTTGTTGGGGGCCGCAGTTGTCTGTGGGAACAGAGGGGTGTGAAAGTACTACAAATCCCATCATCCATTGTCAGTCCTCCCCCTAACCTCACCTGGACGTGAAGGCATAGGGGTTATGTATGCCAAGTTTGGTCTCGATCAGTGATTGGATGAGGGTTGCAGTGGACTTGGGAAGTGAGTAGAGGTACTTCAAGTCCCATCATCCATGGTCCACCCTCCACCAAACTGCACCAGAACGTAGAGTGGGTCATGGGGGCTGTGTGTGCTGAGTGTGGTCTGTATTGGTCCTTTTTGGTGGCCTCAGTGGTCTGTGGGAACCAAAGTGTTTGAAAGTACTACAAATCCCATAATCCATGGGTCATGTCCCCCGAACCACACCAAGACATAAAGGGGGTTAGGGGAGTTATGTGTACCAAGTTTGGTGCAGGTCCATCACCCGCGCTGGTCGCTGTGGCCTGTGAAAGTGGCTGCCACATATCCGCCCTTCTGCCCTTCCGCCCTCCCGCCCTTCCGCCCTCCGCATACACACATACATACATACATTCCGCTTTATAAAGGTATACAGATTATATGGCTGTGTGGAAGGGCCCTCAGTTGGCTTAAGACTTCACTCCTACATTCCCTTTCCCACTCCTATTGAAAACTCCAGTGGGACTGATTTCTAGGCAGATACATAAATAACAAATTTGGACATAAATCCTATTGCTAATCATGACTCATTGAATCAGTGGGATTTACTTTTGTCGCCATTCAACATATGATTCATTGAGCCTACTTTACCTAGATGGGCAGCCTCTAGTCCTAAGGCCATATTTGGCCCTAAATTATGTTCCAAAAGCACTTTTGGATGTTACATTTCTGAGCTCGAAAATGAAGTTTGTAACTTCTACAAATGCACACTTAACAGAAATGATTTGGAGTGGAATAGTAAGAGAATAGTTTTAGAGAAAGAGGAGTAACACAAAGAAAGTTCTGTCTACTTTTGTTGCCTCCCTATCGACATGCATACAGCCCTAAAAAGATTGCCCATTAGGCAGTGCCCTTCTTGACAGAGGAAAGGTTCTGCAACCCTACAGTGGCTGACAAATATATCTACCCTCTGAAATTTATGACATTGAAGACAGGAAAGTAGTTACTTAGGCTATCCCTCATTATCTGAGTGTGATGGCCTTCCAAGTATAGTGTTTTGTTGGTTGATACATAGGTGTCTAGGGAGCCTTATTCTTGAACCACATGTTCTTCCACCGTGAGGGCATCGGTTTCCAGGTAGAAGGCGGTCCCAGTCAGAATTGGCTTGATGTGCCTTCCTCTTGGCACAGTTCTCCCTTTTGCACTCCATTCGTGCCTCTTCGAATTCTGCACCACTACTGGCCACAGCTGACCTCCAGTTAGAGCACTCAAAGGCCAGGGCTTTCCAGTTCTTGGTGTCTATGCCACAGTTTTTAAGGTTAACTTTAAGCCCATCTTTAAATCTCTTTTCCTGTCCACCAACATTCTGTTTTCCATTCTTGAGTTGGGAGTATAGTAACTGCTTTGAGAGATGGTGATCGGGCATTCAGACAACGTGGCCAGTCCAGCTGAGTTGATGGTGTAGGAGCATCGCTTCAGTGCTGGTGGTCTTTGCTTCCTCCAGCATGCTGACATTTGTCCACCTGTCTTCCCAAGAGATTTGCAGGATTTTCCGGGGGCAATGCTGATGGAATAATTCCAGGAGTTGAGCCTGACGTCTGTAGACAGTCCATGTTTTGCAGGCATATAACAGGTTTTGGAGGACAATGGTTTAATAAAAAAGCACATGAAAATAGTCTTATGCTGAGTCAAACAGTAGACCATCTAACCTTTCCTGTACAAGCTGGAAGAAGCTTTCCAGAAACTATGGCAACTTACACAATACAATATGCTGTGTTTTCTGTTGGTCTTTGGCGACCCCTCTGACACCCCCTCGCGACTCCCTCTGAGATCCCGACTCCCCAGGTTGAGAAACATTGATGTAAGCAATTAGAATTAAAGGCTGGATGTGGTTTCCTAGCATCTACTCAGGACCGGACAAAGGTAATTTTGAATGGTACGCAAACCTTCTTTTGAAGCCCCCCCGCTCTCTGTGCGCATGCGCACCGGTGGCACGCCGGTGTGTGCATGCGCAGGGCCAGCTAGTTCCGTACATGTGCAGGGCCAGCTCCGGGCATGCGCGCCAGTGTGCACATGCGCGCCAGTGTGCGCATGCGCAGGGCCAGCTAGTTTGGCACGTGCGCCATTACTGCGGCGCAACACCAAGTGGATGGTGACGCTAAACGCACTCCGTGAGGCCGAATAGGAGGACATTTTGCAGCTCTGCTCCGGCTGCAAAACGTCCTCCTTTTCGGCATCGTGGAGTTCGTTTTGTATCACCATCCACCTGGAGTCGTGCCCACATGCCGGCCCGCAGCAATGGCGCGGCATGCGCTGAACCTGGCAGCCGGATGCACTCCTGGCCATGTGGCACCCTTAAGCTGCCACTTTGCATACCGTCAAAATCCGCCCCTACATCTACTACCTCACCCTCCTTGTCTGGAAATACTGCAGATGGAGTGGCTTCAGATTATTAATTGTGTGTGTGCAAAGCATGAGCTCCACAACTGAGCTACAGTTCTTTTCCAAAAGAAGAAATTGGAGGCCCAGGTCTCTGCGGTCAGCAAGAGTGCGTTCTTCCATCTTAGACAGGCAAGGAGGCTGGCCCCCTATCTCTCCCGGAACGACCTGGCCACGGTGATCCAAGCCACGGTCATCTCGAGGCTAGATTACTGTAACGCACTTTACGTTGGCCTTCCTATGTCGGTGACCCGGAGGCTCAAGCTGGTGCAGAACACTGCCGCCCGGCTCCTGCCTGGTTCCCCAGCAGGTTGCCATATAACAGCTATATTGCAGGATCTGCACTGGCTGCCGATTGAGCACCGGATTACCTTCAAAGTGTTGGTATTTACCTTTAAGGCCTTACACGGCCTGGGGCCAGCGTATCTAAGGGAACGTCTCACCCCATATTGCCCTTTGAGATCACTACGGTCGGAGGATTCTAACCTCCTAGAGGTGCCTGCGGTGAAACTTGCCAGGTTGACATCAACTCGCCGGAGGGCGTTCTTCGTCATAGCACCTGTGCTGTGGAACGCCCTCCCGGCTGAAACACGGGCCATGAGGGACCTCCTCCCATTTAGACGGGCCTGTAAAACCCACCTCTTTAAACAGGCTTTTAATGGGTAGGCCCGGTCCACCCGCCGCCAATAATTCTCAGCTTTAGTACATGTTGTACCATTGTTTTAATTAACCCTGTTCAATCTGTTTTTATTGTTACTATTGTTTTTAATCGCCCTCGACTGTGTATTGCTGTGCCTTGTGGCTACTGTAAGCCGCCGCGAGCCCCCGGGAGTTCGGCGGCATAGAAGCCGAAATAATAAATAAAATAAATAAATAAAATGGATATAATGAAGCAATATTGGGCATTCTGACGGCCAATAAAGGGGGAGGGGGAGGGGAGAGGAGGGCGGAATATATATATATATATATATATATATAGAGAGAGAGAGAGAGAGAGAGAGAGAGAGAGAGAGAGAGAGAATAACAACAAATCAATTCAACAAATAAAAGAAAAAACAGAATAAGGACACAGTCAACCATGTATCCAATACATTGATTCTATGTGTATTCAAAAAGGATAACACAATATCCTTTTAATAGCATAAATGTCTTAGATGAGCTACACGAGGTTTGTTGATGTAATGTGACACAAAGAATCTTGATTATTGATGAAATAAAAAGTGACTCGACTGTAGCCATTTTTTTCAGTTTCTCTCCAGCCATTTGGATTCTACAAGCCAACTTTGCAGGAATCCATTCCTATGTTAAAAAATAATCTTTTTCCCTGTGTAATCTTCTTGCATTCTATCTTTCATTACATTTGTCTCCATGATTAAAACTGAGACATCTTGAAGAAGGGCACGGAGGTGACACCATGGGAACTAAAATGTGGAGTTTTCCCATATGCCTACCCTTTCTAAAAGCAAAGGATTGACATTTCTTTTCAGAATATCTTTGGAAGGAGAAGGAGTGCTAATTAATCTCTATACAAAAGAGAATCTTCCATCTCCATTTCAGTTCCTGCTATATCCTGTATATTTCTAATTTTGTTAGCAAATCTAATAGCTTTATCATTTATCATTTTTAAAAGTTGTTTCTCACAGCTTCAGAGCATCCCCAAACAGACATAATTAAGTTGCAGTATTGACACATGTTTATAGCAAATTGCTCTTGTCTCAAAATATTCTCTAGAGATTGTGAGGGAGCGTTGCCATGTCTATGCTCGCCCAAGCTATTCCATGCCCAGAATAGGCCTTTTTTCCAACAGGATATTATTGCAATGGCAATGGTGATGGCAATGATGATGAAAATGATTGGAATGATGCCTGTCTTTCTGCTGTTGCTGCTACATAAGTAGAAAAATGGGACTTGAAGTGGTTTATGGTTTAAAAAATGAACAATAGAGCTAAAAATATAGTTAATTACAGCCTTAGGCTTCAGAGCAGGCAAGGGCAAACTTTGGCCCTCCAAGTTATTGTGGAATTGTGGAAGTTGAAGTCCAAAACGCCTGGAAGGGCTGAGCAAGCAAAGCACAACATTTAATTTCTACACTCTTCAGAAATTAAATACATATATAATAAGCTTTAACAACTATTATTACATCTAATCGTTATATTATTTTAATAAACCACAAGCAATCCCCATATCAGTAATATAAATCCCTGAAATGCCTCTAGGAATAGTAGAGTTTGCATTCATCCTCTCACAAAACAGTAGTGGTAAATAGTCTGAGCGGTAAAAAGAGCAAGCCTACTCTTGCAGCCAAAACATGTATGGACTTCTACTGTAGGCTCATTTTTTCAGTTGGGAACGGGCAAAACTACCTTTAGATTTTCCTTGCTGAAAAAAATCCTATTAATTTTACCATAAGTCAATAGGCACATTAATACACATGGACACACAAACACCACTAAATGAGGACAGACAGGAATCATACAATTATCAAAGAAGGAACATCCAAAGTCAAAGTACAACTACAGAGCAGACTATTATCAACAGTGTTGGATTTAGGACTAATGAGGATCTGTACTAGTTATGTTATGAGGCCCCTTATTTGGACTCTCAAAGAGGCCGGCCTGGTAGACCTACACTCCTTGCTTTGTGGCACACTCCTATAGACTATCATGCCTATCATTAAATCTGGAATCGCTCCAAAATGGAACACCTTCAAATTTAGAATTGTACCACATAAGCAAAATCCATTGTAAAAAAAAAAAAGGACGCCTAAGCACAAGGGCAAATCTGGCACCTATCAACCTAACGCTGGGCAGAGGCAATGCATTGAATAGCAAAATAGGTTTGCCTCTGAAAGAAATTATGGATATTTCAAGTCTTAATCTGATAATCTCTACCAGTATTCCAGTGTAGGGCTGTTTATCTCCCTTACTCCAAAGTAAGCATGGAAACGTTTGCTGTATTCTGAGGCTGTGAATTTGTGCGACAAGAAGAAAAACTGTGAGAACCTGGTACTGTGGGATTTCATCTCAGCCACCTCATGTCTTGCTTTAGCATCTTTAAAGTATA
Organism: Anolis apletophallus; assembly: GCA_030556195.1. Lineage (NCBI taxonomy): Eukaryota > Metazoa > Chordata > Lepidosauria > Squamata > Anolidae > Anolis > Anolis apletophallus. The sequence goes on along the minus strand of JARBWK010000010.1, from coordinate 45,184,224 downwards.
TATTGATACGAAACTGCACAAAGTTACTGTGTGAATGACAGTTACCAGAATTTCCGGAATTCATGCTGATTGATTCTGGAAACTGTAGTTCTCTCTTCATCATTTCACTTTAGTACTGGAGATCACGGCCTGAATCCCATTGATAGTCTCAACTAGAGTAGACACATTAAAACAATTTTTGAATGGTGAATCAACGTGTATGTCAACTCCATGGATTTAATGGATCTATTGAGACTGACAATAGATTTTAGGCTCATTTTTTATACCAGTGGAATATTCCAGGTAATAAATATTAATAGTGAAGTATCTGCCACACAAACAAAGTTTATGGGGTAGGATCACGTCTGTTCAAGTCAGCACTGCACAATCAAACAGGAACACACACGTTCAAGCCAGGAACAGAGCTTTATCATTATTCACACTTTTTAGAGCATGGCTGTCTGAACCTCTGTCCAGACAAATTATGTTGGCATCAAACAAAAGGGAGCTGTTCCTGGGCTATACATGGCTGTTCCTGATTGCTTTTATTGTGAAAAGATGTACAACATTGACTAGGGGGCAAAACCTTGTCCTACCCAGAGAAAATGTGCCCTCCACACATTTAATGAAGTTTCTCATGCATAACCAAAGTTTTTGCCTTCTACTCAAGTTTCATCGTCTTTTTTTGGAACCGACCAATCAGGAGCAATCATCTAAAACCCGGGAACAAATCCAAATAAAAAATCCAGCAATTTCCGATTGCAGGGACATACAGATATGTGAAGATCCGCATATTCGGCTCAAAACTGCAATATTCCTGTACCTAGAAATCTCATATTTTTTGCCTTTTGTAGCGATTGCTTCCGTGTTTACAGAAAATGGCATCTGGCCACCCTCCTGTTTGCTGCAGAAGTTTCTGGGATAAAGGTACTATCTGGATGGGCCCTCAGATAACCCAGTTCAAAGCAGATATTGTGGATTATCTGCCTTGATATTTTGGGTTATATGACTGTGTGGAAGGGCCCTAAGAAAAAGAAAAAGGCCAAGATCCAGCATGGCTAGATGGAACATAAAGGTCCACCCAGATTTATTTCTGCTCAATCTCTCCCCTTGCAGGGTTGCCCTATTACTTGTGTCTCCCAATAATGTCATTTTGTGGCCAATGGAGCCTGAGAGTAGGTAAATGTCTGGCTATGTCCCTATAGGTTTGCACAACAGCAAAGGTATCCTGGGACTCTCTTTCTAGTGTGCATCTGCACTGTAGCATTGATGCAGTCTAACACCAATGTGACTACCATGACTCACTTATATGGAATCATGGGAGTTGTAGTTTCACAAGGTCTTTAGTCTTCTCTGTCAAAGAGTGCTGGTAGCTCACCAAACCCCATCAGTCCACAACATTGGACCATGGCAGTTTTTTTAAAAACAAATTTTTATTTTATTTTAACACACACACACACAAAACATACCAAACACTCACAGAACATTTACAATTCCCACCACCAACATGAGGATTATTCCCTTTTATATATTCATTTCTTATGGAGACATTTTTTATATCTTTATCTTTACACCTTTCCATTCTATATACTATATAACATTTGTATCCTATATCTTATGGCTTGATCTCCAGAATGATTCATAATATGATTCTTTACCCTTGTCCATCTTTCTTCCATTTTTCTCATTCTATTTTCATTAATTTTGGAAGCATTTAATTTCACATTCATAATTTCAAATTCCATTTGTTCCACCATCTAATGATACCATTTGTTTACTGTCCATTTTGATTTATCTTTCCATCCTAATACTATTACTGCTTGTGCACATTCTATTATTGCTTCTTTTATTTCCCTATCATTTTCCGTTTTCTCCATTTTTCCTATTACCGCTATTTCCTTTGTTATGATCCACTCATTTCCTAGAATTTGTTTTGCCTGATTTTGTATAGTCTGCCAAAAATATTGTATATATTCACATTCCCACATCATGTGCATAAATCGCCCTTTCTGTTGGCATCCGTGCCAGCACTGACTACTCCCCTTTTTATAGTAGTATGCTAATTGACAGGGTGTACGATACCATTTATGCAGTATTTTCCTCCTCATTTCTCATACTTTGGTATTCCTTTTCATCCCTATAATCTCTACCACATTTCTCATCTCTTGTTCCGTAATTTGTAGCTCCATTTCCCACATACTTTTCAAATCCGTATTGTACTTCCATCTGCCTCTAATAGCATTGTATATATATTTGCTGGCCTGTGCCTTCATTCCTTCCCATTTGTCTCTTATTATCTTTTCAAAGGCGGTATCTTCACTCTTAACCATATTAATATTATCTTTTATTCTACAGTATGCACAAGTTGCTCTTATCTGTAACCAATTTTCTTGTCCAAGCCATTGTTTAATTCTATTCTCCCTTACCATTCCCTCTTTGTTATATAATTGTTCTACCCTCTCTATTCCCTTTTCCTTCAATATCTGGATATTTCTATTCATATTTGATTCCTTATCCTTATTAATTATCCATACTGTTGACATTTTGGATTTTAAGCTACTTATTTTCCCTTGCCATTTCTTCCACACTTGCATAGTTCCTTTCATTGGTCCTATTAATCTATCTATATTTCTTTTATCCCATTTCTAAAAATTATTTCTTCACAACTTACTCCATTCATTTCCTTTTCAAATCTCACCCATTTTTATTAGTCACTTGTAGTTCTATTACTCTTTCAATTTGGAAGGCATCACTATATAGTTCTAGACATGGACATCCCCATCCTCCTTTCATTTCTTTTGCAATTATCAATTTTTTCCTTACTCTTGGTCTTTTCCCCCCTTCAACCCAATTATTTAATTTCCTATCCCATTCCTTTAATTTTGTCATCGGAGGAATTCCTGGGAGAGCCTAAAATAGGTACATCATTTTTGGAATTATCAATATTTTCAATGCCCTTATCCTAGACATCTGTCTCAAATTCTTATTCTTCCACCCACTCATTTGTTTTAACATTCTCTTCCATACCATTTTGTAATTTCCGTCTATTATTTTATCAAATGTTTTATATATCCAAATTCTCAGGTACTTCATCTTTTTTATTCCCAATTTTAATCCTGATTCCTTCCTTATCTCTAATTGTTCCCTTGGGGGTGTATTGATAAATAATATCTCTGATTTTTCCATATTAACTGATAGCCCTGAATCTTTTTTAAACTCTCTCAAGATTATTTTAATTGATTTAATCATTTCCCTTGGCCTCTGTATTAAAATTATTGTGTTAAAATCCGTCATCCGCACAAGTTCAATTTCAACTCCTCCTTCCTCCCAATCTTATACCCTTCCCATGTTTCATCCATCTTTATTTTATATGCTAGGGGTTCTATTGCCAGAGCAAATAACATTGGAGATAACGGACACCCTTGTTTGGTTCCATTTTTGATTTGAATGTTTTCCGTTCCGATTTGAATGTTTTCCGTTCCGTTCCGTTTTTATTCACTCTAATACAAGCCTTATTCTCCCTACATACATTTTTGATCATTTCACAGAAGTTATTCCCCAAATTTAGTTCTTTACATAATCTATGCAAATATTCATGATTTACTTTGTCAAAAGCTTTATATACATCTAACTTTAAAATTGACAATTTTCTTTTTGTTTTTGTTGCATGGCAAATCGCATTAACAACATTTCTTATTGGTTCACTAATTCTACGCCCTTTGACAAACCCATATTGGTCTTCTCCTATAATCTTTGGTAAAATAACTTCCAATCTATTTGCTATAATTTTCATGAATATCTTATAATCTTGGTTTACTAAACTAATTGGACGATATGATTCTGGGAGCTCTGGTTGTCTATCTGGCTTCAGAACTGGAATAATTTCTGAAAGTTTCCATGTTTCCGGGACAATCCCTCTCATATATACCTCTTTAACATTGCTGCCATATATGGTGCCAACTCATACATAAATGTCTTCTAAAATTCAGCTGTATATCCATCTATACCAGGTGCCTTATATTGTTTCAGCCCTTTAATTACCTGAATTATTTCTTCCTGTGTTATTTCTTCGTTTAGCATGTTTTTATCCTCCTCGTTTATTTTATTCCCAATTTTAATTTCTTTCTTATTCACCTGTTCTTTTTGATACAGCTCCCTGTAAAATTCTCTCATTATATCTTCTAATTCTTTTCTCCCTTCTTTCACCAATCCATTTTTATCTTTAAGTTTTGTTATACATGCCTTTTCCTTTCTCCTCTTCAAATATCTCACCATTTGTTTCATTGATTTTGTACCCCATCCATTAATTCGTTGTCTCACACACTGTCTCATTTTGTTCCATTGCACCTCGTCCATTAATTCCAATTCTTTCTTTTTCTGCCTTAAAATACTATTTATATTTTTTCTCCTCGTTATTCTCAATTGTTCCTGTAGTAATTCAATTTCCTTTACACATTTTTCTCTTTTCTCTCTCCAACTTTTTCTTATATGGGACTCAGTGCTTATGCAATGACCTCGAAATACACTTTTAAATGCATCCCACACCACAGTTTTAGATAACTCTCCATTATCATTTATTCTATAATATTCTTTTATCTCCTCCTGAAGCTTGGCAGTTAAAGTGGCAGTTAAAGTGGTATCAAGTTGCATTCATTCTACAGCAGTGCTGTCCAACTTCTGCCGACCCAAGGGCCGGACTTCTGGTGAGTGATCACCTGGGGGCCGAGTGGCCACGCCCTCGGGCACGCCCCCGGGCACGCCCCTGGCCACGTGGCTCCGCCCCCTCTCCCAAACCATCACAATAGCCTTGGAAGCGGGCGATTTCGCCCACTTCCGAGGCTGTTGTGACGCTTTGGGAAAGAAGGAGGAGCCACGGGGAGCCTTCCGCAGCTCCGCCCCCTCGCCCAAAGCATCACAACAGCTGTTGTGACACTTTGGGGGAGAGGGCGAAGCCGCGTGGAGGCTTCTGCGGCTCCGACCCCTCACCCGCAGGCCTGGATGGCTCGTGGGGGAAACGAGCACCCGGTTCTCGCTTCCCCCGCGAGCCATCCAGGCTTGCGGGAGGGTTTTTCGCCCGGCTCTCGTGTCCCTCTGACCTGGTCAAAGGGACGCGAGAGCCGGGCGCTCTCCCACAGGCCTCCCTGGAAGGCCTGCCCCCTCGCTCCATCCCGCCCTTCCCGGCGCCGCCGGTGTCCCAATCGTCGCGGCGCCAGGGAAGGAGAAGGAGGGAGGATTCCTCCTCCTTCCCCGGCGCCACGGCGATCGGGACACCAGCGGCGCCGGGAAGGAGAAGGAGGAAGGGAGGATTTATCCTCCTCATCCCGTCCCCCCGCCGCTGCAAATCGGATCGCAGCAGCGGCACGGAGAGAGGGACGGAGGGGGCAAGGCAAGGAGGAGGAGGGAGCTGGCTCCCTTCCTTCTCCCTGCCCCGCCTCCTCCTCCCCTCCCTCCCGCCCGTCGCTGCGATCTCGCAGCGGCGGCACGGAGAGAGGGACGGAGGGGGCAAGGCAAGGAGGAGGAGGGAGCTCTCTTCCTCCTCCCTGCACTGCCTTCTTCCCTCTCTCACCGGCGCCGATGCGATCCGGTTTGCATCGGTGCCGGCGAGAGAGGGAAGAAGAGGGCTGTGCAGGGAGGAGGAGCTGGCTCACTTCCTCCTCCCTGCCCCGCCTCCCCCCCGGCTGCCATTAAAAAAATGGCAAAAATTAAAAATGACGGCCGGGGGCATAGCGGGGCCCGTGTCCAACAGGCTGGGGGCCGTGTACAGCCCCCGGGCCGCCAGTTGGACAGCCCTGTTCTACAGTATAGATGCATTCCCAGAGAAGTTAGAATGACATGAACAGCCCCTCCTTTATTGCGGTAGATACCTCAATAAAGGTACTGTCTGGCCTGGCCCTGAATGTGTAGGTAGAAGACTGAAACAACTTCACAAATAAAACAAGAAGTTGTCAAGATGCAGCAGAGAATGAGGAGGAAGAGGAAGAGATCTAGCAGTAGCAGCATATTGTCAGGGAATACTTGGAGTTGAAATGCAACAAATCTGGAAGGTGTTAGATTGAATGCACACTTAAATGTAGCACCATTTTTATGCCAGTATGTGCTGCCCATTGAAATACAATCTGTTTGAGAAAAATGAAGCTATTTTTACTTCGTTCGAGATAACAGGAAATCCTTTTACTCCCAATGAGATGTGCTGATACAGTTCCTGGAGCTACATCGCTGTTGTTTTTTCTTCTTTGCCCTGCAATCGAGAGCATCAGCGCTTCTTGAGAGAGGCAGAAAAGACATGCTGTTGAGAATGGGGGCAGCAATGCTGCTTTGTTTATCAAGCAATTAATCTTTTGATGACCAAATGGAGAGAAGGCAAATCTGCTAATGCCCGCGGAAAGTACATAGTTGCCTTTTCCTTGGCTAAATCCAGGTGAGTGTCCATCTGCCACTGCAGGCAAAGGGAAGTGCAAATGTGAAATGAGGTGGAAAATCTGTGAACTAAAGCTCAAATGCTTATGCGAAACTCTTGCCTAAATACTGAAGAAATAGATGAGACAGTTAATATGGAATCCTGGAAATAACCATTATGGTGTTACGAGGCTAAAGTGTAAATACTTTACTGAAACTTGTTAAGCAACTTTTAAATTTTTATGGTCTGCTGGTTTTGAAAGAAAATTATATAAAGCCAATTGGAAACATCGCAGTAATACACGGAATTCAGTCTAGGAAAGATTTTGGAGAGAGAAAAGCAAATGTAACCCATTTCCTTTTCAGTATAAGAAAGGCATAATAATAACTAGCATTCAATATTGCAGTTATACATTTCCAAGCTAGAGTAATAGATCTGAAACTGTTCCATATGCAGTAAGATTATGGCTGACTCAATACTGTAGAATTACAAAGTGAATGAGGTTGGTGGCATCAGGATTCATAGGCAAAAAAAGATACATCTGCACTGTAGAATGAATGCAGTTTGGCTCTAATCATTTTAACTTGATATAGCTCAGTACTATGGAATCAAGGGCATTGTTGTTTGGTGAGACAGAGAAGGGTAAAGACCTTGTAAAACTACAGCTTCCATGGGGTTTCAGACACAATTGGGGAGCAAAAACATAACCCCAAACTACACTAATTTTTGTTTAAATTGGGGAAACTTCAGGGGGTGTTAAGAGACTTTGTGTGTAAGGCTGCAAAAGTATTTCAAGCCAGTATAAAATTTGGGGGCTACTTTCCTCACCCCTTCATTAAAAGTTACTTCTGTGTGAAGATCTTGTGAGATTAAAACACTGAACATCATCTTACATATTTTATTTCATTTTTCTTCTCTTAGTAATCAGTACTTCTCTTGTTTGTTTTTCTTTTCTTTTTAGTATGAGACAAACATACTAACTGTTTAACTGTTTTAATGTGTATTGATTTTAATATTAATTTAAATGTTTACTTTAATTGTATGTTTTTAAGGCATTGAATAGTTGCCAATGTGTAAAGCCTTAAACTCCTTTAGCAGTTCGTGAAGCGAGAGCACACTCCAAACTCTGTCTCTCTCTGCTTCTCTCTTCTTCTCTCTATCCACCTACATAGCTCAAGTCTGAACAAAAATGTAACAGTATCCAAAAGTCCCAGGCTTAATTATCTCCTTGGGCATTGTCTGACCAATCAACTTCATGCATCTTCTTTTACAGTTGACACACACACATTAACTAATTCCTTGCATGTTCCAACAAAGCCATCCTGAGTTCCCTTCAGGGTTGAGAAGAGTGGGGTATAAATATGTAAATAAATAAATAAACAAATGCTGAAATCTGCCAATGAAGGCATAGCACAGTGGTACAACACAGGATTTAGATGTGAAACGTCTCAAATACTGACAAGCTTGTCTGCTTCAGTTGCAATTTAGACCTCAAACAACAAGACATAGTTTAATCAGAAAGATGGATGTTAGCAACAAATAACTGTCCATTGCTATTTGTGGATATGGGCTATTTGCTGTGCTGGCCTACAATTGTTTAGTAAACATGCTGTTCAGTTACAATTTAATTATTCAGTTGAGAGGGCCATATGCTGGTCTCCCTTAGGCAGCAAAAAGTCTTGGGGCATCCTAGTGAAATACAAGCAATGGAAATGGAAAGCATCCCTTAAAATTAACAATGTAGCCAGGCATGTAGACCGGGGCTTGAGGGGCTTCAGCTCCCCCAAAATTCTCAGGGTGGTCCGCGAGAAGGCCTTACTAGTACATTTTTTAAACTGTTATGTTGACTCATATCATGATCACCATGCTCAATACATGTCATATGCATGGAGGTATTGGGATAATGATACAAAAGGTTTGCTAGGGTAGATCCTCTCTCAATCAGACTCAGCCCCCCCCCCAAACAATCAAACTCAGCTGCCCCCCACCCCCCACCCCACCCCAACTCCCAATCGTGGCTATGGTATTGAATGCAGCCCTGCTTATACTGCAATCAGCCCAGTAATAAATTGCCCTCTGACGCTCCCCAGTGGACAATTGATACAGGAAATGTGGTATGAGATTTCTTAGGGCAGGGAGGGAGTACTGTGTGGGTTTGACTTTAATATGGGCTTAAAAACACCACAAAAATAATTATTGGAGATGGGGTGTCCCTCATAAAACACAGGGTATGTTTGTTCTTGTTTACAAGAAAGTTGTCTTGTTCACAAGTCTTATTTTTAGCCGGAGGCAGTTCTTTCAACAGTATATGATTGACTTCGTTTTGACTGGACAAATAACTCGCTTGACAGATGTTGGGGAAACTAACCTTTGGTTTTTGATGTTCATAGGTGGGAAATTGTTAATTGCATATGTTCCTCGCTGACAATAGGAAGGACAGGTTTCAGAACAATTATAGGGAATCACACTGATTTTTAAAAACCTCTTTCAGAATAGGTTAACTTGAAAGACATTGGAGGAATAGGCCAAAATGTGAAGCAAACAAAGCTTGCCATCTGGCTTTCCTATGACAAATCGACATGAAGAGCTGGCAGGATTTTTTTTCTTTTAATATTTATGTGCTGTTGGGGAACTCTATGCTTATGGTGTCGTTACCGTTATTTTTTGCTCATGTTATGACTCTGTATTTTTTGATGTTGTTGCTTGGAAACCACCCCGAGTCCCCCTGGGGAGATAGAGCGGTATATAAATAAAGTTATTATTATGATTATTATTATTATTATTATATGAGGTCAGGACTCCTAATCTTTTAAAACCTTTTATGGCTGGCAGATACAAAGTAGGTGGTAGAGTCAACAGGAGACTTCCGTGATGGTGGGACAGTGTATTTTCCTCTCTGGGCTTTAAGCCTTCTTTGGATAGCAGTTCCTGCTATACTAAGAGTTAAGCCTATTTTCATTCACCTTGCAAAAAAGCAGTAAGATGCACTGCAATGAAGGCATGTCAGCTATGGGCCTCCTTCCTAGTGATGATTTGGTCCTCACTTTTCACAGTGGTCACTTAGTCTTAGTCCATGTGCTGAAAAACACAATTATTTTTTCAGGTCTCTTTTTTTCTCATCCATGACATTATTTATATGGATTTATATAAGGGTGGGATATCATTCAGGTATTCAATCAAGGAGAGACACAATTATATTAAATATGGATTCGTGTAATTTTCCTTCTGATTTGAATTGGGTTTTTTTTGTTGCAGTGATTACATGGAGTAGTAGGTTAATGTTGCATGTCACAATGGTACAACTTCTGTTCTCCATTTTTATTTTTATTGTTTTAAAAATCTGCATATTACATTTCCAGCTCTTTCCCAATGTATTTGTGTTTAGCACACCCACTGAAATAAGTAGTCATGTCGGTTAGTTAACCGAGTTCCCATCAGTGTCAGCAGGAATACATGTATGACTCAGGCTGGATTCAACTTCTCTATTATTTATTTATTTATTCATTCATTTACTAGTCAGAATTGTTTAGCTATTAAAAATACATGAAGTTTAAAAATACACAGAAGTTTTTAAAGCAACTAGACAAGATTTGGGCTAAAACACAATTGAAACATGCTTCAAAAAGATTCATGCATAACTTCATTAAATTCCCTTTCTGTCTCATAAATTACAACCCAGATATAATGTTAAAAGGTGATAAAATGTCTGGTAGTTATGCCATTTTACACGAAGGATGTATTATTGCGTTAGTCTCCTTACCAAAGCAAAATGTTCTTCTTAGCATGGATCTGGTTTTTTTAATGAATATTTACATTCCTTTAATGATACTGTTAGAGATATGTACACTCTGGCAATGTCAACCTGGCCAGCGCAGTCTCTTGAAAGAAAACAAAGAAGTTCAAATGGGGCAGGATGAGAGCACAATAGGTCTTGCTGTTGTTTTTGCTGTAATTAACTAAGATAGCAATCTCTCTGAAAGGAGAGAAAAGGTCATTAAAGCCCTAACCACACAAAATGGTAACAATGATTAACATTCATATCACTTTTTTTAAAAAAAATTACCATACATACAAGGTACAGGATTAGCACCAAAGAGAATTGAAAAGGGATTTTCGGTGCCTCGATTAACATTGTGGAGTAGACGAGGAAATCTCCCAAAGATATTGTTTTTTTGAGAGACAGTGCTAGAGAGAAGCAATGTTCTCGAATGGCTATGGAGGAAACGCTTCCAAAACACTGTGGCCCTAATATTCCCCTGTATGAAACATGAACTTGATATTTGCTTTTAAAAACAAACAACGTGACTTGTGTTCATGTTTGGGCAGCCAATGACTTTCTATATGTTCTTGGACTATAAATACCACCACACCTAGACACTAGCCAGCATAGCCAATGGCAAAGAATGATGAAAGTGGGAGTTCAACCATATCTGCTCACATCTGAGCCTAATGGGTTGTTTCACCCATGAGCATGAAGAATCAACATAACTTATCTTAACAGAGTGTGATTAGAATCCTCTTTTTTAAAAAAACAAGAAAAAATAGGATTGCGATTTCCTGTATCTTAGGCGATCCCTCGTTGATCGAGGAGGATAGTCTTCCAAGTCCAGTGTTCTGGTGGGTCCATAGGTGGCTGTGGACCCCTATTCTTGATCTGCATCTTCTCCCGCAGTGAGGGCATTGGTTTCCAGATGGAAGGCGATCCCAGTCGAGGCTGCCTTAACGCACCTTCCTCTTGGCACATTTATCTCTTTCGCCCTCCATTTGTGCCTCTTCAAATTCTACAGCACTGCTGGTCACAGCTGACCTCCAGTTAGAGCGCTCAAGGGCCAGGGCTTACCAGTTCTCAGTGTCTATGCCAGAGTTTTTAAGGTTGGCTTTGAGCCCATCTTTAAATCTCTTTTCCTGCCCACCAACATTCTGTTTTCCATTTTTTAGTTCGGAGTAGAGCAACTGCTTTATGAGATGGTGGTCGGGCATTCGAACAACGTGGCCGGTTCAATGGAGTTGATGACAAAGGACCATCGCTTCAATGCTGGTGGTCTTTGCTTCTTCCAGCACGCTGACATTTGTCTGCTTGTCTTCCCAAGAGATTTGCACTATTTTCCGGAGGCAGCGCTGATGGAATAGTTCCAGGAGTTGCAAGTGACGTCTGTAGACTGTCCACATTTCACAGGCGTATAGCAGGGTTGGGAGGACAATAGCTTTATAAACAGGCACCTTGGTATTCCTACGGATGTCCCGGTCCTCAAACACTCTCTGCTTCATTCGAAAAAATTCTGCACTCACAGAGCTCAGACGGTGTTGTATTTCAGTGTCAATGTTGACTTTTGTGGAGAGGTGGCTGCCAAGGTAGTGGAAATGGTCAACATTTTCTTATGTTACACCATTAAGCTGTATTTCTGGCATTGGAGAGGGATTGGCTGGCGACTGCTGGAAGAGCACCTTGGTTTTCTCGATGTTGTTCAATGACAGGCCAAGTTTCTCGTATGCTTCTGTGAAGGTGTTTAGAGTGGCTTGTAGGTCTTCTTCTGAATATGCACAGGCGACATTGTCACCAGCATACTGGAGTTCTATAACATATGTTGTTGTAATCTTGATTTTGGCTTTCAGTCTGCTGAAGTTAAATAGCTTGCCATCTGTCCAATAGATGATTTCCACTCCACTGGAAAGCTTCCCATCAACAAGGTGAAGTATCATAGCGATGAAGATGGAAAATAAAGTTGGGGCAATAACGCATCCTTGTTCGACCCCTGATTCCACCTTAAATGGGTCACTTTGGGAGCCATTGCTGTCCAAGACTGTTGCCATCATGTCATCATGGAGGAGCTACAGGATGTTCACAAATTTGTTAGGGCACCTGATTTTTTTTGGAGGATGGTCCTGAGAGCACTGCAATTCACTGTGTCGAATGCCTTTGTAAGGTCAATGAATGCCATGTACAGTGGTTGATTTTGTTCCCTGCATTTTTCTTGGAGCTGTCGTGCAGTGAAGATCATGTCCACTGTTCCTCTGGAGGGGCGGAAGCTGTTCTGGGATTCTGGGAGGGTGTCTTCTGAGAGGGGTAGAAGGCAGTTTGCAAGGATTCTTGCAAGGATTTTCCCAGCTGTGGTTAGAGGGGAGATACCTCGATAGTTTCCGCAGTCTGTTCTTTCCTCTTTTTTTGAAGAAGGTGATGATGGTGGCATCCTTGAAATCTGCTAGGATTTTCTCGGTCACCCACACTTTTTTTCTATGAGCTGGTGGAGTTGTTGTGTCACCTCAGGTCCTCCCTCTTTAAAGATTTCAGCAGGGATCCCATCAGGTCTGCTGGCTTTGTTATTTTTTTGTTGGCTGATGGCATTGCTGACTTCTTCCAAACTAGGCTGTGCTGCAAGCTCGTCCCAGGTTTGTTGTTGCGGGATTTGTGAGAGAACCTCTTTGACCACACTGGAGCTGCAATTCAGGAGGCTTTGGTAGTGTTCTTTCCAACATAGTGCAATTGAGTTTTGGTCCTTCAAAAGTTTGGATCCATCTGATGAGTGTAGAGGCTGTATGCCATGGTTTCTTGATACATAGATGACCTTTGTGGTTTTGAAAAATCCCTGAGCATCATGGGTACCTGCCAGGTGTTGGATTTCTTCAACCTTTTTTGATGTTCTTGAGTTCTCTTGTCCGTCTTTGGACCTCAGTTTTTACACTGGCGTAGAGCTTTTTCTTAGCAGCACAGTTGACGTCTCTCTGCCATGTTTGGAAGGCTTTCCTTTTCTTGTCAATTAGCTGTCGGATCTCATTGTCATTTTCGTCAAACCAATCTTGATATTTCTTGGTTTTATATCCAATTGTTTCTTCACAGACTGTAATGATGGAGGTCTTCAGTTTGTTCCAACGTTCCTCAACATTTTTGGGGTGTTCTATGGGTAGATGGTCCTTGAGTGCTGTTTGGAGAAGGGCTTGTTAGGAGGGCTCATGAAGGGCTTGGGTGTTCATTTTGCGCCTTGTCTTTCTTCCTCGGAGTCTGCGCTTGGGGGCGATCTTGATAGCCATCGTGTATTGGATTAGCTTGTGGTCTGTCCTGCAGTCATCAGCACCTGTCATGGCTCTTGTGAGAAGCACGTCACGGCAGTCTCTGGCACATGTGATTAGGTAGTCTAAGAGGTGCCAATGATTTGACCAGGGGTGTTTCCATGATGTCTTGAACTTGTTTTTCTGGCAGAAGAGCATGTTGGTGATGACAAGGTTGTGTTCCGCACATTTGGTGAGAAGTAGGATGCCATTCAATATCTTCATCAGCATCTAGTGTTGGTGCATAGGCACTTATGATGGTTGCCTGTTGGTTTTAAGGAAAGTTCAATTTGGAGGGTTGAGAGTTGTTCGTTGATGCCAGTGGGTGCTTCGTTCAGATGCTTCACCAGATCATTTCTGATAGCAAAGCCAATTCCGTGCATGCTTTGGTCTTCTTCAGGCAGTCCCTTCCAGAACAAGGTGTAGCCTCCTTTTTCTCCCTTCAGCTGTCCCTCTCCTGCTCTCCGGGTCTCCTGAAGTGCTGCTATGTCCATGTTAAAGCGTCCCAGCTCCCTTGCAATGATAGTAGTTCTGCGTTCGGGGCGTTCACTGTCGGTGTTGTCCATCAGTGTCCATACATTCCATGTTCCAAAGTTCTTTTTTTTTTGGCCACTGGATGTGGCAATCCAGTCAGAGATAAGAGAGGCAGACTATGTTTAGGGCACCTTTTCTAGGCCCTTCCCCATGTGGGGTGAGCAGAGTGGATCCTCAAAAGGGCTGCTCAATTGCCTCAGACTTTGAGGTAGAATGACTGAGTCTGTTTCCACCACTCATGTGCCATTCTGTGACTAGGGACTTCCAGATTTCACAGTCCTGCCCCCGTCACCACTCACTGATCGCCATGGGACTTTTGTTGGTTTGTTTTAATTTTCTTTGGAAAATGCCTGTGTGTGAGTTTTTTTAATGTGTGGAGGTCAGTGCACAACTGACCAACACACAGTCTTCACAGAGTGAGGTTCCACTGGTGGCATAGTTTAACACAATGACCATGGCTTCCCAGTCTGTTGCAGCCTTCTTCCACCTTCACAGCCGTTGTAACATGTACCATGTTATCTTCTGCCTGCTCCGCCATTGAGGTCTTTGGGTCTTCGGACTGTGCTTGATCTGGGACCTCCCCCACAGCCACTCCTGGGAGTGCATGACTCCAGTCATTGTGCCAGCAGGTTCATTGGAACATGCTAGCCCCCTCACCATGACAAGGTGACAGTCCATCGAGGGGGACTTTTCTGTATGGAACTGTAAGAAAACCAGTGGGATGTTTTAATATAGATATTTGGAACCAGAGAAAGTCCATGGAAGTGGGTATGCGGGTGGGGGGATGGAGGGAATGTGTTGTCTACAATGTATGTTGCTGTTTTTGTATGTTGCATGCTTTGTTTGTTAATATATATCACTGTTTTACTTTTGTGTTTAAATAATATAACTTTTAAATTAAAAAAGGAATCCTCATGATAACACATTGAATGTAAATACTTCAAGCGTTGCACAAGGGACTATCCTTTGGGGAGATGGATGCAGGTTAGAAATAAAGTTTTTATTATTATTATTATTATCCAGTACTTCCTTGCACAATGATTTTCTTCAGGCTGCCCAATGATTGCCAGAAAGAGCTGTTGTAGCTCTGCCAGAATCTTATATGGCCTGTTATATAATTTTATATGCTTGTGTATAAGTCAGCCTCATATGTAAATCGAGGCCAAGTTTGGGGGCTAAAACTATGGACTATAATATGATTTCCATTTAAGTCAAGGGTTATTCTGTGGAGAAGGGAAAATATCAATGCCATCTCAGAGGTCCAGCCACAATGTGCTTCTCTACATGGTATGCATTGTGCATTGATTTACATTACATACTCTTTCAATTTGTTTTGGCAGCTGTTGTTTCTTAAAAAAACCATCATAAAGTTGACACAAAATAGAAGAGCCAGTCATTCATCATCATCATCATCATCATCATCATCATCGCTTGGAAAAGTTCCTTTTTTTAACCTTTTGGAATCGTAGTAATTAGTTTTCCCCAGATCTGATAGACCACATTCGCTAAACTCCTTTGAAATATACACATTCATGGGCATATCTTTATATCTGCTGCAGAATGTCAGAAGCATTAAAGCCACCTGAATCTACTAGAGAGGAAGGGAACATAATAAAATACACATACACACTGAAAGCCCCAGATTTCAGCACTCATCTCTAAGTACAATACTGAGCTAATTTAAATATATTTACTATTGCATAGCATCATATGTTTATATGGTACATACCATCATATGTTCAGCACGACTGAAGACCGACAGGTTGTAGGTTCGAATCTGGGGAGAGTGCGGATGAGCTCCCTCTGTCAGCTCCAGCTCCCCATGCAGAGACATGAGAGATGCCTCTCAAAAAGATGGTAAAACATCAAAAACACCCGGGTGTCCCCTGGGCAATGTCCTTGCAGATGGCCAATTCTCTCATGCCAGAAGCGACTTGCAGTTTCTCAAGTCACTCCTGACACACAGAGAGAAATGTTCACATGGCCTGGAATCTATAGCATATTATAACATGCATTGAATAGACACATGCTTAACAAGCATTCCGTTATCAATCTTGTACATTTGTGGCATGTTTTGTGCTTTGGTTGATGCAGCCATTGATCCAGACAGTAAATAGAACTATTCCCTTAAAAATCCGTTTTGCAAATTAGTGGCTATGAGTCATTTTGTGGGTTGCTATTTTCAACTTTCACATTGAATATCCTTCTCTTTTCCTTCTTCACTTGTTAGGCCATTTCAATATGTTGCAGTGGAGGCAACAGGGGAAATTAGCAGAGAGCAAAGTAAGGTGAGTCTCTCTTTTGAATCTCATTATCATGCATGACTCACATTTTAAAAATGAATACTGTTTGAACCAATGCAGTTAGTGTGCTATTAAAATTAAACAAGAAATTCAACAAGAAGTTAGGGCCAAACTCTTCAGAGATACAGCAATTTGTATATGCCATCATGCCTGACTGAACAAATTAGTATAGCTTGGGAATTCATGATTTCTAAATGTAGGAAGATCATGAAAACACTTGATTACTGCAACTAACTTTGCTGCAACTAGGGCGAGAAACCAATTCTAGATTTTAGAGCCATTTCCCCCACAACTGCTCCCCAGCTTGGGACCATGAGGTTTCCTGTTGAACTGAGAACTGCAGGTGGGGTGCTGGTAAAATACACCAGAGGTTTTGCTATCTTGAAATTGTGACTATGGGGAGAAAAATATAAAAAGTGGAGGAAAAATATGAAAAGGTACAATGTGTGAAATGGAAAATTAAATAAACGCTTAGAATAGGGATTTAAGGAGGGAAATGTCTGGAGTTTTCTGGACTTCAATTCTCTTAAATGCAGCCAACATGGTCGTTGGTCATGCTGGCGTGGAGATTTTGGATGCTATAAACCAAAAAAGTATATTTTCTGACTTCCCGTTATAGTAGGTGTGGGCACAAGGACTATCCCAATACCTCCCCGCCATAGCATCATTCCCAGCATGGCCAGAAGTGTTGTTAACGCCACTTTTGGTTTGGGTTTTGAGCTTTAAAATAGCTGTCTTGTCTTTGAGACTGGCCTTTGGGATAGTTGAGGGCTAGGGAGCTCAACTTGCCACCTCTTTGATGGTTTACGTGTTTGGGCAAAATGTTTTGACTGAAAAATTGGCTGGTTTGCTTTTTGAGATCTTTGTGGGGCAGTCTTTGGGATGCACACTGGGATCAAAGGGCATGTGCAGCCCAGGGGCATCTCAACCACATCTTACAGGTTTTCTATAATATGCAAGCTAAAACTAATTAAATAAAAATAACCCAAAGTCTATGTTTAGAGCAAGAGGAAGAACAAGAAAACAGTAGGGTCACTGCCTACAGAAGATGTTAACAGAAGACAGAAAGAAGGTGGAACTATTCAACACCTTATTTCCCTGAGTTTTCTTCTAAAAGGAAAATATTGCTCTAACTGGTAAAAATAGAATAAATCATGCAATAAGAGGATGATATCCCAGAATAGTTAAAGAGATAGTAAGGGAATACCTTGCTACTCTAAATGAATTTCAATCTCCAAGGCAGGACAAATTACGTCCAAAAATACCAAAGTAATCTCAGAGCCACTGTCAACAATTTTGAAGAAGTCCCAGCAAATAGGAGGAAGGCAAAGGTTACCTCCATCTTCAAAAAGGCCAAAAAGGGATTTCCTGACAACTACCAACCACTCAGCTTGGCAATCTTACTATTTTATTTATTTATTTATTTATAACATTTGTACCTTGTCATTCTCGACCTCTGAGGAACGACTCAGGACGGCTTCCAACAAGCATCAATTCGATGCCGATACAATATAAAACTCCAATAAAATACAACGAATAGATAAAAAGGTTATAAATATACATTAAAAACAGTTCGCCAGTGTTGTCCTTGTCATTTTGTGGCTAACAGGAACTAAATGTGCACTTTTGTTGAATATAATTATTGGAAATTTGTGTCATTTCTGAGGAGTTCACCACTTCTGTGCATGGCATGCATCCAAAGAAGGTGCCTCCTGTCCTAAGTGGCACTGGGTGCAACCTCACCTGAAGTGGGATTCTCTGGACCCAGAAGCATGTGACCAGTACTACCCCATTGCTAACATCCCCTTTTGGGTCATGCTGCTTGAGAGTGTGGTGACTAGACAACTGCAGCAGCTGTTCTTGGAGGAAACTGATTATCTTGATCCATTTCAGCCTGACTTCAGGCCAGGGGTTGGTGCTGAAATGGGTTACTCTGCGTGAAAATTAGGGAGAATGCTGCCCTGTTGATCTTCCTGGATCTCTCAGCAGCTTTCAATATAATTGATCAGTCAATACAGAAATATACCATCAGATTAGAGGAGGAAGTACTTCCTTACAGTAGTTCTGTTTTGCCCTAGTGTATGTGCGGATATGGACCGCTGGTCTCACATATATACACAAATGAAGGCACAATAGTTCTGGTAAGAAAGTGCCACAACTTTATTTGGTTTTAGCTGACAAAATTTGGCCCTGAATGGGTCTGGTTTCTGTGCTCGATTGGCCCATCTCCCAGCTACCATTGCCTTATACATTAAAAACAGTTCACCAGGTTAAAAACATATCCCAATCAGTCCAAATTGCGGACCATATAATCTCATCTTCACCAATAAAAAACGCTTGCTCCCACAGCCAGGATTTAAGTTTTTTCCAAAACATCAGGAGGGAGGGGGCAGATCTAACCTCCTTAGGGAGATTATTTATTTAATATATTTAATTATATTGCAATTTATGTATATCCTAATGATGTAGACTTTTATCGGTATCTGTTTTAACTTTGTGAACCATCTTGAGTTCCAGGACTGAGGGAAAGTGAATGTGAATTAATAATGTAAGGGAGGAAGAGCGGAGAGGAAGAGAAAGTGTTGTTGTCCTTGTTATCATTTGTTCGAGCCCTGCTAACTGAAATGCATTTCCAGACAGCAGAAAAGAAAAACATAGATCTTGGGAGAGAAACATTTCTTAACAACAACTGCCAGAATCCCCTGGCTAATGCGGTATATTTGGAGATTGTGGGATCTGCAGCTAAGAGTTTTCATCAGATCTGGGTTGGGGAGGAGGGTTTACTGTCTCTAGACTACATCAGATTCATGGCTAAGGTAAGATATACATTTGAATTCAGTTTTGATATATCAGCTTATCAATTGCATCCAATCTTCATCTTTTGTACCATGAGAGCTACATCTTAGAGAAGAAAATTAGTCTTTCACTGAATGTCTTCTTCTCTTTTATCTTAATGTCATGAAGCTAAACATTTCCTTTGAAAGTGCTGATGAGTTTCACATCAGAACCAGCTTCAGTGCTTTCCACTTGTTCCAGCTATGCAAAAAGACTGAGGTATGGGGGTCTTTCTATAAAAAAATGCAATGAGTTATAGATGTCTGTTTACATTAATATACATGTACTCTAATGACCGCTGTTTTTCATCTTTTCTTCTAATTCTTATTCATTGTATTTTACAACTAAGACAAATTTAAACTGAAACATTATGATTTGGTTATACTACATGGGGCTGCGTTTGAAGATGGCCTGGAAATTGCAACTTGTGCAAAGGTCAGCAGCCAGGTTGTTAATTGAGTTAGTTAAAGGGAACGGACGATGTCTCTACTGAAGCAGCTCCATTGGCTGCCGATAAGTTTCCGGGCCCAATTCAAAGTGCAGATTATTACCTATAAAGCCCTAAACAGTTTGGGTCCTGCTTATCTTTGAGACCGTATCTCCCTCAAACACTAAGATCTGCCAGGAAGGTCCTTCTCTCACTCCCACCTCTATCACAAGCGTGGTTGGTAGGGACAAGAGAGAGAGAGCCTTCTTCTCAGTGGTGCCCCGGCTCTGGAACTCTCTCTTCTGGTGCAAGATACCAGAAGGTAGCTCCCACCCTGACCACCTGCCGGAGAGACCTGAAGACTTGGATGCTCCAATGTGCCTTTGAATAATAGCAAGCTATTGCTCAATTCCGCCTAACCGTAATCTTTTGTTTGGATCTCCAGAATTTTATTGCCAGCCTGGCCCTACAGTTTTACATTTGCACAAGCCCTTGTCCTGCCCTACTAGCCTCGAATTCACACGTGCCCACATTTTTGGGCTAGTGGTTGTTTGTAGTATGGTTCATGTTTTATGACGTCTTATATTTTATTGGTTTTACTGTTTTTAATATAATTTACTATTATATGTTTTTAATGGTATTACTTTTTTATATTGGACTTGGCCCCACATAAACTGTCCCGAGTCCCTTCAGGAAGATGGAGGCGGGATATATGAATAAAGTTATTATTATTATTTTACTGACCCAAAAGCACAGTATGACACATCAAACGAGATCTATATGCTGGATTTCGTTTCGAAAAATCACAAGTCAAACACTTCCCAAGCGTCTAGGACTGTGTGATGTATTTTCGAATGATGCGTGCACATCAAAGTTGACAGATCCTGATTTTGTCAATGTTTGTTGTTTCCAAATGCTGGCTGAGATCTTTTGGCACGGCACCCAGTGTGCCGATTACCACTGGGACCACCTATACTGGTTTACGCCAGAGCCTTTGCAGTTCTATTTTGAGGTCCTGATAATGGCTGAGTTTTTCCTGTTGTTTTTCCTCAATGCGACTGTCATCTGGTATGGTGACATCAATAATCCAAACTTTTTTCTTTTCCACAATCGAGATATCTGGTGTATTGTGTTCCAAAATTTTGTCAGTCTGGATTTGAAAGTCCCACAGTACATTTGTGTGTTCATTTTCCACTGCTTTTGCAGGTTTATGATCCCACCAGTTCTTTACTACTGGCAAATGGTACTTGTGACATAAGTTCCAATTAATCATTTGGGCCACAGAGTTGTGCCTCTGTTTGTAGTCTCTTTGTAATTGTAGTAGTAGTAGTAGTAGATGCTGTTGTTGTTATTATTATTATTATTATTATTGGTTGAAGCCTCTATTATCAAAATGCATGCTATTATAAATGTAATTTTTTTATGTTTCCAGGACAAAACCAACATTTTTTCAGTTATGAATTCAACAAACCAGACTCAAAGCGACGAGAGCAATTTCATACAGATACTAGTAACTGCGAAAGCAGTCCTGTATTTTGTTAATTTCATCTTCATTACTGCCATGGGTATATTAATAATAAAGACTGTGAGACAGAACTCCAGCATGAAGAAAGAAATTAGACACATTCTCCTATGCCATCATCTCCTCTGCTCTTCATTATCCTGTTGCTTTGGCACAATGTTGAATGCAGTGCAGAATGCCAAAGTGCAGACATTTTGGATGTGGATAATCTTTGGAGTTCAAACAGCAGCTGGAGAATCAGTTCTCATAACTTTGGCTCTCATGGCCCTTAACACTTGCCTTGCAGTCTGCAAGCCTTTGAGATACTTTGCGTTGGTGCATTCACTGAAAAACAAAGTTATTGTCTCCATTTGGGTTGGGACAATGCTCAAAGCTTTATGCTTGATAATGATTGAACGTACGGAGAATAATCCAATGAACATATACAAAGCAGAGGCGTCTTGCCCAACTCTCCTGGGTGGTAAATTTGCTACAATATCTGGAATTGTTCTAATGTCACTTCTTGGAGCCACCATAACAATAAGTTACTTCTTCCTGTACAGAGAAGGAAAGATCACCGGACATTTTAACCATTCTAATAAGAAAGCTAGAAAAACAATCATTATTCATGTTTTACAAATGAGCTTTCATATCCTTCCCCCTTTAATCATCACAGCTGTTGGAAAAGGAACAAAACACACAAGCATAAAATTTGGTGCTTTTGTTGTTTTCTGCTTTGCACAAAGCTTCAGCCCTATAGTTTATGGGCTGCGTAACAAAGAACTGAAGGACAAAATATGTATCAGACAGGAAAGAAGTCAATATAGTAACTATTTGGTCAACAACAATACCATCCCACCAGAGGTTTCGATCACCGAATGTTCAGCAGACAGAAATGCCATTGCTCAGAGTACTACAGAAGGGCCTCCAAGGCAATGAATGCTACGTCTGTTCTTCAAGGTCCCTGGGTTTCTAAATAATGTATCTCAATGAAAAATTTTGGAAAAACAAACCAAAACTGTATAAGAACATAAGAACATAAGAAGAGCCATGCTGAATCGGGCCTCAGCCCATCTAGTCCAGCATTCTGTGTCACACAGTGGTCCCCCACAACCAGTACCCGGGGAAAATCCTGCCTGCCTCCATCAACACAGAGGTGGCACTTGGATGTCCATTTCAGTAGCTACTGATTCCCTTGGTATCCATGAATCTGTCTAATCCTGCCTTGAAGCTGTCCAGGCTGACAGCTGTCACAACCTCCTCTGGAAGTGAGTTCCATAACCCAATGACCCTCTGGGTGAAGAAATATTTCCCTTTATTAGTCCTAACTTTCCTACCTTGGAGCTTTAGGGAGTGCCCCTAGTCCTAGTATTGTGTGACAGAGAAAATAATTTTCTTTATTCACCTTTTCTATCCCATGCATGATTTTATACACTTCGATCAAGTCACCTCTTAAACGCCGTCTTTCAAGGCTGAAAAGACCAAGGCGTTGCAACCTGGTTTCATATGGGAGCTGCTCCATCCCTTGGATCATATTTGTTGCCCTTCTTTGTACCTTTTCCAGTTCCGTTATATCCTTCTTGAGGTGCGGTGACCAGAATTGTACACAGTACTCCAGATGTGGCCTCACCATAGATTTGTAGAGAGGCAATACAACATTTGCCGACCTATTTTCGATTCCCTTCCTGATCATGCCAAGCATAGAATTTGCTTTTTCACTGCTGCAGCGCACTGGGTTGACACCTTCATTGAGCTGTCCACCAAAACCCCAAGATCCCTTTCCTGGTTTGTCTCAGAAAGCTTTGATCCCATCAGTTGATAAGTGTATTTGGGGTTCTTTTCCCGATGTGCATGACTTTACACTTGTTTAGGTTAAAATGCATTTGCCACTTTGTTGCCCATTCACTCAATTTCGAGAGATCTTTCTGGAGCTCTTTACAGTCAGTTTCATTTTTAACTACCCTGAACAGTTTAGTGTCATCTGCAAACTTTGCTACCTCACAATTTACATCTACATCCAGATCGTTTATGAATAAATTAAAAGTAACGGTCCTAAAACTGAACCTTGGGGTACGCCACTTCTCACCTCTTTCCACCCAGAGAAGTGTCCATTTATTACCACCCTTTGTTTCCTACAGTTTAGCCAGGTTCCAATCCAGGACAAGACCTGTCCCCTGATTCCATGGCTGAAGAGCTTATTTAGGAGCCTTTGGTGAGGGACTTTGTCAAAAGCCTTTTGAAAGTCAAGGTAAACAATATCGACTGGGTCCCCTTTATCTATGTGTTTATTTACACCCTCAAAGAATTCTATCAAGTTAGTAAGACATGATTTGCCTTTGCAGAAACCATGTTGATTTTCCTTCAGCAATGCCTGTTCTTCTATGTGCTTAGTAATTTTTTCTTTAATAATGGTTTCCATCACTTTGCCTGGAACTGAGGTTAGACTAACTGGCCTATAATTTCCTGGATCACCCCTGGATCCTTTCTTGAAGATCGGAGTTACATTTGCCTCCTTCCAGTCCTCGGGTACAGTGCCTGATCTTAGAGAAAGGTTATATATTTTGGCTAGAATTTCAGCAATTTCACACTTGAGTTCCTTAAGAACTCTGGGGTGGATGCCATCTGGCCCTGGTGATTTGTTGACATTTAGTTTAGTAAGGCATGTGAGAACATCTTCCTTGTTTATCTCTATCTGGTTTAATTCATTTAATTCCCTCCCTGAAAAAACTGACTCAGCTGCAGGCATATGTTGTCTGTCCTCCTGTGTGAAAACGGAGGCAAAGAAGTCGTTTAGCCGCTCAGCAATCTCCTTGTCTTCACTTATCGTCCCTTTCTTACCATTTTTCGTCAAGTGGCCCAACTGCTTTTGTCGTTGGGTTCCTGCTTCTGATGTACTTAAAGAAGTTTTTGCTATTTTTTTAATGTTCTTAGCTATATGTGCCTCAAAATCTCTCTTGGCTTTCCTGACGGTTGCTTTGCATTTAGTTTGCCAGAGCTTGTGTTCCTTTCTGTTCTCCTCAGTAGGAAGAGCCTTCCATTTCTTAAATGAGTTTTTCTTCTTTCCAATCACATCTTTTACTTCATTTGTAAGCCATACTGATGTCCTCTTGGACTTTCCCGGCCTCTTTCTTATTTTAGGAATGCATTTTAGTTCGGCTTGTTTTATAGTATTTTTAAACAGTTTCCAAGCATTTTGGAGGGATTTGATTTTTTTACTGTTCCTTTTAGTTTGTTCTTTACTATTTTTCTCATTTTGGTGAAATTCCTTTGTGAAAATTTAAGGTCTCTGTGTTAGTTTTCACTGACAGTTTGCTATCAAACTTAAGTTGAAGGTTATTGTGTTGTGGTCACTGGTACCTATGGGCTCAGTTACAAGGACATCTTGAACGAGATCTTGTTCATTTGTTAGCACCAAGTCCAGGATCCCCTTTCCCTGGTTGGTTCCATGACCATCTGCTCAAGGGAATAATCAGCTAGCATGTCGAGGAACCTTGTCTCTCTTTCATGCGTAGAACAAGAATTTAGCCAATCTATTCGGGGATAGTTGAAGTCCCCCATTATGACTAATTTATTGCTTTTGAGGCCTGTTTAATTTCATTTTCCAGATAGCAGTCTGCCTCTGGAGTTTGGTTGGGAGGGCGATAGCAGATCCCTAATGCTAGATTAGTTTTTTGTCCTGGGACTTTTATCCACAATGTTTCTGTAAGTGGGTTTGAATTTTCTTGAAATTCTAATTCATGAGATTCTAGCTCTTCATTTATGTACAAGGCCACACCGCCACCGTTTTCCCTCTCCTGTCTTTCCTGTACAGTTTATAACCTGGAATTTTTTGTGTACCAATTGTTTTCCTCTGTCCACCAGGTTTCTGTTATGCCAATAATATCAATATTTTTTTCTTTTGCCAAACATTCCAACTCCCCTATTTTTGTTCGAAGGCTTCTAGCGTTTGCGTACAGACATGTGCTGCAAGCAGCAAGCAGCAAGCAGTAGTTTGGCTCTTGTGACTGAGTACACCAGCTTCTTTACGCAGAGTTGAAATCTTCAGCGCCATATTCCCTACCTTAAAAGAATACCAATGACATTATGTAACACGATTTTTCTTCCTGGTTGATAAATGTCAGTTCTTAATTGGTTCTATCTTAAAAACATGGACAAATTGTATTAAACTGGAAAAAATGTTGTTTTGGTGGGACATCCTGCAGCACATTTTGCTATAGTTTTTCAATGAATATTTCATAGTGTCTCAACCAATTCAACATAGTTTTTGCATAGCCTAGAGCAGTGTTTCCCAACCGCTGTGACGCGGCACAGTAGGATGCCGTGACAGACCTCCTGCTGTGCCGCGAGAAAAGCTCTCTGCCCCCCTTCCTTCCCTCCTCCTCCTGCCGAACTCCTGCTGCTTGGGGGAGGAGGAGGAAGGGCCGGGGGCGGCGAAGAAAAAGAAGAAGGGGCCGGGGGGCTGCCTCCTTCCGCCGTTTCCCCAGCCAGCCTCCAATCCGCCATGACTCCCGTCATTACTCTCGCCCCTCGCTCGCTGAAGCTGCGAGGAGGAGGAAGCCGGGGGAGGGGGCAGGGCATGGTGCGGCCTGGCTCTGCCCCCTCCCCAGCTTCTGCTCTCTCACAGCTTCTCCAGCCTTGAGGTGACAGTGCCAAGCCAGCATTGTGCTGGCTCCGCCACCACTGGCTTGGCATTGCCACCACTGGCTTGGCATTGCCCCCTCAAGGCTGGAGAAGCTGTGGGAGAGCTGAAGCCGGGAGGAGGGGGCAGGGCATGGCATGGCCTGGCTTCGCCCCCTCCCCCAGGCTTCCGCTCTCCCACAGCTTCTCCAGCCTTGAGGGGACAGTGCCAAGCCAACATTGTGCTGGCTCTGCCACCACTGGCTTGGCATTGCCACCACTGGCTTGGCATTGCCCCTTCAAGGCTGGAGAAGCTGTGGGAGAACTGAAGCTGGGGGGAGGGGGCGGGGCATGGCCTGGCTCCGCCCCCCCCCTGGCTTCCACTCTCCCACAGCTTCTCCAGCCTTGAGGGGACAGTGCCAAGCCACCATTGTGCTGGCTCTGCCACCGCTGGCTTGGCATTGCCCCCTCAAAGCTGGAGAAGCTGTGGAAGAGCTGAGGCTGAGGGAGGGGGCGGGGCATGGCGTGGCCTGGCTCCTCCCCCTCCCCGGCTTTGGCACTTCCAGCAGCTGCTCCCAGCAGGCCACCATCCCCCAGCCGTTCTTTACTGTGTTAGTGTCATTTTGTGTCATTTTGGTTGGTGGTGTGCCCCCAGATTTTTTTTATGTTAAAAGTGTGCCGCGGCTCAAAAAAGGTTGGGAAACACTGGCCTAGAGAAGGGTTAACATCCCTGTGGTGTTTGTTTTGCTGTCTGTGGCCCTGGTCAGTAGATTTCACCTCACTTTCTGTCCCCTATGATAATTGGATTTTGAAAATTTCAGCTTATTGGGGAAATGAGGATTGGTGATAAAGCTTCAATGGAGACACCCTTTCCCCATGATAACTCTTTCAGGAGGGAATTTCCCTTCCTAGAGGCAGATTTCTTCCTGTTGTCTCACCCCCATTCTTAACTTTGAGTTGGATCTAAGGCGGATGTTTGCAATTTGAGGACTGCCTGTTCTTGAATAGCATCTCTTAGCCTCAACAGATTAAGAGAGACTCTGTGGTGCTGGTGGAAGAAGTGGGACATAAAGGGACACTGTATCAGCTTAACTTAATAGCAGCCACTACAGAGTACTGTAGTCATTGCACCCACTACAGTAATATTCATACAGCTCTCCACATTTGCAGATTAACTTTTGCAGGTTTAATTATTTATAGATTTGATTATTCAGGTCTAGGGACCAGCATAATTTTATAATCAAATTCTATCAGAAATTGACCACAGAATCATGCTGGAGGACTCAAAAGTTTCCTAGAAAGAAAACTTCTCTAGGCATTTTTGGCCATCCAATGCAATTCTAGTTGAAGCTGGCCATTGAGTTGTGCTGGAGGCCCTTAGAGATTTCTAGAGGGGTGTTCTCTTATGTTAAAAAACCCAGTGGTTAAAGTTCACATTTTTTCCATTTTTCTACAAGTTCCCGGTCCCTAACCACAGCAAATGTGGAGGATCTTCTTTGTGTTTATTTCAAGTATTTGAGTAGGATATCCATGCTGTTTCCACATTTGTTTGCAGATACAATTTTGTAAAGTCAACACAAACATTCGTTTGCCTTTCATTCCAAAGAAACATTCAAATATTATGGAATTTTCCATAATATCTACATTTTTGCCAGTATTTAAACCTAGTCCATTGTTTACACTTTTGTACACAATATTCCCTAAAGCACATATTTTTATAACTTTGTATAATAAACAGCATCAAACACTTCAGAAAAATTTGAAAAATGCTGAATCCTCATTTTCCAGTTTACACGTTAGTTTTGGAAACTGAAATAAATCAGCTCATATTAAAAAGGTAAACCAATAGAATTTCATATTCATGTCTAGTGCTAGGCCATGCATTTTAACAATCAGAATGTGCACGAAAATGTCCACCAATTAAATGACTGATTTTTCAAAAAATTGTGGCAGTCAATGGTCTCCTTCTTCCTTGTCATGCCCCTGCAATGTCCAGGAGTTCTCATGGGCCTCTGCAAGCACCAGATCTCATGAGATGTTATAAGCCAAAAAGGGTCAGCTCTGGTTGGTTCTTCGATGGGCGACTGCCAACAAACACAAGATTCTGTAAAGTAGATTATAGGGCTTTCCAAATTATGCCTTAGGTAAAAGTGAATTAATGTGGAGGAAACTGGGTTTTCCCAGTTTGCTCCGCATTAAACACCTGGAAAGATCCAGAACTTAAGCTAAGGCACTTATCTTTACAGGTGCTGGACCTATGGCAATTGACCTCCAGAATTGTTTCCTGGAGCCCAAAGGAGTGGGAGGGCGTCCCCATCCCCTCCAGCTCCCCATTTCCTCCCAAAAACTTACTGGAGGGCCACGTCAGGAGGTGGTAGGGAGAAAGGATTTTACTTTTGTGTGTCAGGAGAAGTGTGCCGGGGGTCAATGCTGTTGATAGGCAACTCCAGTAAGTTTGGGGGGGTAGGGGTCTAGAGAGGGGCTGGATGCCATCCTGGGTCAACCTTTAGTTAACCCGGGATGGCATCTAGCTTCACCTCAAGGGAAAGCCTGGGGTTTGGGTTGGGGGTGGGGACAGAAACTGGGAGGAAGTGGGTTATTTTAACACGCTTCCTCCTGAATTTTAGAGGAGTGTAGAGGGGCCCTATGAGACCTGTCAAAACTACATCTGATTATTCCTTGCTTTAGAAAGCTCTGAAATTACTGAGTTATCATAAGTCCATGGGTGATCTGAAGGCCTATGCACAATCAAATACACACACACACACACACACAAATACTGTTATAGCTGTTATGCCCCTCTTTGTCACCAGAGGGCTCTGAAACACTTTGCAAGCAAAGTAAAATAAAAAACATGAGTTTGTGCATGAAACTCATTTAGATTTCAGACATGATAGTGCAAAAAGAGTGTGTGTTAATTTTTCTTCTGCAGGACAAATAGTCTGGAAAGAACGAGAGTCTGCATGGGAGCAGTTCACTGAAATTCTTCTGTAGAAGATACTTCAAACAGTTGTTTATAGGTGTGTATCTAGTTGTGGGAGAGCTTGGAAAGTATATTTTAAAAGTAATTCATTAAGTTGTAGGTATGAGGTACCAGAAGGTGGCTAGCTACCAGTGTAGGAATTTCTTTAAAAGTCATTCTTTCTTATTTCTCAAAAATGACTAGGGGCTTGTCTGTATGAGCTTACTAACCCATACTCATTGTATAGTAGATTCTGTCTCTCCATGATGCCCTGCCACTTCTGGTAGTTATTACAGGGTAAACTGGGTCAACTTGTGGGATGCTCTGGAGTTTGCCTAAAACCCTAAAGCAACCCCTCAGCTTAGGTACAGCATGGACAGCAGGACTGGGTCCTATTCGGACCAGCCCACTCCACACAATCCTCTACTGCCATACTCTTCCCCCCTGCATGCATCAATGCAGAGAAAGTGGAACACTTTGGATCTGTGTCACCGCAGTCACCCCCTCCTGGATGGCTACAGACTCCGTGAGAGCTCCTCGCCATTACAGCCAGCACATGTTGACATCTGCAGGCACCTACATGACCAGAAAGGAGGGAGATTGTTGCGTAAAGGCTGGCTTTGCTATGATCCAGGGCCAGACCTTTGTGATGTCAGCACAGAGTGTTCTCAACAGCCAGGAGCTCTCTCTGTGGCCATCTGGGAGGAACACCAAAGACATGGATAGTAAGGTGACAATCCAATTGGGTTGATATGCTCTCTCAACCCAGCAGGACCATCTGGACTCCAACCTGTTGCCACCATTGGTTGAAGATGCCGTGTGGGCCTCGTTGGGACATGTATAGATGTGGCCTAAGAAATTCACCATTTACTTACTTATTAAGTTTTCCACCACAGGAATAAAACAATCACCAAAATAACTATACAGTGTTCCCTCACTTATTGCTGGGGTTAGGTTCCAGGACCTCCCGCAATAAGTGAAAAACCACGATATAGGGACGCTCTATTTATTTTAATATTTATACATTATTTTAGTAATTATACACTATATTAAGTCTTCATAAACTTAAAATAAAGTGAAGGAAAGGAAGGAAAAGCCCTTCAAGGCTGGAAGGAAGGAGGACTGAGGAGGTAAAGTGCCTCGGAGAGCCAGCGGTGGCAAAACCCCACAAAACAGTGAAAATACCATGATATATATTTTAAATTAATATTTTTTGAAATCCGGAAAACAGTGAGTCCGCAATAAGCGAACTGTGAAGTAGCAAAGGAACACTGTAGTTTGCATTTTTAAAAATGAATCTGGAATCTTAACTGGAGAATTTCAGTTCTGTCTCTTTAATGGTAATTCGAGCTATCAAGTATCATTTTGAACAAGATGCTAGTGGTGTCTACCGCCCATGACTTGTGTTCTGAGAAGCTACATATCTTGACAGGTGCACTGAATTTATTTTCTGTAGCCATCAACCTCCAGGCCTGCCAAATGGGTTTCGGGACATCTGTTATGGCAACAGAATCACAGTCTATGTGACAGCTCTGACTAAGAGGTGTTAGGCTTATTTTAATGAATATGTTAATACTCCACAAAAATCAGGCTAGATTAGAATATTTTATTTGATTGCTTTGAAAAGACCAGGGAGAGTAAAAAGCCTGGTTATATACCACCTTGCATTTCTCAGTGATGTGCAAATAACTGGCAATGTGATGATTGGAAATAGTTCTGAGTGAATAAATTTGTTCCACCCTTGAAGAGAATGACAGCTTGTGAAGAATATAGTGCATTTTCTTAACCTGGAATTCATATTTCTAAAACACCCATCATTAAACCCAATTTGAGTACTAAACTTACTTGGTAGAAAAATATATAGTTAGTTAAAGGCAGAACAGTAAAAAAATTCATTTAGAAAACATGATGGAGGGCATATGCATTCATCTGCTCTTTTAAGTCATATAGTTTAATTGATTTTGTTGGGAGTATTGTGGCTAACAGGAACTAATTGTGGCCTTTTGTTGAATATAATTATTGCAAATTTGTGTCACTTCTGAGGAGTTCACCATTTCTGTGCATGACATGCATCCACAGAAGGTGACTCCTGCCCTGAGTGGCACTGCGTGCAACCTCACCTGCAGAGTGATTCTCTGGACCCAGAGGCATGTGACCAGTACTACCCCATTGCTAACATCCCCTTTTGGGTCAAGGTGCTTGAGAATGTGGTGTTTGGGCAACTGCAGCAGCCATTCTTTGAGGAAACAGATCATCTTGATCCATTTCAGCCTGACTTCAGGCCAGGGGTCAGTGCTGAAATGGGTTACTCAGGGCGAAAATCAGGGGGAATGCTGCCCTGTTGATCTTCCTGGATCTCTCAGCAGTTTTCAATATAATTGATCAGTCAATACAGAAATATACCATCAGATGAGAGGAGGAGGTACTTCCTTACAGTAGTTCTGTTTTACCCTAGTGTATGTGGGGATGTGGGCCGCTGGTCTTACACATATACACAAATGAAGGCACAATAGTTCTGGTAAGAAAATGCCACAACTTTATTTGGTTTTAGCTGACAAAGTCTGGCCCTGACAGGGTCTGGTTTCTGTGCTCAGTTGGCCCATCTCCCAGCCACCATTGCCTTATATCTGGGTGGATCCTGATTAACAGTTATGGCTGTCTGAGTCAATCTGCTGAGTAACCCAGGCATGATTTGGCTCAGGCCCAAGATTCCTGGTGCTGTCTGTGTCCGCCCCCACCTGGGCAGTACCCATCAATACCACACACCCACGTTGGGTTCCCCACGTAGAAACCCCATATTTACCAATGGCCGCCTGCACTGTGACATTTATCCCTGATCCAAGACCTACCGTATGCAACTTCCCAACTCAAGGTGTGACAAAACAGAATAATTATACAAGGAGAGGTAGGTGTGTGTGTGTGTGTGGGGTGTGTGTGAAACATCCACCCTGGTCCCATCACTGAGGCTTCTTAAATGTCCATACCAACTGACCAAGTTAGCTGATTAGTTTCCAGCGAGCACAAGGATGCCATTGGCTCTTGGCAACAGTCCTAGGGCTCACCATGTGCTCCCAGGTCCTCTCCACCTCCAACATTGGGAACAAAAGTTTCCCAGCTAGCCTGGAACTGTCTTTGTGATGAGCCAGTTCTTGAGAGCAGTGGTAGAGGATTCATATCCAGCCTCAATGTGATTGGTTTGTGAGATACCACAGGTTTCTATCTTGTCCCGTATACTGTCCAACATCTATATGAAGCAATTGGGGGGATCATGGGATTTGTATTTTAGATAGGAACTATTCAAATTCTGAGCCAGAGAACTCTGGTTCCTAGCTAGACCAGAAATTCCAGAACACCATAGGATGAAGCTAAGACCATTATAATAGAATCACAGTACTCCAACTGTTTAGTGTGAAAGTTCTTGCCCAGTTTACCTGTCCGAACGTATCTCCTCCTATGAACCATCTCAGAGTCTAAGATCGTCTGGGGAGGCCCTGCTCTTGGTCCTGCCTTGCTCACAGGCGCAATTGGCGGGTATGAAAGACAGTGAAGAAGATGAACTTTATTTTTCTGCCTCACCTCCATCTCCCCGAAGGGACTCGGGGCAGCTTATATGGGGCCAAGCCCAAAGCAAAATACAATTAAAAACAAACAATAGCAATTCAAAACAGCATAAACAGCATTACAAGGATAATAACAGCATCAAAAGCAACACCAGACTACTTTTGGAGGGGGAAGAGTACCACTATGCAAACTGATTAAAGAATAAGGTGGTTCAATACGGTGGATAGAAACGTATAATCGCATAGGAAATAGAATGGAAACAGAGCAATTTAATAGGATCGATTTAACCTAATTTAAAGATATATATAGTAATGTAATATAGAAATTCAGAATCAGGTCATGATTCAGGTCATATAAGTCATTTGTCATAGGAGTCTTCAGTCGAATGCACAATGAAACATCCATGTCTTTAATTTCTTACAAAATGTGGATAGGGAGGGTGCCAGCCTAATCTCCCTGGGGAGAGAGTTCCAAAGATGAGGGGCCACCACCAAGAATGCCTTCTCTCTCATCCCCACCAACCGCGCCTGAGATAGGGGTGGGAGCGAGAGAAGAGCATCCCCGGAAGATCTTAAGGTTCATGTGGGTTCATAGGGGAGGAGGCGGTCACGCAGATAGGCAGGTCCTAAACTGTTTAGAGCTTTATAGGTAAGAACCCGCACCTTGAATTGGGACTGGAAACTTATCGGCAGCCAGTGGAGCTGTTTAAACAGGGGGGTTGACTGCTCCCTGTAACTTGGTCCAGTTAACAATCTGGCTGCCGACCTTTGCACCAACTGTAGTTTCCAGACTGTCTTCAAGGGCAGCCCTACATAAAGTGCATGACAGTAGTCCAATTTTGAGGTAACTAAGGCATGGACCACCATGGTCAAGTCAGACTTCTCGAGGTGTGGTCGCAGCTGGCCATCGCCGACACCTGAGCAACAAGTGTGAGCACTGAATCCAGGAGGACCCCCAAACTGCGGACCTGTGTCTTCAAGGGGAGTGTAACCCCGTCAAACACAGGTTGCCATCCTATACCCCATTTGGCTGAGTGACTGACCTGGAGGACCTCTGTCTTATCAGGATTCAATTTCAGCCTGTTCGCCCTCATCCAGCCCATCACAGCTGCCAAGCACTGGTCTGGGACCCAAGGGGCTTCCTTTGATTTTGGTGGAAAGGAGTAGTAGAGTTGCATGTCATCTGCATAGAGATGACAACAGAATCCAAAACTCCGCCCAGCGGTTTCATGTAGATATTAGAAAGCAAGGGGGGAATAGAACCTTGCGGGACCCCACAGGTCAAAGGTCAAGGGTCTGAGCAGGTATCCCCCAGCTTCACCAACTGGGTGCGGCCCTCCAGAAAGGAATGGAGCCACTGCAATGCAGTTCCCTCAAGACCCATTCCGGAGAGCCGTCCCAGAAGGATACCATGATCGATGGTATCGAAAGCCGCTGAGATGTCCAAGGGAACCAACAAGGTCACACTCCCCCTGCCAAGTTCTCTGCGGAGGTCATCCACCAAGGCAACCAAAGTCATCTCGGTACCGTGACCAGGCCTGAAACCAGACTGCCATGGGTCCAGAAAATCAATTTTGTTCAGGAATCCCTGGAGCTGAGAAGCAACCACTCACTCCAGAACCTTGCCCAAAGAAGGGAGATTTGAGATTGGCCGATAGTTGTTCAAAATTGACGAATCAAGAGAAGCCTTTTTGAAGAACAGTCTCATGACTGTCTGTTTTAGGCATGGTGGAATTTTCCCTTGCTCCAATGAAGCATTTATTATTTTTGACAACCAATTGGCCAACCCTTCGGAGAACCAAGGAGTTGGATTGATTATGCGCAGCAAGAGGGGACGTTCAGGGGCGATCATGTCTAACGCCCTGGCGATCTTGGTATTATAGAGATCCACCAAGATTCGACAGGATCACCAGCTATCATGACAGATAGATCCCCAAGAGACATCAGGAGTCCTTCTAGATCCATAAGTCTCCTGGGTTGGACCATCTTAATCGGTGCCTTCTCAGTGGTGGCCCCCTAGCTGCGGAATTCCCTCCCCAGGGACATCAGATTGGCCCCCTCCCTTCTGACCTTCCATAAGAAAGAAAAAACACCTGGCTTTGTGACCAAGAGTTTGGAGAACTTGAGAAACAGAAAGTTATGGAATTGATGTGCACTGACTAACTGGAACGGCCGGACTACGTTTAAGGATCATGTGATTAACTGCTAATGTATTGTTTTATATGTTTTAAAATTGTTTTAATGTACTTACAACTCTGTTTATATATCTGTAATTGTACATATCCTATGGCTTTGTATGGTTGCCTACTTGTAAGCCACCTTGAGTCCCCTCTGGGGTAGAGAAAGGTAGGGTAGAAATGCCGTAAATAAAATAAATAAATGAACTCTAGTGCAGCCCTGGGCAAACTTTGGCCCTCCAGGTGTTTTGGACTTCAACTTCCGCAATTCCTAACAGCTTACCTGGAGGGACCAAGTTTGCCCATGCATGCTCTAGTGTATTGTCACCAGTTGGAGTATTAAATCATTATCCTTCATGTGAGCTGTGAAAGTAGGCAATAGTCTGTCCTAGTACAGTAATTAAGTCTAGCCATTCATTTCTCTTTAATGCAAGGTGAATCTATCTCACAGTACACTGCAGTGCACACTATATTGTACTTTATAGCTTTCACTGACAGAAAACATTACCACAAATGAACACAAGAAACTATCACTTCTTAACAAATTATAAAGCACGAGGGGAAAATATGAGGCGTTATAAAAATTGTAACACACACTTTACCTGTAAAAGTAGAAGTGGAAAACTGGTTTTGGTTCCAGGCCCATATTTTCACCTCTTTGATCCAAAATCAGTCAGATTAGGGGCACCCATGAGTGTGATGCTGTAGCCATAGCCCTAACAGGCCCTTTTGTTAGAGTGATGGCTTTTCTTTTACCTGCATGAGATCCTTTGTCATGCTGAACTGGAATCAAGTTGGATTCAATGGCTAGAAGCTCCTCTTCCCTGCATTACAACAACCTATTGCTACCAACACCTTACCAAGAGCTACCACCCATCTGCAGATTATTTCATTTTTAACATATTCCATTCCAATGCCCCAGTTCTTTGTGGCATCTCCTTTGTTTATTGATTTGTCAATGCCTCTGTTCTTATTCTGACCTTTTCCTGACAATCCACATCTCCCTCTAAAGTGAATTGCTTCCCGCACTCACTACATTCCAGTAACATCCTGAATTACCACAGTATTCATATCTATTTATGATCTAATCACAGGGTTGATGCATCCCAATACAGAACCATCTGAACTACTCATTTCTGTAAGTACATTCACAACTCAAATATCCCAGACTTAGGAGTAACTTTGCTTATTTTATGGGTGTGACAGTAAAAGTGATCTTGATAGAAAGCAGGAAATAAATATTTTAATAAATGTATTTATTTATTTAAACAAACAAATGACCTGTTCCAGGGATCACATGATGTATGACCGAATTTGCAGCAGAAACATTCCAGCTGTTCATCCAATACCTTATGAATATCATTCTATCCTATGCCTATGTTCATTATTGCCATACCAATGCTCCTTCTTGTTATGTATCTTCAGGTTGACTCCATTATCTTCACAATTTCTTCAGATGAGGCTTACCATTGTCTTTTTCTTCTAAGACTGAAGGAGTATTACTGGCTTAAAGGCACCCAGTGAGTTTCCATGACTGTTAGGAATTCAAGCTTTTGTCTCCCAGAGTCCTAGTCCAACACTCATATGCAAGCTCCGTTAAATAGTTATATGTCTATAACCATTACATTGTTACTGGGAAGGGTGAGGAATAAACAGACAGATAGATCGATATAAACTTTAAATATCTTTTATTTACTTCCAGAAGTGGATACAATTTGTGTTCATAATATTGATTCTCCTGCAAACCAAGTTATTATTTCACCATTTGTCGAAGATACAATGGTACTTATGGGTGGTGAGTGGATCAGAGAGAAAGAGATATGAATATGTGGCTTTCGTTGCTGCAAATATACAACAGTGCAGTCATGCATTTGTATAAGCACATGTCAACCTTATTATTCTGATGAGATTATAAAATACTAATTCATTCCTGTCATCTGAAATTTTGTCATGGAACGTGATTCCTAGTTTCAAAATATTAACTACAGTACATATATTGCAGTAAAGCTGTGGGTATCGCCATAGTCTCAGGAAAAGAATGCTTGTTTTGCAATAATATGGGTGAGTCATACGTGCCTATGAGCCTAGCCCTTGTAATTTATGAAGTTCCTCTATTGCCATTTGATTGATGCCATGCTTTTGAAAATAGATACTAAATGTTATTAAAATCTTCAATTTGGTGGTTCTTTGATAAGAAAAGCAGGAAAGAAACATCAGAAGTTTAAAAAAAAGACAAAAGATAATCACGGTGTTATACATGTTTACTTGGTTGGAATGTAGCATATTTGCCTGGGAATAAACCCTCTAGTTTCTGAATAGGAACATACTGTATTGAGATGCAATTCACTATTATAAATAGATTATAAAAATGGTATTGTCATTTGGTAAATATTGTGGTTGCCATTCTGTTAGGCACCTATATAGCACTTCATTATTTAAGTGAAATTTTTCTTATATATATATATCCCAAACTACTCGCTCTGTCTACTTAGAACTAAGAAATAAATGTGTTGAAGATGCAGCCATATTTATTGTTGAGGATTCCTTTGGAAAGACAACAATGTGCAGCAAAGCCACGTTTTCATTAAATTAATCGGATGCATAGCATATTATATCAGTGTATAATGTATGGTTACAAGGATTTGCAGAAAACACAAAGAAGTTCCCAGTGAATTAGAAATATTTAAGCTGTTCTGCAAAATCTCATCAGATCTCAATTTGTGTGTTGGTCATGGAAGGAAGAGGATGTAGAGAAGAATGACAGTGGCACATTGGAGAAGGACCATTGTGTAAGCAGGTAGGATTATTTTGGATGTTTCTTTCTCTTTTAACCAACACTTCAGTCTTATGGGAATGCAACCTTGATCAGAGCAAGCTGTTCGATTCCTCCTTAATATCCCTCCTTGGGGAAATGCTGGTGTTGAATAGGAAGCAAAAGGGGTCACATTCAATGCATTTGAAACCATATTTACGCTCTCTTCTGAGTATTACGCCCTTTAATGCAATTTAAATTTCTTTTAGGAATATAGGTGGCTCCCCCCTCACTTCCAAAAAATTCATTTTTATTTTAGTAATTCACTTTCCTTTACATTTTCGTCTAATTCCCACAATTGTCCTCCTTTATCATCCGTATTAAATACTGACAATTTCTTTTATGTAGCGGAACAAAAGAAAACGATTACTTTATCTCAAAAGTAAGAGGAATTGCTGTTACAAGAAAATTCATACATATATGTGTTTACCTCTGTTGTTGGTTAAGGTGAAATTTTGTATTTTAATCGTGGTTTTTTTCACGTGTGGATGGTTAAAACCATACTTCAGTGGCTGCCTCAACCTCCATGATGTCAGAATGAAACTGTGCAACCATAGCTGAGAAAAACCCTCTGAGGGGAAAAACAACAACAACGCAACAGCAAAGAAAGAAAGAAATCCTGCATTTTGTTCCTACCACAAGATGCAAATTTGGAATTCATACTATGGTAGAGCCTGTGCTTTTAGTCTGATTAGACCGACCTTGTTTCATTTTACTGCTCTGACAGTGAGGAACGTACGTGCGCGACTTAAGTCATCTTAGCATTATTTAGGTCACTATGTTTAGGAGCAGTCTGTATGGTCTTTAACTGCTGTGTCTGTCTGTAGAGCAATGCAGGGGATTGCAGCACGACATTTTCTAATAGGCAGTCATCTTGTGAGCGCTTAAGGATGGACTAGCATTTTGTAACGTAATCTGTGTACAGCAAAATAGCTTCCGTTTATGCCTTGCAGATATATTTAGCTCTAACCCTGCTTGTGGTTAAGCATGGTGCAGCACAGATGCAGACAGCTGATTCTGCAGCGAGCCAGACCCTCTGCGCTTGTGATTTCGTCAATATGCTCAGCCTTTTTAGTGTGTGTGTATGTGTGTGTGTGTGTGTGCGCGCCTATATATATATATATATATATATATATATATATGTCCAGTGCAGAATTAGATTTTAAGACATTGTGGTTTGGTCTTAGAAAAGAACAGCAACTCAAGCAAACAGCAGTAAAAGCAAACAGTTCAGAAAATAAAGAAAACACAGCCATAGCATCACATATCTAGGACCTGATACGTACTATATGAAATTTTCTGTCATCAAGAGGATATTTCTGCCAACGGTCTTTTCATCCCTCCCTCCAGCAGGTAAAAGGCGCCTTCTGCTTGTCTTGATAGAAGGAAACAGTCATTCTGCACAAAGCTTTTGTAATATAATCTGAAATCCTTCGGAGAGTATAACTGACGAACACACAGCTTCGCTGAACACAGCACAGTAACAATTCATCTTGCATCATCAGTAGATCACTCCCCCCCCCCTTTGTTCCTTCCCATGCAGTAGCTTTAGGAGCCGGTAGCTGATTTGCAATGTCATTTAACAACATTAATCAGATTCTGATACTACCGTGTTTAAGGTGAGCTGTCCCTTGCTGTCCCTCGTACCCGATATGTGCTGATGTCGTGTCTCTCATCCTGCCGCAAGCCTAAAATGGCAGGCAGGCAGGCAGGTTGAATGCTGCCTGTGCTGTGTGCTTGCGGTAGATAGATACAGAATTCATTATACCATGCCTAGGATTTCTGATGGGAGCATGGAAATGGTCTGTGTGCCATTGCACACAGCGCTGAATGAAGACTTGTGTTTCCTGATGAGCAAAGCTGTTTAAGCAGCCACCTTTAGAATTATATTTCAATTTTTTTAAGGCGGATTACGTTAGTCATTGTATTTTGAAATGAAACCAGTACTAGCTCTATTTTCCTTTTTTCTCTCCAAAAAATACATTAAGGATATAAGCGAACTCTCGCTGCAGGTTTTGACATTCTTCCCACTTGCCTTTACTGCTATTTAAATAATGTATGTTGTATTGTTAATTAATGGCAATATCAAATTAAATCCCTTGAAACTGACATATTTATTATGCAGGGACGTCCAATCTATTTTTAACTCTTACGCAGTACGTGTGCATCTTGTGCATTGGGGCTTTGGTTGCTGAGAGGGTTTTTTTCCCTAGGAAGGGTAGCAGTAGACTAATTTCCAGCAAATGTGACAGGCTGGCCT
Source organism: Anolis apletophallus (assembly GCA_030556195.1). Taxonomy (NCBI): domain Eukaryota; kingdom Metazoa; phylum Chordata; class Lepidosauria; order Squamata; family Anolidae; genus Anolis; species Anolis apletophallus. The sequence goes on along the minus strand of JARBWK010000010.1, from coordinate 45,144,816 downwards.
TTGCGGTGGTCATCTTGGAGCCTTGAACCTACACAGAACGGAAAAGGAAACTCTGGAGCTGCAGCTTAGGAAAACCCACCTTGGATGAGGACAGGTCCTGCTCGCCCCCTCCTTTGCTACGTTCTCTCTTTCCTATTGATAAGTTCAGCTATCTTGATCACAGTCCGTTCAAGCAAGCTGATTTTGAAGATTGCTTCTGAGGGTTTGGGTTATTTTGGGGGACGACCAAGATTTCGGTGTCTTTCCATCGCTTTTAATACAAATGGCTGGCTGGAATACCATGCTAAGACTTCATTAAGGCATATATACAGGTAGGTGGAGAGAATGCATGCCCCCCCCCCCCCCCGATTCTCATTCCATGATACAAAGATAGGAAATTAAAAATAGACATGTATCTAGAGCTATGTTAAACAGGTTTGTTTTATTTAAGGATCCATTATAATTCAGCAGCTGTCCCTATTGATTTGACAGTAGATCTTGCCTATATTTTTTCAACCTCTATTGTGAACTTAAAAATGCTCTGTCTGCTAGGAAACCAAGGCGTGGCACCGCTTATTCCACAAAGAATATTTTTAAAAGCCTAATGTACATATTTGATGCAAAATGCGAAAATGAAAAAGAGGCTGTTTGATAAGACGCAAAATTGGAAAATATGGATATGGCTATAAAAATATTAAAATTTTGTCATAGGAAGCGGTCTTTTGCCGCTGATTATACAAAATTATTTAACCTTCGCCATCCTCTTATACAGATTGCTGACATTAAGTAAGTATGTATTTGATTAGAGAAGAGGAAAGAGATTAAAACGTCAAGTATTTAAAAGAAAGGAACACCTAAAAGTATCCTTGTCACCTTGAACTGAATATGAATAAGGATACGGCTTATGAAAACTAGACATGTATCAATACAACACTCTAAATGCAAGGGTTTTTATTTTTAAAAAATCATTATTGCATAGTACTGTATTTTTTTCATATGAACGTTGGGCCAAAGCCTGTTTCCTTGGCAACCAAATCATATTAAAGGATGCAGTGACAAGGATGCAAAGGTACTTATTAATTCCACATTGCAAACGATCTCAAGTTACGTTTCTGGGTAACAATATCTCCTTGTGAGATTTCAGCATTGTGCGTAGCTGAAACCTCTTTCTCTCCAGTAATGTGACTATATATCTTTATCACCAATTTAATCCTGCTGCATGTCATAGTTCATAGTGACATACACATAATATATGTGTATTCGGAACAGTAATTTAAAAAAATTGTACAAGTATAATTAAAAAGTAAGGACAATTGGAAATATTAATGTTTTTAAACCTTTAATTCAACCATTGTTTCATTCAACAGTAATTGGTAATTGTAGCAGATGGAATCGGACAAAACGACTAGCAAAGCCAACCTGAATGTCTATTAAACTGAGATGGGGAGAGGGAGGAGATGATCAAATTTACGTTTTCTTGCAGCACTAATGCAAGTTCAAAATATGACATTTAGTCGAAAGCAGCTCACCAGACATTTCTAATACTACCTACAGGAATCAGACCTTGGGATAAAAGGTATAATTTAATGTCTTGCTCAACATTCGTTCACATTTCAGATGGTTTCTTAAAACATGGTTTCTTCCCCTGCAGTAGGATGACGTCTCCCTACCAAGCTATTTTGCAGCAGGGAAGCCATTTTCTTTTCACATTCTCGACTTAAAAAGGAGTCGAGACAAAATATGGATCACAATCAGCAATAGATCCATAGGCTCAATGCAAAAATAAAAACAAAAGAACAAATGTCTTGGCCATTTGTATTACTGGAACAATGCTGCTACTCTCTGTATTTTTTCATACCTGCAGCTAACCCGTTCACTAAAATGTGTCACACAAATACAGTATATATGTCATAGAATAATAAAAGGTGATGTTTAAATATAAATTCAGTAAAAAATGAAGTTTTCTCATTGCAATTTTAGTTATGTTCCTTCAAGTGCTATTTTCCAGTGCAGGAAACAAACAGTACTAATAATAATAGTATTGATTTCATTACTTGCAGTTAAGTAATCATTATTTATTTTTGGAAATACATTTTAAAGGTTAGCTTCTTGGTGCTATCATGAACATTATTATTTTTTACACAAGGAATTTTTGTAAGTGTTTTATAACAATAGTGCTGAAGGTTTTAAGTTATTTTATTAATGGTTTCAACAGGATTGGAGGGAAACAAAAACTTACAAAATATTTGCCTTATGTTTCCATCAATATATTTCACTAGGACTGGTTCTGACCCAAACAAAGGAACATATATATATATATATATCTTGTATTTGTGGATCCTATGCTATAAGAATTTTTTTGTGCATGCTATTGTTTTCATTCTCAAAGTGTTCCCAATTTAAATATTGTACACAATTGGTGAAAGATGTGTGGCACAGTTCACGATAATAAAAAAAAAGCATTTCCTTTGGCTATAAAGTTTGGAACTGCAGATCTTCATATCCAAAGTCCTCCCAGCCAGTGGCCATCAAATTATCCTTCCGTTCATTGGCAGCCATTTTGGCATATGAAAATTAATAGCACTTTTTTGGGGGGGGGGGGGAACCATTAGAACCCATTCTTTTACTCTACATGGCTAAAGAAACACAACAGATTTTCAAATGACTATTAGAAGAAGAAAAAGGTAAGAGTAGCTGCTTAGGCTGTATTCTTTAGAGCAGTGGTTGCCAACCTTTTTTTGTCCATGACCACCTGATCAGGGACCACTTTGACCAGGGGCCACTCTCCAATATTAGTACCAAAAGGGTTACAAATCAGTATTTGCTCAATTTTAGCTTCGGTTTGGTTATATGGAGGTGCCGATTCAGAAAACTGCATTGGATAGACCCCATCAGGTCTAGTTTCTGATGCAGAACCTATGCCATCCTTGGGTCACCATCTGTTCACCCACAGAAAACCATATTTAATAAGCCTCTGCACTATAAGAGGGATTTGTGAGACCAGTCGCTCTCGTTACAACAAGTGTAGTAACAGTGAGGCCACGGACCATATTTTAGTTCTTGTGGATCACTGATGGTCCACAGACCACATGTTGGGAACCACTGCTTTAGAGGCACAAAGAAAAACATTTACTTTATGTTCACATGACCATTATAATGTATTAGTATGACTACGATGCCCATCACGTTCAAATACCTGATTTAAAACAACATTACAGTTGTATGGCTTTTTGAAAGGTTGCTTCTTCCAGATAATAGTGTATACTACCCACTCCAATAATGAGAATAACTATTTCCATGATTTACCTCATGGAGGAGAATAGTCATCTACCAGATTTTTGTTCTTGTTTGATGGCCTTTAGCAAACACCTACCACACTGTTACATTTATTTATTTCTCTATTGGGTTGCGGTGAGTTTTCTGGGCATTCTCTCCTGACTTTTCACCCACATCTATGACAGGCATCCTCAGAGGTTGTGAGGTTTTGAGGTTGTGAGGTATTTCTCCATTTATTTTTACCCAAATGCTTTCACCTGATCCCCTCTGGTCATTCCTTTGGATTTCTGTACAGTTGAATTTGCCTTTGACATATGACGATACTTCCATTTCTTTCTGCCCAATCGATTTTAAAAAATAAATTATTGCCTTCAATGTAATATTCCAATCATTACAGTTATCCCACCAGCTTTCTCTTATGCCTACAAAGTCATTTGCCTTTCTGCACTAGGATTTCAAGCTCAACTTGTTTGTTTCCCAAAGTCTGTGCGTTGACATTTGAAGTGTTGTTTGTTTCCTATTATAACTTTGCCTATTCATTGTGCTTGTTTGCATTCACATATTTGCTGTTCCCTCTGTTGCTTTTCTGTCTTTTTTGCCTCAATGCTTTTCTCTTTTCCCTCCTTTTTCCCTTTATTTTTCTCAGCATTGTATGACATCTTAAACCACTGATTCTCAAAGTGGGCGGTACCACCCCCTGGTGGGCGGTGAGGCGATCCAAGGGGACGGTGGGAGGCTCAGGGGAATTTGAGGGTCAGTGAACCCCTTTAGGGGGCGGTGAACAATTGGCCATTTAGGAGGGGTCACATGGCCCTCTTCTTTGGCCCCGCCCACTTTGCTTTGACCCCCACACGCAGTGCAGTGCGAAGGCTGCAGTGCAAAGGCCTCCGCGTCCTCCGGCAGAGCCCATCATCCGTTGTCCATACTCCCCCAAACATATTGTTTTTGTGATTAATCACTTTGCTTTAATTATGTTCAATTTGTAACAATGAAAATACATCCTGCATATTAGATAGTTGCATTAAAATTCGTAAGAGTAGTAAAAGCACCGAGAATGTGGCACAGCTGACTGGATGTCAGCTGCATAAGATCTCTACTGGCCAGAAGGTCATGAGTTCGAGGCCTGCCTGGGTCGGGGTGAGCTCTCGACCAAATTGTGTAGCTCGTTGTCGACCTTTGCAACCCAAAAGACAGTTGCATCTGTCAAGTAGGAAATTTAGGTACCATGTTGTGGGGAGGCTAAATTTAACTGATTTCTATAATGTTGAATTGCTTCTATGTCTGTCTTTATATGTTGTATGTCAATGGCATTGAATGTTTGCCTGTATATGTGCATTGTGATCCACCCTGAGTCCCCTGCGGGGTGAGAAGGGAGGAATATAAATGACGTAAATAAATAAATAAATAAATAATAAAATTATTTATGAAGTAGCAACGAAAATATGGTTGGGGGTCACCACAACATGAGGAACCTTATTTAGGGGACACGGCATTAGAAAGGTTGAGAACCACTGCATTAATACATATATCTTTCTGTTTAATTGCTATTAAATAAAAAATATTTCTAGAGGGCCAGTGAGTAAAAAAAATTCTGGAAAAAGGGTGGTAGGCCAAAGTTTTTTGGAAACCACGGTCTTAAACAAACAAAACCTTGCAGCCTTGCATAACTATTGGCAGAAATGAGTATGTGTTGCTATTTACAGAATGGAAATAAACATCAGCTGTGAGTATTCAAGTGTTCCTATTATACAAATGTGTCTACACTTCTGCCGCTAAGGCTAAACAGAGATGTAAAGTCGAACTATGATTTGTAAGTATCGGTGTGAACAGGTTGACACTTAGATCCGCATTCTTCCCCTTCCTCTTTTGTCTACATGCAAGAGAAGATTGGAGACTTTCAACTTTGGGGCCACCCAGACATTTGCCATTTCACCTGAACTCTATACAATTTGGGTTAGACCTGTAGTTCCCAATTGTTGTTCTTCCAGTTGTTTTATACCTCAACTCCCAGAAATCCCAGTCAACTTACCAGCTGGTAGGAACTGTGGGAGCTGAAGTCCAAAAGACTGGAAGGACCAAAGGTTGTGAACCACTGACAGACCACAGCTTACTAAAACTCAGCAACAACAGCTGGTAACATACTGCATGGTAACAGCCCTCCCTCCTTTCCCACTTTCCCCCCCAACCTGAGCAGTGTTCATCACCAATGTGTGGGAGAATATGGTGCACCTGCCATTTTAGGTGCTTGAGATGGAGCAGAGCAGCAGTGGCCATTTTTAATCAGGGCTTTCTGCATTGGCTTCGCTGCAGAGATATTATTGTGGCCATTTTAATATGCTCTGTCCAGAGCAGGTTATGCAGGAAGTCCTGCTCCACGCCGAGCACCCGAAATGCACATCACTGCTAAATTTCACTGAAGCCAAAAAACAAAATCAGGGATGAAAAAAGAAGAAAGGGCTTCTTTTCTTTCTCTGATTTGGGCAACAGAGGGATAATGAGGTAGAAGATGCTTGCCACTGATTTCACACTGGCTCCTCGACAGAGGTAGGTTGCCTTCCTTGTTCTTCTCCCCTCCCTTTTTTTCCAGGCCGCATTCTCATTCTTTTTCCTCACCTATATTTCTTTCTGTGTCATTATTTGTATAGATATAGACATTTTTAGTTTACTCCCTCCCGTTGTAACCCCTATCTTTCTCTATAGCTCTTCCTTAGTATTTATTTATTTATTTATTTATTTATTTACTATATTTATATCCCACCCTTCTCACCCCGAAGGAGACTCAGAGTGGCTTTCAAGTAGGCAGCAATTTGATGCCGCATAAACATACATACAAATAAAATAAACATATACATCAAAAACCAAAAAGTTTAAAACATCTCAGGATTAAAACCAATGATTAAAACCACGCAATCCAAAATCATAGTCTAGAGCCATTGCAGTCGTAATTGCACTATTCTGTATTCACTTAATGCATTGAAAAACTACTGCCTGAAAGCTTGGTCCCACAGCCACGTTTTTAATTTCTGAAGGCGATTAGGGAGGGAGCTGATCTGATCTCACTGGAGAGGGAGTTCCATAGCCGAGGGGCCACCACTGAGAAGGCCCTGTCTCATGTCCCCACCAACTGTATCTGTGAAGGAGGTGGGACCGAGAGCAGGGCCTCTCCAGAAGATCTTAACCTCCAAGGTGGTTCATAGAGGGAGATACATTCAGACAGGCAAGCAGGACCCGTATGTTCCCTCTATGCATTTTTAAAGGGAGAGGAAAATAATTGTTTATAACATGTCCCACAGTTTTACCCTTGATTTATCCACAGGTCAAAGCAAAATCCATAATTTTGCCCTCAAAACCTGCCCTTGACTTCTTCATGCAGTTGACTTATACATGAGTATAGTAATTCACAGGACGTTTACAATATAGCAGAAATCTTAGAATCTGACCAGACATGTAGTATAGCTAATTGGCTGCAATGGAATAGTATACATCATGGATGGCACTAAATTTAAAATGAAAAATGCTGGGCACACCCATTTTATGGTCATACAATAGCTAGGCTGTAAATGATACCCTTGGACTTCTCTTAGGGGCTTGCAGGGAGGGCTGTAGTCAACGTTGGGATCTCATGCAGCGCTTGAAGAAATTACCTTTTGGAACTCTAGCTCTCCGCGTTTGTAGCTCTGCATGCTAAGGGATTGTGGAGCTATGTTCAAAAAGAAAGTATAAAGCTCCACAGTTACAAGGGATACGTTTTAGCCCTAATTAGTAATGTAAATCCTTGATTATCTTGTTTCTGCAGGCAAGAGTGAATAATTTTGGTATTCCCTCCATATTCTAACATCTGGAGGAATTGCAGCATTGTACAGATAAAATTCTGTGTACTTTTGGTACAAACTTTCCCTTTTCATTGTAGAAAACAGATTTCCTATTTAGGGAACAGCGGCTTTTATAAAGGACATCCCATAATCTGCACAGAAAAAGTTTTTGTGCAAAATAAACCCCACCTATCAGCCAACATTTTAACTCCTCAAAGTAATTTCTCCCCAAAACTTCCAGACATTCAAACATTGAGAAATTGTGCAGAATTCTTAATAATCTATTTTTTCCAATGGGGTTTTCCAACTCTACAGAAACTCATTTTTAACCATGTAATGCACAATTATGGGTATTCTTTCCATCTATAGTCCTAACTAGAGATGCCAATCAGGAATGTTTGCATATAGCCAGTGAGCTACAATCCCCATCGTCACTTAGTTGGCAGAATGGGCTATGTTTTAGGGTTGGTGGAGGATATTATCTACTCCTCCTCCTCTGTGACCTCTTCTCTCCCTCCTTCCTTTCTTTGGCTCTATTTCTGTCTAGACCTGAGGGGCCTGAGGCTATGAGGAGTTGTGGGAGTTGGAGTCCAAAACACCTAGAGGGAGGGAATGTTTCCAATACGCTGAGGGCCCAACTTCAAGTTTGCCCAGGCCGCTGCCTGTATTCCGCCCATCAGAATTGGTCTCATTTGAACATTTTGGCTGTTTTTCTATTTACATTTACATTGGGATCCTAATTTTGGACTTATGGGAGACTCTTATGAATTTTGAGACAAGGGTGGTAGGTAATATATTCTGATTTTGATGCATTTACATTGCATTTCTTGTTGATTATTATACAGTTCTGCTTAATATTGTCATACAATATAATAAAAATACAATATAACAATAGAATAATGATATATTTTATATTACATGTAATATTACAAACAATATTGCAGTATAGTGGTATTGTACAAAATAGTAATATATAATATTTTATTTTACTTTATTTTGGGTTATTTGAGTTTTATAGGAGTCATGAAAATATTTAGTAGAGGATAATTTTATTGAAATAAATAATTTTATTTATTATTTTTATAATAATAATATAATAGAATGTTATATTGTATTATAATGCCAATATATTATAATATAATTATATTGTAATGTAGTATAATATAATTATATAATATAGTATGAGTATGGTATAATATATTGTATATACATTGATACAATATAATACTACTAATGGTATTGTGATATTATAATTGTATATTTGTTTTACATGGGGGGGCAAAATAATGTTTTTATAATGGGGGATGGTCACCAAAATAATGTTCGTCTACCATTTAAAATTACCTTAGACCGCCCCTGACTGTCATGCATGTTGCCCTGATTTGCTTTGAGAAGCAATGGGATACAACTACATATAATAAGACAAGGAAGTGACATATTGAAAATATGGCCACATCCTGGAAGTGGTAAATAATTATTGCAGCTTACAAAAAGCAGCTTCTAAACCCCTCAATGGTATAAATAAAACACTTCTAGATGAAATTAACATTCATTAGCTTCTTTGTCATACAGAATTTATAACAGACTGCACTGATACCATCAGTTGTGATTAAAAGGTTCACTTTGTGAAAGCCCTTAAAAGGACCCTTTTGTATTCAGCAACTGTAATCAGAAAATAAAGCTGAACTGTTCGACATCCCTCAGTTTTAACATGTTTTTCCACATGGATTAATTTGTCAAAGACACAAAATACATTTGTAAGTGGGACTGTAAGAGTAAATATCAAAAGGCTACTTAGTTTTTATAACTGCTTTCAGATTATTTGATATTCAGATGATTTAGTTTGATAATAAAGGTCACATTTGTGCACTTCACATCCCATGTCCTCTTCTTTTGCAGATATCAGAAAAAGTGACATTCATTCTTAAAGTAACCCCCATTCTCCATGACCTTCAAATCTGGAGAACTGTGCTTTGAAAACAAACCAGGATCTTAAACCATGGTTCAATACTAGTTTGTTTTTGATAAACTCCTTTTTTTAAAAGCGCAAGTTTGTGTGTATGTTTAGTTGAAACAGAAACCAGGAACTTTCAAAGGCATGAATTAAAATGGGAGAGGAAGGGCCAAATGTCAGTCTGAGATTCTGCATTTCTCTGTTATATCTGAAAACTTGGTTCTACACTGACATTCATTTGCTTTAGGCTGATTATTTAGGCCAGTTTATAGGAGAGTAGGAGGAAAATTTAAAATATACAAATATTTACATTGTAGTCTAGAAAATACCCTATGAGTTTTACTTACTGTATCTTACTATAGAGCTTTGCATGCTGTGCAAAAATGACATTCTTTTTGTTTAAAGGTTGACTATAAGCCACCACTCAAGTTTTCATCTAGAATTAATCTGAGCCATAGCATGTTTCCTTGGCAACTACATAGCAATAAAAGGAAAATTAACAAAGCTGCAGATGTGCACCAGTGCATACATATTAGCCAACAGAAGGCATTTCTGTCGCACGGGCTCATGATAATTCATGACTATGGGGAGGGGGAGGCATTTGCTAAGAGGAATGCTTACCCAAAAAAAAGTGCCCAGGAGAGGATTGTAAACTCTCAAAGGAATAGGCATTATGAAACTGCTAAAGAGAAGAAGCAGCACATAGCTTGCTGCAGGACGTGATCATGGAAAGTGCTAAGTTCCTACCACTCTTGTTCAGAACTCTGAACACGTTGTGCAGCTCACCTACCAGTCTTTGTATAAAAATGTTTCTATGTACCATGGGGAAACACATGATTCTGTCTCACATCCACATAGCACTAGAAAACTTTCCAGATTACCTCCTTTCATTTAATACAAAAATAATAAAACTTTTATTTGCATACCACACAATCTCCCCAAAGGGACTCGGGGTGGTTTCCAACATATATGGCAAACAATCAATTGCCGGGGGAAAACAAAACATACAGACAATTACATTAAAATGAACACATTCGACAATATAACACAACCTAATTTAACTTAAACAAAATGACAACAACTAAAAGCACAATAAAATGCCAAAATCCTGTTAAAACACACTAAAACTAAAAAAAAAAACCCCATTTCATTGTAGCTCCATCAGTAGATGTTCAACAAACTGATGGCCAGGATTACAAAATGAATGTGGCCAACTATAAAATGGCTGGGCAAGGGATAGTGCAAACAGCGTATCATAGGGCTGGGGAAGTGGATGAAGTGCAGGACAGAGTGCTATCTGGCTACCTAGGGACTGGGCCTAGGGACTAATTATTCTCAAAAATTTGCTGGAACATCCAGGTTTTCTGATCCCTATGAAAGGCGGACAGTGTAGGGGATTGCCTAATCTCCCTAGGGAGGGTGTTCCAAAGACAGGGGGCACCACCAAGAAGGCCATCTCCCTCGTCCCCACCAACTGTGCTTGTGACAGTGATGGAAGCAAGAGGAGAATCTGCCCGGCAGATCCTAGAGCCTGCGCCAGTTCATAGGGGAAATGCAATCCCAAAGATAGACAGGGCTCGAACCATTTAGGGTTTTGTAGGTCATAACCTGCACCTTGAATTGGGATCCCTTTCAGTCCACTTTTATTTCAGTCCTATTTCTTTATACAGAATGGCTGCACATCAACTGTACTGGCTACAATCATGATAATATCTGTATTACTTTCAGTACCAGAGACAATTTAATACTGTGGTTCTTAACCTATGGGTCCCCAGGTGTTTTGGCCTACAACTCCAAGATATTTATTTATTTATTTATTTGTCACGTTTCTATACCGCCCCTCTCAGCCCGAAGGCGACTCGGGACGGTTTACACAAGGCAGTCTCTGCCCTCAATACAACACAAGCAACAAGGCAAAAAAACACCCAAAAAACCATATAATAACAAATTAACAATTAAAAACATACAATTACAGTCTCAGCGTCATGTTGAAATCAGTTTCCATCGCATCGTCGTCATTCCATATATCTTATTAAGCCTTATATTTCATCAGCAAATGCCTGCTCAAATAGCCAGGTCTTGACTTTCTTGTGAAATGTCAGGAGGGAGGGGGCCGATCTGATGTCTTTAGGGAGGGCGTTCCAAAGCCGAGGAGCCACCACTGAAAAGGCCCTGTCTCTTGTCCCCGCCAGTCGCGCCTGCGAAGAAAGCGGGACCGAGAGCAGGGCCTCTCCAGATGATCTTAAACATCTCGATGGTTCATAGGGAGAGATACGTTCGGACAGGTAAGTTGGACCCGAACCAGCCAGTTTACCAGCTGTTAGGATTTCTGGGAGTTAAAGGCCAAAACATCTGGGGATCCACAGGTTGAGAATCACCGCTTTAATACCATTTGCGAAAAATACAAGTAGATGTCCTAGAATTTGCCTTTTGTAATTATTTGATTTTGTGATGAATGTATGCCTCTTAGGTAATATCGCCTTGAGCCACCAGATGTCAGAGTGTTCTAATTATAGAAGACAAAGCTGTAGGTAGGCCTGGGAGATTGCTCCACAGAGCTTGCAGCAGTTGCATGCCATGTTTTGCAGGGCCTTCTTATTACTCAAATAGCTCACAGAGAGCAAGAGCCAGGAGCCAGAGTGAGCAGAGGTAACACACCAGGTGGAGGAAGAGATGGACCAGCAAGAGAGAAAAGGGGAGATTGGGAAAAGAAAGAGGAGATAAGAAGAGAAGGAATGCTGCAGGTAAAAAAAGTTTCCAGTCCAGTGAAAGCAGTATGTTTGTTAGCAGTCAGTAAATCAAATAACGTAGACAGGATTAGTATAATTTTTGGTCTCAATCCCAAGTGTCTTTAAACTGAATTTATTCAAGCAATGATTAGCTCTGGGTTGAAATGTAACCTTTACTTGCTGCTTTTGTTTTAGGCCTAGCAGCTAAAGAAATGTTTTTTTAAGGTTCGGAAAAGGCAAACAAGCAACCACAATGCGTAAATCCAGCTTCCTAACTGTTACTGTATTGGATGTCAGCCGAAAAATTGCATTGCAAAGCTGGAAATAATATTGAAACTTCTTCAGCAAAGACCACAAGATGTACTTTCCGTAGCAGTGCTTTAGGCCACAAGGAGTACCCTTTTTTTTTTTTGTCTTTCGTGTGACTATATTCAACTCAACACTATTCTTTCAATGATGACTATAAAGTCGTTTGTGAGTTTTGGTTAGTTCTCCTAACCAGGTTTACATGTTAAATCCTCTCTGATTTTCCCCTGGATAAACTACATTATTTGGCAGTGTAGATTCAGCCCAAGACAGATGAATCTGTCAGTTTCTCTATTGTTCACATTTTAGCTTTTTTACTTTCAAGTTTTTTTCGATCCTAAATATGAAGAAATTTGCAGGCTATTTCCACAATGCACAACTACTTCCTGATTATCCTAGGGTTTTGTTTGTCCGTTTGTTTGTTTAGCTTTAAATAGACTTTTGTTCTGCTTTGGACAAAGTTGGGAAACACTGCAGCGTTTGCTTTAAAATCCAAAGTATCTCAGAGTATCTTCAGAGCACTCTGGACAACTAGACGAATACAATTCAACCTAATGTGGTCCAGACCAGTACCATCCTTTTTGTATCAGGAGTGACTTGAGAAACTGCAAGTCGCTTCTAGTGTGATAGAATTGGCCGTCTGCAGGATGTTGCCCAGGGGACGCCCGGATGTTTTACCATCAGGTGGGAGCCTTCTCTCATGTCCCCACATGAGAAGCTGGAGCTGACAGACGGGAGATTGCCGCACTCCCCAGATTTGAACCGCCAACCTTTTGGTCAGCAGTACTGCCAGCACAAGGCTTTAACCTATTGTGCCACCGGGGGAGTGCCATCAATGAGTGATGGACATGAACCATGGTGAGCACAACCAGGAAGAATAAGAGTAGAATGTGCCATATCTGGGGTTGCTCCAAGGCATATTTATACCAGGCTAAACTTCCCAGTGTAGATGCACCGTATAATCCTTCACTTATCGCGGGTGTTCCGTTCCAGGACCACCCGCGATAGGCGAAAATCTGTGAAGTAGGGACGCTCCACTCACTTGAGTGGGCAGAGTGTCCCTACTTCGTGGTGGCCTCCTCTTCATCACCTCTGCTGCTCCGTGCCTCGGAGGGTCTCTTCCTCGCCAGGCTGGGCGCCCAAGCATGGTGCCCAGCCTGGTGAGGAAGGCGCATGGAGCAGCGAAGGGGTGAAGGGGAAGCTGCTGCTGCTGAGGCCCTCTTTGGAAGCAGCATTCCCCTCGCCACCTCTGCTGCTCCGTTCCTCGGAGGGTCTCTTCCTCGCTAGGCTAGGAGCCCAAGCCTGGTGCCCAGCCTGGCAAGGAAGGCGCATGGAGCAACAGAGGGGCAAGGAGGAAGACGCCACTGATGAGGCCCTTTTTGGTGGCAGCCTTCTCCACTTCGCCACCTCCACTGCTCTTTCCCTCGGAGGCTCTCTTCCTTGCCAGGCTGGGCACCTAAGGGCACCCAGCCTGGTGAGGAAAGGAATAGGGATCAGCTATAAAGTGTTCCCTTGCTGCTCCCCGCGATATAGTGAGTCCGCTATAAGCGAACCGCAAAGTAGTATCTCCATAGTTATATCTCTCAATGCTACTTTTCCCAATTCACATTGTAAGCAGCCACCAGTAGATCCTCCCCTCCCAAATGACCATTTTCTTATTGATAAAGAGCAGGGAAAGGAGCAAGAACATGTCTAGTTATTTTCTTGTACCTGGAGACACTCCACCAGGTATTTATAAGGACCTTGCGATATTCCTGTAAATTACATCCTTTCAGGAAAAACAGTGGGCATGTCCTCATTTGTCCCTCTATTGTCAGACAACAAGGCATTACTATATTGAGACGGGGCAGGCTGCACTTCGTAGAAGGTAGGTTGGGGAGAATTTTTATTTTTGTGTGATTGTGTGAGCTCTGCTATGACCATGCAAGTGAGAGGAGGCGGTGTATTTTTGATTTGTAATTTTCTAACAGGATGCCAGGCAGAATAATACCTTGAAATTGAAATCCAATTAAAACTGAGAGCAATAATCCACCTCATCAGTGAGATGAATCCATAACACAAGATTTAAAACCAACTGAAATTGCAGAGCAATTAAAAATGCTTTATCCTGCTGCCTAAAAGAATGTGATATTGATGTCTGGTGAATATCCTCCAGGAAGACTTACCCGAAGTCGTATACCATTAAAGAAAAGCCTCTTTCTTTTGTGAAGTCATAATGCCTACCATTTGTGAAGTCAAATGGTAGGCATTTGGAGAAGGATCAAGACCCAGTCTAATCCAGCATTCGTTTCGGCTTCAACCAGCAGGGTGCTACAAAAAAAGCTTGTAGAGAAATATTGCTGACAGCACTGATTGTTTGTCTCCTATAGAGGGCAAATTGGTTCTAATCAAGGATGCTTTGTTATAGATAATACCTATGGATGGGCTGATAATACCTTTAAGTCCTGGTGCACAGTGGGCTAAACTCCTGAGCTACTGAACTTGCTGACCGAAAGATCGCTGGTTTGAATCCAGGGAGCAGGGTGAGCTCCCACTGTTAGCCCTAGCTTCTGCCAACATAGCATTTCGAAAAACATCCAAAGGTGAGATCAGTAAGTACCACTCTGGCAAGAAGGTAATAGCGCTCTATGCAGTCATGCTGGCCACATGACCTTGAAGGTATCTATGGACAACGCTGGCTCTTCGGCTTAGAAATGGAGATGAGCACTAACCACCAGAGTCAGACACAGCTGGACTTAATGTCAGGGGAAAACCTTTACTTTTAAAATGAATTCATCTAAACTGTTGGTCTTCACCACAAGATGATATTAGTTAGTGTTATTCGTTTATTAATTTCTAATTCAGCATGTCTCAGTAGCAGATCTCAGTGTGGGGTACAATCAATAAATTCACTAGAAAACAAATTACCTCTATTTTAGCATAAGTCTAGATGGCAGTCGGAATATTCTCTCTTTACCAGTGTGGTCTACCTTTCCATTTTCCTTGTTTGAGCTGTTTATGTCTTTCAAGAACAACTCCGTGATTAGGCACAGTGTTCTTCATACAGTTAAGTCTTGCCAAAGGCAATCTAATTTTCTCACCATTTTGGCTCTTTTTATTGTCTCCATAGCCCAGTGTTTCTCAACCTTCCTAATGCTGCGACCCCTTAATACAGTTCCTCATGTTGTGGTGACCCCCAACCATAAAATTTTTTTTGTTGCTACTTCATAACTATAATTTTGCTACTGTTATGAATCATAATATAAATATCTGATATGCAGGATGCATTTTCATTCACTGGCCCAAATTTGGTACAAATACCCAATACACCAAAATTTGAATACTGATGGAGTTGGGGGGGGGATTGATTTTGTCATTTGGGAGTTGTAGTTACTGGGATTTATAGTTCACCTACAATCAAAGAGCATTCTGAACTCCAGCAACAATGGAATTGAACCAAACTTGGCACACAGAACTCCCATGACCAAAAGAAAATACTGGAAAGGTTTGGTGGGCATTCACCTTGAGTTTTGGAGTTGTAGTTCACCTGTATCCAGAGAGCACTGTGGACTCAAACAATGATGGATCTGGACCAAACTTGGCCCGAATACTCAATATGCCCAAATGTGAACATTGGTAAGGTTTGGGGAGAATATACCTTGACATTTGGGAGTTGTTGTTGCTGGGATGTATAGTTCACCTACAATCAAAGAGCATTTTGAACCCCACCGATGATAGAATTGAGCCATGAGCAGAGCATTATCCCTGATGGTGAATGATGAATCTACTAATGTCTCCAGTTAGAAATGACAGCACAATAGTATAATAAAGTCATCATTTTCCAATTGCAGTGAATAAATGCAATCATAGAGTGAGGCTTTTACTGGTAATTTTCTCAGTAAGAGAGCATTACATTGTCCTATTGAATCCATCTAACCACCAACTACCACTTTGTACTTTTATTAGAGAGTGAAATTGGGGACTTTTTAATGCAATGAATGTAGTCTATTGCTAAACTCCAACCTTCCCTCTAAAGTGCAGGCCTTGAGTGACTTTCTGAATAATAAAATGGTTCTAGAATTTCTATAGTGCATAAACTCTGCTTCTGTTCCAAAATTACATATGTGTAATATATGATTTCCTTCCTGGGTATGAAAAGGTTTTTGAGTTGGCCAGAATGTAGAATGCCTTTGTGACAATCTTTCCTCAAATATTAGTAAGTGGAGATATTCTAGTAATAACATGGATGCTGATGAGCAGTTTCCATTGGTCAGTTTCTGATTCTTGTCTTTCCAGTGGCCTCTGCTTGCGGGTGCACGAAAAAGTACTGCCTATATACACAATTGTCCATTCATAATATCATTATGAAAGGCTGCTACAGTTCCAGATATGAGGTTGTTAGGATTGTCCACAAAGAATAGTAGTATCGGTACATTTTCCTTTCTCCTGAATATAAGATATTGTAAGTTGTATCAAAGGATTTGCTTTTCCCGTGTTGTGCATTTGATCCCTGGTTATTTCTAAACATTTGGAAATAGGAAGTAAGCACATTAGTCACCAGGCTGAAGAAGATGGTACAATTTTAGGCATTTCTAACAAATACAAATCTTATTTGGATTCAAGTGGTGATGTGTAGAATTTTAGCTTATGTTCCTGTGTATTTACAAAAGTATTATTAATATGCTGACACCTGCTTGTCTACTAAAACATGGGGCCCCTATATGCAGCCCCATAATTCAGCTCTAATCCAGCATGCTGGATGCCAAAATAGGACCACTAGAGTCCTCAGCAGCCACTTGTGCAGAACACAATTTGACGTCAGTGAACAGCTTTCTTAGGTAGGTGCAACATAGCACCTATCTTTTTCCTGGCCCTTGTCTTAATGTAAGGCAGAGTAATGGTACACCAAGGATGAAAGGAAGTGGGAGAAGAGGAAAGCCCCATACTTCCACCCCCCACTCCCATTACCAGCATTCACCTGTGTCCGAGGAATGGCAAACAGGAGAAAAAATTAATAAATAACAGTTGAAAAGCTATTTGCCCTCTAAACGTAATTTAGAGTAAAAAATATAATTTAAACCAGTCTGTTCCTGTTGCCCAAATATCCGATGTAATGTTCTAATAGTCATTCCAGTCCTGTCCGATAACTAAGTAATATTCTAGCCCAGGAGTGGGCAACCTACGGCCCATGGCCCGAATGCGGCCCGGCAGCCAATTCTATCCGGCCCGGGGAGAAGGACGTCGGGGGCAAGAAGAAGGGGTGCCGCTGAAGCCATCCCATTGCAGGCTCTGTGGGGCCTGTGTCGGCAGACAGGCCGGAGGAGCGGTGGCTTTGGAGTGCCTGCAATCCTTGGAGGCAATCTGACCCTGCAGTGGGAGCACTCGGCGACTTGTGGGGGCTGATCGCCCTGGCGACCCGGAAGACTTGATCGTCTTCCAGGTCGCCAGGTCGAATAAGCCACCTCAGATCGCCGACTGCTCCCCCTGCAGGCCCGGGGATGGCAGGCACTCCATAGCAGGGCGATCAGCTGGGAGCAGGGGAACGGCTGGGAGCGAGAGTGAGTGGAGGCCTGCAGCCTCCGATCGCCTGCTGTTCTGCTCTGCTGCAGCGGCGGCTGGGTCTGCTTTGCCATCCTCTGGGCTGGGGCCATTGGGCCGTTCCATCTTGGGATCCTTCCTCTCTTGAGGATGTCAGCCTTCATCTTGGTTCACACCTTGTCTTCTTGAATTTTATTTTATTTGAGTGGTTTTTATTATTATTTTATAATAATTTTATAATAATAATATAATAATAATATAATAAATAATATAATAATGTTATATTATATTATAATTTCAATATATTATAATGTCTATATATATACTATAATATAATAATTATGATATTAATACTAATAAAATATGAATATTTCTTCATATATTAATATGTTAATATTGATGATGCGTAATATATAGTAAATATAGTAAATAAATGAATAAATAAATTATGTAGATTAGAATGTAGTTCAGCCTTTAGGTGCGGCCCTCCATAATATTTTTTGGCTCTCGTGTGGCCCCTTAGAAAAAATAATTGCCCACCCTTGCTCTAGCCATTATCAAAAGCTTGCTTAAATAGCCAGGTTTAGCTATCCACGATCATAAAAGAAAAGTCTATTATCAATTTCTTAAATTATTGGAAACCCATAATACTCTTTATAGAAAAAGGAAGACACTTACAGGATTTGAAGATTAAATATAATAGTAAAACGACTATAAGTTAGAAATAGACACTTTGTATATTGTATTAGTGAGATAATAAACTAGTTTCTTCACCTTAACCTCTTTGCGTGATGTGCTTGTAGTTAATTTTAATGGTTCTTCCCATTTATATTTAGTTTTAAAAGGGCATGGGGAAGTTTTTTTTTTGTAGAGGGATGCGTTTTAGGAAGACTTATAGTTATGCAATATGAATAAATAATGCAATATCAAGATCACTTCTATACAATATGGCATGTATTATGAGACTTGGCACTACTCCTTTTTTCTTTTTTTTTATTTAGGAAAAGCACAACATAATAAATACAAAAAGCTAATATCCTGTTTTCTCAAGATCTTTAAGCTTGGCTGTGTCATTCTGTTTGTCTGAACAACCAATTGTATCCATTGTGAACAAGGTTTTTTTTGTCAGGGCTACATTATTAGAGAAAGATATGAACTACAGATCAGAAATGTGATGCTCAAGACCTCAGCACTTCCTGCAATTTATTACAGAGGAAGAGAGATGCCATTGCCTCTGCTATCTATAAAGCTATTCCATGTTTCAAGAGATAATGTCAATGTCTCAGCCAATCCCAGGACAACAGCTGCTCTACGGTTACTGACGCACAGCCCATGACGGCTGTCATGTTAGTATGCAAATCCATCCTGTGCTTTCAACCTGCTCTCACAAGCCATATCAAATATGGCTACTGTAACTTGTAATTTCAATTTAGTACTACATTTTTTCAAATCAAAAATTTCTGGCTGTACTAACTGGATATTATATTGATGACAATAATATTGAGGGGTAGTTTAAGTAAATGCCAGATATATATGATGCTGATATAGAGCCTCAGATCTAAATAGTGACTATGCATAATTACCTCTAAATATTAAACAATCACAATATGGCAATCCCATTTCCTGACAGCACTTGACACAATCAATAAATGCAATAAGATGATATTAATAGTAAAAAATAAAGTATGGTTTTTTCACTGTAAGTAATTTTATCAGCCTATGTTTATTCAAATTATTGAGATTATATATCAGTTATTATTTTTTGTTTCCATTGGACTGGTACAAGTCTTCTTTGTAATTTTGTCGGCCTATATATGAATTGTTTATTCAAAGTATTGAGGTTATGTGTAAGCTATTTTTTTGTTTCCATTGGACTGGTGCAAGTCTTCTTTGGCCCTGGCTCCATCTTGTGGTCAAGGCAAAGAGAGGATACATGTCAGAGAGACAGTCTGATGTACTGAATAATGGCGACTGCAATTAGGAAATTCATAGAATAAATTCTATTTCAGGAGGATTTAGAAGACACATTATTCTAGTAGTTAAGCTGTTTGTTGTTTAGGTAGTTGGATTCTTTCCCCATAAAATCTGTGCAGTAATGTAGTAAACAAGGGACAAGATTAAAGGGAAAAGCACACAAATATGCCAATGTATATGAACACTTTCTTCAGGTTAAGCCATGTTAAATAGGCATGTGCACGAAATTGGTTCTTACAATTTCTTCCGTTTCTTTCATGTCTTCAGTTTATTCGGAAGCACAAAACGGGAAGCTCCCTCCCCACACGAAACTCAGCTCACCACAAAAACTTGCTTTTGTGTGGAGCCAAAATTCCATGTGTGCACGTGTCTTCTCTTTCTCCTCCTCCCTCCCTCACACCCATAATGCCCCACATTCACTCATGGGAGTCACGGCCGGGCAGCCCCATATCCGGATCCCACATTCCAGAAAGTGTGTGTGTATGATGTGGGGCGTGCAGGCAGGCCTGGAAGGCTTGCATGTGCCTTTCAATGCCTGCCTGCAACTGAGCACCTGTACAGTCACACACATGCCCCAGGAGAGGTGGTAGTTCCTTCTGCCCTGTGAAAGCATGCTTGCTGAGATCCGGATGTGGGGCTGCCCGGCCATGACTCCCATGAGTGAATGTGGGGCATTGCAGGTGTGAGGAAGGGAGGGAGGAGGAGGAAGAGAAGAAGCCCAGTGCCCACAGACACATAACCTGCCAGTGACTGCCAGGCAGCCGAGCACCTCAGGAAGGGGAGCCAGTGGGTGGGAAGCTCCACATCGAAAACAACCCTCCAAATTACCGAAAATGGATCAGGCCCAGAAATGAAAGGAGAAAAACTTTTACCCGAATGCACGCCACTACTGCTAAACACTTCTGAACAATGCTGAACGTCACACCCTAAGTATCTGGAAATCTGAAAATAGCACCATTAGAGTATTTGAAGATTTACCGCGTTTAGAGATAACAGTAAAAATATTTTAATAATCTAAAAATTAAAATTACATCCAGAGCGTAGAAACATTTCTTTTTTTTTCAACTGCAACTGGACATACTGGCTGCGGGATTCTGGAAGTTGTGGTTCAAGTCATAATTTTTTTCCTATTTCTGATTGAGCTGATGCAAGTGAATAGAGACTGATACTTTTCTTTGCAATCAAAATCAATACAAATACCGTGTTTCCCGAAAGTAAGACAGCGTCTTACTTTCTTTTTGAACCCCAAATCCCCCCTACGGCTTACTTTCGGGTACGGCACATTACCGTATTCCGAAAGTAAGCCTTTCCCTTGGTCGCCTCCTCCTCCGCCTCCTCCGCCCGCCGCTTGCCTCCTCCTCCGCCTCCAGTCCCCCCGCCGCCATTTGCGCTGCCGCCGCCTCCCTCCGCCTCGGTGCCGCCTCCCCCGCCGCCACTTGCCGCTGCCACCGCCTCCCTCTGCCTCGGTGCCGCTTGCCTCCGCCGCCGCTTGCCTCCGCCGCCGCTTGGCACCGCCTCCATAGCGGCCCCACGCCTGCGCCAGAGGCGCGCTGCGCCGAGCGCACTCAGGCCTTCTGCCCATGCGCGAATGTCTGCGCATGGGCGAAGGTACTGAGCGCGTCTGACGCAGACGCGCTGACGCAGACGTGCTGACGCAGCTGCGCCGGACGCGCTCCAGGCCTTCTGCCCATGCGCAGACATTCGCGCATGGGCAGAAGGCCTGAGCGCGCCCGGGCGCGCGCGCGCGCGCAGCGTCCAGCGCCTGCGCCAGACGCGCTGTACTCGCCCATGCGCAGACATTCGCGCATGGGCAGAAGGTTTAGAGTGCGCTTGGCGCAGCCGCGCTGGCGCAGGCGTGGGGCCGCTATGGAGGCGGAGGCAAGCGGCGGCGGAGGCAAGCGGCGGCGGAGGCAAGCGGCGGCAGAGGTATGCGGCTCCGGAGGTGGAGGGAGGCGGCGGCAGCGGCAAGTGGCGGCGGGGGGAGGCAGCGGCGGGGGAGGCGGCACCGAGGCGGAGGGAGGCGGCGGCAGCGGCAAGTGGCGGCGGGGAGGCGGCGGCGGGGGGCGGCGGCGGCAAGCAGCAGCGGCGGAGGCAAGCGGCGCGGGGGAAGCGGAGGAGGAGGAGGCGGCGGAGGAGGCGGGACCGGGAGGAGGCGGGACTGAGTGACGCGGGCGGCCGGGGTACGGCTTACATTCGGGTACGGCTTACATTAGCCGACCCCTGACACCCCGATACGTCTTACAATCGGGGTGTCATACTTTCGGGGAAACACGGTAGCCAGCAACAAAAATCATTGTAATATTAATGGTTTGGGGGGGGGGGATTTACCAGTCACATATATATGATGCTGATATATATATGTGACTGGTAAATCACTCCAAAGAGGTCATCATTAAATCCAAAATGTATTTATTTACAGTATTTATATTATACCCCACCCTTCTCACCCCGAAGGGGACTCAGAGTAGCTTACAGAAAACACATACAGCAAACATTCAATGCAGATTATACAATTAACAAGGACAGACAAGTACAAACAGAGGTAAAGGCAGTTTTTCCCATCTTATTTCCGGCATCTTGGAGGCTGCACTCGACTCCAGCCATTGGGGGATGCTGTCGCTCCATCTTCCATCCCAAGGAGCTTTCCTCCGATCAATGTCCTTTTAAGGGCACCTTTATTACTTCCCCACTAAAAGTAGTACCTATTTTATCTACTCACATTTATGCTTTCGACCTGTAGGTGGACAGGTGAGCTGGTGGGTGCTCATCCCACCGGGGCTCGAACTGCTGACCTCTCTGATTGACCAGCCCTGATTGATGGTAGTTGGTATATTGTAATCCTAAGAACGGCATCTAGAGCACTGAATGCATCCAACATAACTCTGTCAGGGGATAAAAGGGGCAGCATTTCCCATTTTTCTCTTTTGTCCACACCATATTCCTGATCCTCTTTCTTTGGTAACATCCAAGTGCCGATAGCAGAAAGATGATGAGTGCATATCTTTTAAAGAGGTGGTGGTTTCCTCCTTTAACACTGGAATGTTGGTTGGCATTCTAATAGTAACATACACACATGTAAGTTATGTTATGCATGTGGTTGTGTGTATGTGCACACCACATTCAATTATTGTACCCAGCTGAAAGCAGTAGCAGCAGCAGCAAAAAAGTTCAGCATGTGGAAATGCGATGCATCCACTTGCACAACAACTTTCAGAAAGTAGTGTATAAATGTGCATCCAATTGTACATTCACCTGCACACTATGCATTGTAATATAGAATTATAGCCATGTGCATCCTGTGCACCTCCATTGTGCTAGAGATTTCATTGTGTTAGATGGTGTAATTAAATAAAACATGAATTTGATTACTAATATTTCTGCTATGTGGGACCAAGTTTAAATGATTTTCCTGATCTGTCTTCTTTTTCTTGGGATTCTGTCACTGAGTGAGTGCACTGAAAATCAATTTATTTTCCATTGAGTTAATCAGAGTCTCCTAGAGAGGCTCACAAATCAATTTAAAAACCAACAATAATCATTGCATCCTTGTCCTCAAGCTTATAATTTAATAACACTGGCCAACACATACTTTTGGTGCCTTAAATTTTAGCTCTGTGTCTGGGTATAGTTGACCTGCTGATTCCACAAATGGAATCAGTTGTCCACTATCAGCTCTAGTTTTTGAGATACAGAACATATGCCCTCTCCCAGTGGTTATCTGCTTGCCCATAGAAAATCGTAACTATAAGAAACTAGAGCTGATGTGGTCTATCAAATACAATATTCTGAATCAACACCCCCAAAAACCCCAGAGACACGCCTAAAAACCTAGACACCAAGAAAAAAAATGTTGGGCTGTTTATCTGTTTTTCATATCAAAATACGCACTTTAGCTGCACATACAAAGGCAAAGACAATGGTGAAAGTTCCTGTGGTGGGAGGGCGGGTGAATAATTTTGGTTTGAGGTGGAAAGCCATGCAATCACCAGCTAAAATTTATTTGAATGAGGTTTCCTAAAACTAAAATTTATTTGAATGAGGTTTCCTAAAGCCTGAAGAATATTCTCTGATTAATGTCAACTACATCATACTACATCATACTAAAATCTAACAGAGGAAATAAGTGTGTGTTTACGCTTATAGTAAAGGAAGTAGGTCAAAAGGCCCAACAGCACAGTGTGGTGTTCTCAAGATATCAGGTTTAAGATGAAGATACCAGGATCTCTTGCGTCATATTGTTAGTTACTCATAAAGAGAAGGCAAAAAAGCTGCCTTTGGGACTATATTCACTGTTCCAAAGCTGTGCCACCTGTGTTTAGGCAGCTGGTCACAGAATAATTTCACTAATAATCTCATTAATTAATAATACTAAGCAAATATATGAAGTAGATGGCCCATGTTTAAACATGGAACTATCCCTCTAATCATATAGAAGGAGAAACATCCATAATTAAAAACAAAAGAACATAAGAACATAAGAAGAGCCGTGCTGAATCGGACCTCAGCCCATCTAGTCCAGTGTGAATAATGATAAAGCTCTGTTCCTGGCTTGAAAGTGTGTGTTCCTGTTTGATTGTGCAGTGCTGACTTGAACAAACTTTGTTTGTGTGGCAGATACTTCACTGTTAATATTTTCTACCTGGAATATTCCACCGGTATAAAAAATGAGCCTAAATTCTATTGTCATAAGAACATAAGAACATAAGAAGAGCCATGCTGAATCGGACCTCAGCTCATCTAGTCCAGCATTCTGTATCACACAGTGACCCCCAGTTGTACACGGGGATCTCGAGCAGAAGGGAGGGCAAAACCCTAACCTGCTCCCGACCCCCCACAACCAGTACCCAGGGAAATCGTGCCTACCTCAACCTTTTCAGTAACTACCGATACACTTGGTATCCATGAATCTGTCTAATCCTGCCTTGAAGTTGTTCAGGCTGACAGCTGTCACAACCTCTTCTGGAAGTGAGTTCCATAACCCAATGACCCTCTGGGTGAAGAAATATTTCCCTTTATTAGTCCTAATTTTCCTACCTTGGAGCTTCAGGGAGTGCCCTCTAGTCCTAGTGTTTTGTGACAAAGAAAATTTTTTTTTATTCACCTTTTCTATCCCATGCATGATTTTATACACTTCGATCAAGTCACCTCTTAAACGCCGTCTTTCAAGGCTGAAAAGACCAAGGCGTTGCAACCTGATTTCATAAGGGAGCCGCTCCATCCCTTGGATCATTCTTGTTGCCCTTTTCTGTACCTTTTCCAGTTCCGTTATATCCTTCTTTAGGTGCGGAGACCAGAATTGTACACAGTACTCCAAATGTGGCCTTACCATCGATTTGTAGAGAGGTAATACAACATTTGCTGACCTATTTTCGATTCCCTTTCTGATCATGCCTAGCATAGAATTTGCTTTTTTCACTGCTGCTGCGCACTGGGTTGACATCTTCATTGAGCTGTCCACCAAGACCCCAAGATCCCTTTCCTGGTTTGTCTCGGAAAGCTTTGACCCCATCAATTTGTAGGTGTAGTTGGGGTTCTTGCCCCGATGTGCATGACTTTACACTTGTTTAGGTTAAAATGCATTTGCCACTTTGTTGCCCATTCACTCAATTTCGAGAGATCTTTCTGGAGCTCTTTACAATCAGTTTCATTTTTAACTACCCTGAACAATTTAGTGTCGTCTGCAAACTTTGCTACCTCAGAATTCACTCCTACATCCAGATCATTAATGAATAAATTAAAAAGTAACGGACCCAAAACTGAACCTTGGGGTACGCCACTTCTCACCTCTTTCCACCCAGAGAAATGTCCGTTTATTACCACCCTTTGTTTCCTACAGTTTAGCCAGGTTCCAATCCAGGACAAGACCTGTCCCCTGATTCCATGGCTGAAGAGCTTATTTAGGAGCCTTTGGTGAGGGACTTTGTCAAAAGCCTTTTGAAAGTCAAGGTAAACAATATCAATTGGGTCCCCTTTATCTATGTGTTTATTTACACCCTCAAAGAATTCTAACAAGTTAGTAAGACATGATTTGCCTTTGCAGAAACCATGTTGATTTTCCTTCAGCAATGCCTGTTCTTCTATGTGCTTAGTAATTTTTCTTTAATAATGGTTTCCATCACTTTGCCTGGAACTGAGGTTAGACTAACTGGCCTATAATTTCCTGGATCACCCCTGGATCCTTTCTTGAAGATCGAGTTACATTTGCCTCCTCCAGTCCTCGGTACAGTGCCTGGTCTTAGAGAAAGGTTATATATTTTGGCTAGAATTTCAGCAATTTCACACTTGAGTTCCTTAAGAACTCTGGGGTGGATGCCATCTGGCCCTGGTGATTTATTGACATTTAGTTTAGTAAGGCATGTGAGAACATCTTCCTTGTTTATCTCTATCTGGTTTAATTCATTTAATTCCCTCCTGAAGAAACTGACTCAGCTGCAGGCATATGTTGTCTGTCCTCCTGTGTGAAAACGGAGGCAAAGAAGTCATTTAGCCGCTCAGCAATCTCCTTGTCTTCGCTGATTTTCCCTTTCTGACCATTGTCGTCGAGTGGCCCAACTGCTTTTCTAGTTGGGTTCCTGCTTCTGATGTACTTAAAGAAGTTTTTGTTGTTTTTTTAATATTCTTTGCTATGTGTGCCTCAAAATCTCTCTTGGCTTTCCTGACTGTTGCTTTGCATTTAGTTTGCCAGAGCTTGTGTTCCTTTCTGTTCTCCTCGGTAGGAAGAACCTTCCATTTCTTAAATGAGTTTTTCTTCTTTCCAATCACATCTTTTACTTCATTTGTAAGCCATACTGGTGTCCTTTTGGACTTTCCATGCCTCTTTCTGGTGTGTAGAATCCTCCTGCTATCCGGCAATTCATTTCCTTGCAACTTCTGCCCCGGTAGCTCTAATCTGCTTCTAAGCTCTACCTGAAGCAGTGTAGAAGAAGGAAGAGAAGCAGTCAGGCAAAAAGTTAGTAGGGACACGGCTTGGTCCAGAGTAACCGAAATACTGTATTTCTCTATGACCCCTTCTACATAGCTGTATAAAATCCACATTGAAATGGATTATATGTCAGTGTGGACTCAGATAACCCAGAGTTCAAAACAGATAACGTGGATTATCTGCCTTGATATTCTTGGTTATATGGCTGTGTGGAAGTCTAGTCGTATCTGACTCTGGGAGGTGATGCTCATCTCCGTTTCTAAGCCAATGAGCCGGTGTTGTCCATAAACAACTCCAAGGTCATATGGCCAGCATGACTGCATGGAGCACCGTTACCTTCACACAGAAGTGGTACCTTTAGATCTACTCACATTTGTATGTCTTCGAAGTGATTGGTTGGCAGAAGCTGGGGCTAACAATGGGAGCTCACTCCTCTCCCTGAATTTAAACCACCAACCTTTTGGTCAACCTTAATGTCTAGGACATTGGGAGACATGGAACTGTGATCTAATTTCAGATTTGTTGTTTCTTCCTTGTTCTGTCTGGTTACATATTTGAAATTGTTTATTTGATTTTGGATCTGCTCAATAATTCAAGTGTCAATCTTGCAATGGAAAAGTTGCAGAATAAAAGCTTAGTATTATGAGAGTAATTTTCAGGTTTATCCTCAGCCTTTTTCTCCTATGGCTGTAAAGAAGAAATCAAGAGCTTTGACTTCTCTCATATTCAACTCAGTTTAGTAATACCCAAACATACGTGTGATATGTTTTTATGGTTATGTTTTAACTGCCTTGAAAACTGTTTTAAGTTATTGTATTATGTAGTTGTTCATTAACATTCATAAAATACTGCTAAGACTAAGTCAGATATGACCTCCTTTGGGTATGCTACTAGGGAAAAGGCAAGATATAAATATATTGGTCCCCTGGTGGTGCAGCGGGTTAAATCACTGAGCTGCTGAACCTGCTGACCGAAAGGTTGGTGGTTCAAATTCGGGGAGAGGGGTGAGCTCCCATTGTTAGCCCCAGCTTCTGCCAACCAAGCACTTTGAAGACATACAAATGTGAGTAGATCTATAGGTACTACTTCTGTGTGAAAGTAACGGTGCTCCATGCAGTCATGCTGGCCATATGACCTAGGAGGTGTCTATGAATAACACCAGCTCATTGGCTTAGAAACGGAGATGAGCATCACCCTCCCAGAGTCAGATACGACTAGACTTAATGTCAGGGGAAACCTTTACCTTATCAATATAGGCCAGGATTCTTCATCAGCTACATAGTTAAATATACAAATACTCCTTTGCCCGATCCTCTGATCCTGATGAAACATCATTCTCCAATCACCTTCTCCTCAATCAGGTGCTGCCCAGTAAAGTAGATTAAGGGGAGGGGAGAGATATGATCCTGGCAATAGTGTCACAATGTGACGAAGTAACAATTGTGAATATGGACAGTTACAGGTAGGTACATATAGCCAACTGTTCCATGTTCATAATTGCTACTTGGTTACAATTGTGATCATATTGTTGTAACGTTACATTTGCCATTTATCTCATATGTCTTTTAACACATGTTTTCCCTGGCTCACACTATTGAAAGAGGTAAGTGGGAGTAAAAGTACATTTGTCAAGAAGTAGTGATGGAGTTCATCCCAGTAACCTAATAATCTGCTGACAAAATCTGTTGATCATAGATTATAATTCTCTCTACCCAGAATATTTGTGTTTAGGGAGTCTCACAGTAAAACACCTTTTCAAGGCAAAGCAAGTGTTAATGTCTCATAATGGATTCAATCTGGCTGGTTGGAACAGACTACACAGCATTAAGCAATTTGTTATCCACAAATAATGGAGTCAGAATAATAAAAGGAAGCTAAAGAAAGCCATTATTATTATTATTATTATTATAAATATCTGGGCTGTCTCTCTTGGATGGGGCTTGGGCACACTGTCTTGCAGTGGCTCCAGTCCTTCTTGGAGGGTCAGACCCAGATGGTGGAGCTGGAAGAATCCAGTTCGACTGTGAGTCCCTCAGGGTTCAATTTTGTTTAATCACTGGGTGAGATCATTCAGAGTCTTGGAATGCGATGTCAAGTTTATGCGGATGACACCCAAGTCTACTACTCCTTTCCACCAAATGCCAAGGATGCCGTTCAGGTCCTGAACTGATGCCTGTCATCAGTAATGGACTGGATGGGGGCCAACAAGATTAAACTAAATCCAGACAAGACAGAGGTACTCCTGGTCAGTTGTAAGGTAGATCAGGGTGTGGGATTACAGCCTGTGTTGGCTAGGGTCGCACTTTCCCTGAAGACACAAGTTTGCAGTCTGGGGGTGATCCTGGAACCATCAGTGGTGGCCAAGAGTGCCTTTGCACAGTTAAAACTTGTGCCCCAGCTGCACCCATACCTTGAGATGCCAGACTCAGCCATGGCAGTCCATTACTTTGTCACATCCCAGTTGGACTACTGCAGTGCTCTCTACGTGGAGCTGCCTTTGAAGATAGTTTGGAACCTACAGTCGGTGCAGAGATCGGTTACCAGATTGCTAACTGGAGCACCGTATTGTAGGAGGATGACTCCCATGCTGTAGCACAGGGGTGCTCACACTTTTTCAGCATGCGAGCTACTCTTAAAGCAACCAAGTCCAAAAGATTTACCCGCCCCGCGCGCTTCCGCCGCCGCGTGCTCTTGCCACCACGTGTGCGCCTGCTGCTGTTTTCCACCCGCGCAGTGCTTCTTCCACCTGTGGGGCATTGCAGGAAGGAAAAAACATGAGGCGGGGCATCCAGAGGGAGCGCTTTGCCCTGCCTGTCTCGCCGGCAACGGAGGCTGCACAGCTGCTTCTGGACGAGAGAGAGGCCGGGCGCTCCCTCCAGAGGCCCCGCCTCGTGCTTCCTTCTTCCTGCAATGCCCCACAGGTGAAAGAAGCACCGTGAGAGCGGAAGCCAGCAGCAGGAGTGCGTGTGCGCGCAGGGTGTGCGTGCGCATGGCTGGAGCGGCCCATTTGGCTGGTGAGGCCCAAAGATCACCTGGAAGAGGGCCGAAGATCTACTAGTAGCTCCCGAGCTCCCTAACAAGCACCCCTGCTGTAGCAGCCCCACTGATTGCCAGCTTGCTTCTGGACTAAATACAAAGTGCTAGTCATTACCTATAAAGCCCTAAATGGTTTAGGTCCAGGCTATTTGTCTAATTGCCTCTCCCTATACAGATCATCACGGGCACTGTGGTCAATGGAGGAGGCCCTCCTCTCGGTCAAACCCTTGTCATAAGCTCGGTTGATAGAAACGAGAGAGAGAGAGAGCCTTCTCCAGGATCACTCCCTGTCTCTGGAACTCCCTTCCTAAAGCAGTAAAATGCCCCCTACCCTCCTCTCTTTTAAGACTCTTCTAAAAATGCACCTTAGCATACAGAGAGGAGGAGGACTAAAATACCTTACCTTCGTGGTAAACTCACTATTATTGTGCGCCATCACTTTGGAGGCATAATAATAATAATAAGAAGAAGAAGAACAACTTCTTTATTTTTATACCCGCCACCATCTCCCCAAGGGGACTCAGGGCGGCTTACAAGGGGACAAGCCCGAAGATTACGGATAAAACAACCACATAAAAATCAATCAAATAAAAAACATGACACAATCACCAAACAACATCATAAAAACAATATCATGGCAGAGAACAAAACAAACATAACAAAGGAAAGGGTGAAAAATGGGTAAATGTGTACTTTTTTAAAAAGCCATAAAATCGAATACTAAATTGTACTAATAAGCAATAGCAGTAACAGGACAATATGGATCAACTAGACAGCAAAGTAATCCTCAAATAATTGTTCACGACTGTTTGTGTTTTGGGTATATGCTGATGCCGGGGGTGGATTCTACACCATAAACCATATCTGTGTATATATAGTTATGTACTGTTGTATAATTATAGTGGAATTCAGTCTGGACTCTATCCTGGTGGTGCAGTGGGTTAAACTGCTGAGCTGCTGAACTTGCTGACCGAAAAGTCTGTGGTTCGGATCCGGGGAGCAGGGTGAGTTCCTGCTGTTAGGCCTAGTTTCTGCCAAGCTAGCAGTTCGAAAACATGCAAATGTGAGTAGATCAATAGGTACCACTTCTGAGGGAAGGTAACGGTGCTCCATGCAGTCATGCTGGCCACGTGATCTTGGAGGTGTCTATGGACAATGCCGGCTCTTCAGCTTAGAAATGAAGATGAGCACCACCTCCCAGAGTTGGACACAACTAGACCTAATGTCAGGGGAAACCTTTGCCTTTACCTTTAGTAATATTTCTTGCCTTGTATCTTATATAGTTGATAAAACCTCTTGCAAACAGGGCCTGAGATGCTAATGCTGCAGTCATAAAACAATTCCAACATGCAGTAAGGAATCCCAATAATCCTAAAATTAATATTAAGTACCTAGATGTGCTTTGGAAATCTTAGTTGTGGGGTTAAATGTTGGGAAATTGTTGCTATTGTGTTTAGTAGCAAAAAGGAAACACAAAGAGAGAACAGAGCCTTGTTGTTCCATCTACTCCCAACGAGGCAGTACAAGAATGTGCTTTATTTAGCAAATTAGGTGCCTTCCCATTGCCTGTTTTTGCCCCTAAATCAATGTGGCAATGCTTTTATCTCAAAATATATGTAGCAATTATAAGCTATTAATAGCCACTCAAAGTTCTCCTCCCCCCTGTTTGTTTCTTAGCAGTTGTCATTCGTTTGATGGTAGGAATAATAGTCTTGATATACTTCGGAATGGTGTGCCAAGAAACTACTTGAGAGTTCAAAATGCTGGCAATTTGTTTGCATCGTGGGTGGATGGCTAGGCAGACAATCAATCTGGTAAATGTCTGGTAGCATATACAGCTGGAAACAAAGTTGTCTGCAGGTATTCTGTATTCAGAAAACTAGCTCTATGAATGGCTGCAGTCGACGTCAGACGCCTGTGTTTCTAATCCCAGGTCACATGAGCATGCGTGATGTAACCTCAGACCTTGCCTACAGGAAGAGCAGTTGCTAATGCTCTGTTATCTCTAGTGCTGCGGCTGCTTGCCTGAAGCAACAATCTTGTCAGTACTCCTTACGTTGAAGATGCTTTCTTGTACGTCAACCCCCCCAAGTAATATAAGTTTCCATATATGGCGCTAAAAGACAGAGCTATGTAAACTAGTGCAGATTTCAGGTCAGTATCTGATTAATGTGAATTTACATTTCCTTTTCTGTCTTCATATAGTGTGTCAGCATTTGAGAATGGGAAGTGCAGCTTGCAGGCTGACATGTATCTGCATAGATCCGGATACTTATTTTACTATCTAATAATGGCTGGCATTCTGACCCAGAAACGACAACCTACAGGATGTAGTTCATTTCCTTTTGAATGGATAGATTTGATTTCCTGTTGCAGAGCAGGCTTCATTAACCAAGTGCCATTT
Source organism: Anolis apletophallus (assembly GCA_030556195.1). Taxonomy (NCBI): domain Eukaryota; kingdom Metazoa; phylum Chordata; class Lepidosauria; order Squamata; family Anolidae; genus Anolis; species Anolis apletophallus. The sequence continues at coordinate 45,112,907 of JARBWK010000010.1, read as the reverse complement.
TAATTATTAATCAGAAAGACACTTTTGATGTGTAATGCCTTTACTTTTACATGAGACTTGGTCATTTTCAATAGTTGACAGATCTTGCTTCAGTGATGTTCCCCATTAAGGTCGAGGAAAATTGCAATTGAGTTAGATTGCTGATATTTGCCAAAAGTATAAAGGATGGCAATAAAGCTTTTCTCCCCAAATCACTGATGTCAAGAATTTGTTTTGATGTTTTTGTTTAAGTTGTTGGTTTGTTTTCAAAAATACTTGTATAGTGGCTTTGCTCTTGGAACAGCTATTGTAAACTCTGTCTTGTTTTCAGAAACAGGCTTAAGTATTGCTTATGTCCTGCATTATCATTTCCTGACTCTTTTTTCCCCTCACATAGAAATATATTTTCATATCTTCTGGCCGTAATCGTATACATCCTAATTTTGGAATTAGTCTCATTTGGCTCAGTAGGATTTATTTCTAAGTACTTCATCCCACAGGGCGAGTGGAGAGGATTGTGGGAAATCATCTTCTTAGCGTGGCATTTCATGTTGCTCCATCTCCAAAGGATCCGGAGAACTTACTACCACCACCCCACATACATGTGTTTTCCTTCTCCCATTTCTACAAAAATCATCCATTTTCTTAGCCATCATGCTGGAGAGTGCAGGCTCCTCCTAGTTCTTCCCTTTACGTTTTTTTTATAAAGAGAATGTCGCAATTGCGGAAGTCCTCTATCTCATGACAACACGGAAACAATATTATATTACAATACTATTATATAAGAATTTACTGCTCTGTCTCCTGTCTTAATGGCAATAACCATATCTTTGGGGTGCATTTAAGAACTGCCCCAAAGTAACCGGCTGTTGTTTCCATTTTCATCAGAATGCAGGGGGCACTAGTGCCAGCGTTGTCCTTGTCCATCTCCCTTCTTCTCCCTTGTTATGGAGGGTGCATAGATATTGCCACAACCCTCCTCCTCCTCCTCCTCCTCCTCCAGTGGAGCACGGGCCTGATGGTTGACTGGTTTCATTGAGGTACATGCACACTTGTGTGTTTGTGGAAAACAATGCAGCCAGATGGCAGCCCTTGCACCGTGTTTAGTGCTCTGTTTCTCACCTCAAGTGACAGGAAAGCTTGGGCCTCTCATGAGTATCCACCAGGAAGTTCTATAAAACATAGTTTTCATACTCATTGCTGGATACTTTCAGTTACAAATATATCTATTATACATGTGATTGATAGGATGAGAGAGAGAGTCCTTTGCATGCATTTCTACCCAGAAGTGAATCTTTTTTTAAAAAACATAACTTTTTTTGCATAATTTGGGAGTCATCCGGATAGAAACTGTTAGCTTTTCCATAAGATGCCTTTCACTGATCTTCTGCTTCTATCACATGGAATAAGTGTGTTCTCATTAAAAATCTAGATAATGTAGTCCCAATATAAAGACCTATGGGCACTTCCAGACAGCACCAAAATCTGCACCAAAGCAGGTTGAAAAAACCCACCTTGGCATGGATTCCCATCCCCACCCCCACCCCCCAAAACCCAGGCATTCTTGGATTGGGGGGGGTGTCTAGATGCCATCCCAGTAACTACCAGGATAGCATTCAGCCTCCCCAAAGTCCCCCAAAACAAGCCTTACATTTTTTTTAAAACTTACTGAGCTGCCATTAAGGTGGTCCTTCAGTCCTCCTGGTGTGTAGAAATGACACATCAGGAGGACAGAAGGACCACCTTAATGGCAGTCTGGTAAGTTTTTTTAAAGGCTTATTTCAGGGGGGCTTGGGGGAGGGGTGGGTGCCATTGCACACCTTTGGGTTCCAGGAGCCCAAAAAGTGTGTGATGGCAAATGGGGATTCATCCCCGGGTAGTTCTGGTTGGTCCTGGAACTACCCAGGGGCGAGTTCCCACAGGCCTGATACGTCATTGGACCTGGGCCTTTCAGGAAGGCCCACATCTAATGGGGTATTCAACCTGGTTTGATCCAAATTAATTCAGTTTTACTGGTCATGTTGTTTGGATTCGTCTGGTAAAACTGAGACAGGTCTTGGTTTAAAGTCCTGTCTGGATAGGTCCCATGTCTCCAGATAAAAATACTGAGATTTTCATGAGCAGGGGAAAAAACCCGATCGTGATTTGAATGACTTAACTTTTCCTCTTTTATTATTTTTAACAGATGATCATCATGTCTCACCAAAAAGATCTCAAAGATGACTTCCACAGTGACACAGTCCTCTCCATTTTAAATGAACAACGCATTCGAGGTGTTTTATGTGATGTCACAATCATTGTGGAAGACACCAAATTTAAAGCCCACAGCAATGTTCTAGCTGCTTCAAGCCTTTATTTCAAAAATATTTTTTGGAGCCGTGCAATTTGCATTTCTGGACATGTACTGGAACTGGACGATCTTAAAGCTGACGTGTTCACAGAAATACTTAATTACATCTACAGTTCCACAGTCATTGTGAAAAGACAGGAGACTGTTTTAGACCTTGCAGCTGCAGGGAAGAAGTTGGGAATATCATTTCTAGAAGACCTTACAGACAAGAGCATTTCAAATTCCCCTTGCCTTTATTCGTTTTGCAATACTGAAAAAGGTGAAGTCAAAGAAGAGAAAAGACAAGAAGACTCCGCAATCACAAATGGACCAAGGATCACAAATGCATACTCCATTCATGAAAATGAAAACTGTAATAATTTATTTTCTCCTCTTGACCTCAGAGCAAGCTTTAAAAAAATGCCTGAAAAAAGTAAAGTATCTAATATTAGTCAAGAGAGGCATAATGCTGGCAAAGGTGTCGAGCGAGTGAGTACATTAGCCGAGCACTCCTATGCTGTTAGTATGGGTTGTGAAGCTTTTCAGAAAAAATCCTTTTACCATGAAAGTAGCCCACTTGATAGAATGGATGAGGATGGTTCGGAAACTGGCCAGTCGATGCCTGTTACTAATTCAGTTCCTCAAATATTTAATACATCAAAAGCAGTTTTAAACTCCCAGATCACCGAAATACCTTCAATACAGCTATTGACCATCAATGGAACCAATGCAGTGGGTCATCAACAAGTAATAAATAATCACACCATTTCTTTTCAAAAATCCCATCCAAATAATGGCACTGTTCTGCCTTCCAAGAATGATGAAAATAATTCAGATCATATTTCTGGATCAATAGTTGCACTCATTCCACATGTTTATAATTGTACTAAATCATTCAGTGATGGAACTCAATTCACCGCCCATCTCCAGCTTCACTCACAAGCTCAAGAAACATTCGTTTGCAAATGCTGTAGCAAACAGTTTGAAACTGTAACTGAACTAGAAACCCATGAGCAAGGATGTGGAGGATTAGACAACTGTGAAAATGAGCAGAACTGCTTGGATAATTTTGTTATTTCGAATGGACAAACAGTCACTTCATATATAAACCCAGAATCCACAATGACTGAAAATGAGCTGGCGGATTATTCTGTCACAAACTGCGCAATGCCAGAAACAGACCACTTTGTTAAAGTTGTTGATGGGCAAGTGCTTTATACTTGCAGTGTTTGCAAACGTGCCTATGTTACCTTATCTAGTCTCCGAAGACATTCAAATGTTCATTCATGGAGAAGAACGTACCCTTGCCACTACTGTAATAAAGTATTTGCATTGGCTGAATACCGTACACGACATGAAATCTGGCACACGGGAGAAAGACGGTATCAGTGTATTTTCTGCCTTGAGACATTTATGACATACTACATACTCAAAAACCACCAGAAGTCTTTCCATGCAATTGATCACCGCCTCGGAGTAAATAAGAAAACTGCAAATGGTGGCTTGAAACCAGGTGCGTATCCTTACAAACTTTATAGGCTTTTGCCTATGAAATGCAAAAGGCCACCGTATAAGAGCTATGGCAGCACATCATATGAAAGCATACAAACAAGTATACAAGTTACTGAAGACACTTCTAGTACCTGCATTATTCAGAACGCTGTCACTTCTGAAGTGCCACCCCTGAATTTCCCACATAGTATATTGCCAAACTCAACGGTACCCATGGATACATCTTCATGTAGTGATGCAACAGCAGCTCCTGTGAATACTCCAATTATTATTTCTCCTTGGGAAGCTAGTGTATCAGAAGCAGAACTCAAAACTGATACTTGTACTATTGAAATACCATTGTCCTCTACTCCTCTTAATTCTGGCCCTCAAGATTATGATTCCTCTCTTCAAAATGTTAGTAACGGCAATGCCAGTGAAAATTCAGCCTCTGTTATTAACTATAATAATTCACCACCTACAGTCATAATGCATAGTGGTAGAATTTCTTCCGTAATCATGCACAGTAATGCTGTGAATACAGTAAGTAGTACAGAAACTGCAGACATTACAACCAGCCAAGCAGCAAATGATGACGACGTACATGATTCAGAGGACAGTAAAAGCAATATTAGGACAAGAGGCAATAAGGAGAAGAAAGAAACATCATTATACAATGAAGAAGAGACATCAGACGATTTACAGTATATGGCAAATGCAACAATGTCTTCTGACATATCAACAGATCCTGTTGAATCTTCAGATAAGACCGAGACCTACATTGCCAAACCTGCATTACCAGGAACATCTGCAGACAGCAATGTTGCCCCTCTTTGTCAAATAACAGTTAAAATAGGTAATGAAGCCATTGTTAAAAGGCATATTCTAGGGTCCAAACTGTTTTATAGAAAAGACCGGAGATCTAAACCTGAATCCAAAGAAGATCATACAGCTCAAATTGCAGAACGGGATAAGAGAGAGAGAAGCACATCTCGAGTTTGCAGGTCAGACTACATTGAACTCAATGAAATGTGTGATGATGTCAGTGACCATGACTCCAACGATAAACCATGGCGGCCATATTACAATTACAAACCTAAAAAGAAATCAAAACAGCTAAGGAAAATTAGAAAGTCGAGATGGAGAGGAAAACATAGGAGCCGAAATTCCTACCGAGAAAGTGAAAAGACACATGTCACAAGCTATGCACTTAGAAACATCCCTGAAGAAAAAGTCCTCCAGCAAGAAGAAGAGAAGAATATGCCAAGCCTTCCCTGTGAGCTCTGCGAAAAAGATACCACTTCTGCTGAAAATGCCCCAGATAATTTACACTGGGACACAACTACATTTGAGTCCTATACTTGCGAATTATGCCGGAAAAGCTTTCAGAGCCCATCTGCTCTAAGAATGCATATGCGATGCCATACAGGAGAAAAACCCTACACTTGCAAAACATGTGGGAAGAACTTTTCAATATCAGGAAACTTACATAAGCATGAACGCACCCATTTGGGTGTAAAGGATTTCATCTGCCAGTACTGTAACAAGGCATTCAGCCTAAACGAGACACTCAAAATACACGAGAGAATCCACACTGGAGAAAAGCGCTACCAGTGTCAGTTTTGCTTCCAGGGTTTCTTATACCTTTCTACCAAAAGGAATCATGAGCGAAGACATAAGCGAGAGAACAATGGGAAAGGACACGCATGCTTTCAGTGTCCCAAAGTTTGCAAGACAGCAGCAGCTCTTGGAATGCATCAGAAGAAGCATTTATTCAAAAACCCCAAGCAAGAAGATGGAGATGATTATCTGTTTCATGAAAGTACTAAGCCATTTGTAAGTCAACCTTTCATTGACCCAGATAGCCTGGAAACAGCTAAACCTTTACTAAATGTAGGTGCAGATGGGCATGAAACAAGCAGTACTTAGAAGAATCCCATTTGTTGTTGGACTTTGAGTGAGAAGAACATACAACAAAGACAATTATAAGAACATGAGTATAACAAATTAATGGTGGGACATTCTAAAATGGATATATTGTTTTTCTATATAAATATATTTCATGTATTACATGGAAAAAGTATGCCATAAGAGCAAAAATGGAAATTGTATAGTACTTCCCATATAGTATGAAGGATAGGTGCCCCAAAGGGCGTTTTACATCCCACAGGAAAACGCTATAGTTAAATAGAGGCAAATAAGAATATATGTAATTGAAAACTTTTAAATTGCTATTACAAAGTAATTCAGTATTGAACTAGATCATGTTCAGATCAGAACCATTCTGAACAGAATAAAGAAGAAACTATATACACTGAAAGTATGGAAATGTTAAAAGTGTTTATTCAATAGGTTGTAGAAATCGCACCCTGTATTCATATCCAAAATTTAATGTTAATTTGTTTCAAATTCCACACTGTAATTTGAGAGGTTAGTTTAGCTATAATGTAATGTATGCACTGTACAGCATCTGGTAAAGATTATAAAAGTTTATTATTTGTGGGGGAAGTGCATCCAGATATTATAAAGCCTGAAAAAGTTCCTACAGAATAACTTTGTGAGGGCTCATGAGAATAATATAATAATAAATTTTTGTATCTTTACGGGTGTATGGCAATGTGTCAAAGGCTTGTCTTATGTCAGATGAAACACTAGATCTGCAATTAATCGAAGTTTCAATACTGAGAGCTTGGTTCTTTCATGTATGTTCACAGTGTCACACATGGAAGGAAGTTGACACAAGGTTAACCAGATCCTCTTTCCTCTTGCCACTGCAATCTTTGTCCACACATACATATACTAGGATTTTTAGGTCATAACTTTCAGTAGAAAGTTGATGCATGTCTCCCATATGCAGCTGTTCTTCTCTTCCCTCCACAAAGGATCCTGGCCCAAATGTTATCTATTCCCTGAGGAGTAAACCACAAGTGGCTGGTAAAGGGAAAGGGTAGCTGGTAAGTGCATATTGAGACTTACAAATGGGCCCCTGATGAAAATTAGAGGTTATACCTGATCATGTTCTTGTTCAAGGCCGGAGGGAAGAAGATGACACCTTTTGGTCAAAGGTCCGCTACCTTTGGGGCTCCCTTGGATGTCAGTTGGGAGATACAGAAGCACACATACCTTCGGGTTTACAGGAGGGAGATGAAAGTCTCTTCTATCCCCCATTCATCTCCACTGGTATTGTTGCTTTCCATTTGTTTTTTTTTAAGAGGGGAAAATTATGATCTCCAAAGCTCTCTTCAACCACTGATCTGTAGATTTCCAGCTACAGTAGTCATACATGAATATAGCCAATGGCTGCATACTACTCCAGGACCAGAAACTGCCATATCTCTGTGTTTATGATTGTACAGCTGGTAGTCTACTCTTATGGCATGATATGAATACCAAGTTGCCTGTGGTTTCCAACATAAGTTCAGTTCACTCGTTGAGTTGGATGTTGTCTTTCTCCTTGAGTATATAAGATTGAATCTCATTTTAGATGTATGCAGCTAAGATACATTTCCCTACTCTTTCTCCCCATGGCAGACCTTCCTCTAGAAGTGCTGCACCAAGGATTAGGGGAGCCCTACTGAATGGGTTATGCTTTAGTTCAAGACAAAGGAGGGGTCAGTGAAATTGAAGGCAGGATAGGAAAGTTTAACTAAATGCACAATTTGGTTCTAACTCTATATTAAAACAATCGTTTGAAAATTAGTAGAAATGTGCTAGAAGCTGAAGCCTTCACAGTGAGTGCTGTTGGATCTTGTGTGTTTAGAATCAACATTTTGCTGCACCTTCAGAAGCCTGGTTACCCTTTTGGTAGATGGTAATAACTTACTACCTATGTCTAAAGAAGCTTCCTGTTGCCGTCATGAGTCTGGATAGCTGCGTACTAGTTTTCACATCTGAGGATAAGAAGATCTATGCTCTCGTTACCAAAGGAAGTATTTAGGGATGTTTTTTTCATAAATTCCTATGAAACTGAGAAGTTAATTATCCCACGACTCAAGATAAAATTTCCCTGTCACAACAGTCATATTAGCCCTTTATACGGTTAATGGTGACTTTTCCTGTGGACTGGAACATTAGTTTGCATACCTCCATTGAAAGAACTGCCAGCTAAGCAGAGAAATGATCATCTGCCTTCGCAAGCAATTCCTGGAAGATTTCTTAGTAGACTGAATATTCCTACAACAAAGAATATCCCTAATCTTTGCCCATTAGGATTTTTCCCTTTGCATTTGTCAAGCTAGATCAAACATGGGCAGATTTTGACCCTCCGGATGTTTTTGACTCCAACTCCCATAATTCTTGACCCATGACTGAGCTATATAATGTCACATAGTCAATAACAGAAAACCAGATATATAGAGGTATTACAAATATTTTCTGAAGATTTAATTGCTCCATACATACTGAGGTTGGCAAAGAATATAGGGATGGTAAATACAAATAAAACGCAAGACAAATAGGAATAAAATATATTTATTGCGTATATTAAGGAAAATAAAATATATAAATAAAACCAATGTGAGGGTGCTAGGAGCATGAAGAGTTTTTAGCCTATCCCATTTAATTTGTCACTGTTCAAAATCTAGACTGGGGGATTTCCCACTCTTCCCAATCATGTTTATTGGATACTGAGGAGGCATAGCTGCACCAGGAACAAGGCTTGCCCTTTATCCGCCTGCTCACATAAGCTGCATATTCACTGAACATTACATTTATATGACGGTTGTCTGAAAAATAAAGCTACAAAAATACAAATAACCATTGGGAAGGGAGGCAAACAAATGCAAATAAATAAATAAATATATATAAATAAAACTTACATGGACTGTAGCCAGGGCCGTAGCCAGGATTTTGATTCAAGGGGGGGGGGGGGGCTGAGACTGGGTGGAAGAGGGTCTACCCTAGCAAACCTTTTCTATTGTTATCCCAATAACCCCATGAATGTGGGATATAATGAGCATGGTGATCAGATCATGATATGAATAAACATAACAGTTTATGTTTATTCTCGCTGAAGCCTCCTATGCCCCCCCCCCCTGGCTACATGCCTGACTGTAGCATAGGTATTACCTTATTTTCCACATAATCATTACTCAATTCAATACATTTTGTCATCAGGGGGACAAGTTTTTGATGCCCCCTGCCTTTTTCAGCCAGTTCGTCACTTCTTACCTCATCATCATTGGTAAAGTCTTTTCCACCAAGGTGTTCCTTCAATTTAGTGAACAGATGATAGTCACTGGGTGCGAGATTGGGACTGTGAGAGGGGTGGCTTAAAACATCCCAACCAAATGAAGTCAACAGCTCTTGTGTTGCATTAGTGGTGTGCGGACTCACATTGTCATGAAGGAGACAGACTCCTGCCTTCAGCATCCCACAATGTTTGTTTTGGCTGGCTCTCCGAAAGTTCTTCATGGTCTCACAATACATTCCGCACCCATTTTGTCACATGCTGTCTTGACATTACGTCCTCTCCATAAACTGAAATGATTTCACGATGAATCACAGCAGCGTTTAGGTAGCGTATTACAGCATGAACTTGGCACTTGGAGGGAAATGGAATGAGGATGCTCACCTCTAACCTTCACCACAATGCCAGTTAATGAGCTACTGACGACTAGCACTGCTTGTTCGCTTCCGCTGGCTTCCTGCTACATGGCAGTGATACAAACTTCTCCCGTGAAAATTCCCCATGAGAGATAGATATGTGCTTTATAACCTTACTTTCTGGATAACCCTCATACAATACAATATATATGAGAGTTCAGAAAAACTGAAATCTGTTTTATTACAATACAGGAATGTTAAGAATATCTGCAGTACTATACTCATCAAGGACCTTGGGCTAAACTCAGTGTAAACTCCTTGGAATGAATGGGACTTAATTACTATAAATTTCACCTTCAGGATGGGCTAACACTGAATTGAGCTCAGGGATTCTTAGCTCATGAGAACCTATGGCCGGACTATATGAAGTCTAAGAATTGGGTGTGAAAGAAATAATTTCCCTGATTTCTTTTTAGTCTTGTAGTGAGAAAAGGTTTCTGGTGTAAAATGGAGTGATTAAGCTATTGTTTTACTCCAAAAAAGCAAGGGTTAGCATGGGAGCATATTGTACATAGTCAGGTAAAGCACAACTAGCATTGACACAATGTTATGCAGAGGAGCTTTAATCAAATTCCTAATGACGACCATGGCCCACAAATATTAAGAACCATTAAGTCAGCTCTTTGTATGTTCATGCATATAACATTATTTAATGTATTTAATGTCCACTTACATTACGTATATAATAATTGTATATTTATTCTATCCAGTTGTTGCTTTGACACAAGCAGAAAGTCAATATTTCACTGTTGATATCAGCAAGGCAAGGCATTAACCATATACTGAAAGTATTTCAGTGTTATGCTATATCTGCTTTGGTTGGAGACGCTTTTGGTTTGAAAATGTAGCCTAGCTTAATGTTATACCTAAAATAACGGAAATTATGACATTTTCTTTAAAAAAATACATATGTTAACAATTCTAGACCAAAGCCAACAATGTGTAATATTTATACAAAGTAATGATTTTACAAGTATTTTGTATAACTGTATATTTCATATGGGGAAATATAGCTTCTGTTATGTTTGCGGGGCTTTGTATATTTGGATAATAAACAAAAACTTTGCTCTTCTATCTGTTTGGTACGATTTATAGAATAGCAGTTTTAAGAAGGCAATATTATGTTTATAGTACATTACAGCAATTTTATTAGCTTAATAGATAAAATATTACTGACCAAATGAGACCTGAAACTTGATAGTATGTATTGTTAAGAACAGTGGAATTGCATATGTATTTTGTGGTAATAAGCTATTAAAATTGGTGTTCCGACCACTGAACAGATTTATATTTATTTTTAAGGAAGATTAATAGTTATAATAATGGGCTTCTTAAGGTAAAATATCTAGTCCTTATATCTGAGATTTTCTTCACACAGTTACACTATTATTTTATCTAGCTCTGCAGAACATAGCTGATTGGACAGTGAGGGTTTATAAATCAAGCCCTTGTCATCAGCAGTCTCCCACAAGGCATTTTTAAAGGTATTGTCACTTAGTATCCAATATTTTTATGCATTCAAATGATTAATGAATACGAACTTCTCTGCCATATTCAATCCTGACATTTAGAATAAAATGAAAGTGACTAAACATGGAAAAAGTAAGGAATGAATATAGCATTGTAAATACATTTCCATATGTTCTAACCATAAGCAGTCATTCTCCTGATTGTGATAAACAGCTTTTCAATGTTAACAGGTAGGAGGGAAGGGGTTACAACTAATTTAAAACATTAATTCTGTCCAGGACACTTTCAGGAGAGCAATTCATCCTTTTTATGGCCAAAAAATCATCTGTCTACATGGTCTTGGAGTAGATAAAATCTTGCTTATCCAACATAAACGGGTGGGCAGAACATTGGATAAGCAAAAATGTTGGATAATAAGGAGGGATTAAGGAAAAGCCTATTAAACGTCAAATTATGTTATGATTTTACAAATCAAGCACCAAAACATCATGTTTTTACAACAAATCAACAGAAAAAGCAGTTCAATATACAGTAACATTATGTAGTAATTACTGTATTTATGAATTTAGCACCAAAACATCGCAATGTATCGAAACAGCTGTGGATCCGGGTGGGAGGCAGACTGCATTCGGTAATACAGAATGTTGGATGAATGAAGGTTGGATAAGCGAGACTCTACTGTAGGTCCATCCCATCCAACCCCTGATCTACAGGGAGATAATCTGTTGTTTTTTTCCCCTCTAGAAAGGCTGGTGGTTTGTAAGAGTTGGATGTATGTTCTTTTCTTTCTGTTCGATTTCACCAAATGTCATGCCTCTAGTTGTCAGTGTTCAGTAGCATCCATCCTTATCATAACACATGGTTATAAAACTAGATTCCGCTTTACTGCCATGGATGGATTTAGAGTATTTATACCCAGCTCCTCAGCCACAAAGGTAGGCTTATAATCCAAATAAGACACAATGCACACGGAAAGGGAATGACAGTCAGTGGGGGATTAGATCCAGCAGATGGTGCCAGTTTTTCTTTCCCTCTGCAGTCATAGCAGTGGCACTTGGGATGGAGAGAGGGCCTTTCATCTTCTTCATGGCCCATGCATGGTGGAGCTATGCTCGCCACTTCTTCTCTTCCTCCAGACTAACGCAGTGGCAGGTGGGATGGAAGAAAAGCCTTTAATTTGCTTCTGTGCCAGTTCAGGGTGAAGCTGTGCCTATCCTTTCTTGTTGCCTCTCCATAAGTTGGTTCATTTATCATGGTATGTGTCTTTGTATTCACTGTTTTGTTTGGTTTTTTAAAACAAATACTAGCTGTGCCCTCCCTCTTCCTCTCCTTCTCTTTCTCTCCTTCCTTGCCTCCCTTTTAATCTTTCCTTCTCTCCTTCCTTCTCTCCCCTTCCTTCCCTCCCTCCTTTTTCTTTCCCTTCCACTTTCTTCCTTGTCTACATATTATAGCTGAGTCTAGCTTCAAACTGAATTAAATGGTCTTTGTAGATGGTGCCTGACTGTCTTAACATAGCAGGAGGGCTGGTTAGCATTTACCAGTTGCATACAGCAGCCCATTGTATGCACAGCCATTGCTTAACACAGGGAGAGAAAGCTGAAAACTTCATCAGCTGATACCTTCTTCAGCAGTGGGTCCTTGAAGTCATAACTTTCATGGCAATCAGCGCTGCTGACATAATATGGAGTTGCACACCATGCAACAAGTCCCAGCTAAGGAGTCCATAATCTTGAGATCTCCTCTATTCCCATGAAAGCTAGAAACTTGTTTTAAAGTCATTTGACATTTTGAAGAACAAGACAGAAACTGAGGAGGAGTGGTACATGGTGTCATGGCACAGCAGCTGTTTCTGATCCATTTGACAGTTGGAAAATGAAAAACACATGATCAAATGTTTGTTCTGTAAGAACATGGTTTAATGACAATTTAATGCCTGCTGTATGAAGTTACTTGCCCTGAATTAAAATGGCAGGACCAAATGGTGCTCAGCCTATTCACTCCAACAATGTTTCACTCTTTACACATAGTGCAGGGAAGCTGTATTTGGAAAAGAAGGAAGACAATGCCATTACCTGCTGAATTCCTCAAACCACCAGTCTCTATAACAACTTTCACATTAAATACACCTACTAAACAAGCAGTTACAATTGGTATTAGAAATATTCCTAACTTTCATGCGATTTAAATAACAATTGTATTTAATACTAATAGATCTTTAATGACACCAACAATTGATCTGGTTGCAATTGACCTAATTGTAAAATGAAGTGTGCTCAAATTATTCCAAATGCATTGGTGTCCATATGGAACTGTTATCTATACCCCAAAACCCCCCTCAAAAACAAGACCCCAAAACAATGATCTCATCATCAGTCTCTTTTCCCAGTCCCTGACAGCTGCCTCAGCTGGACATTGGTGAGTCACCCAGTAATCCTTATGGGGCTGATGCTGTCTGCTTCCTAGGCTTCCCTGACCCTGGTTTTCCCTTCCTCCTCAGACCTCTACTACGTGATTGTCCACTTACTCCAATTTGTACTTGTCAGAAAACTCAGACATTTAATTAATCTACCTGGACAGAAATTTTAGCTCTGAAATAGATGACACGCTTGGGAAAATGAGGACATAGTAACCCTAATATATATGTGGTGGCACAGCGGGTTAAACCACTAAACTGTAGAATTTACTGAAGGTCGGTGGTTCAAACCTGTAGGATGGGGTAAGCTCCCATTGTTAGCTTCAGCTCCTGCCAACCTATAAGTTTGAAAACATGCAAATGTGCGTAGATCAATAGGTACAGCTTCTGCGGGAAGGTAACGGCACTCAATGCAGTGTTGACCTAGGAGGTGTCTACAGACAACGCTGGCTCTTCCGCTTAGAAATGGAGGTGAGCACCACCTCCCAGAGCCAGACTCGACTAGATTTAATGTCAAGGGGAAACCTTTACCTTTACCTTTATATATTAGCCTTTCCTCCTTTTCCGTTACCAGTCAGAATAAAATAAGAGACAAAAGAAGCTCCACCTACTATAAAGGGACACAAATGTTGACAGTGAAACAATAGATAGGCTCAAATTACGAGCTGAGAGATGCAAAATAAATATGTGATCCCTAAGTGGTGGGCAATTACTGGCCCTCCAGGTGTTTTGGACTTCAACTCCCAGAAATCCTAGCCAGTTTACCAGCTGTTAGGATTTCTGGGAATTGAAGTCCAAAACACCTGGAGGGCCGGTAATTGACCACCCCTGCTAGAGGTAAATCTATTTTAAGCATCTTGAATTACAGTGGGAACACTCAGAATATATCTAAACCTCTCTCCCTGAAATCAATAAACAGCTAGTGCTTTTTCTAGCCACATTTTACTTTACACATATTTCAAAGTTATGTGTGTGCCTTCAGTTGTCAGTTGATTTATGGTGACCCCATGAATTTCATGGTTTTTTTTAAAGCAAGGAATACTCAGAGGTAGTTTGCCAGTTCCTTCCTCTACATCGCCTCATATTCATTGGTGGTCCCCCACTTAAGTACTAACCAGGGCTGACACTACTTCATTTCCAAGATCAGGTGAGATCTGGTGCTTTTAGGATATTTAGGCCAAACTTAGAAGTTAGGGCCCTTCCACACAGCCATACAACCCACATTATCTGCTTTGAACTGGGTCATCTGGGTCCACACTGCCATATATTCCAGTTCAAAGCAGATTATGTGAGATTTTATTCAGCTGTGTGGAAGGAGTCCTAGTCTCTTCAAATTGTTTTTTGAGTAAACACATATAGGATCTGATCATAATGAGCCTAACATGCTGAATCATGCCTGTAACTGGAAATCTGTGCCAAATGAATTGATTAACACTGAGGGTCATAACAGCTTACCATAAGGAATAATTATTGCACATGACATTTATCTACATATTAATACTAGTATACTTTCATCACATTAGGTTTCAGGGCAGTGTTCCACTGAGAATTAGTGCAACCAAACCCAGAGGAAATTAAAGCCAAAATTTTCTCCAATTACATTATGTAAACAAACCATAATTGCATAAATTATACTGGGTGAATGAAAATAATTTAATACTAGATAATAACTCTGTTGACACCTGGCAAAGCTCTTTGTGAAGAGGGGCTCCATAACTGGGACATCCACACTCCTTACTAAGGAAAGGAAGTCTCTCTGTTCACAAGGAAAGAATGTTGAGTTCCATAATTATACAATGTAGAAGGTGATTCAGAAGGATTGTATACAAAGTTGCATTAGCCATACATTGTTTGTGTGTGTGCGTTGTTAAAGCCTTCCTCGCTATAAAAATAATTATGAGATGGCGCAGAAGTATTCATGCTGACTAGCTAGGGACACACCCTTACCTGGAGTGAGACTGACTTCTGGGAATAATTATTATGTAAGGTTCTGCTATTGTTATTTCACTTCCCCTCCATAAATCACTGCGTTCATAACAGGTGACACTACTATTTTCACCCAAGCCCCATTTCACTGTTTCTACATAATATGGATGACATGTTCTTCTTGCAGCCAATTCCTCTGACTCAGAATCAGATTTTGATCCCTATGACTTTCCTTTCTTACATGGCAATTAATGCATCTATCCAAAAGCAGTGACAAATCATTTCCAAGTTGTCTTATCGGTCTCTTAGTGTCACTTCCGAAGCTTGTTTAACAAGAAATATCTTATGTAGTGAATGTTTTAAGCAACCACTCTGCCATATACCTAGACACTCCGAAGATATGCATCTATGTGCATTTGGTATTTTACTCACATGAAAGCTATTCATATACTGTTCTTAAAAGCTTGAATTTTAGTGTATTTTCTCAAAGTTTTCCATGAGCATTTTGAAGGTATTCAGATCCAAATGAAGAAAAACATCTCCCTAAGGTAGTTTAAAGAAAAAGTAAGTAAATTGTCAATATTTAAAATCATATTTATTAGAAATTTAATACTGTATTTTTAGAAACATCTAGGTCCCATTTATGTTTTCTGCACAAGGAAAGTATTGGTTGAGCATCCCTTATCCCAAATGCTTTGAAGCTCCTTCCACAGAGCTGTATAAAATCCCACATTATCTGCTTTGAACTGGGTGATATGGCAGGTGGACTCAAATTATCTAGTTCAAAGCAGTTATTGTGGATTTTCTGCCTTGATATTTTGGGTTATATGGCTGTATGGAGCCATATAACCCTTTGTGGAGAGAAAAAGAGAGGTATAAATAATAACATTAATAATATTATTAATAATAATAATAATGGCAAAAGAAGGCTCTCCATGGACAGTTCCTGGGGAAAAATGAGAGCAGAATTGACAAGAAAAATAAATGAATGTGGCTCACAAATTGAACTTTGAAAAAGGAGACTGAGGGTCTGATTGTTGCAGCCCAAAAACAAGCAATTAGAACAAATGCCATTAAAGCCAGAATTGAAAAGTCAACTACAGATTCCAAATGTAGACTATGTAAGGAAGCAGACGAAACAATGGATCACATCCTCAGCTGCTGCAAGAAGATCGTGCAGATGGACTACAAGCCGAGGGATAATACCGTTGCTCAGGTGATCCATTGGAATTTGTGCCACAAATACCATCTGCTTGTCACAAAGAACTGGTGGGATCACAAGCCTGAAAAAGTTACATAAAATGAATACATCAAACTACTCTGGGATTTCCGAATTCAGAATGACAATGTTTTGAAACACAATACTCCTGACCTCACGATCGTGGAAAAAAACAAAGTATGGATAATCGATACTGCAATCCCAGGCAAAGACTCTAGCACAAGCCAGTCAAGGTGGTTCTAGTGGTGATTGTCACCCCGGGTGCAGTGCCTAAAGACCTTGGCCTGCACTTAAAAACAATCAGCACTGACAAAATTACCATTTTCAGCTGCAAGAGGCCAACCTTCTCGGATCTGCACACATTATTTGCCGATACATCACACAGTCCTAGACACTTGGGAAGTGTCCGATGTGTGATCCAATACAAAAGCCAGCATAATGATCTTGTTTGCTGTGTACTAATCTTGGTGTGTATCTAATAATAATAATAATAATAATAATAATAATAGCTTTAAGGGGGTTAATTTCCTGATTAACGAATGACTGCTATTTAATGCCAAAGTTTGCTGGCTCCAATTATTCCTCTTCTGTTATATCACATGAAAAGGAATCTTTTTCTTGTAAATGTTCAATTTTCTGCAGTGAGTCTGTATCCAATAGTTATATATCCATCTGCACGGAATGTTCTGAAACCTTCTGCTTATATACTCCTACTCCTAGGCTGCTAAAAATACATCTCGCAAAAACACCATTTTTAATGGATTCGTATGCTTCATTGCATTGCACCAAAAGCAACCACTACATATGAATAATACTGTAGATGACACTGACTAGCCACGGTGAAGATGAATTAAACATTTTAATTTCTTTTGTTCTCTTTAGCCCATGCTACAACTATTGGCCAACACTTCAACTGAAGTATAGGCATAGCTAAATTTTAGAAACAGTAATTTCCAGGGCTTGCTCAATGATGCAGTCCTAGGGTGCATCCACACCTTAGAAATAATGCAGTTTGACACCACTTCATCTGCCGTGACTCAAGGCTATGGAATCAGAAGAGTTGTAGTTTCACAAAGTGGAAATTAATGCAATCTTACACTACTTCAACTGCTATGGGACCCTGAGAGTTGTAGTTTAGTGTGGCGCCAGCCCTCTTTGCTAGAGAAGCCTAAAGACTTTGTAGAAATACAACTCCAAGTGCTGCATAACATTGAACCAGGTCGATGGTGCCAAACTTCGTTCATTCTACAGTGTGGAACGATGCACCTTCAATGAGTCTCAGTGAAGCAAGCCATGAAACAACAACAATAACAACAATTCTTGCCCATATCTCCTCATGGCTCGAGGAAATCACTCTGTAGAATACACATATTAAAACATATTTCCATAAACACATATTTAAATTTGTTGTTGTTGTTTATTTGCTCAGTCGCTTCCGACTCTTTGTGACCTCATAGACCAGCCCATGCCAGAGCTCCCTGTCGGTCGTGTCCCTGTCCCCCCCAAGTTCCTTCAAAGTCAACCCAGTCACTTCAAGGATACCATCCATCCATCTTGTCCTTGGTCGGCCCCTCTTCCTTTTTCCTTCCATTTTCCCCAGCATCATTGTTTTCTCTAAGCTCTCCTGTCTTCTCATAATGTGGCCAAAATACTTCATCTTTGCCTCTAATATCCTTCCCTCCAGTGAGCAGTTGGGCTTTATTTCCTGGAGCAGGGACTGGTTTCATCATGTTGCAGTCCAAGGCACTCTCAGAATTTTCCTCCAGCACCACAGTTCAAAAGCTTCTATCTTCCTTCGCTCAGCCTTCCTTATGGTCCAGCTCTCGCATCCATAGGTTACTATGGAGAATACCATTGCTTAAACTACGTGGACCTTGCCCGTGAGATGTCTCTACTCTTCACTATTTTATCGAGATTGGTCATTGCTCTCCTCCCAAGAGGGAAACATCTTCTGATTTCCTGGCTGCAGTCTGCGCCTGCAGTAATCTTTGTGGCTAGAAATGCAAAGTCTGACACTGCCTCCACGTTTTCTACCTCTGTTTGCTAGTTATCAAACAGTCTGGTTGCCACGAATCTTGGTTTGTTTTATGTTTAACTGCTACCCAACTTTTGGACTTTCTTCTTTCACCTTGGTTAGAAGGCTCCTCCTCGCTTTCAACCATCAAAGTGGTATCATCTGCATATCTAAGGTTGTTAATGTTTGGATTCGTCAAGCCTTGCACGTCACATGATGTGTTCTGCATACAAGTTGAATAGGTTGGGTGAGAGTATACTATACAGCCCCTGCTGCTCTCCTTTCCCAGCATCTTTCCTCACAGCTCTATATCCCAGAATATCAAGACGGAAAATCCCACATTATCTGAGTGTGGACTCAGATAACCCAATTCAAAGCAGATATTGTGGGATTTTCTATCTTGATATTCTGGGATATAGGGCTGTGTGGAAGGACCCCTAATCTTGAATGAGTCATATTAAAATACACAAGACAAAATGTAGGGCCCTTCCATACAGCCATATGAACCAGAATTTCAAGGCAGAATTATTTATTTATTTATTTATTTATTTGGGCCAGGGGTTTGGCACAGCTGGTAAATCATTATTTATTTATTTATCTATTAACTTTATTTATACCCCGTACCCATCTCCCCAAGGGGATCCAGGGCGGCTTACATGAGGCCAAGCCCAATAACACATAACTAAACAACAGCAATTATAAAAACAATACAATCAATAAAACTCAAACACAAGCACTAACAGACAATTTAAAAACTATTTCGGGTGGGCCAAATGTGAATGTTAAAATTTTAAAATAAACACTGGGTACAGACAGAGGTAGTTTACATCAGCAACTATAAGATCTATCAACCGAAAGGTTGCAAGTTCGAAGCCCCAGGTCGGTGTGAGCAGCTGACCCTGCTCACTGTTTACCTATTTATTTTATTTTATTTATTCGATTTTATATTCCACTCCTCTCTGCAGGCTCGGGGCGGATCACAACATATATTAATAAAACACCTAAGCAGTTTGAAAACAACTTTAGCTGTAATTAGAGATATTAGGTACCGCTAAAAGTGGGGGAGGTGATTTGTAACGCCGTAAAGAAAAAGAAAATCAGAAAATGCTGGAATGAGGAAGTCCCGACGGCTTCGTCATAGACCCCTGTGGACTCGAGCCCAACCGTCCATAGCATTGAAACAACACTTCCTTCTGTCTGTCTACTGTCTATACAAATGGCATTGAATGTTTGCCGTGTATGTTTACTTATGATCCGCCCTGAGTCCCCTTCGGGGTGAGAAGGGCAGAATATAAATGAAGTGTTGTTGTTGTTGTTGTTATTATTATTATTCATTTACAGTATTTATATTCCACCCTTCTCACCCCGCAGGAAACTGAGGGAGGGTTACAATGCACATATACATGGCAACCATTCAATGCTATAGACCAGTGGTTCTCGACCTGTGGGTCCCCAGGTGTTTTGGCCTACAACTCCCAGAAATCCCAGCTAGTTTACCAGCTGTTGGGATTTCTGGGAGTTGAAGGACAAAACATCTGGGAACCCACAGGTTGAAAACTACTGCTATAGACATAAAACATATATAGACACAGAGGCAATTTAGCATTCCAGCTTTTCCAGCTTCATGAGGGTGCGCTCGATTCCGGCCACGGGGGGGAGGTGCCGCTTCACCGTCCACTTGTGACACCGAGTCCTTGATGGAGTACTTCCTCATTCTTACGCACACTGCTGGAAGATTTTATGGTGTTGTAAATTAGTTAAATTAGTGGTACCTAAATTTCCTACTTGACTGATGCAACTGCCTGCCGGGCTGGATAGGTCAACAGCAAGCTAGACTATTAATGGGCGGGAGCTTACTCCAAGCCGGGCTGGCTTCGAACTCATGACCTCTCAGTCAGTAGTGATTTAATGCAACTGAGCCCACAATATCTGCTTTGAAGTGGGATATCTGAGTCCACACTGCCATATATCCCAGTTCAAAGCAAATAGTGTGTTGCTCAGAGGTTAAGGCAGGCCTGGGCCAACTTGGGCCTTCCAGGTGTTTTGGACTTCAACTCCCACAATTCCTAACAGCCTACCGGCTGTTAGGAATTGTGGGAGTTGAAGTCCAAAACACCTGGAAGGCCCAAGTTGGCCCAGGCCTGCACTCTGGGTGGAGGAAGTGTGTGTCTCACTCAAGACGCCCTGGAGTGAAAAAGTAACAGCCTGTTGGAAAGGAAAGGAAAAACAGCAGCTGCGCATGCGCACTCTCTCCGTTCCTCTTCCCTCCCTCCCCTTCTGTTGTTGTCGTCGTGGTCGTCACCGCCGAGGCCCCGCCTTAGCCAATCAGAGAAGGCGAGGAGGAAATGGGCGTGGCTAAAGCAGGGGGCGGGGCCCGTCCCTTTTTCCCTGTGGTCGGCGGGGTCTTTTTTTCTCTTTTCTTTGGGCGAGGAGGAGAAGCTGAAGGGACAGCGGCGGCGCGTGACGGAGAGAGAGAGAGCGCGAGACAGAGCGCGCGCGCGCGAGAGAGAGAAAGGGCCGTTTTTGGCCGTTGGTATCCGGCTTGCCCCCCCACATCCGGTTGCCCGCTCGCCTCAGGCAGGCAGGCAGGACATGGCCGCCGGCGAAGGGGCCGAGGAAGAGGTGCGGGTGCTGCAGACGCTCCGAGGGAAGATCTGTGAGTCTTGGGAGGGTGTGTATTGTGGGTATGTTGTGAGTGTGTGTATGTGAGAGACACAAGAGACCAGAAAGCAGAGGAAGGGAGAACTCTCTGAGGGGAGAAGAGCCGGAAGGAAGCAAGGAAGGGCCTTCTTCGCCTCAGGGAAGCAGCCCTGACTCAGCCCCGCTTGCCTGTCCTGGCTGAGCCCTCTCAGAAAAGTCAGCTTTCCGATCGCTGCCTCTACATAGGAGATTTGATGCGGTTTGACACCGCTTTATCTGCCATGGCTCATTTGGTGTCAGTTTGACAGAAGTATCACACTATATAACAATATACAGAGAAATAAATATCTCTCTCTCGGCATAACTTCGCGAACGAAGATTCTTTAGGAAAGACTCATCCCTCGCTTTTGACAAGCGTGTTGATGACTACAAAGGCCAATCTGAGATAGGCAAGCCCGGTTGCAGAAAGCACAGCAGAAAGTCTCCTTGGGTGATGTTGTTTCCAAGTTGCGGTTCTTTCTGCGTTGTCGTTTCTCTTCGAGACCCATTCGGCGTGTCTTCTCGAAAGAGGCCGCAGCATTGTGGATAGTGCGTCTCCATGCCTCCCGATGTGAGGCCAAGGGTGGACCATTGTTGGTGATCAATCTGGCCGAGCCTGAGGTGTTGTTTCAGTGAGTCCTTATATCTCTTTTTGGGGGCGCCTCTCTTGCGCTGACCTGTGGCGAGTTCACCATAGAGTAGTATGCCGTGGCGAATTCACCACAGAGTAGTATGTTATAATAATAATAACATTGTAATGTAATATTAATCTGTATAAATAAAAATGTAATGTTCGTTTGTGGGATTAGCGTAACTCAAAAACCACTGGGCGAATTGACACAAAATTTGGACACCATACACCTCTCAGGCCAACGAGTGACCATCACTCATAAAAACACTGAAAGACACAGCAGAAGAGACTTAAAAAGCCAAAAAAATACATGACAACGCATTCGCAAAACCACACACATACATGCAAATATACATATATGCACAAAAATATACACACACAAAACACATATACACAGACTGGGCCACAGCAATGCATGCCAGGGGGACTTCTAGTCTATATAAATAAAAATGTAATGTTCGTTTGTGGGATTGACATAACTCAAAAACCACTGGGCGAATTGACACCAAATTTGGACACAACACACCTCTCAGGCGAACAAGTGACCATCACTCATAAAAACACTGAAAACACAGCAGAAGAGACTTAAAAAGCAAAAAAAACCCCAAAAATATATTGCAACTCATTCGCAAAACCACACACACATACACGCAAATACACATATATACACCAAATTTGGACACAATACACCTCTCAGGCCACCTCGTGACCATCACTCATAAAAACACTGAAAAACACAGCAGAAGAGATGTAAAAAGCCAACCCCCCACACACACAAATACACATATATACACAGAAATATACACACACATATACACACACAAAACACATATACACAGACTGGGCCACAGCAATGCATGGCAGGGGGCTTCTAGTCTATATAAATAAAAATGTAATGTTCGTTTGTGGGATTGACATAACTCAAAATCCACTGGGCGAATTGACACTAAATTTGGACATAGCACACCTATCAGGCCAACGAGTGACCATCACTCATAAAAACACTGAAAACACAGCAGAAGAGACTTAAAAAGCCAAAAACACCCAAAAAAATACATTACAATGCATTCGCAAAACCACACACACACAAATACACATATATACACAAAAATATACACACACAAAACACACATACACAGCAACGCATGGCAGGGGACTTCTAGTCTATATAAATAAAAATGTAATGTTTGTTTGTGGGATTGACATAACTCAAAAACCACTGGACGAATTGACACCAAATTTGGACACCATACACCTCTCAGGCCAACAAATGACCATCACTCATAAAAACAGTGAAAAACACCAAAGAGACTTTAAAAAGCCAAAAAAACCCCCCCAAAATACATTACAACGCATTCGCAAAACCACACACATACATGCAAATACACATACAGTACATACACAAAACTATACACACAAAACACATATACACAGACTGGGCCACAGTAATGCATGGCAGGGAACTTCTAGTCTATATAAATAAAAATGTAATGTTCGTTTGTGGGATTAACATAACTCAAAAACCACTGGGTGAATTGACACCAAATTTGGACACAATACACCTATCAGGCCAACATCAGACCATCACTCATAAACCCCTCCCAAAAAACAGCGAAAAGGACTTTAACACCCAAAAAAGCTAAATGACAATACAGCCCATATGTGAAAATGATAGCTCCCAGCATCCCCTAGACCAGGCCCTTTCAGGGGGGAGGATGCGCCAAATGCACTGCTTCCAAGCTTGCTTCTCCTTGGATTTCTTTGAGAGCATCCCAGTCCCTGCATATTTCCTATTACTGGACTGCAACTCCCAACAATCCTCCAGATAGATTAGATAGAGATAGATGGTAGGTAGATAGATCAATCAATCAGGAGGACTGCTGGGAGTTACAGTCCAAGAATAAATAGGTAGAGAAGGAAGAAAGAAGAGAAAGAAAAAGGGAGGGGAAGGAAAAAAGTAGAGAAGGAAGGCAAGAGGAAGGGAGGGAAAGAAGAAAGGAGAGAAAGAGGGAGGGAAGACTGGCCACAGCAACTCGTGGTGGATACAGTTAGTGTATTATATATAGTAATAATGTAAGATATTATATATATATATCACAACTTGTGTTACAGTACAATATACTGGTAGTGTTTTGTATATTGTGGTATAATAATATAGTACAATATTATATATATATATACACACACATACATAACTTTTGATATAGTACAATATATTTAATAAAAAGGCAAAGGTTTTCCCCTGACATTTAAGTCCAGTCGTGTACGATTCTGGGGGTTGGTGCTCATCTCCATTTCTAACCCGAAGAGCCGGCGTTGTCTGTAGACACCTCCAAAGGTCATGTGGCTGGCATGGCATGGACCGCTGTTACCTTCCCGCCTGAGCGGTACCTATTGATCAACTCACATTTACATGTTTTCAAACTGCTGGGTTGGCAGAAGCTGGAGCTGACAGCGGAAGCTCACGCTGCTCCCTGGATTCGAACCTGCAATCTTTCGGTCTGCAAGTTCAGCATCTCAGCGCTTTAACCTGCTGCGCCACAGAGAGTTCCAATATAATACTAATAATATATGTATTGTCGAAGGCTTTCATGGCTGGAATCACTGGGTTGTTGTAGGTTTTTTCGGGCTATATAGCCATGTTCTAGAGGTATTCTCTCCTGACATTTCGCCTGCATCAATGACAGGCATCCTCAGAGGTTGTGACAACCTCTGAGGATGCTTGCCATAGATGCAGGCGAAACGTCAGGAGAGAATGCCTATAGAACATGGCCATATAGCCAGAAAAAAATCTACAACAACCTAATATACTGGTAGTGTGTTATATATATTGTGGTATAATAATGTAGTACAATATAATATATATTATATATACTACAACTTATGATGTAGTACAATATATTCTATAATACGAATAGTATAATATACTGGTAGTGTATTATATATATTGTGTTATAATAATGTGGTATAATGTAAAATTACATATTACATGTAATACTAATAATATTGCAGTATAGTGGTATAGTACAATATAGAAATACTGTATATAATACTAATATTGTGCTATGCTAATAATCTAAATTGCCTTGATAAAATAGTGAAGAGTAGAGGCATCACACTGACAATGAAGATCCGCATAGTTAAAGCAGTGGTACTCCCTGTAGTAACCTATGAATGCTAGAGCTGGACCATAAGGAAGGCTGAGCAAAGGAAGATAGACACTTTCGAACTGTGGTGCTGGAGAAAAATTCTGAGAGTACCTTGGACTGCAACAAGATGAAACCAGAGTGCCTTGAACTGCAAGAAGATCCAACTGGTCCTACTCCAGGAAATAAAGCCTGACTGCTCACTGGAGGGAAGTATATTGGAGGCAAAGATGAAGTACTTTGGCTACATAATGAGAAGAGAGGAAAATGGAAGGAAAAAGGAAGAGGGGTCGGCCAAGGGCAAGGTGGACAGATGGTATCCTTGAAGTGACTGGCCTGACCAGTTCTGGCATGGGCTGGTCCATGAGGTCACGAAGAGTCGGAAGCGACTGAACGAATAAACAACAACAAAATTTTATAATATAATACACACACACATATACATGCACACACACACACACACACACACACACATACAGTATACACACAAACACAAACACTACAACTTATGATATACTAGCTGAGGACCCGGCGATGCCCGGGTTATTTGAGGAAGGCATTGTGTGCCAAGGTTGGTTCCTATTAGATGTTTATATGGTTTGCAGTGGTTTCAGGAACTTAGTGAAGGTACTGCGAGGGGGCCATGGTGCATCCCCCTCCAAACAGCACCAGGATGTTGAGTGGGTCATGGGGGCTGTGTGTGTCACATTTTGTCTTGATCATTCTCTGGATGAGGGTTGCAGTGGTGTCTGGAAGTGAGGGAAGGTACTGGAAGTCTCAGGATGAGTGTTGCAGTGGTCTCAGAAAGTGAGTGAAGGTACTTCAAATCCCATCATCCGTGGTCTGTCCCATTCAAAACTGCACCAGGATGTAGAGTGGGTCATGTGCCAAGTTTGGGTCTGGTCTGTGATGTATAGGGGCTGCAGTGTTGCTTGGGAAGTGAATGAGGTGAAGGTACTGCAAATCCCATCATTCGTGGCCCATCCTGCCCTAAATCACACCGGGTTGTGTAGTGGGCCTGTGGGCCCCTATTTGCTATGTTTGGTCCTGATCCGTCATTACTGTGGGCCGCAGTGGCTGAGTGCCTGAGGCCTTTTGCTTTCCCTCTGAGTCACCTTAGAAGTGTATTGGGTGAAGGTACTGAACATTCCATTTCCAACAGAAGAAACTGTCAACTGGATAACTTCAACTCCAGCCATTTATGCCTGCCTCAGGCCCTCCCTTTCCTCTCTGTGATGTGTTGGAATGTTGGGAGGCTGGCCAGTCACAGCCATATATGCAAATAATCCGACAGTTGCAGCCAATCGAAACGCTGGCACATATTCGCTCGGTCGCCCCACCCACTGCCCGCAAACACTGACTTTTATTTAGATAGATAGATAGATAGATAGATGGATGGATGGATGGATGGATGGATGGATGGATGGATGGATGGATAGATAGATAGATAGATAGATAGATAGATAGATAGATAGATAGATACTGGTAGTGTAGGTATAATAGTATACTACAATATAATAATGTAATAATTGCATATTATATATTACATGTGATATTGCTAATAATGCAATATACCTTGGGAAGTCTGACTTGGCCATAGTCGTCCACACTCTGGTTACATCCCCGTATAGACTACTGCAATGCGCTCTATGTGTGGTTGCCTTTGAAGACTGTTTGGAAGCTTCAAATGGTCCAAGAGGCGACAGCCAGATTGCTCACCAGAGTAGCGTTCGGGGAGCATACAACTCCTGTTACACCAGCTCCACTGGCTGCCGGTTTGCTACCGAGCACAATTCAAAGTGCTGGCTTTCGCCTATAAAGCTCTGAACCAGGGGTGCTCATTAGGTAGCTCGGGAGCTACTAGTAGATCTTCGGCACCTCTTCCAGGTGATCTCCGGGCCTCACCAGCCAGATGGGGCACTCCTGCCATGCGTGTGGACACCCTGCGCGCAAGCGCGCTCCTGCTGCTGGCTTCCACTCTCGCGGTGCTTCTTTTTCCTGTGGGGCATTGCAGGAAGAAGGAAGCACGAGGCGGGGCCTCTGGAGGGAGCGCCTTGCCTATCTCTCATCCAGAAGCAGCTGTGCAGCCTCCGTTGCTGGCAAGACAGGCAGAGCGGAGTGCTCCCTCTGGATGCCCCGCCTCGTGCTTTCTCCTTCCTGCAATACCCTGCAGGCGGAAGAAGCACTGCATGGGCGGAAAACAGCAGCAGGAGCACGCGTGGTGGCAAGAGCGCGCGGCGGTGGGAGCACGCGGCGGCAGGGGCAGGTAGATCTTTTGGACTTGGTTGCTTTAAGAGTAGCTCGCATGCTGAAAAAGCGTGAGCACCCCTGCTCTAAACGGTTCTGGCCCAGCTTACCTGTCCAAAGGTATATCGCCCGATGAACCATCTAAGAGCTTAGGATTGTCCGGGGAGGCCCTGCTCTCGGTCCCGCCTTCTTTGCAGGTGCGACAGGCAGGGACAAGAGACAGGGCCTTCTCAGAGGTGGCCCCTTAGTTGTAGAATGCCCTCCCCAAGGATATTAGATCAGCCCCCTCCCTCTTGACGTTCCAGGAAAAAATGACAACCTGGCTATTTGAACAAGGTTTCAGAATCAAATGCAACAGTTAAACATGGAATTAGACTAAAGTGAACATTGGAACAGCTCAGACGGCGTTTTTGGACAATAAGACTAACAATGAAGGCATTGGTTTTAAATGTTTTAAAAGGTTTTATTGAATGTATTTTTAATTCTGTTAATTATATATTGTTAGACATAGAATTGCTACCTGGTTGTAAGCCACTTTGAGTCAACTTCAGGTTTGAGAAAGGCGGGATAGAAATATTGCAAATAAATAAATAGTGGTATAGTACAGTATAGTAATATATAATACAAATATTGTGCTATGCTAATAATATATGGTCTATGGCTCTTCGACTTAGAAATGGAGATGGACATCACCCCCCAGAGTTGGACACGACTAGACTTAATGCTGGGAAACCTTTATTTTTTACTAGTGTACTATATATAGTGTGGTATAATAATGTAGTACAATATAATTATACATATTACAACTTATGATATAGTACAATATAGGATATAATACTAATAGTATGATATATTGATAGTGTATTCTATATATTGTGGTATAATAGTATAGTACAATATAAAATATATAATATCATTTTATGTTACATATTGCATGTAATATTATTAATATTGCAGTATAGTGGTATAGTACAAAATAATATGAAATACTAATATTGTGTTATGCTAATAATATAATAGATTGTATATACGTATAATATTTATATTATAATGTAATACAATACTAACAATAATACAGTATAATAATGTATAATATTGTAATATAGTAATACTAATATATTAAATATAATTACTACTGATAAGTTAGAATACTATATAATGATAGTTTTATTGTTGTATATTCATATATTTTAAATTGTAATGTTTTAGGTTGTGAGCCAATTTGAGTCGCTGCATTAGAAATATAATAAATAAATAAATAAATCCGGCATTGGCAAACTCTGGCTCTCCAGGTGTTTTGAACTCCAACTGGCTGTTAGGAATTGTGGGAGTTGACGCCCAAAACACCTGGAGGGTCGAAGTTTGGCCATGCCTGAGGTACAACATGGTTAAAATATAATGCTCTTAAATAACAACAACAACAAAATGCACGTATTAAAATACACATAACCAAGGTTGGCTTGAACCCTAACAAAACATAGGTTCAAATTCACAGTTTAAAATCGATGGATTGGACCTCTATCTGAGGTATGGTGTTGTAAATTTAAAAACACAAGTAGGAGATTTAGAACACCTTTGTGACTTCTGGCTTGTATATGGCTATGCCACCCCCTGAGGTTGTCTAAAATGCTATCTCAGTTTATGAGATGATTTTGTTGAATTACTTGGTAAATCTTCAACCGTTTTTGGGAAGCAGAACTGTTGTGATTGCTGTTTGTTGTGGTTGCTGTATATTATGGTTTTGTCTCACTCTTCCTCCCTTGGAATCTCAACAATTGCGCAGACTTGATGAGGTGAGGTAGATTCGCTTTAGTGGTCTTTGTGGTTATGAAGGTGTTTAAACCTAAGTTTTGTGGATCTTAGTCCAACCCTTTTATCTATTGTGCTGTCCCATATAGCAGATTTGCATTAGACACTGGGAGTCCATCTACACTGTCCATTTTTTGCAGTTTTAAGCTAGCTTCAGACTGTTGTTGCCAGATAACAAATTCAGTGCTTGGTGGTTTGTATAATTACCATCCAGGCTATATCCAGGATTTTCTATGTACTGCACAGTGAAACCTCTTTCTTTAATACTGGTATGATACTGCATTAAATGGCCAGTGTAGATGGGGCCTGAGACATTACTGTATGTGTATGGGGTTCCAAACACATGGAAGTAACCTCATGGAGCAGACCACGCTCCGATACATGGAAGTAGCAGTTTTGGGTGCATATATACTGTAGAATTAATGCAGTTTGACACTACTTTAACAATTCCGTAGCACTGAGCAGTGGTAGTTAAAATAATGTCAAACTGCATTAATTCTATAATGTAGGCGTGCTAGTGCTACGTACTCCTGGGATTTCTCATTTGGTGATGCACTGGTGCTTATCAGAGGAGGCTAAAGAACATGTAAAACTCTTGGGATCCCATAGAATTGAGCCAAAGCAGTTAGTGGTGTCAAACTGTATTCTAAAATGTAGAGGCACCTGAAGGAAGGTTTTGCAGTCCACTTAGGGCAAAGCAAAGGTGATGTAAAAATAAAGGGTTGGGGTCAGATTTACGTCAGTCAGAGGGTAGGATTAAGAAATGCCAACCTACCAATTAAGGCTGCAGAGAGAACAAGATTCTCATATCTGGAAAGGTAAAAGGGTTCCACTTGTTGCTGGAAGGCATCTACCATTTCCTAACCTAGAACCAAACTGAATAAACCTTTATTGCAGTCAACAGATAATTAGGCAGCACATTAAACACATACTAAAATGATGGAAAACATTCATATTGAGTGCAAATACCATTGGAACAATTAAAATAATATAAAAAGCTCAGTTATTTCTGGTAATATTAATTTTGTAATGGTTATTTGAAGGAAAGGGCCACATACTACATTTGATGGAGAGCCCCTGCCCAACCTTGACTCCTTAGGTTTGTGTACCTTGCATGTATTTGAAAATGCTTTTTTTGCCTGCTGTGTACTGTAGTCAAGGGAAGCATGCCAAATGAAAGGTTTACAAGGCACTGAAATATTTTTGATATTTTGAGGTAAACTATATTTTAGGTGAAATGCATGGGTAGTTTGTTTAAAATAGTGGTTCTCAACCTGTAGGGCATGACCCAGTAGTGGGCTGCGAGAACAAAAATCTGGTTCGCGAACCTCCTTCCTATTATTTTATTTTATTTCCCCTCCTTTCCGCAGAGCTGACCAGTCCTGCCACTTGGTAATAATGTTGGAGAGTGGTCCCTGGTCAAAGTGGACCCTGGTCAAGTGGGAACCTCTGGTTTAAAAAAAAAACTTTGGCCATCTCTCAGTTAGATTATGCTTCATTAAATTTAAAGTGCACAGAACATCTCAGTGTTGTGGAAGTATTTACACTGAGCCCTTAGTATCTGCTGGGTTTGTTTCCCCCCTCCCCCCGACACCATGGATATCAAATTCTGTGGGAATTCCTGAAATGTACAAGACATGTTAAAATGACAAAGTCAAAGTTTGCTTTTTGGAATGGTTTTTATTATTTTCAGGCTGTGAATGGTTGAACCTCTATGTGAATACAGTATGTGGTTATGGAGCACTGATTGTGTATGTGCTGGTTATCCCATGGATTCACAGTCATGGATTAGATAGATGCATGAGGTTCTTTTATTTTAAAGTTTGTGGAGAATAAGAGCAGAGGGGGTTTGAAGATTTTAAAATATAGCAATCTCTGTAGAAAACACACTGTGTCTGTAAAATGCCCTGCCAAATAAAAAACTGCCTGGCATCTTCATTAATAACATTTAGATGCTTTGCTAAGGCTATTCTCTTCTCAAAGGCATCTAATTTGGGGTTGTTAATTTTCCTTATCTTTTACTATTTAGGTTTTATTGCTGACTCTTAACATGTTTTGGTGCTGGTTTACTTGTTTAATTGATTAGAAAGACAAAGGAATACTTTAATTGTAGGGTATTGGAACTGGAGTTACTAGAGCATTAAAAGATTGTTCTATGAACAAATAATTTACACCTGCAAGTTTATTTACTGAACAGGCGTGAGAATAAAAGTAACATTATGCTGCATATTAGCATTGAATCAATACCTTGAAGAAAACTAACCACCAGCCATAGGAATTATGCACCGCCTGTATGATCTTATACATCTATATAGTTTCTGCCAGATGGTATTAGATATCTGTTTTTCCAGCTGTATGAACACTGCTAAGCTTTTTCATGCAAAAATGATACTAGACATCACTTGTATTAATGACATCATTGATGACTCGGACCTCACAACTTCTGACAATGCCTGCCATAGATGCAGGCAAAATGTCAGGAGAGAATGCTTCTGAATCTAGAACATGGCCATATAGCCTGAAAAACCTACAACAACCCAGTGATTCTGGCTATGAAAGCCTTCAACAATACAATGACTCGAGTGTTTTACACTTGCTATTGAAGGAGTGGAACAGTGGTTCTCAAACTGTGCTTAGTGATAATGAGGGACGCTGCAGCGCCATGCTGCTTCCCACCTCTTCCCTCCTCCTGAGAAATGCAGGAAAATTAAAGTTTGGAGCTGTCAAAATAGCAGCAGCATCCTGATTACATACGCTTTCTCTCTCTCCCCCCCCCCCCCCTTCCTTGTTGCCCAGACTCATTTCCTCACTGCCAGATCCCCCTCTTCCTTGCTCTGCTTCCAAAAACCTATTTCACTCCCACCGCTCAGCTTTATTTGGGTTTTTCCTGCATGGCCAAATGGAATTGAACTGGATCGCCCCTGGAGTTTCTGATAATAATAATAATAATAATAATAATAATAACTAAGACTGGGTGGCCATCTTTTGGGGGTGCTTTGATTGTGCTTTTCCTGCATGCCAGAAGGGGTTTGGACTGGATGTCCTCTGGGGTTTCTGCTATTATTATTATAAAGGCTGGGTGGCCATCTGTTATGGGTATAAGAACATAAGAAGAGCCATGCTGAATCGGACCTCAGCCTATCTAGTCCAGCATTCTGTATCACACAGTGGCCCCCAGTTGTACACGGGGATCTCGAGCAGAAGGGAGGGCAAAACCCTAACCTGCTCCCGACCCCCCACAACCAGTACCCAGGGAAATCCTGCCTACCTCAACCACTCCGAGGTGGCACTTGAATGTCCTTTTCAGTAACTACCGATACACTTGGTATCCATGAATCTGTCTAATCCTGCCTTGAAGTTGTTCAGGCTGACAGCTGTCACAACCTCTTCTGGAAGTAAATTCCATAACCCAATGACCCTCTGGGTGAAGAAATATTTCCCTTTATTAGTCCTAATTTTCCTACCTTGGAGCTTCAGGGAGTGCCCTCTAGTCCTAGTGTTTTGTGACAAAGAAAATAATTTTTCTTTATTCACCTTTTCTATCCCATACATGATTTTATACACTTCGATCAAGTCACCTCTTAGACGCCGTCTTTCAAGGCTGAAAAGACCAAGGTGTTGCAACCTGATTTCATAAGGGAGCCGATCCATCCCTTGGATCATTCTTGTTGCCCTTTTCTGTACCTTTTCCAGTTCCGTTATATCCTTCTTAAGGTGCGGAGACCAGAATTGTACACAGTACTCCAAATGTGGCCTTACCATAGATTTGTAGAGAGGTAATACAACATTTGCTGACCTATTTTCGATTCCCTTTCTGATCATGCCTAGCATAGAATTTGCTTTTTTCACTGCTGCTGCGCACTGGGTTGACATCTTCATTGAGCTGTCCACCAAAACCCCAAGATCCCTTTCCTGGTTTGTCTCGGAAAGCTTTGACCCCATCAATTGGTAGGTGTAGTTGGGGTTCTTTGCCCCGATGTGCATGACTTTACACTTGTTTAGGTTAAAATGCATTTGCCACTTTGTTGCCCATTCACCCAATTTCGAGAGATCTTTCTGAAGCTCTTTGCAATCAGTTTCATTTTTAACTACCCTGAACAATTTAGTGTCGTCTGCAAACTTTGCTACCTCAGAATTTACTTCTACATCCAGATCATTTATGAATAAATTAAAAAGTAACGGACCCAAAACTGAACCTTGGGGTACGCCACTTCTCACCTCTTTCCACCCAGAGAAATGTCCGTTTATTACCACCCTTTGTTTCCTACAGTTTAGCCAGGTTCCAATCCAGGTCAAGACCTATCCTCTGATTCCATGGCTGAAGAGCTTATTTAGGAGCCTTTGGTGAGGGACTTTGTCAAAAGCCTTTTGAAAGTCAAGGTAAACAATATCAATTGGGTCCCCTTTATCTATGTGTTTATTTACACCCTCAAAGAATTCTAACAAGTTAGTAAGACATGATTTGCCTTTGCAGAAACCATGTTGATTTTCTTTCAGCAATGCCTGTTCTTCTATGTGCCTAGTAATTTTTTTCTTTAATAATGGTTTCCATCACTTTGCCTGGAACTGAGGTTAAACTGACTGGTCTATAATTTCCTGGATCACCTCTGGATCCTTTCTTGAAGATCGGTGTTACATTTGCCTCCCTCCAGTCCTCGGGTACAGTGCCTGATCTTAGAGAAAGGTTATATATCTTAGCTAGAAGTTCAGCAATTTCACACTTGAGTTCCTTAAGAACTCTGGGGTGGATGCCGTCTGGCCCTGGTGATTTGTTGACATTTAGTTTAGTAAGGCATGTGAGAACATCCTCCTTGTTTATCTCTATCTGTTTTAATTCTTTTAATTCCCTCCTTGAAAAAACTGACTCAGCTGCAGGCATATGTTGTCTGTCCTCCTGTGTGAAAACGGAGGCAAAGAAGTCATTTAGCCGCTCAGCAATCTCCTTGTCTTAACTGATTTTCCCTTTCTGACCATTGTCGTCGAGTGGCCCAACTGCTTTTCTAGTTAGGTTCCTGCTTCTGATGTACTTAAAGAAGTTTTTGTTATTTTTTTAAATAGTCTTTGCTATATGTGCCTCAAAATCTCTCTTGGCTTTCCTGACTGTTGCTTTGCATTTAGTTTGCCAGAGCTTGTGTTCCTTTCTGTTCTCCTCGGTAGGAAGAGCCTTCCATTTCTTAAATGAGTTTTTCTTCTTTCCAATCACATCTTTTACTTCATTTGTAAGCCATACTGGTGTCCTTTTGGACTTTCCATGCCTCTTTCTTTTTATTGGAATGCATTTTAGTTCGGCCTGTTTTAAGGTATTTTTAAACAGTTTCCAAGCATTTTGGAGGGATTTGATTTTTTTACTGCTCCTTTTAGTTTGTTCTTTACAATTTTTCTCATTTTGGTGAAATTCCCTTTGTGAAAGTTTAATGTCTCCGTGTTAGTTTTCACTGACAGTTTGCTATCCAAACTTACGTTGAAGGTTATTGTGTTATGGTCACTGGTACCTAAGGGCTCAGCTACAAGGACATCTTGAACGAGATCTTGTTCATTAGTTAGCACCAAGTCCAGGATCCCCTTTCCCCTGGTTGGTTCCATGACCATCTGCTCAAGGGAATAATCAGCTAGCATGTCGAGGAACCTTGTCTCTCTTTCATGCGTAGAACAAGAATTTGGCCAATCTATTTGGGGATAGTTGAAGTCCCCCATTATGACTAATGTATTTCTTTTTGAGGCCTGTTTAACTTCATTTTCCAGATAGCAGTCTGCCTCTGGAGTTTGGTTGGGAGGGCGATAGCAGATCCCTTTGTACTTTGTGCTTTTCCTGCATTGCAGAAAGGGGTTGGACTGGATGGCCTCTGTGGTCTTCCATTGAAATACTGTGAAGTTTATGTTGGTTAAAATGGTTCTTCATTTTAAATATTGTATTGTTTCTTCTTTCTTTTTTGCACTACAAACAAAATGTGTGCAGTGTGCATAGGAATTTTGTTCATTTTTTTCAATTAGTTTGCACAAACATTCTCCATTCATCTGCCACTAACCCAGCCTGTCTTTCAAATGCAGTGTGGCCCCTGTGTCCAAAAGTTTGCCCATGTCTGATATGTATACATTGTATATAATATACTGTATAATACATAAACATTTCTAAATTTGAGAAATCCTGGGGTGGAAACACAAAGTACAGGACAGCCTTGAATGTGTACCTAACTAGGCCATAGTTGTGACTTTCAAAGCAGCTGAGGTAACTCATTCTTCGCAACTAGTCAAAGCTGTCACTGCTTGATAGGAAGTCCTAAAACCAAATGGAATTTCTCTTTTAGTCAAAAAGAAAGCACACATTGATTGAAATGAAAATGTTACTTGTGATAACATTCTGGTTTGTCTTAAACCAAAAACACATATATGTTCATTTTCAATTGTGATGTAGCAGGAACATTGTGCAGGATTTCTTAATATGATCTTATTATTATTTAGATATCTTAATAAAGCGGAAGATTAACTGGACCTATATTAGCTAAAGCATCTGACAAAAAAGTCAGAAAAACTGGAAATATTTTATATTATTGGGTCAAAAATGGTACTGTTTTGAGCAAGACTTAGATTGTAGAACAGCTATAACAAACAGGATATAGTGGTTTTCCTATGATGAGAGGGATTGAAGTACATTCATGTAAGTCAGACGTAACCCACTTCCTTTCTCACGCCTCTATTCAGTCTTTTTTAGAGAATGACTTGCAGCACCTATAACTTCCATTTTGATGTGAAACTAGTTTACATA
Source organism: Anolis apletophallus (assembly GCA_030556195.1). Classification (NCBI taxonomy): domain Eukaryota; kingdom Metazoa; phylum Chordata; class Lepidosauria; order Squamata; family Anolidae; genus Anolis; species Anolis apletophallus. The sequence goes on along the minus strand of JARBWK010000010.1, from coordinate 45,077,187 downwards.
TTGGTTCAGTAGAACAGTATAGTCTTTGAAAGATAAACATTGTTTAATGGTATAGGCATGCATTTGATTTTAAATTGACATATCAAATCTTGGCTTTAATATTCATTCACTCACTGTAACAGCTATTTTCAGTAAGACATTTTCAATTAAAACTCTTTTGAAAGGTCTCTGTGTTTATGGTTAATCACTCTGTCCCACCGAATGATCTGCTTGAGTTATAGAACTGTTAAGAATATCTATGCTTCCCCTTGCACTTTATATTGTAGTAATGAAGATTAAAGCTGTTTTGACTAGGGCCAGGTTATAGAACATGTTAAAATGTTTGCTATTTAGGATTTTTAATTTTCTTAATATGACAGTGGTACTGTCTACTAATCTTTCCTTATGAAACTTGTAGGAAAATAGGGAGCTACCTTATATTGAGTCAGGCAGTTGGTTTGTCCAATCTAGCATTGTACTGACTCAGGAGCTCTGTGGTTTTAGACTGAATTGTTTCCCTGTCTTATCTGGAAATACCTAGGAGTGAATCTGGGATGTTCAGTATATACGAGTGTGTATGCTACTACTGGGCTTTGGCTTTTCCCTGGGATGCATCAGTTGAAGTAATCTTCTGTATGGCATTGTCTAAAGTAAACTGTAGCTTCATAAAACAATAATGCTTTTGATTGAAACAATAATTTTGAAGAAAGTCACTAAAATTGATAGAAGTATCTCTATTGATTTGTAAAGCAATGAAATGTGTTATGTGGTTTAGAGTTTTTAATTGGTTCATGAAAATGTTTGAGAATTCCCTTACTATGTATTTTTCTTTCCATATGTACCTGTTTAACAGCTGTCAGAATATAATTCAAGTGGAAGTTGTTCCTTTAGCTAATGAAATAAAGTCTGTTGGAAAGAAGTGTGATATTTATTAGTTAGCCTAAGAAAGAACCATTCTTCTGATGGTTCCACTCCAGCCAATCCTATATATAAATGTATTTGCATATGTATAACATAATTTTTATTCTGCCAATTATACATGTGTAGACTTAGGGGACTATGCCTTTCACATGTTTGGGGAGGGAAAGCATTGATGCCCTAATCCTACTTCGACCAAAATCTGTTTATCATAAGAACATCTCTGGGGAGAGAAGTTTGTAGAAGTTAAAAACAGTTAAACATACACAATCAATATTAATGTTTTTCAGACTTGCTGAAAGAAACATTATTTTTATAAGACAGTAGTGAGTCTAAGCCTGTTGGTATTCTCTGTTGCACCCATTCAACTGAAAATATGACTTCAAATACAACCTATTCTGTTCTATGATTTTGTGTTTAGAGCAGGATCGGTATTATCTTGTGAGTTTACCCCAGTGGAGTTTGTCTTATCTTTATTGGTCTTACTGAAACATGCTAGCTAAGTTCCTCTAGCTTGAAAAAGCAGGAAAACTAAAGGTTATTGCTGTAAAGTAGTAACATATGCAAGTTTCACAGGTATCACTTACTGAAAGCACTTTATTTTGCTGCCATAATAAGGCTGTAAAATGAGCATTTTCTGCACCTGTTGTCCAAGCAGGATAATTTGATGGGGCACTATTAAAACAAACAATATATATAATTTCAAGGAGTTATTTGTTACAGCCTGCTTTTGAAATTGCACTAATTATTTTAATCTAATAAGGGCAAAAGTATGATAGCTGAGACCCAATGCTGGTTGGCTGACATGGGTCAGAATTAAGAGAAGCGAAGACGTTACGTATTTGAACATGTTTGCATACGATTTATTTATTTATTTCGTTTCATTTCATTTCTACCCCACCCTTCTCCCCACAAAGGGGACTCAGGGTGGCCTCACATAAGCATCAATGATGCTATCTACATGTACAATAAAATGTTCAATTAAACCATAAAACTCAATTTAAAACATTATACAATACATTAACAAATTCATTAACAATAAATTAACGTGCTGCTAAAACCAAGATCCAGCCAGGTAAATCCAATGTCGCAAGGTTCAAAAATTTCCTATCCAAGTTGCCGCTAACCTCTAGTCGAACGCCTGGTCCCACTGCCAAGTTTTCAGTTGTCTTCTAAAGGACAGGAGGGAGGTGGCCAACCTGATGTCCTTAGGGAGAGAGTTCCACAGATGGGAGGCCACTGCTGAGAAGGCCCTGTCTCTCGTCCCCACCAATGGCATTTGTGAAAGTGGTGGGATCGAGAGCAGGGCCTCTCCTGACGATCTTCAGTTTTGTGATGGTTCATAGCAGGAGATACATTCGGACAGGTAATCTGGGCCAGAACCATTCAGGGCTTTAAAGGTTAAAACCAGCACTTTGAATTGTGCCCGGATGCTGATTGGCAGCCAGTGGAGTTAGTGCAACAAAGAAGTGATACGCTCCCTGTACGCCGCTCCGATTAACAACCTGGCTGCCGACCGTTGCTTTAATTGAAGCTTCCGAGAAGTTTTCAAAGGCAGCCCCATGTAAAGAGTGTTGCAGCAGTCTATTTGGTATGTAAGCAGAGCATGGACCACTGTGGCCAAATCACGGTATCCAGATAGCCTTAACCACTATCCTTGGCTGTTTTTGTCTCCCCCCTTTCTGTGTCCCCCCCCTTTTCTGGCAAACTATCTTGCCACAACTCTGAAGCACCTGCGTCTCTCACTCGCTGTGCTGTCTTGGCATTGAGTCCCAGCTATCATACTTTTGTCCTAATAAGAGAACAACATTTCCCAGGCAGGACTGGCTAAAATGGCAGCTAATTTATTTATTTTAGGGGCTTCTTTGGCCTATTTTACTGACCTGGGTGCTGAGTTAAATGTGAATGACTTGAAATGATTATTCAATAATATAGTTCAGAGAACTGCATGTTTTATTGCTGAAAGTTAAATGAAAATAAATGTGACTGTAGTTGGGTTGCTGTGAGTTTTCCGTGCTGTATGGCCATGTGCCAGAAGCAATCTCCTGACGTTTTGCCCACATCTATGACAGGCATTCTCAGAGGTTGTGAGATCTGTTAGAAACTAGGCAAGTAAGGTTTATATAGCTGTGGAATGTCCATGATGGGAAAAAGAACTCTTTGTCGGTTTGATGCAGGTGTGAATGTCGCAATTGGCCACCTTAATTAGCATTGAATGGCCTTGCAGCTTCAAAGCCTACCTGCTTCCTGCCTGGGGGAATCCTTTGTTGGGAGGAGTTAGCTGCCCCTGATTGTTTCATGTCTGGAATTCCCCAGTTTTCTGAGTGTTGTTCTTTATTTACTGTCCTGATTTTAGAAAAAATTAATATCGGTAGCTAGACTTGGTTCATTCTTATGGTTTCCTCCTTTCTTTTGAAATTGTCCACATGCTTGTGTATTTCAATGGCTTCTCTGTGTAGTATGACATGGAGGTTGCTAGCGTGATCCAGCATTTCTGTGTTCTCAAATAATCTGCTTGTCCAGGTTGGTTCAAGTGCTCTGCTATTGCTGACTTCTCTTGTTGAAGTAGTCTGCAGTGCCTTTAATGCACAGATTTTTTATAATAGCTGTATAAACTGTTTGAAAAATACTAGTAGACACTTAACATTTAAGCATCTCCTTGTGTTACAATTTGCACTCATATTGCTTTCAACTTCAAGCTTGCAGTTCTGCCACGAGTCTTATTTAGCAAACTCTATCAAACCTAGTCAGTTACTAAGATGGGATTCCTCTGAGGAAAGCACAACTGTTGCAGTGTGGCGTTAATTAGTGTGCAATTGGAAGCCCTTATTTCAACCAATATTCTTAGCATGAAATGTTTTTCTGAATATTGATTGGAGATAAAATCACAGCTTTCATTTTTAACCAGAGTTCTAAAGTCTACAGCATAATGAACAGTACTATGGTTTTTATTATAAAAGCAAACCATGATATTTAAATGTATGTTTGAGGAGAAAAACAATCTAAAATAGTTTTGAAAATTGGGAGCTTCTTGCAAACACGATATTTGGGGACTAGTGTGGCACTTTCTCCACCTCTGTGTCTGTGTCTTTAATATTTGCAGCTTTTCTTTTCGAATTAAAATGCTTTTCTATGGCTGTTTGTATATTGATAGTATCAGATTTTTTTAAATATTTGTTTAAACCTTTTTATATTTTTTTCTTATTAGGTCAAGCCAAAAACTTAGTGCCATACTCAGGACCAAACAAAATGAGAGATTGCTTTTGTACAATCAATTTGGATCAAGAAGAGGTTTATCGCACTCAGGTAGTGGAGAAGTCATTAAGGTGAGCAGTTTACTATGATGGTTGATGATTTAAAGAGAGAAAACAGCTCTTGGACAAAGTAAGCTGCTAAGAAATATCTTACTGTATAGAACATTGGCAGAAATGGAACTGTGATCCAACAGTTGGTTGTTTCTTCCTTCTTCTGTCTCGTAACATATTTGAAATTGTTTCTTTGATTCCTTGAAATGCTCAATAACTCAAGTGTCATTCTTGCAATGGAAAAGTTGCTGATTGAAGCTTAGTATTAATGAATTTTCAGACTTATCAGCCTTCTCCTCCTATGACTGTAAAGAAGAACTGAAAAGCTTTGTCTTCTTTCACATTCAACTACGTTTAGTGTGAAACCAAAACAGTAGACTGTGGTCAAGCATGAGAGGTTGATAGAAACCAGATTTATAAATTATTAGAGATGATTAATAGTGGCTCATGATTAATCAGCTCCAATAACCTAAAATATAAGTGAAAGTTGTATGGACCACTTCCAAAGAAGGCAGATGAAATGTACGACTACACAATTTCCCCCCTTACAGCCATGCTGCAGTCACATCAAGGTTTGGCAGAAGTTCAATGGTGTCTTTCTTATACTGATTCAAAAATGAACACTTATTAGTTTTTATGTGAAAATAGTTTATTAACTGTTTTGCTTCCATGGAATAATATTTGAGATAAGCAGCAAGTATAAGATTATAGTGATCTTGGTATGTATTATGAACATATGTGTAGAAACAGGCAGATAGTTCAAATGATCTTTCTGGAGGTGTTACATGACAGTTTGTAATACATAATTAATGATGGTGTCTTATCAAAAATTGGCTTGGAAGTTTCATTAAATAAATACAGTAACTCTATTCTTATTCAATAACTTTATGGTTATTGGCAAAGAAAACATTATGGGGTTGATCATGAAAAATCAGCTTATCTGCCATACAAAACTATGTTGTTTTCATTTGTCATCTTTTGACAACCTGTTTGTCAATGGCCCATTCTTTTGATTATTTTGAATTATACTAGAATTCATATATTTAATGCAGGGTCCACTCTTTCCCAATTTAGTAAAATAAAACAAAAATAAATGCAACCAATTTAAAATACAACCAATTCAAAACAAACAAAACAAAACAGCCGCTCTGGGGCCACAGTGAAGAAGGGAGCAGAGAAGACAGTTCCACTTTGTCTCCTGCAACATCAGAGCTCCTCTCCCTGCAACAATGTAATACACAGTAATACTAATATTATGAATGATGTATTAGTATTATGCTAATAATATAGTATGTTTTTATGTAGATATGACTTGTAAGCCACTCTGAGTCCCCTTCGGGGTGAGAAGGGCAGCATATAAATGTCGTAAATAAATAAATAATAAATTATGGAAGGAGAATTGTGTTCACAGCATTAAGGAGCCTTTAAATTGACATAGAGAGTGTAGGAACTAAGTTTTTATTTATTAATGGGCGGATCTGAGCCATACCTGTCTAGTTCTAGCTTCATCATCAGTTGCGTTTGAAATACTTACTGCAACCCATTGCCTCAGTTCACGTGTATTGCCAATCATTTTTAATTAAAGTAACCAGAATACAGAAAAATAAACGAACAAGAATGTCCTACAAAGTAATATTTTAATTCATAGTTGAAAGAAACCACATGGGCCATTTAGTCCAGTGCTATGCAGGTATACAAAACTAAAACACTGAAATAGTCCTATTGATCCACTGGAATTTAGGTTAGTGCTGACTTGCCTTTTAACAGTTTGATTCTGTGAGTTTGCTCTAGTCTAGGTGATAGAAACAATTGGATTTAGGCATAGACCTAACTAAATTGGACATAAGTAAATAATACTTTGTAAAAGACTTTGTGAAAAGACTTGTGCTCAAGAGAAAAAACATTGTAACACTTTGGTTTTTCACAAAAGTTTGTATTAATCTTCTGTACTGATTTGCAGATGTGGTGATGCGTTGCAGTATAATGAATCTGTTATTTTGCTGATACTTCATGGTATTTTCTTTCCCTAGCCCTTTTTTTGGAGAAGAATTTTACTTTGAAATACCAAGGATATTCCAGTGCTTATCGTTTTACGTTTATGACAAAAATGTTCTCCAGAGAGATCTGCGTATAGGTAAGAAGGATTTGTTATTTTTGTTAATTTTGAAATAGTATGACATCACAGATAAGAATCATATCCTGTTGTTCTATTATTTGTGGACTCTAGATCATTGCTTCTCAGTGTATCTAACATGGAAACCAGCATTTTTTCCCATCACACCAGGTACTTGCACTGAATCTGATTCCATTGGGTACAGTTGTGTCTTTCCTTCATAGAAACTTGCCAGGGAATTGCAACCAATGCTCAGGAACTGTCATTGGTCCAGAGATTACCACTTTGAGTATCATTATGATCTTCTATCCAGATAATTGACCAACCTCCGTCAAACAATTATCACTTTTTCCTGTTTCACATTCTTCCAGATAAGACATGGGTCCCAAGGGCAGGTATTTTATTCTTAAACATTGGGTGTAATCCAGTTTAAGACAGTGGTACCAGTATTCCTTTCTGAACACTTGTTACTTCATTATATTTTATAAACATTGCTTGGGATATCAGTAAAATGATTGTCTTATTGCCTGCTGAAAAGCTGTGAGATGCAGTTTTCCTGTTGGAAAAGTGATATTATTTTAATAATTTCAGCACACAAGCTAACCTTAAACCCAGAATCCTCAAACTTTTAAAGATGATGGCCAGTTCATGGTCCCTCAGACTATTGGGGGGGGGGGGTTATGGTTTGAAAAAAACATAGACAAATTTCTATGCACACCTCACATATCTTATTTGGTGTGCAAAAAAGCATGAAATAATACACTATTTAAAGTGAAGAACAATTTTAACCAACATTAACTCAGCGGTATTTCAATGGGAAGTGTGGACCTGCTTTTGCCTGTTGAGAGTTTCAAGTTAATCAGGACTGTTGTTGTGTGCCTTCATTTCTGCCTTGTGTGACGATCATTGAAATGTATTTTTATTATGCTTATTATGTTTTAATGTTTAACTTATGTTTTAATGTTTAACTTATGTTTTAACTGATGTGATATGTTTTAAGGCACCATGGATGTGTGATTGTAAGCCGCCTTGAGTCCCCCTCGGGGTAGAGAAAGGCGGGATATAAATAAGGTAAATAAATTAATTAATTAAATTCTTTCCAGACTTAGTGCAACCTTAAGTATAGAGTTTAGGGAACCCTAAGTCTAAAGATTAGGGCGGGAATCAGGTTAATGGGTGTAGAGGGCCGCATCTGGCCCGTGGCCTTTGTTTGGGGACCCCTACCTTAACCTACTTGACTGGTATTTGATTGTATTTACATTTAGTTTGTGTTTCCCCCCTATCAGGTAAAGTGGCTATCAAAAAAGAAGACTTAAGTTTATACTCTGGCAAAGAGAACTGGTTTATGCTTCAGCCTGTTGATTCTAATTCAGAAGTTCAGGTAAAATTAAATAAATGTTGATGTTGTATGTATGAAATGGAAATCTCTCCTCCCCCCAGCATTTCCCATTTATAATTTTGTGTTAAATCCTTTTGTTGAGTGAAGTGATTGAGTTCTAAAATACATATTTCACTAATCTGGAAATAATCATTCCATTTCTCTATCAGAACTGTACTTTCTACACCCTTGTTCAGTGTTTTAAGACATGAACCAGAATCTTAGCATTGCATGTTACTTTCGCTGTAAGAACAGCTCCCAGAGGACTTCAAGCAGGAGGAAATTAGTCAAATGGCTAGAAGCTAGGAGAAGCAGCTCAAAACATTTGAGCCTGTCCGTAATCTTCAGCTCCAACCTGTTAATGGGTACTATGATCAATACTTACTTGTTAACCATCTTGTCCAACTGCTGTTTCCTGACTAGCTTAAGCTTATGAACAGTAATAGCAGTGAATTATACAGATGCTCAGTGTCTCAGTCCGGAAGAGTTCTAGCAGTGACTAATTTATTACTTCCTAAATAACAAGTCTATCTTGCTCAGGGTGTGTACATTCAGGCACATAATACTACTAGCAATTCAGCATGAAGGAGGTTGACATTACGAAGTTACTGCATTGTAGCCTAGCCTTATTTCCCTGGAGCAATTCTGAGGCTGTTTAGATTTCAGTCTTTATTAAGTGCTGTGCTGTAAACTGTCGGTTAATCCTAGGAGATTTCGTATGAGTTCTTCTTTTAAAGACAATGTATACATGCTCATTTTCAGTTTTAAAAGCCTGTTAGAATGTGGATGTAATCATAATTCTTAAATGGGAATATTGAATAGAAAATCCTATACCAACATTAGCTTGAAGTAAAATATTTTCATAATACCTACTTTTAATTGCAAATAAATACAGAATATTTGGCACTTGTCTTGACATTTGTGAAGTTCATGACAGTGATATGGACATGCTTTCTAAATCGAACTAATGAGTCAGTCATAGTCTTTATCCTTGTGCATGTTGGTAACCAAGTTAACTGCTTTTGGCTTATTGTAAAGCAGATATCAGATCTAGGGTAGAGATGGTAACAAAATGATTTAGGTAAAACGTTATGTTTTGGAGGTAGCTCATGATCAGGAGTGGCATGACATTGCTGGTCATCTAAAATGGTGCTGGTATACTATTGTTGTACAGAAGCCAAAATGATGCAGGGCAGCACTTTGAGTGCCAAAGCACATCTACCCCAATTTAAAATTGTAAATCCATGTTACCTGTAATAAAGTTATTAACTTTGTGTACTCAGTTTAGTGGTAGAATCTGATAACTGCAAACTACAGAACTTTTTTAAAGCAATGTGATAGTTTTAACTATACCAAGACAGTAATTTCTAGCCCCTCTTCAGTAAATTTTTCATTAGCCAGTTTCTAGGTAAACAGGGGACAACAGGGCACTATGCAATTGTGGGCTTTCCTGATTAGTTTTCCATCCAAAATGGTGTAGTATTTGGGTTCAATGTATGTTAGAAACTAACACAGATTACTGTTGAAAAGTATTCAGTATGCCAGTCTTTCTCAACCAGTGTGCCGTGGCACACTAGTGTGCCGTGACGGACCTCTTGCTGTGCCACGAGAAAAGCTCTCTGCCCCCCTTCCTCCCCCCTCCTGCCGAACTCCTGCTGCTTGGGGGAGGAGGAGGAGGAAGGGCCGGGCAGTGGCGAAGAAAAAGAAGAAGGGACCGGGGCACCACCTCCTTCGGCCGTTTCCCCAGCCAGCCTCCAATCCGCCATGACTCCCACCATGACTCTCGCCCCTCGCTCACTGAAGCTGCATGGAGGAGGAGCCCTGCCCACTGAAGCCCGTCCACCGCTCATCTCCTCTGTAGGAGCGCTGAAGCTGGGGGGAGGGGCAGGGCATGGTGCGGCCTGGCTCTGCCCCCTCCCCCGGCTTCGGCACTCCCAACAGCTGCTCCAGCCTTGAGGGGATAGTGCCAAGCCAGCATTGTGCTGGCTCTGGCACTGCTGGCTTGGCACTGCCCCCTCAAGGCTAGAGCAGCTGCTGGGAGAGGTGAACCCGGGGGCAGGGGCGGGGCATGGCGCAGCCTGGCTCCGCCCCCTCCCCGGCTTCGGCACTCCCAGCAGCTTCTCCCAGCAGGTCACCAACCCCCAGCCGTTCTTTACTGTGTTAGAGTGTCATTTTGTGTCATTTTGGTTGGTGGTGTGCCCCCGGATTTTTTTAATGTTAAAAGTGTGCCGCGGCTCAGAAAAGGTTGGGAAACACTGCAGTATGCTATTAAAATATACTTAACTTTTGAGGTGCAAGAATGTGTAAGTGATTGTGGTGTCTTCTTCAGATTCCTCATCACCCCAAGAATAGAATCAGAGAGTTGAAAAAGACTACAAGCCCTTTCCATATGCAAGCTATGAGTTGGAATGCTGTATAATTCTGTATACTAAAGTATCTGTTTCCTTGCTGGATCAGATCTAAGATACAGCTGATCAAACTCAGTATCTTCAATGCTGTTCACATAGCTCTGCAAAGCTTGCAGGCAGAATATGATGATTATAGCCACAACTTGTTTTGTGTCTTATCTGATATTGAAGGGAAGTGCCTTTGAGCATAAATATTTCCTGTAGCAGTCACAGATAACTGCCATTGATGGACTTCTCTTTTACATTTTTAATGTTTTACTATCATTTTTGCATAATTGATGGTGATAGAGTGAGTATCTGGGTGTGTCTTCAAGTAACAAATGTGCTTTCACTTGACATTAAGGCACATATGTAAATAGTTATTTTTTATTTATGCCTATTCAGATATTTCATAATCTATCCCTTGCTCCTTATTTGTATTTTTCTACTATCATTAGAGAAAAAACCCTATGCTATTATTCCTTTGACTTCAGTTGAAATGCTTTTGATCAAACTGAAGGCAGGATTATTTAATAATAAATAGGGAGTCTTTTCAAGCATATGATCCACAATCTTGGCCTTTTATCATTAGTGTCCCAAAGAACATCTTTAATCAAGTGGTAGTGCCTTAGCAATCCAAAATGACCAGTCTACCCACAGTGTTTTATCCTCTATTTAGAATCAGAGTTGATTCAATTTAAATAATAATTCAAATCACAATTTAAATAATTTATCTGAAGGATTTATTTTCAATTAAGTAAATGGGGTTTTATCACTAGAAAGAAAAAAATCATTTAATTAGTATTTTTGGTAGAATACATTGTTTCATATAACTTTAATACATCTCCAAAGATGTAGGTTTCAAAGATATAGGTTCAAATTTGTTTTAGATGAATGTTTAATCTATCAAAAAGGAAGCACTTGAATTTAGATACAGGCTGTTCCTCCCTGTTTAGATCTATTCCAGCTACAATGGGGGAAAAGTTGGAAAGGGAGAGAGCCTGTGCTTCATGTATATTACCTGTAGAATAACACAGATCAATTTATTTCCCATCCCTACAAATTGCTGTTAACATGCTCATAGAATATAATTAGAAGTTGCACAGTTGTTACTTGTGCTTGTATCTTTTTAACTAATTGAAGAGCATTTTGAAAGCTGATTTAACCAGATAGTCCAATTAAAACAGAAATTGTAATCTAACTGTTTAAAAAGCATTTCTATTTTTTAAAGAAAATCATTGACTAGTATCCACCCTTACACAGTGGGAATTGCAGTCCAAAATATCGGGAGCCACAAAAATATCTGGAATACTAAATGTACTTTCTCTAGATCTGATTTTTCCAAATACTCCTTTCTTAAAATGTGAAGAAAATGTCAAAAACTTCTTGAAAGTTGCTCGACACTTGTCACCATATCTTGTGAGTTCTGCCTCTGAGAATGCAAGGGCCATGTTAAGCATCATCTTTTATTTTATGAGAGCATTGGTATAGAATTGGAAGGGCAACTGATAGATTATCCTACTTTCAGTGAACAATGGTGTATACCTCAGTAAGTTATTGTCTATCAGTTATGCAAACTTCTTCAGATGTACAATGGAACCTTTTGAAGAAGGCCATTTTTTTTTGGAGGGGGGGTCAACATTAATTAGGTTTCTATGTAAGCAACTTATCTATGTAAGCAACTTGTTTTGTCCCTTTAGAGAAGGGCAGTTTTCTGTTAACGTTTCCTTAATGGGGTGATAGTGGTTAGAAGTGCATAGTTGTTAATTTGTTGTATGACAAGAGATGTGAATTGACTTGAGCTCCAACAAGATCTTTTTTTTTAATTAACAGGGAAAAGTTCATCTTGAATTAAAACTGAATGAACTAATTACAGATAATGGATCAGTATGCCAGCAGCTAGTAGTACAGTAAGATCATTTATCCATACTCATTCTCCTTATGAAAAATTACAAAATGTTATTAAAACTGCTATTACTAAAATTTTGGAAAACGTATCTACATGACACTCAAAAAAAAATTCCACACATGCTTCTTGGTTGATTATTTATTTGGCCTTGGTAGTGTATAAAGTTTAGTTTTGTGAGTAAGTATCTCTCTTCCAGTAGCCCTCCTCATAATACATTTTATTTTTCTGAATTTTTTTTTTTCGAGAACTCTGAAACAATCAACTTGCATCCATCTACCAGCGGTTTTCCTGCTAGTTCTTCCCTGCTGTCACATAACAAACCTCATCTTGTTGAGAAGCTTTATCAGGGAAGAGCTTCAGCAAGCAAGAGAAACCGTTTTTGCTTTATCATTGCAGTGTGAATAGTTGACATGTTTAGGATTGCTTAGCTAAATCCATTGATTAGTCTTAACTAAAATGGACCCATTGTATCTCTTGGGGGGGGGGTATAAGCTCCCATTGATTCAAGGGGGCTTTTCTACTTGGGGGTAACAATTGGATTTTGGCTGCTGTTTCCTGCCAAGATTAAGGGGATTTTGCATTTTCCTTTAACTGGAAACCTAGTTTAATTGAGTTGGGGAGGCATGCAGTTTGACAAGAATCTTCCTTGATTATCATACTTTGATGTTTTAAAGACCTTATCTATACCCCCACATACACACACACCATCACTCCATTTATTTGCATGTATCCACAGGGCTAAATTTGGTGCATACTAGGCATATGTTCCTTGTAAGCTTAGCCAACAATGGAATCTCAGTTACTAAATTTGTCCCATCTATTATTATTATTAACATTATTTATACTGTGTCTTTCTCCCCGTGCAGTCTCAAGGCAGCTAATAATCCCACACCTAGTCAAGTTTCAAAAGCACAATACAAAGGTTAAAAACAATCAAATAGTAACAGTGTGGTAAAATCTTTAATTTTGTGTTAAACCAAAAATCACAAATACAGTATGTCGCATTTGATCTACATTTCAAAGAATGATTTTATTCGTGGAAGCCTCCATTTATAAGCAGATCTATAGAGATTCTTTCCAATAATTAGATGTTAATATATTGTATAGTCTTAGATAGGTGGGGACGGTGCGTGTAACTTTCAAAATTATACTGGTCAACAGCTCTTACCATCTCTGATCATTGGTCATGCTGATCAGGGCTTATGGAAATTGGAATTAAATCAAAATCTTAAAAAGTGCCATCTTGAATTGCTTGATGCCTGTGATATTTTGATCACATCTGGGTACATGTTATGTTACAGATAGCTACACCAGTGTCTGACTCATAAGCAAGCAAAAAGTTCCTTTCTGAATTAAAGAAACAGCTGCCCTTCAGTCAGGAACCCTTTATGTCCTGAATGCTTGCAGTAGCACTAGAAGTTTTCAGTTAGTATTGTCCCTGGTGTTGACAAAACCCTGGAAGAAGGCATGACTATTAGTAGAAATGTTTATTTATTTATTTATTTATTGCATTCATATACCGATTTTCTCACCCCTGGAGGGACTCAAAGTAGTTCACAACATTGTCAGTGGCAAAATTCAATTCCTCATATGTATAAAAAGATCACATATCAAATCAACACATGACAGTAGATTAAAACCATTAAATCTGTAAAACTATTAAACAACAAACACAGACACAACATAAAACATTTAGACCTTGCATAATGTTGTCATGCAAGATGTATCAGTAGATTTAATAGCTGAGGCACAATAATACAGAATAAAAATAAGTATAGTTGACCTTCCATGCCCACTGATTCCTCCATCCATGATTTGAAAATATTCCAAAATAAAATCCAGAATGCAAGCCTTGATATTGTCATTTTATTTGAGAGACTCCCATTTTATTATGCCATTGTACTTGAGCATCCGCAGATTTTGGTACCCAGAAACAAGCAGATACCAAGGGTGGGCTTGGTATGCTTCATTGTTTCCCTTTTTCAATTTATATATGCATATGTATTCTGCCTTCATAAAATGCATAATTTTGCTCTAATAATCATTGTGAAGGTGGGGAAAAACTCAATTGTTTTTAACATGAGTCTGTTTTAAATGGGATGGTAGAAGTAAATGGAGAGAAAATAAAATCAGCAAGTATGGTGCAGCAGTGGGACACACAAGTGGTCTTTCCACTTGGCCTCTCAAGTATGAACTCAACCTGGCATTCTTCCCTGGCTTCCCAAATGGGCTTTTGATAAAACCATTTACCAGTTATATCATCTGACAGATAGGTTTTATCAGAAATAAGTACCACTGGATGATATTGAGTTTAAAGAGTTTAATTTTCTTTATCATGGAGTGCAAATAATTCACAACACAAAGAATTAAAGGGAATGTAGGGGAAGATAAACTTGCCAATATTATTAAGCAGTAACAGCAAGTAATCATAACAGTTTGCCCACTGGTGCACAGGAAGCTCAAGTGTTTGGACTATTTCTGGGAGGATGTTGGCTTGCAAATTGTGAGTCTTTCAGGAATCAGTTAATACAGTGCTGTCCAACTTCTGGCGGGTCCAGGGCCGGAGAAGAGGTCACTGATGACCTGTGGGGCCGCTCGGCCCCGCCCCCAGGCCCCGCTCCCAGCCCAGGCCCCGCCCCTCCTAAAGCCGCCGAAAAGGAGGGTAGGCGGCGCCAAGAGCAGCGCGTCACAGGCCTGGCGTGACGCGCTGCTCTTGGCACCGCCTACTCTCCTTTTCGGCGCCCCCCTCCTTCCTAGGCCGGGGAGCCGCGAAAGGGCAGAAGGCGGTGCCAACAGCAGCGCGTCACAGGCCTGGCGTGACGCGCTGCCCCTTGGCACCGCCTACTCCTTTCAGCACCCCCTTCCTAGGCCGAGGAGCCACCGAAAAGAAGGGTAGGCGGTGCCAAGGGGCAGCGCGTCACAGGCCTGGCGTGACGCGCTGCCCCTTGGCACCGCCTACTCCGGCGCCCCTCCCTTCCTAGGCCGGGGCCGCGAAAAGGGCAGAAGGCGGCGCCAACGGCAGCGCGTCACAGGCCTGGCGTGACGCGCTGCCCCTTGGCACCGCCTACTCCTCCTTTCAGCGCCCCCCTCCCTTCCTAGGTCGGGGCCGCCGAAAGGAGGAGTAGCGGTGCCAGGGGCAGCGTCACAGGCCTGGCGTGACGCGCTGCCCCTGGCACCGCCTACTCTTCCTTTCGGCCCTCCTTCCTAGGCCGGGGAGCCGCCGAAAAGGAGGGTAGGCGGTGCCAAGAGCAGCGCGTCACGCCAGGCCTGTGACGCGCGTTGCTCTTGGCGCCGCCTTCTGCTCTTTTCGGCGGCTCCCGCCCTAGGTAGGGAGGGGGGGCACCGAAAAGGAGGAGCTAGTTCTCTTCCTCCTCCCTGCCCCGCCTCCCCCTCCCCCCGGCCGCCATTTTTTTAAAAAAAATTGATTTTTTTTAAAAAAATTAAAAATGGCGGCTGAGGGCATAGGTGGGGCCGTGTCCAACAGGCTACGGGGCCGGATCCGGCCCCGGGGCCGCCAGTTGGACAGCCCTGAGTTAATACATGCACTTGCGTTAATTGACAGTGGCTCTGACAATTGACAATTGATTATTATAATGCATTACATGTGGCCTACTTTGAAGACTAACTTCAGTTTGTGGATTTTTGGCATATTTTTTTAAATTTATTACTCCCAACACTGTCGAATTCCCTGGTTATCAGCTAGTTCAATTCATAGAGTTAACTCTTACCTTTGAAGCCCTAAATGGTGAAAGACAAAAATACCCAAAGGAGCCCCCTTCTTCCATAAATTCTACCCATAACTTTTCAAAAAACTCTTCAAAGTGCCTTCTCTGCATTACACTGCCCATAGAAGGCTGCCAAGAGCAGAGCTTTCTTAGTAGTGATCTCAGTCCGTAGAATGCCTTGGGACATCTGTCTAGCTTCCTCATTACATATATTGATGTATGTGGAATGTCTTTGTCTTGGGTTGGCATCAAAGTTAAATTTCAGTGCAGCACCAAGTTAGAAGCTAATAGTTTATCCAAATCTACACCTGTGTTTTATACTGTATAAAATATTTAAATTTTTGAATTATTTTGTGTAATATATTTTAGATTATTTAAATTACATAAACATTTTAACAGATAAAATATATACTTAGAAGAAAACACCATCTTGTTCTGGAAGGCTTTTAGTCATTTTCTTGATTTTCCTATTTTGGTTTAATTATGACTATTAACATCCTATTTTGATTCTAAATACATAGATTTGTTTGTTATGATTAGACTTTGGTGTCTGATTTTTATGCTTGTGAATTTCTCTAGTGACATAAGCCAGTTGGGCTGTACATGCATTCTGACTGGGCAGGCAAACCATTTTTGTTGGAGAAAATAGTCATGAGCTCCCACCTTAAATAAAAGGATACAGCACATGTTTCCACTCTGAGTAGTAAAGTAGCCACAAAATAAAACACAGGTACATTGGTGGTTAAACCGTTGAGCTGCTGAAATTGCTGACCGAAAGGTTGGCGGTTTGAATCCGGAGAGCGGGGTGAGCTCCCACTGTTAGCTCCAGGTTCTGCCAACCTAGCAGTTCAAAAACATGCAAATGTGAGTAGGTCAGTAAGTACTGTTTCTGCGGGAAGGTAACGGCTCTCATGCAGTCATGGCGGCCAGATGTCCTTGAAGGTGTCTACGAACAATGGCGGCTCTTCGGCTTAGAAATGGAGATGAGCACCACCTCCCAGAGTGGGACACGACTAGACTTAATGTCAGGGGAAATCTTTACCTTTACCTTACATAACTTGCTTCATATTCTATCCAAGGGAAACTTTGCTTTGTAAGGTACACTATATCCATAGCATTTGAAATTGCTTGTTCTTCTTTTTTTAAAAAAAAAAAGAACGCCATTTAAACTGGAAGAAGGAGGGGCCAACCACTTTTACTCTGAGCCAATCCCCATTGACTTGCTGGTAGGAGGAAAGACTTGCAGAAACCAGACAATGACCATTCAAAGAAAAATAATAATTAAGCTTTGTAAAATGCTGAGCAATTACAGCTGTTTCACAGTGTGTCAGACATCCTCTTTTTGCATCCACAGGATTTTCACAGGAAGGACACCGTTCTTAATTAATACCACTTAAATCACAGGATATAGAAGGCAGGCAACCTCATACAAACATACTATTTTAAAGAGTGAAAGTAGGCCAGTAGAGAGTTCATTGATTGAACTTTGAAAATTAAATTATCACAAATTATATCACACATGGGATAGCATTTTAAATCTTTTTCTAATAATTCACAGAGCTATATAAATTATTTTGCATAAGAAAAGTGAAGGCAACTTGTAGTTATAGTTTTGTAACTGATGGCATGTATCTAATTTAGCTCTCTAAATACTGTGTACACAGTGCAATATTCACAGGCCTATTACCTGTACAAATATAATTTGTTTTACCAGATGAGCAGTTCCAGCATTACCTTTCTATTTGTGGTACCGGGCTAGCATGAGACCCAATCCCTAATCATTGCTTATCTGATTTTTTTTACTTCACAACTGAAAAGATAAGCATATTGGGAAATTGTTTCGAGCAGTGCTAAAGTTCATGAAGCTCTTAATACTGAGGCCTTAGGGGCATGATATGTCAGTAGATCTCAAAATTGCAGTTATATTTTCATGCTTCTCAATTTTGTAGTAATAAGTCTTGCATAGTGAACTTTTCTGATAACATATTAGTAATGTTGAATAAGTTCAGGAAGACTCACAGCTCTTCAACATTGAGTCATACCAGATGTTGCCATATTTTCTTGATGGGCAATGAAAAATTGACAATTGGGCTTCTGATCTCTGCAAAGAATGTAAGAAATAATCTGGTCTAAATTTTCAACTATTGCAAAGAAAATTACAAATGAAAGCAACTGTTTCTGTACACTTGATTTGGTTACTAGGGGGTTCTGTAGAACAAATGTAAGAAAATTAAAATGTTGGGTCACCCACAAATAATGTGTCTTTAGCTATTAGGCTTAGAATATTTTAAATTTTCTAAATATTCTTTTCTGGATTAATTTCCATTTTTCTTTTTTTCTTTTTAATTCTAGATTGAAGGAATGTCATGGTCTACCTCTTATCAATGGACAAAATTGTGACCCATATGCTACTGTATCTGTTGTGGGTCCCTCAAGGTAATAATTTAAAATGTATTGTAGCAGCCTATAACATAGCAAAATGAAACTGCATTAGTATTATTTGTAATAATGCTAATTTGGATGTAAATATACGGTATTTTCTGGCATACAAGGCAACTGGGGGCATAAGATGACCCCCCAACTTTTAAAGATAAAATACAGAGTTAGGGATATACATGCTATTTAAGACTACTCCTTCTTCCAACACTATACTCCCTCAGCCCCCAGAACTCTCCTTTCAAGAACCTCCTCCGCCCTCACTCCTCACCTCCTCTGAAGGCCACTGGGCTTGCCTAGGCCCAAGGAAGCGCCTCCGGATGACTCCCAGCAGACCTAGCCAGCGGCGTGCCTTGGATGTGCTCCCTAAGGCATTCTGGGAGCAGTAATTCCTTGACTCCTACTGCTCCCACAATGCCTCAGGGAGCACATCCAAGGCACTCTGCCGCCCAGGGCTGCTGGGAGTCGTCATCCGGAGGTCCAAGGAAGCGCCTCCAGATGACTCCCAGCAGCCCCAGGCAGCAGAATGCCTTTGTTTGTGCTCCCTGAGGCATTCTGGGAACAGTGGCTCCCTGACTCCTACGGCTCCCAGAATGCCTCAGGGAACACATCCAAGGCACACCGCCTGGGGCTGCTGGGAGTCGCCCTGAGGCACTTCCTTGGGCCTAGGCAAGCCCAGTGGCCTTCGGAGGAGGTGAGTGGTGAGGGTGGAGGAGATCTTTGAAAGGAGAACGGGGAGACTGGCAGGGGCTGCAGGGAAAGCCCAGAGGGCCATCACCCCCCAGCCGGTCTCTGTGGCAATGCAGCCTGCCACTCTTCCTCCCCATGCCCTCCCTCTGCCCTCCTCCTCAGGCCGGCTCAGGGAGATTTTTCTTCTTCTTTTAATTTATTATTATTATAATTTATATCTGGCGTACTAGATGACCCCCAACTTTTCATAAGATTTTCAAGGCTTAGAAAGTCATCTAGTACGCCAGAAAATAAGGTAGTTGTTACTCCAATTAGAATAGGCCAATTGAATCAGCTTCTGAATGGTAAATTATTAGTTTAAATCATTTTGTTAAATTGCAGTAAATTATCTGCTTTGCCATCAAATCATTGATGGCACATTTGGCCCTTAGGGAGTCAACCAAATACAATTTGGGAGTGTTAAAAATCCAACAGCAAACCTTAATGTTGCCATTTTATATAAGGGACACCATTTATATAATGGGACTTTAAAATCCATGAATTTTGGTATGGGGGGGGGGGCACCTGGTTTACGCTTACCGTCAAAGGAAAGATGGCACTATCTCAGCCACTAATGTTGGCAATTTTGGAGTGTTTCAGAATTCTGAATCATGAATTCTCAACCTGCAGTTATAGTCGAGACCCGCAGTTACAAATAGGCCTTGGTAGGGCCGGAAAAATATGGTACTAACACAGCTTGAGAAAATGTCAGATATTTTCCTGACACAGTGTCTTACTTATGGCTCAGTCTAATATGTACATTCTGTCAGTTTTTTAAGATAATGTAAGAAAAGTTACATGTAACAATGCTATTCACTGCTGCCTTAAAACATAATTTAAACTTTTTGCAATGTTAAGCAATTGTTGTTTGAAGTAGTTCTAGGTGGTGTACAAAACCTCTCCTGCACCCCATTGTTCTAAAAGAAAGCTAGTGAAATAGGCTTTTAGTTAACCAGAACTCTCAAGTAATCAGCAGGTACAATTGACGAAATACGTTACAATCAAGTAATCAGAAACTACAATTGTCTGGCATCTACCCCATGGGGGCCAGTTAACTGTGAATCTGCTGTATAGAAACATCCATTTTGCATTCAGATACCTAGCTGTAAAAATATTTAATGATGTTTTTGCTCATATCAGTATAATATTTTTGTAACTGTATGTTTAAAGTTCTGTATGGTAAAACTGTACCATGTTAAAACAGGAATGATCAAAAGAAGACAAAAGTAAAGAAGAAAACAAGCAATCCACAATTTAATGAAACATTTTATTTCGAGGTAACTAATTTCCTATCATAATAACTTAATTTATGCTGTTAAGTTTCAAATTTGTTAGTTACTTGTGAAGGAATTCTTTTAAGAGTTACAAATCAATGAAAGTGGGGAGTCCTACAGGGACATTTACATAGGAAAAATTAGTCCTTAA
Organism: Anolis apletophallus; assembly: GCA_030556195.1. Taxonomy (NCBI): domain Eukaryota; kingdom Metazoa; phylum Chordata; class Lepidosauria; order Squamata; family Anolidae; genus Anolis; species Anolis apletophallus. The sequence continues at coordinate 45,056,883 of JARBWK010000010.1, read as the reverse complement.
CACCTAGAAAAGATGGGAAAATAGGAGAAAGGGGGATGGCAAAGGATAGATATGAACAAAATGATGGGAATGAGTTAAAGCCAAGGCCTCATGAAGAAGTGGGATCTGATTAGGAATGTTTGAAGAGAAAAGAGAGCTCTTGCTGTAAAAAGTAGTTTTGTACATATTGGAAAATGGTTTTTAATTAGTAAATGGGTAGTATTGCAAAGACATGGACTTGAGACTTTAAACTGTGGGTTAAATGAGTCATATGAAAGGAGAAAGAAATTACCTTGCAGGTTTTACTTACAGGTAACCAGATCCAGTAGTTACACCAAAAAGTCACAGTTTCAGGTGGAAGAAGAAGACATTGAAAAGCTGGAAGTCAGGTATGCTTTTTGGAATATTATTGCTATTACTGCAATGTTACTGTTTCCGTGCAAACAAGTGAAGTTAGAAAACTAAGAAGTTACTATCTACACAGAACGTTTAATGCAGTTTGATGCTAGTTTCAAACTGTGATAGCCAGACAACAAAAGTGTGCAAAAGAGAGATTTTAATATGCATCGGTTCTCTATGGTTTGTGTAATAACTATCCAGACCTCAAACTAGTTCCAGAATATCCTCTGTAATCATCTGCACAGCAAAATCACTGTCTTCAATACCAACTTAAAACTGCATTAAATTAAGTGGTCAGTGTAGATGAAACCTCAATGATTTCTTAAAACTGTCAAGATACAGAATCTCCAACTTTTTGGGTAGGGACATTAGTATAAAATTAAAGCCAATTTAAACTTGCCTTCAAAACATCAAATCTTTAATGGTTCAGTGCAGTCTCACTAGTTACTTTACATCACAATTCTAGTGTAATAAACATTACTTGACTTTTAAAAGTATATTATTTATATATTAATTTAGAAATAAACTTCTATCCCTGTGTAATTTTATTAAATTGGATAGCACCTTGTCTGTAGAATGTTATGATTAATTTAGGGTTTGCACACTTTCTTCCATGTTGCCTTGATGTTGGACAGATATGACAATCTGTCGGTACTCTAAATGTCAACTGCAACTCCCCGCAGCCACAGCCATCACAGCTAATGATGAAGAATGCTGAAAGCTGCAGTTGAGAGGTGTGCACAGTTCCCATCTCTGCTCTATGGGAAAACATACCAGTACCTGGGACTGGAACTATAGATATGAACCCCACTCCTCATCCTACTGGAATCATGGGAGACGTTCAAACTGTGATTTGAATAGCTAGTCACTAGTAAGGAGTGTCTTATGTCATAATATGACTTCAACTAACTTTACTGGTAGATAGTCTGGAACATATGACTTCATATCACAATAAGTGTATCTTGTAGAACAGGGCTGTCCAACTGGAGGCCCGGGGGCGGTATAAGGCCCCCCAGCCCCTTCCCTGTGGCCCCCTAAGCTTTTTAATAAAAAATAAAAATAAATTAAATAATAATATTTTTAAAAATTACCCACTTCCGGGTTCCGGAGCAAGTATCGCGAGACTACGGAAGCCACACGGGATTTTGCTCTCAACGCGAGATCACGCCTGCGTTGAGAGCGAAATCCCGTGTGGCTTCCGTAGTCTCACGATACTCCTGTTGCCGAAATCTCGGCTACTTAATCCCTGCGGCCCACGCAGACGCGATTTGGACCTTCTCGGCTGCTGCCTTGGTCGGTCGTCGCCTCTGCTCGTGGTCCGGCTACTCCTGGATCCTGCGAGTTTGGGAAAGTAGGCTAACCTTTATGTTATTATTATGTAATTGTGTATGGATGCCCCTTATGAATTCCCACCCTGCATTTCCCCTTAGTAAAATATTATATTTGATTGTATGGATGCCCCTTATGAATTCCCACCCTGCATTTCCCCTTAGTAAAAGATTATATTTGATTGTATGGATGCCCCTTATGAATTCCCACCCTGCATTTCCCCTTAGTAAAAGATTATATTTGATTGTATGGATGCCTCTTATGAATTGTAAGTAAATTGGAGCCGGGGGAGGGGCGGAGCCAGGGGTGGGGGCAGAACCTTCGGCCCCCCAGGTCATCCGTGACCGGAATTCAGGCCCCTGGGCCGGCAGAAGTTGGACAGCCCTGTTGTAGAAGGCAAAGGGGGACATTTGTTACACCAAAACACAATGGATTTTATTTTTCTTCTTCTTAATATATGTGCTGTCTTAACAGAAATATCAGTGAGGTAAGACTCAGCAACCCAGAGTGCATGCATTTGGGACTTTTACAGCTTTATAGGTTGTAAGAACTTGAGCTGTTTTTTGCTAAAAAAAATAAATAAATCAGTGCATGTGTCATTGAAGTGTCAGAGTTGAGTCAGAACAAGCAATAAAATTGGAGTATAATAAAAGCAAAAATGAGTGGAAAATGCTTGAGTAGAAAATGGTAATGTCACTTACTCCTTTCTTTGAGTACCATAGTCTCATCCAATATTGCTTTTATCTTGCTGATATAGACTTACTATGCTGATATGCCCATGGTTGCCTATTACAGAAATAAGACATTTTCTTTCTCTTCATTTAAATAAATTCTTGAGAGTGAGATTATAACCTTGTGTGTTTGCATGCGGAGTTGGTGTGATGCTCTACATGATGGCATTAAATTAGATAACTTCTTTTTAAAGTTATGTCAATGTTGAGCATGATTCTTAGAGTGACAAATTATTATTTAACTTTCAGAGTTGACTTATGGAACAATGGTAATTTGGTGCAGGATCTCTTCTTAGGAGAAATTAGGATTCCTGTCAAGGTATTAGGAAGTGATTCCTTCCAAGCATGGTAAGAAGTTGAACAAAAGGCAGATTGTCACAAATTATAGATTTTGTTGCATGCATGATATTATAAGAGTGGTAACAAATAACCAAGGAGTCATACATCCAATTGTTTCCTTCAGGGAACTGATTCAAGTTTAGACAGCTCATTCTGTTTTTCAGTTACATCTTTTGATCCCAATACACCTGACACATATTCTGGCAGTTCATCTCATTGAGAAAAAAAATCCAACCAACTATTGTGTCCCTTCACTATTAATGAAATGGCAGTAGCAAGCTTAATCTTTGCAAAAGACCAGAGGGAGCAGAATGCCTTGAGAAAGCTCTATGAGCATAACAGTGCAGCCAGGACATTTGAGAGGCAAGAAATAGCCTCCTCTAAAGATGCCAGCCACAGATGCATGCGAAATGTCAGGAGAAAATTCTGCTAGAACATGGCCATACAGGCCAGAAACCACACAACACCCCAGTCTTGGGCATACTAGATTCAATGACCATTTCCCCAGATACAGAATTGGTAGAGATATTTTCCTTTCATTGACTAAATGGTCAAGTTTAAAGTTCAGGAACCTTGTATCATCAGTTCTATAAGCCAGCAAATGTTGTGTAGTCCATTAAAAAGTAACTAGTGGACAATCCGAAGACTGCACTCTATTGTCTTCTGCAGCTGTCCTTTAGATTACAGCAGAAATATATGCCAGATATAGTTGTTTCCTACTTCTCTTTGTATCAGTGTAAATTATTAGTGTATTGGTATTTTTCTTCCATTGCAGTCTCTAAACATGGAAATGTTTAAAATGAATCAAATAAATTTGGATGTATTTAGGTACTAATTACGAGTCTAAATTGATTTCTCTTGTTAGGTTATGTGAGGTAAAACTTTTTTTCATTCTAGACCAGTGGTTCTCAACCTGGGGGTCCCCAGGTGTTTTGGCCTACAACTCCCAGAAACCCCAGCCAGTTTGCCAGCTGCTAAGAATTCTGGGAGTTGAAGGCCAAAACATCTGGGGACCCCTAGGTTGAGAACCACTGTTCTAGACCTACATTTATTTGGTAATTTGCAAATGAAATATCACATGAAACAAGTGTTAAACTTCCATTTACTTTCTTTTTTTAAAGGTACCTTCTTCAACCAAGGGAGAATGGGAATAAATCTAAAATTGATGATCATGGATCACTCAGACTAAATATATGTTATGCTGAAGATCATGTCCTTCCATCAGAGTACTATGTTTCCCTGAGAGACTTGCTGCTAAAGTCATCAGATGTGGAGGTAGTCCTGTTGTGGGTTTGAATTTGGGACACTTTAACAGGGAGGGAATATGAGGATATTCCTTCCATACCACATTTACACGTTGAGTATTTCACAAATCTACCTTGCATTTTAAAGGCTTCAAAAGAATATATAGAATAGCAATGGTAGGTGTAATCCAGAATATCAATACTAGTGATAGTGCCCAACTGTGAACGCTTTAAACTGCTTTAAAAGGAATACCACATGGTTTAGAGAAAGGTAGAGCACCTGAAGGAGTTTTCTGGGTGTTTACTATCACAATGTTTCTGTGTTTGAGCTGCTGCTTAAAAGTATATAGTGCATTGGTTGGGAAAGTTTGCCCAGTAGACTTTGAGCCTGCAGCTAACATCAGACCAACTTACAATTGCCAGTGATGAGAAACTGTAACAATCAAGAGTATGAAACATCTGAATGACTGCATAGTTTCCATCCTAACATGGTATATTTTCAGGAAATTTGAAAAATAGCCCCATACTCCTGTACAAGCAATAATCACTATATTAGAAGGCAGACTAAGATACTTTAACTGCTTGGCATGCTGGCTAGTCCCACTTGTATTACATGGCTGCCATGTTACATTTCCAATGAACACCGGCGCTAGCCATTTTAAATGTAGCTGTATTTTAAATGGCTTTCAGGGTATCTGTTGTAATGTTAACTATGTCTTACTGAATTGTTTTGTTCTATTTTTCATCACAATGCTTAATTCTTCGTCGTAAGCTCACTGTTATTACTGTTGCTTTATTGTATATTATTTTGTTATGTTTGTAGTCATCCGAGGCATTGAATGTTTGCCTTGAATGTGTATGTAAACTTGAATGTTTGCCTTGACTGTGTGTGTAAACTGCCCTGATTCCTTTAGGGGAGAGAGGGCAGTCTAGAAATATATTATTATTATTATTGTAGTCAAGAAGCAAGTTCTAGCTGCTCAGCTATTAGGAAACCAAGATTAATTGTGAACAAACAGAAGTTACATCTGTTAGATGTGAAGTTCCATCTCTGTAGGTGAATCACCCCAGTTTTTGTTACTTTTGAAGGGCAAGAGTGCCTTTTGAGTTTTGGCTCTGGAATTCATTCGGTTATACAAAATTGCCATCTTTCACTAGCTTTCCTCTAGCTTCCTTACCACATATTTAGATTAGTTAAGGGAGTGAATGCTAAACCCGATATAAATAGACCTCAATGCAATATGTTTCTCTGCCTAGATTTTTTGTTGCTGGCCTTTTTTGTTCTTCACTCTGTACATCCACCTCCTGTTGTGCAGCGGAGATGCAACAGAGTCCTCAGGATTAAAATCTCCAGTAGTCATGGGCCTGTTTTGATTTCCTATATCTGTTTAGCTGTAGGCTTGAGCAGATGGCCACCAATTTGTCATCAGTATCTTTAAGCAAAGAGGGTTTTACATAGAGTGCCAAGGCTGCCTTACAACAGTGGTCATTTGAGATGTAGGACCCATATACCTAGAATTTGTTTTAGCTCTAGTGTGAGAACAAGGAATCCTTTCTACCTCTTCTGGAAGTTGTGGCTCTTCATTCAAGTATAGCTCAGATCCTGAGTAAAAGCCACGCCCTTTTCCATTACATATACCTTGAGGACCAGGAAATATTTTCTATTGTTTAAATAAAATATTAAATGTGGGAGCCTTCCATAGATTAATTACCCAAGTTGGAATGTAATTTCTGGGGTTAAAAATGATATGTGAAGTTTTAGACCATTTAGTTACTTCACTATTGCTCCAGTCCTCACTGCCAAATGAAACTATAGTGGAAGCTTTGTAAGCTATATGTCCACAGCATTTATATAAGTCATTGAACACAATGCACCTGACAACTGTTCCTTCTCATAAAATGTGTGAAATGCATTGTAAATTTTATTCAGGATAGGTCCTCCCTGCTTCTGTCACTATTTATTTATTTATTTTATTTATTGTTCGGCTTCTATGCCGCCACTCCCGGCGGGCTCGGGGCGGCTCACAACACTAAAGAAAAGAATCACAGGATAAAACAGCAAACAGAATAAAAACAGAGCATAAAACATCTTTAAAATATCACAGTAGCAACAATTAAAACCGACCTGGGATGAGAATAGCTTCCAGCAGGGGGGTGCATACCACTAGGACCTACACATGGAAGGCGAGCTGGAAAAGGTGGGTCTTGCATGCCCGCCTGAAGGGGAGCAGGTCGTGGATGGCACGCGTATCTGCAGGAAGGGCATTCCAGAGTGTTGGTGCAATCACCGAGAATGCCCTTCGACGAGTGGGTGTCCGTTTGGCCGCCTTTGCGGAGGGGACAGCCAAAAGGTTGGTGTCCTCGGAGCGAAGTGATCTCATAGGGCAATATGGGGAGAGACGGTCCCTCAGATACGCTGGCCCCAGGCCGTGTAAGGCCTTAAAGGTAAGAACCAACACCTTGAAGGTGATCCGGTGCTCAATTGGCAGCCAGTGCAGATCCTGCAAAGTAGGTGTTATGTGGCAACCTGCTGGCGTGCCAGACAGGAGCCGGGCGGCAGTGTTCTGCACCAGCTTGAGCTGGTGATGAACAGCAGAGTATCTTTTCCTATTCCCACATCTGAAAACTGACCCAAAATATTAATATTTTCTGTAAATGTGGGGTGTAGTTCTTGCATGTGAAGAAGAATAGCTAAAAGTTCAACTTGAAATAAGTTACTTGTTAAAAACGTGGTTTGTAATCTCGTCATTCTAAGTTAAGGTGAAAAAAATCAGAACATTCCTTATGTATTTTGGGATTTATTCAGAGCCTTCAGGTTGTTTATGAATTTGATATAACTGGTATTTATTTTGGTCATATCTTCTCTTTCTGTAGCCCATTTCTGCTTCTACTGCTTACATTTTGGCTGAAGTGTGTCGTGATAAATATGATGCCATTTTGCCTCTTGTGAGAGTGTTACTACATCATCATACACTAGTACAATTTGTCACTGCAGTGGCAGAATTAGAATTGAAGGATACTCAGTAAGTGTGATTTTTTTCCTCTTCTCTCCTTGTCTCTGCTGTATATGTTCCATCTATTGCTAGATTTATATGCATATAAAACTTTTCTCACACATTTTTCTTTTTTTTCTCAGAAAGTATTAGAAATATTTCATATTTTCAGTCTAGATCAGGGATAGGAAAACTTTGGCCCTCCATGTGGTTTGGTGTCTAAAACACCTGGAGAGCTGAAGTTTGCCCATGCCTGGTCTAGATGCTTTAACCAGAAACATAGAACAAGTAGTTTAAAATTTCTATACTAGTATGTAATGTATATCTAACATGGATCTTTATACAGACCTATTACATTTGCATGTTTTTAAAAGTTTGCCAAGATCCTTTGATATCCAGATTATGGTAAAGTGGAGAGAACTCACTCTGGGCTCTCAACACACAATGAATATCGGATAAGATTAAAATAAGGCTTTGTACCCCCTGCCTGTGGGAGACAAGGTCATGGTAAGGACAAATTTTCATAGATATTAAGATTAGCCATGTTTATGGACTTTGGTATAATTATCCACTTACTCTTCATCGCGAACTGGTTATTTTAATGGTTATTATAGTGACTCATTTTAATTTTGAAAAAATAAAAAGCAATTGAAATACCATCCCAACTATTGGAAAAACAGTCCCCTCTTTGCCCTCCCCCATGCGCTAAAACACACACTATTGAACATAAAAAACATTTTGGGCGGAGGGGGATCATTGAGCCATTTTAGACCACAGAGAAGCTTTTTGGAAAACAATAAGCGAACAGGATGACCTTTAACCTAAATTGTTTGTGCGGAGGTAAACATAGAGTAGAAATTCCCCAGGCATCCTAGAGGACATTTGAGGGCCAAATGATTTGGGGGGGGGCAGGGTGTGTGGGGCTTATCCAGCTCCTCTCATGTTATAATGTTACAAATTACTTTTGAGCATAAGAACTAAGAGTTTAAAAGAAAGACTTGATATATTCTCTGCTACATTTTTGAAGCTAGCATTACAGTAGTTCAACTATTATCTACAAATTACACTATGTAACATGATTTTTGTCCCTGGGTTATAAATGTCATTTCCGAATTGGTGGTATCATAAAAACATGGAAAATGTTATTGTTTATTGCAAATACTTTGTTTTTGCAGGACACCCTGCAGCACATTTTGCTATAGTATTTCAATAAGTACCTGATGGAGTCTCAACTAATTTAATATAACAGCTTTCAAAGTAATTACGACACAATTAAACAAGAAATAACACTTTCAAACCAAGAACAGATTTTTTTTTTCAAATTTTGTTACATAGTGTTATCAGTAAAGCAAACTAGTATAGGAACATGTGTTTGAAAGAAAGTTCTGTGATTAGAGCTATGATCTATTTTTGCACTCCGGATCAGGATCCCCTCTGACTTTAAGCACCACACAGTTGAGTTAAAATAGTAAGGAGTTTATTGAAGGTAATAAAAGCCAAAGCAATAAATAGTAATTCACAGTAAAAAGTAAATCCAGTTGATTAAAAAGTAAAAAGAGCAATTAATTAAAAAAAATAGTCCAGAGAAGTCCATGAAACCAGAGGCTTGATTTCAAAGGCAAAATAACAGCAAAGGCACTTAAAACAGGAATCAAACAAAGACAAAGGACCAGAAACATGGCATGAAGAACTTAACATGAATAAAATGTTGCTTCATCTGAAGCTAGAGTCAGTACTTGTCACTTATATGTCTACTTTGTTTTCCAAACAGGTAAGAACGGATTATTCCTCAATTTTGGTTTCACTTCCAGCTTCTGCTCTAATCTGACTGAGCGCCTTAATTTCTGATTTGTTTGTCTTTCCTGGCTAAAAGCCCTTCTGTTCAAGGCTTCATTAAAATCTGCACCTAGAGATAACTGAGCAAGCGCAGAGCCTTTCCCAGGCTCAAGACCTTGAGAATCCCTTTCCAGCAATAGAGGCCTCTCTAAGCCATCAACTGAACTGCATTCAGGCCCCACGTCTCTAAAAACAGGCCAAGGAAACAGACCACTATCCCCATTCCCTTCAGGAACATTTTCTTGGACAGCATCCCCGTTCCCATCAGATCAATCAACTTGAATATGAACAACATCATCATTCTCATCATCCAAAGCAACCTGATCATTAGACACAACATTGTCATTCCCATCATCCCAAGCAACCTGATCATTAGACACAATCACAGGTTGACATACAACATCTATGTATACTTCAAAATGTTCATCTTAATAATTAGATTATATGCATTGCATATAATATTTCTGATGGAGCTCCCGGTAGCACAGCGGGTTAAACTGCTGAGCTGCTGAACTTGCTGACTGAAAGGTCAACAATTCAAATCTGGGGAGCGGGGTGAGCTCCTGCTGTTAGGCCCAGCTTCTGCCAACCTAGCAGTTTGAAAACATGCAGTTGTGAGTAGATCAATAGGTACCACTCTGTCGGGAAGGTAACGGTGCTTCATGTAGTCATAACTGCCATATGACCTTGGAGGCATCTACGGACAACACTGGCTCTTTGGGTTAGAAATGGAAATGAGCACCAGAGTCAGACATGACTAGACTTAATGTCAAGGGGAAACTTTTACCTTTACCTTTACTTTATAGTATTTCTGTATAATAATTTTGATTTCTTTGTGTAGCTGTGAAAGCTGACATGAACAGAACCAACTCCTTTTAATGTGGTTCCAGAGGAGAGTTCTGTGGCCACTATGATCTGCCAAAATGACCAATAAATTATGCAAATCAAGCCCAAACTCTGCCTAGAACTAAACTGAGGCTATCATAGTTTGGAATGTAATGGGACAAGACTCTGTAGAAAAAAGCCATAATGTTTTGCTAAGTAGAAAGCAGTAGAAAAAAGAGGAAGATTGCATTACAGAGGGGTAAACTCAATTGAGGAAGCTACATCCCTGAGTTTGCAAAATTTTGACAGGCCTTTCAATAACAAAGTGTCTGGAAAGTTTCTCATTTATGATTTACCATATGTTGAATCTCACCACGAATGCTATTTTGGTTTGTCAACTTGAGTAGAATAGATGTATTTTTACGGCAGAATTTTTACTTGTAGTTCACCTTAGCAATAACTTGACGGTGATAACTATCTAGGCATTTGGTAGACATAGATCTACATTTACCATTAGAGACCTCAGAATATTTTAACCATGATACAGATGTAAGTAGGAAGACAACCCAGTTTCCTGCATGCTCTCTGTGTATACACTAAGCAAATATCTTTTGTTTATGATTAATACATTCCCTCTGTTCTGAATCTTCATTTTTTTTGTGTTGCAGAGAGGCAAATACAATCTTCCGAGGAAACTCCTTAACTACTCGATGCCTCGATGAGATGATGAAAATAGTTGGAAAACACTACTTGAAAGTTACTTTAAAACCAATTTTAGATGAGGTATAGTAATATCGTGCAGAAAAACTACTTGTGTGTATTGAGAATGCTAGAAAAAAATCTGAATTGCTTATAAACTTATGATAATACATGAGAACTAAAACTCATTTGTGTATTATTTAAAATGGCTCTGTTGCTGTCCAGAGACCTGATATATTTTCTCAGCTGCAGTATGCCAGTATGGAAGATGTCTTCATATTCTGAATATGAAAATCATTTTATCACTTAGGTGTAGTTTGTAAAAGGTGTGAAAACGTTGTAGCTTGTATTATTACCAATCTGTATATTGGATAATCACATTCCATAATCTGTTAAGTATAAGGGCTCAATATGATTCCAAAGTCTGGAAACAGAATCTTTATAGTATAATAGTACTTGCACAAACACCATTGTTTTCCCTTTCCTTTTGTCTCTTGCAAATTTTGTTACCACTATGTCTCTTCTTTCTACTCAGATTAGCTGCATATTTTTCCTTCTTTTTGTCACTTCTTACTGTCTGGCAAAACCAGTTTAAAAGAAGAAAAATACTTCTCAATGAACTCTGCTATAAGTATGAGGACCAGTACTTATAGCAATATTCCCCTGTGTTTCCTCAGCATTTCGATTATTTTTATGTATTAGGTGCCAACTTGATTGTACTTTACCTATACAAGACTTACTCTTGTTTTAGATATGTGAAAATCCTAAACCTTGTGAAATTGATCCCCTGAAACTGAGAGAAGGTGATAATGTAGAAGTACACAAGGTAAGCTTTGCGATATTGTCCAATGCATATTTGAGGGACATTTCAGTAATTTCGCATAATGAGCTCTTTGGCCATAGTAACAGTGACTCCAGTATAATTTCAACCACAAAGAATTGAAACCTATTTTCTTCCACTTGTGAAGTCTCCTTCCATGCACCAATATTGTCTACTTTTCAAGATCATTCCCTAGAGCTCAGACTGAACTTGAAACAACTGTAGAGCAATACAGAATATTGATAATGCTCCTGATATACTGGTGATCAAATGCTGGATCTGCCATACTTCTCCAGTCTAGCCTTGGCAGTTACTGTTAGGCAAGTTGTCTTATTAACAAAAGACCCTCCCAACGAATGTGCAGCAGAGTAACTTATTAGCAGCAGCGTAACCCAGCACCAGTAGCCCAAAGTGATAAAAAGAACAAAAACACACAGAGCAACGTTATCTCTTGCATATGAAGCTTTCCTTTATAGCAAAATAATATGGTTGCACTATTTATAAGAACAAGGTTTCCATGACACAGATAAAGTTCAGCCTTCACACTGGAGCTACCTCACACTCTGAGGCCTTTCTTCCACAGTGAAGCCTACTACCACTGAGAGCCTATTCTCACACTGAGGTTTACCTCAGACTGATAGCTACTAGGCTACAGGCACACCTGCTTATATAGAACTGCAGCTTTTTCTGAGTCATTGCATCTTCTTAATCCCTTCAGTGCTTGACTGACATTTTTGCAATTAAAAATACCTAGATAATTTTAATATTTCTGACAGTTATTACTAATATGGGAATATTAGTGATCTGTGATAGAGGTAAAATGGAATTTTAAAAACGTTATAGAAGAAAAATAATTATCTGTCGCTGCGTTGCTGTGAATTTCCTGAGATGTCAGTTTTATATTTTGAACAAGGCCATGTTAAAATATATGGTATTTTAGAGTGTTTTTAGGATGTTTTATCTTGATGTGTTTTATATGCTTGGAAACCGCCCTGAGCCTCGGGAAGGACGGTTCAGCAAATTGAAATAATAAATAAATAAATAAAAGTTTTCTCTGTGACTATGTCATTAAAACTGTGAGGACTCTATATTTTAATAGCAAAGGCTTGATTATTCAAAATCATTGGTTTGTTCTTACAGGAAAACTTGCGCTGCTATGTTGACAAAGTATTCAAGACTGTTGTACAATCAAGTATAAGTTGCCCTACGTTGATGTGTGATGTATTTTGTTCCCTGAGGCGCTTGGCTGCTGAAAGATTCCCTAGTAAGTATGTCAAGTTTCAGAGACGGAGGGGTGGGGGGTTCTAATATATGACCTGATTAAAGTCTTTCGGAAGCCCATGAAAATGTCACCTTATAAAAAATATAAGTAATTGAATATGGCAGGATCAGCAACTTAATATTATTTGATGGATTTGTAGACATTATTGTAAATATGTGTACAAACATATTCATTAAATAACTATTTTGCATCAACAGAACTGCACACCTGTTACACATTGCCAGACCGTCTAACTATCCTAAGTGTGTTTTTAATGCTGTTTTATTGTGTATTTTAGCTTGTATTTTATACTGCATTTTAGAGTGTATATGTTTATTGTATAGTGTTCTGCTTTCTGGCTGTAAGCCGCCCCAAGCCTACTTGGGAGTAGCGGCATAAAAGCCAAGTAAATAAAGAAATAAATATAGCACAGTGCCAAATAAAAAAGGCAAAAAAGCACAATAATTTCAGGTGATCTGTCACTATTATGTTTAACTGTTTCTAGTTCTAATTAGAAAGTAGTTCCATATAGAGCACACATCTCCATGCTTTAAAAAATAGAATTATCGCTTCTATAGACAATAAATTAGTTGTCCTTTGGAAAGCCATCAGTATATATATTACATTTAACATCAGCTGTAATAACAGTATGTAGGCTGTAATTTAGGGTTACATGAACAAAGCCCTTGAATCTTTCCAATCCAGCCTAAAAACATGAATTTTAAGGCAGGCTTTTGGCCTCAAGTAGGCTGAAATTGACTCATATGAGGTCGACACTCTGGCACTTTAGTTTGGATTGATGGCAGCTAGTTTTAACTACTGATGGTTTTGTGTTTTCAATTGTGTTCTTTTATTTTTTTAATGTGTTGATAGTGGTTGTTTTATAATTTTTTATGTGATAGTGTTTTGTACTCCTGTATCGTTTATGTTATATACTGCACTGCAGTGTCTTGTAGGTCACCCCGAGTCCTTTTTGGGAGATGGTGGCGGGATATAAAGATGACGATGATGATGATTATTATTACTATTATTAGGTTGCGTACAGCCTATTTACATGACCGCATCTCTCTCTCTATGAACTTGTCCGGGCCTTAAGATCTGCCAAGGAGGCCCTTCTCACAGTCTCACCTCTGTCACAAGTGCAGTTGGGGGTGGGGGGAGAGGGAGCGGACCTTCTCGACAGTGTCTCCCCTGCTCTGGAACGCCCTCCCCGAGGAGATTAGGCAAACCCCTAAACTTTCAACATTCCGGAAGGAACTGAAAACCTGGCTTTATAAACAGGCTTTTGATAATGGTTAAACATAATAATATGCAATGGTTGGAGGATTTAAATGGAATTAAATTCTAAACTGGACTTCATTGGTTCCATCAACCAGAGCAGTGGCTGAGATATTTTAATTGCTTTTATATAATACAATCCCTATTTATTTATGGGTGGTGGTTGTATTAATTTAATACGTTTTGGTTCACTTTGTATTAATTTTGTGTTGTTACTTTTGTTGATTTAATTTAAATTGGTTATTTGTTTTATTATTGTTTATTTTTTGTATTATTCAAATTGCTGCAAGTCGCTTCAAGTCCCCTCAGGGAGATGGGATGGATATAAATAAAGTATTATTATTTGTTTCCAATTGTGAGCTTCCTGCTCACTTCCTCTGTGGGACTGAAAGATTTTTTTTCCTGTTAAATGAATCTAAATTGATTGTTGTGCCCAAACCTGGCAAATGGTGCTTATCTTTAACTGTGGTTAGGGAAGGTATGTGAATTGTGGTCCTTCAGGTATTGGTGATTAATGCTCACAATAGTCTTAGCCAACATAGCAATGAAAAGAATGAAGAGAGAAGTGTGTAACCACACTTCATTGCCCCGGTTTAGAGAAATCCATACTTAACTCTGGTTATCTCCCTGACTTCTTCCTTAAACCTGGGTGAAGATTATTTAGTAAGCAATGACTAATTAAAACAAAAACTTCTACTCCCTTGTAGCTGCACTGGAGCAGGGAAAGAAGATGGTGCAAAGCCAACACAGCCTTTAACTCTAAACTGTAGGTTAATATTCCATTGGAACAGATTTGTGTGCAGTGATTTTGATCTATGGCTCATAACCCATAACAAAACATCTTGCATCATAACTACACTTCCATTTCATGCTACTTGCTAGTTCTCTATTCTGCAAAAGAAGAGAAGCCCTTTTCCTACTGACTCCATTCTGCTAAGGTTTTTCACTGTCTTCACTTCCTACTGAGTTATAATACATTTTACATTATCATGGTTTTTCTCTGCAGATGACCCTCATGTACAGTATTCTGCAGTGAGCAGCTTTGTGTTTCTTCGTTTCTTTGCTGTAGCTGTAGTATCGCCTCATACTTTCCATTTACGACCCCACCATCCAGTAAGTTTTCCTAACATTATGTTCAACCTCTGTAGGCCATCTTTGTTAGGAGGATATGTGTAGAAATGACATAGTGCTTTTACAGCAGAAGGACTGTTGAATTGAGAACTTGGAGGCAGTCTGATTTTTTTTAGTTGACTCTCGTGCACTGCCTTAAGTTTGCAAGAAATTCTGAACCGTTTCCATGTATAAAAGTACTTGGCAATTTAATAACTTGCATGTGGGGGAATCAGGTGTATAGGTGACTGATATTCTGATGGTATCACACATACTAGGTATCACACGTGCTTTCCAACTTAGGGAATCAGGTAGTAGCTTGCTCTCCCCATCTGTGTGAGTCACTACGAAGGGGAGAACAGGTCGCTTACCTTTAACTGTGATTCTTAGACTGGTCCTCTGTGAACTGACCATCCTTCCCTTGTTGTATCCATTCTGGGAACTAAGGGACTCGGTTAGAAATACACTAGTATGGCATACAGGGAGGGGACAGGATGACTGCCAAAACATTTGTGTAAAATCAAAAGGTTTTGAGTGATGCACTGCAGAAATGCAGATAAAACTCATTTGTGTGAGCTCACAATGACCACTTGAAAAACTACAGTTACAGGTAAGCAACCTGCCTTTATTGTTTCCCCAGAACCTATAGGTTCAGTGTCCAATGGCATGGTTACAAGTAGTGCTATGTGTAGCAGTCAACATGGCAGCTTCACGCCTTTTCTTACACAAAACATGGCTCCCTGGCTCTTCTACATGTACTGGTTTCTTACCCCTGTTTTTTTTTTTACTGTTCTTGGACAAATTGTTATAAAGGATATTAGTGAAACTACACTGTGAACATAGTCACAATATCTGTACAATTATAATCTCAAAATAGCAAACATTGAAATTGATTGTTTTTCTTTTTAGTTTCTGAAATATATTTCTTATAGCCTCTTGGCTCTAATATGTTAAATATTTGTCACGGCTGCTTTAAATAATTTTGGGAACAACTTTTTTCTCAATTAGAGAACACTGAATAGTGAAATTCTTTCTTCTCGGTTCTTGGGCCAGTGTGCTTTTAGTGCTTTTCACTCCTCATTAGCACACAGCATTTGCAAAGTGCTTATCCACTCATTTTCACCTCTTCACTCAACTATCTTTGCCTACTCTTGGCTCTCATGCTTCTTTTCCTCTCTGGTCATTATTAGCAAGAAACATTTTGTGCCTAGAACTGGCAGTACGTATTGCTTTTAGCTAATTTGTTTAGACACCTTTTGGGAAATAACAGTATTTAAGATGTTTAATAACCAAACATTTATTTCCTTGTTACCTTCAGAGAAGTATGGGGGATTGCCAGGGACTACAAGGTGAAAAGCACCTGTGTGTGCACCTGAACACATAGACATACTCTATTAATGGAGGTCTGTGATAGATATTATGTCATTGAATCCATGAGGATCCAGTGCTGTACAGTACGGTCCTCATATTTAGCAGATATACATTCCTGGAAACAATGAGGAAATATGAAACCTTGGATAGTTATGACACTTGTTGAAAGGAATGCTTTCTAGCAGAAGCATACTGTAGAGTAATGGTGGAGGATGTGGAAAATGGCTACAGAAATCACCTCCCTAGGTATTTCTAAATCCTTTGTCATGTGCTTAGAGATAACACATCTCTACTCATTTTTAGGTCCTCCAGCGCAACTCTAGAATTGTGTTGGAGAAGCTACATATCATGCATTTATCTTACTGCCATTTCAGTTAAGCTTATATTGAAGGCTTCTATAAAGCATCGTCAGGTTAAAGTTGTCTGGCCAAGTAGTTCGTAGTCTTCTAGTGTAATCCTTGGATAATAGTTGTGATCCATGTGACTTGTTCCTTAGTCCAGTTTAATTATATAACATTGAAATAACCTATTTGTTAAATATTTTAGGATGTTCAGACGTCAAGAACATTAACACTTATATCAAAAGCCATCCAGACACTGGGGAGCTGGGGAAGTTTGTCCAAAAGCAAACTAGTAAGTTCCTGGCTTTCTCATTTTGTGTTTGCTTTTTATATCTTCTCTTATGGTTGACTAAGGTATATCAATTTTCTCTCTCCAGTCAAGCTTCAAGGAGACATTTATGTGTGAATTTTTCAAAATGTTTCAGGAAGAGGAATACGTTGAAGCTGTCAAAAAGGTACACAATATATGTATTATTTGGCTTTCAAGTATTTTATCCACTTCCCTAATAAGCTCAGGATGGAGATGGGAAACTGACAGGGAGATGGGAACTACTTTGGTTTCCTATGGCTACTGGAAGGTCACACAGAACCATTTTTAGTTGATGCCTTTCATCTCAGCCCAGTTTTGAGGAATGAAAAATGCTCCTAAATGACCATGGCACTTTAGAGGAGTCAGCAACCATTTTGGATCTTTTTCCCCCAGCAAGAAACTCCATTTCTGTTGAGGGGAAAAAGGCCTATCCACATCAGAATAAATTGCATGCCTAGAAAATATCTGAAAATTGACAAAATAGTCCCCAGTCCACCCAGAAGTTTACTATTGCGGGGTTGAAAATTTAGGAACTCCTCCTCCATCTGAAGTGGGAAGCAGGACCTTTGGGGCTCATACATAGTTTTGGAGCCTGTAGCCACACTGCCTTAGGAAGCATTACATCATTTAATTCACAGAGGTAGTTGAGAGAAGTAGGTATGGCCACGAGTTAGTGTAATTCTATGTTGGTCTTTACACAGCATTTGTTTTAAAGTTAAATGTAATTTGATTTTTTAAAAAATCTAATGTTTTACATCAGTTCTGTATCAAAAATGTAGAGAAATGCAAAAAGGAAGTTTGAGTACGTTGACCTTTGAATTTACTTTGTCAAACTAGAAATGAATGGCTTTTTAAAAATACGCATTTGAATGTCAAGAACAGTTATTTAAATATGTTCTCCATTTTCAGTTTTTAGACGAAGTATCATCTAGTGAAAGTAAAGAGCCAAATATCATGAGTGAGCCAGTACATCTGAAAGAAGGGTAACTGAAATGCAAAGTACTTCATATAGATTTGTTATTTTCTTGAATACATTTTGGTAGAGCTCTGTTTGAAGTAATTCTAGTCTTTTGCTTGCCTGGCAGTTTTAAATGCCAACATTTTCTGAAGCAACAGATATGAATTTTAATGTTTGAACTGCATTTAACATACCTACTTAGACAGCTTTATATGACACTAGCTGTACCCAGCACGCGTTGCTGTGCCCTATTTTGGAGATGCGAGGAAGTCTGAGTATGTAAGGGTTGGAGTTGTTGTTAGTTATGGTGTTGTTGGGGTAATGGCTGTGTTGTTGTGGGTTGTTTTGGTGGGTGGGATGTTGGAGTCCTGTGGAGTTGTTGTTGTGTGGTGTTGCTGGCGTTCTGCATTGCTTGTGGATATACAATGTTTTTTGTCTTTCCGTCTGCTGTGTTGATGTAGAGGTTGATGCGTGTGTGGGTGGGGTACTTTGGAAGTGAGTGGAGGTACTTGAAATCCCATTATCCATGGTGTGTCCTCCTCTAATCTGCAGTCGGATGGAGTGTGGGTCATGGGGTGCATTGTTTGCCAAGTTTGGTCTATCGGTCTTGGTTCTGGGACACAGTGGTCTGTGGGGAATGATGGGTTTTGAAGTATTACAAATCCCATTATCCATGGAGGTACTTCAAGTCCCATAATCCATTGTCCACCCTCCTCCAAACTGTAGTATAATGTAGCGTGGGTCATAGGGGCTCTGTGTGCCAAGGTAGGTTACTGTAAATTCAGGCCATACACAGTGTCCCATGAGCTGAGGCCTAGTCAGGAACAGCAAGTTAATGAAGCCTTACTGTCAATTCAGGCCATACACAATGTCCAATGAGCTGAGGGCTAGTTGGGAGAATCAAGTTAATGAAGCCTTACTATCAATTCAGAGCGTAAACAGCATTCCATTAAGTGAGGCCTAGTCAGGGAAATTAAGTTAATGAAGCCTTACTGTCAATTTTGGGCGTGGTCTGTGATTTGTAGGGGTGTAAATTTTCTGTGGGAAGTGAATTGGGTGTTTGTGTTTGTGCCTCAGCCCTTTGCCTTATCCTCTGTCAGTTTATTATGGGTCGGAATGTTCATGTTGGCTGGCCAGTACAGGAGTTATGCAAATCCGCCCTTATGGGCAACCAATCATGTTGTCAGAATGTAGAGGCTGGGAGAGTCGTTGGCAGCCCCGGAGGATGCTGGGAAATGTAGGTTTTTTTACTCGTTGTTTTGGGGGCTTTTAGGTTTTGGGGGGGAAAGTTTCTTTGCTACAAACGTACCTTGTCTGAGGCCTATTTCTGTTGGCAAGTTTGGTGTCTCTGCGTTGTAAGGTTTCTCTGTTTGGGACGGTCTTTCCATGACGACTCTTCCTTTATATATATAGATTGCTGGAATGAATGACCATTCTATATTGTCTGTCCCTTTCTATTTGCTAAAAGATCCTTGCATAGAGGAAGCAAGCTTGTTATTAGCTTCACTTACCCCCTGTTATCTTGCTGTAAATTGCATAATGGGGAAAAATTCAATCTTAAGAGTTAACAAAAGTTTCCCTTCGTTATATAAAATTACTGAGAAAATGTATCAGTATAAACAAAGGCATTTGTTAGTACTGGGAAAGAAAAAGTGTGAAGAAAATTGTCTGCAAATTAAATCTCTTTGTGAACTATACTTTGTCTTCCTGATTGCTATAAGGAAGAGTAACATTTGCTAATTAGAGGTAGTCCAAGTTTCTACCTGGGTTGTACAGCCTCCTTGACTATATACATTTTCAGGAAAATATCTGGATGATCACTCTTGTCTTCTCATCAACAAATTTAAGCAATTAACAAATATGAGTATTTTGCATTTACGCAAGTCTAATGCATCATCAAATCTAATACACACCTCATTTTTCAAAATCCCGAAACCCAAAAAATATTTGCAGCTGAATGTAATGCACAGTAGCAAACAGTGCATTCTTTGTAATTTAAGGGAAATAGTACAGTTGCTTCCCACTTTAAATTCCTTTTTAAAAAAACAAAGGTGTTAGAACACCAAAGCTTCCAGCAATAGAATAGAAAACCAGGTGCTCCTGAAGCAGCTTCCACTTTTGCTTTGGTTCAGCTGTAAGATTCCTATATTACAGAAATCTAATGTGCACCCTAATTTTGGCAAGATAATTTAGCCAGAAAAGGTGAGCATTAGATTCGAGTAAATAGGGTATCTTCTGATCATGACTGATTTAAGAACAGGTGGTAAATTCATTTATTCAAAGTGAATCTAGTTTAGAAGAGTGTCTAAATTATCCTGTGTTCATTTCACAGGGAAATGTATAAAAGAGCACAAGGAAGAACTCGGATTGGGAAAAAGAATTTCAAGAAGCGTTGGTTCTGCCTTACAAGTAGAGAGTTAACTTATCATAAGCAGCAAGGTATGGAAGTGCTGATGTGTGACTAGATGTGGAAAACATTCCGTAATATGCAATGTGCAAACTGTGCTCTTGTGTTAAATGAGTGTAAGGGGGTATTGTTTTATAGTTCACATTCATATATAACAAACTGGTAAAAATACTTAACCTTTAATATTTGACAGTTTTAAAAAGTTGCATCCAAAGGCATCTGGTTCCTTCATTGTTTAGGCGCAATAAATCAGCATGACTTTGACATGCACCAATTTATTTTGAGTATTGCTTTCAAGGTTTTTGATTACTCTCCTGTAAAACTCAATGTGGATTTGTTGCCACAAAGCAATGCAGCCACCAATCACCTCTGTTATGAAATTTTCTTGCAATTTGCCATGGCAGGTTAGTATTATATATACAAAATGGGCAAACATATGAAGTTTTACCGCATTTTCCAATAGCTTCTTTTGGGGGAATCCAGAAGGTGGGAAGTAGCATTTCATAGCAATGGGAGTGTTAAATCCAGCATTTCACTTCTTCGTCGTGTGGTCTGTGAAATGCACACAAATGGGTTTACCCCGCGCATGCGCCAGAATCTCGGACATACTAGCTAAAGATAAATATTTGCATATGCCCCTCCCACTCCCCGCCCTCCCTCATCCCCCGACTGAGCTACCTAGGCAGTTCCTTTTTCCGCGCCTTTGCACCCGGACGCGCGCGGGTCTCCTGAGCGCTGCGCGGCGCTCTCCTTTGAGGCAAACAGCTGCTGGGGAGCGCTCCAGGTCCCGGAGTCCGCCCAGGGAGGCGCCCGGTGACCGGAGCTACCCCTGGGAGCCCCCTTACGGCTTCCAGGGTTACCCACCTCGTTACCCTTCCTCACTGCAAGCAGCTGCTGTAGGGCACTCCAGGTCCCGGAGCCCGCCCAGAGAGGCGCCCGGTGACCGGAGCTACCCCTGGGAGCCCCCTTACGGCTTCCAGGGTTACCCCCCTCATTATCCTCCTTTTCCTTACTATCATCCATTTTTCCCCCTGAACCTTTCCACTCCACAGATCCCTACAGGGATCCGTGGGGTCCCCCCTATCCTCAGCAATCCGTGGCACCTCCTCTACCAGCCCCCCAGCCCCCCAACCCCTCCCACTCAAGCCCCTGCTCTCCTAGCTACCCCCCCTGCCCAGTCCCCCCCCCACCTGCCAGATGAAGAAGCGGATATGGAGTCCTCTTCTGAGGTAACTTCCATGCCTGAGCCTGAATCTGACCCTCAGCAGGTGGAAGATTATAGAAAATTCTCTGCTTTATTGATTAGGCTGGCCAGATCCCTTGGCGTACAGCCCCCTCAGTCGGAGGATGTGGTTCAGGACCCATATTTCACGTCCGCTGAGCAGCAACAATCCCAACAGTCCACAATTTTGCCCACTATCCCTTATCTAGTGAAACTCTTGAAGGTTTCTGGAGTTGCCCCGGCCTCTGTGCCGAGCACGTCTAAGAGGGCAGAGAATCTTTATCGGATTGACCTATCCGCCACCCCCTGGTTGGCCAGGCTTCCGAAGGTCAACTCAATTGTGACTGACGCTCAGCCCAAGCCACTTCAGAATAATCAAAATGCCCCTTCTGATAAAGAAGGCAGGAAGCTTGATGCTATGGCTAGAAAGTTTTATGCCTCAGCGTGCCCAGACTCTCAGTTGGAGCATTCCCACAAGATGAAGCAGACCTTGAGCAAGTATGGCCAGCAACCCTACCAACCGTACCAACAGTATAGGCAGCGTTGGCGCCCCTACTATTACCAGCAGCCCTTTCGTGGGTACTACAACCCTGCTCCATACCGAGGAGGGCAGCGACCACAGTTCCCCTCGCAGGGGTACAAGCGCCCAGGTGCTCCGTTTAGGGGTCAGTATCGAGGTGGCAGAGCCTCAGACACTAGGAAGCGCCGTTTCTAGTTTATTTTTGGATAGGCTCCGACCCTTTTTCTCAGTTTGGCAGTCCATAACCACGGATAAGTGGGTTTTGGACATTGTTTACCGAGGTTATGCCATAGAATTTGATTCCCTTCCCCCTCCCGGGAAACCTATATCTACCCAGTCGTCTCCGGCGTTGCTGGAGGAAATTAATTCTCTCCTTCTTAAAGGAGCCATTTCCCCCCACTCCATCCCACTGCCTCCGGTTTTGCTTTTTTTCAAGGTATTTTCTAGTGGATAAAAGGGATGGTGGTCTCCGGCCTATTCTGGACCTCCGGGGAATTAACCAATTCATCACACCACGTAAATTTAGGATGGTCACTCTCCCCTCCATTCTCCCTTTCATCCCGAAGGGAGCATGGATGGCTACTGTTGATCTTAAAGATGCCTACTTCCACATCTCTATTAGGCACTCCCACAGGAGGTATCTCACCTTTATGGTGGACGGAGCCCCATATTCTTTTAATGTCCTCCCATTCGGCCTCTCCACTGCCCCGAGGACTTTTACTAAGTGTATGGCGGTTGTCGCCTCCCATCTGCGCCAACAGGGCGTCGCCGTATTCCCTTATCTGGATGACTGGCTTTTTTGTTCTGGGTCATGTGACCGATTGTCCTCTGATGTCAACTATGCGTTGTCTCTCCTACAGAGTTTGGGACTTGTGGTCAACTGGGAAAAATCTCACCTGTCACCCTCCCGGACGGTGCAATTTATAGGGGCAGTACTGGACTCCGTATCCCAGAGGGCCTACCTCCCAGAGGATCGGTTTCTCAATTTATGCCAATCTATCCAAGCCATCCAAACCACCCACCGATGTTCTGCCTGGGCCATTCAGTCCCTCCTTGGCCATATGGCTTCCACTACGAACGTGACCGCGTTCGCCCGTCTCCACCTCCGTCCTCTCCAAGCATGGTTCCTCTCTGTGTTCCGGCCCGGCCTGGACAGCCAATCCATGACCCTTCATCCTCCCACCCATGTTCTGCAGTCCCTCTCATGGTGGACAAGCAGGTCCAATGTCTGCTCGGGTCTCCCATTCTCCCCTCCGCAACCGTCCTTGACTCTAACAACGGACGCGTCATCCACGGGGTGGGGCGCTCACCTCCGGGACCTGACCATCAGCGGTCGCTGGTCTCCTGCAGAGAAGAGGCTCCATATCAACGCCTTGGAGCTTATAGCAGTGGAGAAAGCCCTCCGTTCATTTGTGGCCCACGTCTCCCACAACGTCATCCAGGTCCTCACGGACAACACTTCAGTGAAATACTACATAAACAAGCAGGGGGGCACCCGCTCCCCTACTCTCCTCTCCATATCCCTCCGGATATGGGAATGGTGCATTCACCACGACACATTTCCCCTGGCGGTACACCTTCCAGGCTTACAGAACACCCTGGCCGACTCACTGAGCAGGACTTCGTCCACCACTCACGAGTGGCAGCTCAACCCCCGCCACTTCTTCTCACTAATCAGCCGCTGGGGCACTCCTCAGTTGGATCTGTTTGCGTCACAACTCAACACCCACTGCCTCAGGTATTGCGCGAGGCTCTACCCTCACGCATCCCCAGACTGTCTAGGGGACGCATTCCTCTACCACTGGTCCCCGGGCCTCCTTTATGCCTTTCCTCCACTTCCGCTCCTCCCCAGGGTGGTTGCAAAACTCCTGTCCGACAACTCGGACTGCATCCTACTAGCGCCCTGGTGGCCCTGTCAGCCATGGTTCACACCTCTTCTTCAGGCTTCCCAGGGAGACTTCCTCCGTCTCCCCTTGGACCCCGACCTCCTCTCCCTACAACAGGGCCTCATTCTTCATCCAGACCTCCCATCTCTCCACCTTACAGCGTGGAGGATCAGGCCCTGTCCCACCTCTCCGACCCCGTCCGCCTAGTGATTCAGGCTGCCCAGAAGGTCTCTACCAGGAAGGCCTACACTTACAAATGGAACAAGTTCCGTGATTTTGTTCAGCCATTGGGTCATTCACCGCAGTCGGCCCCTACACCCGTTGTCCTTGATTTCCTTATCCACCTCTCAACAAAAGGTTTTTCCCTATCTTCCGTCAAATGCTACCTGGCATCTCTCTCCTGGTACAGGAAGAAATTTGGCCTCCCGTCCCTTTTTCATGACCCATTGGTGGGTATGTTTTTACAAGGGTACAAGAAATCGTTTCCCCCTGTCTCCCCTCCTCCTCCATCTTGGAGCTTGGAGTTAGTCCTCTCTCAACTTTCCAAACCTCCCTTCGAACCCATGTCAACATGTCACATCTCTCATTTGTCATGGAAAACGGCCTTTCTTGTGGCCGTCACCTCAGCCAGAAGGGCCTGTGATATAACGGCTCTTCGAGCTGATCCTCCGTTCATTAGATTTCATGAAGACAAAGTGGTCCTCCGGACGGATGTCACTTTTCTTCCCAAAGTTGTTTCCCATTTCCACATGTCTCAGGACATTGTCCTTCCAGCCTTCTTTCCCAACCCCTCATCTCCCCTGGAGATTGCCCTCCACTCCCTCGATGTTAAGAGGGCCTTGTCCTATTACATTCATCGGACAGCCCCGTATAGGAAATCCCCTAAGTTGTTTCTCAAATATAGGGAGGATTCTTTAGGTCTTCCCCTTACTTCCCAACGTTTGGCTTCCTGGATAGTTTTGGCAATCCGATTGGCTTATCAGTTAGCCCATAAGGAATTGCCTGTTGGCGTTAAAGCCCATTCTACAAGGGCAGTTTCGACATCCCAAGCGTTTTTGCGGGGTGTACCTGTTGACCAGATTTGCAAGGCTGCTACTTGGGTGAACCCAAGCAAAAAACAGTGGGTTGCACCGTAATATACAAGAAGGAACAGGGTAGGGTAGCAAGAAATACAAGCAGTATAAACAAAATATAGTTTATCAATATCAAAAGTGTAGCAAAGAGCATAGAATGGATTATATCAATCAAATAATGGCATGAAATAGTAATCATACAATGTCATATAACACAAAATACACAGAGCATACAGAGCATGATGTTACACCTCTCTCCACTTAACTCAAGTGAAGCCACTACTCACAATCACAGTCTGTTAGACTTATATGTGAATGCAGTCAATATCATGTAGTCATCCAAAATGATGTCCTGGCAACTTGAAGAGTAGGGGACGGAGCCTGGCTCACAAGAATGTAGGGATGAGGGATGTTCGAGTGGAGAGAGGGAAGAGATGTAGGGAAGCCCAGAATGGAGCGTAGCGTAGTGGTATGACGATCCCGCTGTAGGCGCTGGTAGGCGCAGGTCCGGGGCACCAAGCCGCGCCAAATGGCGTGTCGTAATAGACTTGCTATATGCAAAGGCTGGTGCGCTGGCAGTTGCCGGCGGGGAATCGTGATGAGGGCAGCCGGGGGCCGTGTTGCAGGGACGTTTGCAGCCCATTACAAGCTCGACGTTCTCGCAAAGAAGGATGCATCCTTTGGCAGAGCCGTCCTGTTTTCCTGTGTGGCATGACCCACCTCCAAGGTAATTAAGCTTGTTAAGTCACCCATTTGTGTGCATTTCACAGACCACACGACGAAGAAGGATAGGTTGCTTACCTGTAACCGTGTTTCTTCGAGTGTAAGGTCTGTGAAATCCACACAAAACCCACCCGTCCTCCCCTCTGTTGTCATGCCTAGGTTATGCTGCTGTCTGGCGGCAAGGAACTGCCTAGGTAGCTCAGTCGGGGGATGAGGGAGGGCGGGGAGTGGGAGGGGCATATGCAAATCTTTATCTTTAGCTAGTATGTCCGAGATTCTGGCGCATGCGCGGGGTAAACCCATTTGTGTGGATTTCACAGACCTTACACTCGAAGAAACACGGTTACAGGTAAGCAACCTATCCTTCTGTGTTATCCTAATTGTTTAATTCTTAATTATGTAGATAAAGAAGCCATTTATGCCATTCCAGTAAAAAACATTCTTGCAGTGGAAAAACTTGAAGAGAGTGCTTTTAATAAGAAAAATGTAAGTCACCTTTTGTTTTGACACATGTTTAGAAGCAGAATTTCAGGGAAGTAAACCAAACAGAAAAGAAGAAGTATTATATGTCAAGAACGTTTACACCTGTGAAGAGATCCATAATATAATTTCTGGAAGCCAAATTGAAAAAAGCTAGATAAAAAATGAAGAGGGATAAAAACAACAGAGATGTCATTGTCATTGTGGAAGACTGCTATACACCCCCAAACTAGACTTAGGACTTTGGATGGTGCCTTTCTTGAACCGATGTCAAATATTCAGAAAAGAGAAAGCAGCCTTGGGAAATTCCAACTCTGCCAAGTACATAAAATCCAACAAATGTCTCTCTTGCTTTGCAGACAGTTCCATTATCCACAGGGTTCAAGAGGATCAGTGCTTTTAGATGTCATAATAACAAAAAGTGGACTGAAAGTGGTGGGATCCTTAGATGGTAGTGGCCATTTCTCCTGGAGTTTATCACACAGTGGAAAGAGAAAGCTAAGCATACTCAAATACGCATTCTAAGGCAGCCAGTTTCAAAAACCTGGGGAAATTCCAAATGGCTGTGTATTGGGCCAACAGTCTTTAATAAGGAGCTAGCTTCATGAGGGAGCCTTTTGAATCTATGTAGTGAACACAGCCTAGAGACTGATGCTGGTGGTGACTTGTTGGTGCTTCGTGGCATGGCTAATCTTTTCTTGATATTACTTATCAAGAGGATTCTGATCCTACCCCTCAAATCCTGGAAAAGAGCTTTGTATTTCAAAAATTCATTTGCTCATATATTTCTTTTTTATGCTTCTCCTTCAAGGATGTTATGAATGCTTATGAGTTGAGAATACTATCTTGTTGCTTCCTCTTAATGATTCTTTTCTGGGAATAGCTGCTGCTTAAATTAGATGAGGCCCCATGAGCCATAAAGTCAAACCCCCTTCTCAATGCAGAATCTGTAACTAAAGCATCCCTGCAAAGAGCTGTCCATCCTCTTTTGAAGACATCCAGAAAAAGAGGCCTCAGCACCTCACTAGGCAGTTCATAATAATAATATACTTTATATATATTCCATTCTATCTCCCCGAGGGGATTCAGGGTGGATTACAGAACACATATACGGCAAACATTCAATGCCATTATACAATTAACAAGGATAGACAATACATAAACAGAGGTAAAGGCTTTCCCATCTTTTCCCATTCCCGGCATCTGGAGGCTGTGCTTGAATCCATCCACGGAGGGATGGGGGTGGGGTGGGGTGCTGTCATTCCATCTCCCATGCCAATGAGCTTTGTCGTCCGTATATTTCCTCCCAATCAAATTGCCGGTATGTCCTTATTGGCGCTTTTTTAATTACCTCCCTGCTTAAAACGGTACCTCTACTCACATTTCTGTTTTCAATCTGCTAGGTGAGCAGAAGCTGGGGCTGACAACGGGTGCTCACCCTGATTTAGTCTTGAACTGCCAACCTTTCAATCAGCAGGATTTTCTGCAGCTGTCCTAACTGTGGCCCCTTGATTCCAATGCTGAAACATCTTAATTTCACAAAGTTCCTTTTAATGTTCAATTAAAATGTGCTCTCTTGTACCTTAAAACCATTACTCTCTGGCACAGCAAATAATAGGCTTGGCTTCTCTCTGTAACATCCCTTGAGGACCTTAAAGACTGAAATCATGCACCCCTCAATCTTCCTTTCACATGCTTAGTTCGTTAACCTTTCCTTACATGTTTTGTTCATTTTTATTGCCTTTTAAAAGCTATTCCAACTTGTCTATAGCTATCTTAAAATGAGACATCCAACACTGAACACAGTGCTCCATATAGGGTCAGATCAGTACAGAATATTATGGGACTATTACTTTCCTTGAATTTGAAACTATGCTTCGATGCAGATTCCATTAGCATTCTGATAATACAGGGTAAACGAAAATGATCATGGACTGCTGAATATACTGATAAGCTTGTTCCTGGCTTAGAATAAAAATGGATGTGGATGGGGAAAGCAAGTGTGACATGTATGTGGTGGGAGAAAGAACATAACATGTAGAAAATGCTAGAGTGTGGGTCTGCCACTGACAGAACAATTAAAATGCTGAGACACAACAGCCAGTTAAGAAAATCCTGTACAAATATCAATTAATGTTACCGAATGAACTTAGCTGCTTCCTAAATGAAAAACCCCCAACCTTTTTTTTTCAGATGTTTCAAGTTATACATGTTGAAAAGCCACTCTATGTGCAGGCAAATAATTGTGTGGAGGCTAGTGAGTGGATCGAAGCTCTCTGCAGAGTGAGCAGATGCAACCAAAAGAGACTGAATGTTTATCATCCATCTGCTTTTCTGAACGGGAGCTGGCTTTGCTGTAAGGCCACATCAGAGCATTCTGTGGGTTGTACACCTTGTACAGCGTAAGTAATGCCTGCAAGGAGAAGTTTGTGTGTCTGCATGCATGCTTGGGAATAGAACTAAGATTACGTTTTGCTTTAATTGACTTAATTTACACATTACCATGCTCTGAACTCAAGTGTTACATGATTTATTGATTCCATTTTAAATGGTTATATATTAAACTATATTCTTATAAAAAGCTTTCTGATATCTTTTCCAAATTATGTACTATTATTTCCTTACCTATTTATGGATGTTTATTAACTGTTTAGGTCTGAACATTTCAGGTAAACAGCATACAAATACACAGTACACATAGATATTAGATTTAGCTGAACAGGGAGAGCTTTCATAAATAAGTGAGGTGTGAAGTGGTCTGGGATTGTAGATTGGAGTAGCAGAATTCAAATTTTTTGTATTTATTCTTTACTAATGCATACAGATTTGCATTTATTTTCATATCTTTACCTTGGGCGATGTTGCACCTCAGCCAAGCATGGCAATAAACGGTTTATTGAAAAAACATAAATAAAAAGGGCCAAAGACACCTTAAGCAAATAGAATAGTAAAAATCCAAGAGTTGATAACAGATGCTAGTCCTGAAAGCAATAGGTAAATCCAGAAAACACTGGTTAATACAACATTAATCCAGGAAATAAAGAGCAGAACATGAGCATGAATCCAAAGGTAAATTCATAAAACATGACCATAAAGCTTGGGTTTAGCCATGAATCAGGAACAAGACAGCAGTTCCACACTCCAGTAGTGACTTTGCTTGATCTACAATCCTAACAGCTGTCTCCCTAATTTAAGGACTGCAAAACATGAATGCATTCCTTTGACCTCGAGAAGCCTGCTCCTGCCTCTCTTTCTCATGGGCTTTCCTGCACCTAAATCTCTGTTCCCTCATAAGGAGCCTGATATCTCTGACTAAGCCAGCTGCTTCCTCGGATGAGCTAATGTCATACTCCCCTCCCGGCCTGTTGGCTTCCAAAACAGTTTCACTCTCACACTGTCCCAACAACAGCATCTTGCTCCAACCCCCCATTCACTCAGCTGGAGAACTGTCTTGCTCTAAAGGCCCTGAATCCACAAACCCCTAACCTTAATCTGGCTGAACCACAGCAGCCAATTCCTTGCCAACAACAGAGTTAAAAAAACAGTTGACCCACTTGACATTTGTGGGGAGCAGTCATGTATTATCCATAATCTCAATTTGGTATACAAAAAAATGTTATGTCAGCAAAATAATATGATTTTTTATTTTTATTGCAGAGGTGTACCTGCTGAAATTCAACTAGAAATTGATGGAGACCGAGAAACTGAGAGAATCTACTCCCTTTTTGCTATAAATATGACAAAGCTGCAGAAGATGGAAGGTACTGATTAACAGTTTCATTAACAAATAGTAAAGTAGCAAGTTATTTGGCGTGGGTGTATGTAGGGAGTATCTCATGCAGTGGGTGCTCATATTAGCTTCCTATGGCCAAATTATCTTAATATACAGTGTGGTGATTCTAACTGCAAGTGTACATAATGGGACTGATGAAATCTTCCTTTCATGCCAACTTTTCCCTCGATCTTGGGCAAGCACAGGTCATTCCATTAATCAAAGCCCATAATCTATAGGTTATAAGGGAAGGCGAAGGTATAGAATTAATCCCCCATCTGCCTCATTACATCATTCTTACCTTAAACCTATCTATTATATAAATGGGTTCACGTCATGTGATGTATACCTCAAACAAAGAAACCATACAACGCAGAAACACAATACTTGCCAACAGAAATAGGCCTCAAGCAAGGTACGTTTGTAGCAAAGAAACTTTCCCCCCCAAAACCTAAAAGGCCCCCAAAACAATGAGTAAAAATAAAACTACATTTACCAGCATCCTCCGGGGCAGCCAAAGACTCACCCAGCCTCTACATTCTGAACAACATGATTGGCTGCCAATAAGGGCGGATTTGCATAACTGCTGCACTGGCCAGCCAACATGAAAATTCCAATCCATTATAAACTGCCAAAACAATAAGGAAAAGGCCTGAGCCAATCCCCAACACAAACACCCAAATCACTTCAAAACGAAAATTTACAACCCCAAAAATCACAGACCACGCCCAAAATTGACAGTAAGGCTTCATTAACTTGATTTCCCTAACTAGCCCTCACTTACTGGGAAGCTGTTTACGCTCTAAATTGACAGTAAGACTTCATTAACTTGATTTCCCTAACTAGGCCTCACTTACTGGGAAGCTGTTTACGCTCTGAATTGACAGTAAGGCTTCATTAACTTGATTCTCCCGACTAGGCCTCAGCTCATTGAACATTGTGTATGGCCTGAATTGACAGTAAGGCGTCATTAACTTGCTGTTCCTAACTAGGCCTCAGCTCATGGGACATTGTGTATGGCCTGAATTTACAGTAACCTACCTTGGCACACAGAGCCCCGACCATGCATGATGGGACTTGAAGTACCACCATGGAAAATGGGATTTGTAGTAATTCAAAACCCATCATTCCCCACAGACCACTGTGGCCCAGAACCAAGACCAATAAAGACCCAACTTGGCACACCATGCCCCCCATGACCCACACTCCATCCAACTGCATTTTAGAGGAGGGCACACCGTGGATGATTGGACTTTCTCGCATCTCCTAAAAAGGGCACAGCAACGCGTGCCGGGTACAGCTAGTTAATTATATATTCATTTGTCAACTTTTTAAAATGTTACATGAGAAGTCCACATTCCTTGACAATCTGGTAAAGAATCCGAATAAAAAAGAAATAAGTAAACTTGGAATTTCTCCCAATAGTACTAAATGTTAATTTGTATCTCAGACATTCACAATAACATTCTTTTCCCTGACACTGTGATATGTATTTTTAGAGGCTTGTGGAAGTATAGCAGTCTATCAAGGGCCACGGAAGGAATCAGATGACTACTCTAACTTCAAAATTGAAGACTCTGTAGCAACTTTTCAAACTCTTCAACAAATAATATCTGTTGTAGAAGAACTGAATGAACATCATGACAAATATCGGAAAAAAAGATCATGTAGTGCTAAATATGGTAGCGAGTAAGTATTATAGCTATTTCTGTAACTAAGTAGCCTTGTATAGTCTGAAATGGTATCAAATCGTCATCTTATAAATTATGCAAGTAAGTCATGTTTGTTAAAGTGAATTGAAGCTTCGCACTCACACATTTACACATTGAGCATGGTTGCGTTGTAACAAGTAAGATATTTAGATTTATTATTTCTAATAAATAATTTATCCACCCAACTTTGAGAGCACTTTAAATAGGTGAAGACGTTCTCTTATGGAGTCAGAAAATGCTTAAAGAACAGGAAGCATACTGTGGGAAATAGTGGTCAGCTCTTACTATGGAGGAATATGATCAGTAAGGTCCCTCATAGATCTGTATCAGGACTGCTGTTTTTAGTCTATTCATATGCAACCAAGAATTAGGGATGAATAGCAAGGTGGTCAAGTTTGATGGGGGCACTGGGTTATTTAAGATGGGGAGGAAAAAAAGATTGTAAAGAGCTCCAAAAGGATCTCACCAAGCTGCAGTAAAATGGTATCTGAGGTTCAGTGCAAGCAACTATAAAATGATGCTTATTGTGCAGAAATCCCCAACTTCACGTATTCTGTTTAAAGTTGATTACGAAGATTTTCAGACTGTGACAGATAGCTCAGTGCGGGTGTTATGAGACCTGACCCAGCAACAGCAAAGGGTATCCCTCTGGGCAGCTAAACCAGAAAATCTCTACTGGATGCCCCCCTGGCGCGCGAGGGTCTTCCTCCTGGGGCAAACCAAGAATGGGCAACTTGGAAGTCCCTGAATAGACTCAGAAGCGAAGTGGGCAGATCAAAAGACAACCTGGCAAAAATGGTGCTACCTAAAAGAATCCCATACTTTGTGTGACTGTGCAGCAGAACAGACAACTTGGCATCTGTATGCTTGTCCACTGTGCCCTGCCTCATGTACAGAGGAGGAGTTGTTGGAGGCTACAGACAATGCTGTTGCTGTTGCCTGTTTTTGGTCAAAAGATATTTAGCTGCCTGTGCGCCTTCTATTTTCCTTTTTATACTAATTTATGCAATGCTTTTGATATGAAATAAAATAACCCGATATACAGTGCTGTAAAAAACAGTCTCTCTGTGAGACATAATTAAGAAGGGAACTCAAAATGAGTTGCAAATATCATACTGTCCTAAAGGTGTGTTCACATCTGAAATACTGTGTTGAGTTCTGATCACTGAGTCAAAAAAGAAAATATAATGAATCTGGAAATGGTGTGGAAATTTGCATCCAGGATAATCAAGGGACTGGAAAAGCTGCCCTAGAAGGAAACATTGCAACATTTGCAGCTATTTGGCTTCAAGAAAAATGTGAGACATGGAGGACAAGGCCATCAATGGTTACTAGTCAGGAACATTTTCAGTGCCTGAGATGATGTACTTCTCTCTGAATGTCGGGTACCAGGGAGCACAAAAACAGGGTTCTAGGCTTCTTACAGCATGTTTGTTGAACAGAACATTAGACTAAATCAGCCTTTGGTCTAATCTACTTACATTAGGACAGGTCTGTACAATAGGTGCTTGAGACTCCAACTCCTAGAAGTCCTAGCCAGCTTGTCCAATGGCCAGGAATTCTGGAAGTCCAATACACCTGGAAGGATACAGGTTGTGCAGGTCTGCATTAGGATATTTGGCATACCGATCAATGCCATATGTGCCCTTAGTACAGGAGTATCCATTTAATGAGTGGCTTTGGGGCTTGTTTGAGCCACGGACAGCAAAGTATGGAGATAATATATATACATGTAAATAAGCAACTCCATTAAGACCAGTTTCCTACTATAAAGGAGCAATCCATGTATGGAAGACTAAAGGGAACAAGATACACAGACTGCATTGCTGCACTTTTAAACCTGTGGGAGAGCTAAAACAAGGTTTTAATAATAATAATAACAACAACATAGAAACATGACCACATGAGACAACTGTTGTACATAGGTAAAAGTCTTCTCATGAGCTATGAAAATTTTGTAGCTCAGCTGCAGCATTAATTAATGGTTGCTATTTATTTATTTTTATTTATTTATTTGTCACGTTTCTATACCGCCCCTCTCAGCCCGAAGGCGACTCGGGACGGTTTACACAAGGCAGTCTCTGCCCTCAATACAACAAAAGCAAACAAACCAAAAAAATAACCATATAACAACAAATTAACAATTAAAAACATACAATTGCAGTCTCAGCTACCTAATGGCAGTGAGTGATTTCAGGTCACTCTAATCAGCATTAATTCTGAAGTGGATCACCATCTCTCCATGCTCTTTCCTGGTAGGATTTCAGTTGTATTTTCCAGACCTTTAGTCCAGAATTAAGTCCAATAGAATTGTCATTAGTCAAATGACAACATCCTACAGTGTACAACATTTTGTTGTAAGTGGGCTGATAGGATTAACATTTGACTGAATGTTGTGAAAGATTGTGCTGTCACAAATTTATCGGTAATGAATATATTTAGCTTCTCCTCTGTGAAATCACACACATGGGATTTCCGGCACCTGCTCAGTCAATTTGGAATCTTCTAGAAGCTCTTAGGATACATTTTTGCAGTAGCCCCACCCACACTCCCCATGGAGGTATAGCTGGTGGGAAGGGCTACAGCCTCAGTTCCTTCCATATGTGTGAATTTCACAGATGACCACTCGAAGAAACATGGTTATAGGTAAACAACCCTGTCATCTCAAGAAAGGAGAATTTCCATCCTAACAGAATCTAACCACCTCTAACAGAACAACCAGTTTTTTTTTATTTAAAAAAATCTTGTTGAGTAATAGTATAAGTCCAGGGTAGCTAAAGTTTGTAGCTATATTGCTGCACTTCATCTGGAATTTGGCAAACTGTAATGATGGGAAGTATAACTACTTTTGCAATTGAAAAAATCAAATATATGTCCTAATTTTTAATCATATTTTGCTGTGGAATGGTAAATATAATTTCTCTTTTTTTTCTTTTCTTAGAGAAAATCCAATTGTGGGGAAAATTTCCTAATCTGCAACAGAGATGGATTTCGAAGGAACTGAAACAGTTTTGTTTGGCTCTGTGCTGAATCAGAATATTCAAAAATGTGCCCAACATGAAAATTAATTCTATTTAATATTTAAAAGGGGGAAAGACCTGCTGGGGAACCTGTTTTTTATTTTTTTAAAAACTTTACTTTATTATTTTGTGCAACTGTGGAGGAATCATTTCTATATTGCTTAGAGAACTTTGAAAGTTCCAGAAGATGCAAGAGAGCAAAGCTTCTAGAACCGGAAGGAACATCAAGGAATAAGCTTTCCAAGGGAGGAATATATCTACCACCACAGAAGGGATTTTTATGTCTGCCAAGATAATCACAATTTTTGTATATGAATTCTTGTTTTGTGGACAGTAATTTTTGGCAAAAGAAATCTCAACAGGTGGCAGAGAGATTTGAAGCTTTACATTCATTGCACAGCCACTTTTATTGTTGTCCTTTCTTAATATAGAATAGATTTTTTTAAAAGAAAAGTGGAGGTACTTGTTAAATGTGCATTGTCAATTAGTGATAACATTATTTAAGCGATGTTACTGAAGCAGGACAAATCAGGGAGTCTTTTCATCTTGTTTACAATTGGAGTGAGTAGTGAAAGGAGTGATATGGGACCACTGTCTGTTATTTGTCTTCTTAAACAACCTATTATTAATGATGTTCTTTACCATTGTGGCTGTTCCAGAAGTACAAATATTTCATGCAGTTAGGGAAATATTTGGTTGATACCTACCAACAACGAAAAATACAATCCAACCAATAGGAATTATACACTGGATGTCATATCCAATTATAACAAGTTTTTAGTTATCACTCCAAGCACTTTAGATATCTGGATAGTCCCAGGTTATAATTCTAGATACTTTGTAGTATCTAAATATTATGATCAGTTGAATGATCACTGTTGTGGCTTAAGACAATGCTTTTGTGAACATTTTTATATCTAGTTTTTTTACTTGCCAGATGATGTTTTGGGGTTAGCCTTGCCTTTAGAAACTCTTTTATCTTGCCTTTTTGACATATTTGTAATGATGATGGACTCATAAGTGTCTGTATGTAATGAATGGAAACAACTTATCACTTGGGAGAAGAAAGGGATAAGCTTCCTTTGATCAGTATTATTGGATGTGGTACTAAAAAAATCCCTCATCTTGGGAGCAGTTTGGTGAGCACTATCAACATTGATATATTTCATCATTCCTTTTGTTTAGTTTTAAGAATTCTGTTTTTATTATTTGCCACAATTGTAGATGAATGTATTCATTGTTCAGTAGTGAGGGGTTTTTTTTCCATTTCCCCCCAAAACATATTCAATTTGCTTTGTCCAAATATAGCATTAAAATGGTACTTGCCGATTTCTTATGTTGTCTTAGGGAAATCTTGCATTTCAGTAACAAAGATAAAAGAAAAATGGTTCCCAGATATTTCTATTACATTCTGTAATTCAGAAGTCTGTACCATCTTCATGAAGTAGCATATTGTTGCCTTGTTTATGACATGATAATGCCGAACGCCATTTGCACATGACTGGAAAATGCCATATTTTCTGTTTTGCTTCATCGTTTTTATAGCCTTGCCCTCATTATTATTATACTCATATTAATTGCATATGAATTAAACTATAAAATCCAAAGTAGTAAAATGTATTTACATGTGGAGGCTAACCATCCAATTTGAAATCATGGAAGATGGGGATGCTAAAACATGTAGGGAGCATCCTTGAAAAGAAAGGTTTCCCTAGTGCAGAAATGACAGCTAAATTTCTGCCAGTGTGTCTACAAAGATGGACACTTACCATTAAAGACACACTTAGCTCCTTAGTACTTACTTGCTTCTCCTCTTCACAAAGTTGCCCACTAAATAATTTCATAACTGTTTATTAGACTGGTGAAAATATACTTACGTAGACAAGCATTGTGGATGTACATGTTGAGACATGCTAGACCTAATGAAGGAGTATAATTTTTGGGTTTCTGATTGCATTACTTTGCTGGATGACTTGTGGAGATATGACTTCATTCAGTAGAATTGCACATAAGTGCATCCCCTTGACAAGTTTATTTGTATCTATTTTTTGCATGCCATCCCTCCCTCTTCTGTGTGGAAGACATGGTTTTGGTTACAAACATACCATAAAAATTAAGTTCATCGTTTACTTGGGTATCATCTAAGGTTTTCAGTACACAAATACTCAACACTGTTGCCACCTTAAATTATGGTCTGTTTTGCATAATTATTGCATATTTCTTTCTGTTTTAGCATTTGACGATTTACAGAAATACGTTCTTTTTAACAGGATATTTTCTGTATACATTGTAGAATTATGTCACACTTATTATTGAGGGACAACATTTTTCAGACAATAGTTATATTAGCTTATGTAACACTGAGAAAACAGGGATCATTTCTTAATCAGTTCAGTCACTGCATCACAGTCATGAAGTAATACATTCCTATCCGGTTCATTAAAATCATTGATGGTGTTTAGAACTCTCCACAACATCATGTCTAGAAATGAGTTCATTTTAGAGTTTGAAAGTCCTTTTTGTCCTCTCAATGACCAGATGTGAATTGCAGCATGCCTTTCCAATTCATTCATCCTCTACCTCAGTGTTTCCCAACCTTTTTTGAGCCGCGGCACACTTTTTTACATTTGCAAACTCCTGAGGCACACCACCAACCAAAATGACACCAAATGACACTCTAACACAGTAATACATATAGTTAATATGTTTTTAAATGTATTTATACACTCAGTGTGAAACCTGGACCTGTTTCGATGAACACAACATAGATATCCTGGCAGGAATGGCAGACAGACACAAACTTCCCACACAGAGCTCCCATAACCAAGAGAAAATACTATAAGAGTTTGGTGGGCATTGACCTTGGGTTTTGGAGTTGTAGTTCACCTATATCCAGAGAGCACTGTGGACTCAAACAATGTTGGATCAGGACCAA
Organism: Anolis apletophallus; assembly: GCA_030556195.1. NCBI lineage: Eukaryota > Metazoa > Chordata > Lepidosauria > Squamata > Anolidae > Anolis > Anolis apletophallus. The sequence continues at coordinate 45,019,310 of JARBWK010000010.1, read as the reverse complement.
GCCTGGCATGAATACTCAATATGCCCAAATATGAACACAGATGGAGTTCAGGGGAAATAGACCTTGACATTTGGGAGTTGTAGTTACTAGGATTTATAGTTCCCCTATAATCAAAGGGCATTCTGAACCCCACCAACGATAGAACTGGGCCAAACTTCCCTCACAGAACTCCCAGGAGGCAAGAGGAGGTCTCTACGGGGAAAGGGAGGCGGCCCTTCCCAATACATGGAGAGGGATAGACAATGGGTGGGAGGGGGGAGGTGTTTGTAATTTTATGCCTTTATTGAGGTAGGTTTCTTAGGGTTCTTATACTTCAACACACTAGACTCTCCCCCCTTCCCTCCTGGAGGTTCCACTTTCCCACGGCACACCTGATGATCGCTCACGGCACACTAGTGTGCCCTGGCACACTGGTTGGGAAACACTGCTCTACCTGCATACTGCCCCACTGGTGTTTTACAAGATCTCTACACAAGAGGGACACATTGGCATTCTGTTGTGAGTGGGCACTGTGCATGTTATAGATGTGTGTGACATCCAGGAGAAGCAGTATACTGAGTTGGGAGAAAGGGATTGTAAGAACCATATCCATTCTGAGGTACAGTAACCTTAGATTCCTCATTTAGCTTATGAAATATCAGTGTTCTACAAATTAGACTTTTTTTGGTAGAAAAATATTACAAAATATTAAGTATTTTTAAAATATTTGATGGGCATTTAATAAAGTTAAATACCCATCAAATTTGACTATTATTATGAGAAGTAATGCACTTTGACATGTTACGGTACCATATTGTGTAGATTGAGCATTGGGAGCAGGAGGGAAACTTCAAATTCCATCACTTCAGTATCAATGCTGTTTGATTCATTGCCATATGCCAGGGATATTTCTGTTCAATTGTTTTTGGCAATAATATAGTTGAAATGAAGTAGTATGCATAATAGTATGCCTTCCATAATACAGTATGTCCGATGTTCAAGAGAGGTTTTATATAACTTTGAAATAAAGTTTTCCTGACAATTAGCTTTGGTTGACATAATACATTTTACAATGTATTCTTATTTGTTAGGGTGATGCATTGAATGTATTTCATTTAAAGTTTATTTTATTAAAAGGTATTAAAGTTCAGTAGAATTGTTTGAAACCTGAATGTTGTAGCCAGTTTCAATGTGGTGGTGATCATTTTCAAATATTACAGATATAAATCAAGGTTCTTCTATGGCAGTGGTTCTTAACCCATGGGTTCCCAGGTGTTGTGGGACCCACAGGTTGAGAACTACTGTTCTATGCAGTGGAAGCTGTTCTAAGACTTAAAACTACTTGCAAACACTATGTCTAAAGCACGGGTCCTAAGCCAAGGGCCGGCTCGTAGTTCCTCAGATTGTTGGGGAGCCAGACTATAGTCTGAAAAAGAAAGAACGAATTCCTGTGCAAACTGCACATATCTATCTTGTAATGCAAAAATTTGAAAGAACAATACAGTATATGAGATGAAGAACAATTTTTGTGTGCCTTTATGTCATTTTAGACTTAGGGTGACCGTAAGTGTAAAGTTTAGGACTGGAGCCAGATAAATTACCTTGGAGGACCACATCTGGCCCATGGGCCTTACTTTGGGGACCCCTGGTCTAAAGTGTGTTAAATTATTTTAGATACACACAGTGTCAGAAACCTTATATCATGTTAGCAAGGGAACTGAGTTTGATCCTATTCACAGTAACTTTCAATAAGAAAACTGTTAAAACATGATGGTGCAATGACATCGGTCATGTAAATAAATAAATAAATGTTGGTAATTTCACGTGGGTTACTGGCAATAGGAGATGCTACTATCATATAAGATCATTTAGAACAGTGGTTCCTGCCCTTTGGTCCTCCAGGTGTTTTGGACTTCAACTCCCAGAAATCCCAGCCAGTTTACCAGCTGTTAGGAACTATGGGAGTGGGAGTTGAAGTCCAAAACACCTGGAGGTTGGGAACCACTGATTTAGAAGATCGGGGCTATTTTTATTGTTTTGTTCTGATTCTGTGGTAAAAGTCACAATGTTCAGAAAATAGATGTATGCTATGGGTGGACATCAGGGAATCTTTAGTGTGTCACTATCAAACATTCCAGAAGCAGGGTGTGCTTTGCTGGTTGGCTAACGGATTGAAAACACAGCCGGACCCATAAGTGAGTAGTTCAACCAGATTTTAAGATATTTACTGTCAGCTGGCAACCTGTGAAATCAGTAGAATAACAAACTACTTTGGGTTGTTAGGAAGAATTGCTGTACTTCATGTTAATTGTAATAAAATAGCTATGGGGAATGTTTTCTGTTTTAAAAAGTATTTTTTCCTAAAAACAAAATAAGCTTTTGAAATAGTTTTCAAATAAGTATTTATTTCAAACTCTCTACTAATTAATGTAATACTTTTCCTAGTTTTGATTAATCTAGACCAGTGGTTCTCAACCTGTAGGTCCCCAGATGTTTTGGTCTTTAGCCCCCAGAAATCTAAGTCTGCTGTCATAGTAATTTTTCTTTCTAGTATTTCACAGTGATCTCACTAAATACTGTAATTATATGACTACTACAAACTGATTAGAAAAATACAGCCCTACGATAGTGCTGTAAGACATAAGTGTGTACACCAACTGGACTTGGATAATAATTTTTAACAACGGTATTCTTAAAACACCTATCACTGGAGTCATGCAGTGATAGAAAATATCTGGGAAAATGTCCAAACCTCTACATATCTACTGACAACATAAAAAACATGTTTGCATCAGGGCTGGACAAAGTGCGGCTGTCTCATGTGTTGTGAAGCCACAACTGCTGGCACTTAGCCATCATAGCTAATGGTGAGGAATGCTGAATTAATAATCCAGCAATATCTAAGTTATAGGCAACAGTAACTACCCATCACGGATATAGATTGTCTCGTGAATGTTCGCTGAAGCCAATTGTCTACTTAAATTGGAGTGGGCACAGTTATTCCCAGATATCATTGAACTATAAATCCCAGCTATGCTGGCTACGGGTGCCAGTGGAACATGGCCGCTGCTCTTTTGTGGCTTCATCCAATGCTATTCCGATACACACCACCTCAATGTCTTTTTGCACAGTTCTCTGTTCCTGTGGCAGTATGGAAATTATCCAGGTGTAATGCATGAAAATGCCATTACAGATACCTAGTCCTCAATCGAGTTCAAAGTGATTTATTCAATTTGAAATATTTTGTTCAGTAATTCATAGGATTTAAATTTGAATGTACAAACTACTTGCATTTTGAAATATCTGACATCCTGTTTGACGTACCACATTTTTTCAGTCACAAGAAATATGTATGTTTAAAACTGAATGGCCCAGAATCAGAGGTAGAACTTGTGTTTGGCAGACCTAGTTTTTGGACTTCACTATCATTGCCCATCCCAATGGATTATGGGAGTTATAATCTGTAAAAGTAGTATTGCCGAGGCGCAGGGCAAAAGGTAAGTGGTTTAGTCATAAATATAATGTGAGGCTTTTGCACCTAGGTTTTTTTCATATAAAACAGCTATCTTGCTATTTTATTATTTAATTAATGTATATCCTACTTTCCTCCTGAGATGGCATTCAAATCAGTTAATAATTTCAGAAAGATTCTAAAGTATTAGATTTAAATAATTAAATATTGGTTTTTTAAAAAATCAAATATCTGGTTGTATCTTGCGTTTATATACTTGGCTTTGCCTCACTTTCCTTACTAAATTAGCTCAGATTAAGTTGCTATGAATGAACACAAGGGACTGAAATACAGGTTAGCTGTCCTGGCCCTTTAAATTTAAAAAAAACTTGTCTTTTTCTTCAGTCCTACATCATGGTTGCTAGGTGATCAGAAAACACTTCATTTGTAGGGAAGTTTAGAAACACATTCCAAAGCATGAGACAGTGGTGGGTTAGAACAGTACTTTTCTGGATGAATTAGCACAGCTGACCAATCCAAGGTAGGTAAATATAATTGTGTTCTCCAATTTAAAAGTCTTGGCACAGTTCTGCTTTCTGCCTCTACTCCTTTGATTGGCATATAAATGATTTTTTTTAAAAAAATTGTAGTGGTGCCAGCATTGCAGCTTCTACAAATCCAAAGGCACAATTCCATTCTAAGATAAAGAGAAGCCAATGCCTATTTCCTCCCCAAACTTTGTTCAACTTTGTGTGCTATCATTGGAGGGAAGAGACCAGCTATGGGAACAAGAAGGCTACTCTTTCAAACAGCTACAAAGACTACAGGCCCAGAAACAGTGACGATGCCAAGTCCTGCATCTCTGTTGCTAACAATAGTATCCTGGCAACAGAGTCCTAACTAGCTGCTGCCTTTGAAATGGATTTTTATGTGTTTTGTTCAGTAGAAGATGACCATTCTTCCTTGTTGGGATGGTGTGTATTGATGCTAACTAGTCCCCTAAGGAAAGAGGTAACACAATTTTTCCACTACTTGTATTACAGTTGATTACACTGCAAGTGCCTTCCTATAAATTCATAGACTTGGAAAGTACCCTAGCCACCTGTGAATGCAGGAAACTCATGTCCTCGGGACTTAGGAGGCCACTGAGCCACTGCTTTAAAAATTCTGAACAAGGATCAATCACTTTCCAATGCAACCTTTCCCGCTTTCAAGGTCCTTGTACCATCAGCAAAGTATTCTGAATGTTTAATAGTTTTTTCTTGGACTCTATACATTCATTGGTTGGGTCTGCAGACACTTGCCTTTGCTCTATATAAAGTACTAGCTGACCCAGCCACACATTGCTGTGGGATGTTTGTAACTTGGGGACTGTGTGTGTAGTTATGTATATGTGTATGTGTATGTGTGTACTTATGTATATGTGTGTTCGTATCCTTCCTTTTTCCTTCTGTCTCCCTTCCATCCCTCCTTTCCCCTCCCCTCCCCTCCTTCCTGCTATCCTTCCTTTTTCCTTCCTTCCTTTCCCCTCCCCTCCTTCCTGCTATCCTCTTTTTCCTTTCTTTCTTCCATCCTTCCTTTCCCCTCCCCTCCCTGCTATCATTTCTTTTTCCTTCCTTTCTTCTCCCTTCCTTCCATCCTTCCTTTCCCCTCCCCTCCTTCCTGCTATCATTCCTTTTTCCTTCCTTTCTTCTCCGTTCCTTCCATCCGTCCTTTCCCCTCCCCTCCTTCCTGCTATTCTTCCTTTTTCCTTCCTTCTCCCTTCCTTTCCCCTCCCCTCCTTCCTGCTATCCTTCCTTTTTCCTTCCTTTGTTCTCCCCTCCTTCATTCCATCCATTCATGTATGTGTGCATGTCTTTATGTATATGTGTGTGTGTGTGCTTATGTTTGTGTGTATATGTGTATATGTATATTGTGTAGGTTCCCCTTCCTGCCTTCTTTGCCTCTTTCCAGTCCTTCCTTTTTTTCTTTCCTTCCTTTCCTCCTTCCTTCCTTCCCTCCCTCCTTCTCTCTCTCTCCTTCCTCCCCACTTTCCATCGTTCTTGTGTGTGCACACGCACCCCATCCCTCCCCTGCCCCCGTACGCATGCTATCCTTGTTTTCCTTCCTTTCTCCTCCCCCCTTCCTTCTGTCCATCCATCCATCCTACCTTCATTTGCTTCCTTCCTTTCTCCTCTGTCCTTTCTTTCCTCCCTCCCTTAGTAGAAGGAGGAGGGCCCGAGGATGAGGAAGGAAGGGGGCTCCCTTTCGTCTCCGAGGAGAGAGAGGGGGGGAGCTTCCTTCGTTCCCAAACAGTCTGTGGAGTCCTCTCCTCCCTCCCTCCGCCATTGCCAAGCGCCGTGGGCCGGGCTCTCCCATGGCGCTTGGCCATGGCGGAGGGAGGGAGGAGGGGACTCCACAGACTGTTTGGGAACAAAGGAAGGAAGCTCCCCCCCTCTCCTCGGAGACAAAAGGGAGCTTCCTAACAGTCCGTGGAGCTCGCTCCCTCCCTCTCCCTCCCTCCTCCTCGGGCCCTCCTACTAAGGGAGGAAGGAAAGGACAGCGGTCCGCCAGAGGAGACAGGGAGGCTGGGCCGAGGCAGCAGTCGAGCTCCTGGCCTTTGGTGAGATGGCAGGCCCTCTTCTCAGTGGTGGCGGGGGGGGGGTAGGGAAAGCCATTTCGCACACGTGGGAGTTGTTTATGCGCATGCGCTGTGCTGCATTAGCGTGGGGGATCATGGGAGTTGTTCTTTTTATTTTTGTGTTTTTGATCCTGTTTTTTTATTTTTTGCGTGGAAAACATACCTCGTTGGGTGTTCTGGGTATGTGGGCTGTTTTTGTGTCTGCCTTAAGAACATAAGAACATAAGAAGAGCCATGCTGAATCGGACCTCAGCCCATCTAGTCCAGCATTCTGTAGCACACAGTGGCCCACCAGTTGTACACGGGGATCTCGAGCAGAAGGGAGGGCAAAACCCTGACCTGCTCCCGACCCCCCACAACCAGTACCCAGGGAAATCCTGCCTACCTCAACCAACTCAAGGTGGCACTTGAATGTCCTTTTCAGTAATTACTGATACACTTGGTATCCATGAATCTGTCTAATCCTGCCTTGAAGTTGTTCAGGCTGACAGCTGTCACAACCTCTTCTGGAAGTGAGTTCCATAACCCAATGACCCTCTGGGTGAAGAAATATTTCCCTTTATTAGTCCTAATTTTCCTTCCTTGGAGCTTCAGGGAGTGCCCTCTAGTCCTAGTGTTTTGTGACAAAGAAAATAATTTTTCTTTATTCACCTTTTCTATCCCATACATGATTTTATACACTTCGATCAAGTCACCTCTTAAACGCCGTCTTTCAAGGCTGAAAAGACCAAGGCGTTGCAACCTGATTTCATAAGGGAGCCGCTCCATCCCTTGGATCATTTTTGTTGCCCTTTTCTGCACCTTTTCCAGTTCCGTTATATCCTTCTTAAGGTGCGGAGACCAGAATTGTACACAGTACTCCAAATGTGGCCTTACCATAGATTTATAGAGAGGTAATACAACATTTGCTGACCTATTTTCGATTCCCTTCCTGATCATGCCAAGCATAGAATTTGCTTTTTTCACTGCTGCTGCGCACTGGGTTGACATCTTCATTGAGCTGTCCACCAAGACCCCAAGATCCCTTTCCTGGTTTGTCTCGGAAAGCTTTGACCCCATCAATTGGTAGGTGTAGTTTGGGTTCTTTGCCCCAATGTGCATGACTTTACACTTGTTTAGGTTAAAATGCATTTGCCACTTTGTTGCCCATTCACTCAATTTCGAGAGATCTTTCTGGAGCTCTTTACAATCAGTTTCATTTTTAACTACCCTGAACAATTTAGTGTCGTCTGCAAACTTTGCTACCTCAGAATTCACTCCTACATCCAGATCATTAATGAATAAATTAAAAAGTAACGGACCCAAAACTGAACCCTGGGGTACGCCACTTCTCACCTCTTTCCACCCAGAGAAATGTCCATTTATTACCACCCTTTGTTTCCTACAGTTTAGCCAGGTTCCAATCCAGGACAAGACCTTGTGTGGTTTCTTTGTCTATAAGCCTGTTAGGACGACATGAAGGATTTTATATAGATTTTAATGTGTCTGTCATACCCTCTTATTTAATCATTTCTTTTCCAGGCTATCCTTACCTAACTCTTCATTTAACATTTCCTAATTGGATTTGGTTTCTTGAGTCCTTTTTTCTGTGTTCCTTTCTGCCCAAACATAATTAAACTTTGGAGCAAAAGGTAAACACTGGAGAAAGGAGGACTTCTTAAAGTTTCTTCTGCTTAAATTACCCTACTTTCCATCTGCTTTCTGCTTTTTATCCTGCAAAGAAAGAGAAATGGCTACCACAACATGGAAGAACACCTTAAGCATGGAAACAGCCTGAGATGAAGGGATTTAGCTGCTGTTCTCCTTCCCCAAAGTTTGAGTTAGTTACAGCTTACTCTGCTTTGGGAAGTGGGTTGAGAAAACTCAGTGAGCTGATGCTAATGGATATATGATTTGGGCTTTGGGCCCATAGATTTCAATGAGCTGAAGCATGCTTAACTCTATATGGGATTAGGGCCCATGTGGTTCTAATGTATGGTTCATTATCCATAAAGCCAGATTTAGACAGGTTGTTCCAAGCAATGACATTATGAATTCTGGTGTGTTATAAATGTTTTGTGCACTCGAGACTGCTTAGGGCTGGTGTCACATCTGTGGTGTTCCAGCCTAGTCAGCCCAGTGGTCAGAGTCAGGCACCGGGGGTCCCCCCTGATCAGAATCAGGTCCCAGCTGATCAGGGTCAGCTTGAAGATTGCAAATGGCCAGATGGGTATGGGTCTCCAAACGAGGGATGATGAATGGCTAGAGGGATATAGAACTGCAGATGAGTTTACTGAGGATTCCATGGAAGCTGATTCTGAATCAGACTATGAGAGCCCAGGCGGCCTTGGTTCCCAAGAGAGAGTTTCTACTCCCTTTTTAGATGAGCATTCCGGAGAAAGGGAGTTTCCTGCTTCTCACTCTGATAGTACTGCACCTGGGCCTGCTAATGAGATGGAATTTGACCGAAGGACTAGTATCAGGGATTCTAGGAAAACATGGAGCTTGAGGAAGGGGGTGCGATGGGCACATCAAGACTACTCCTCCTTATTAGTTTCTGACCAGGGGATACTGGTCAGACCTGAAGCTACGTTCAGCTTGATCACGTCTCACGTTCTAGTCTCCAAGCTCAAGTCGACCACCGGAGCGGTTCGTACTCAAGTTCATGTTGAATGCCGTTGCAGTTTGCCTCAAGTATCACGTTTGACCGCCGGAGCGGTTTGCCTTGTTTTAGAACTTTGCTTTCCTTGGGATTTAAGCCGTTTGGACTTGCAGCCACAGAACTTTACTGGACTATTTTTGATTGCTTTATTCTTACTTCTTTGGACTATTCTTTATCATTATTCTAAATAAAAGTACATTTATTGCATCTGCCTGGTGTGTGTGATCTAGGGGGGCTATCCGCGATCTGAAGTGCAACAACATCAGCTTTCTGAACACATTCTGAAAATTGAAATTCAACTTCAGGATAGGGAGATTGGTAATATTCATGTGAAGAGCTTTTACAGAGGGTCATTCCTACTGGCAGCACATTCCATTGTCAAACAGCTCTTACTGTCAGGAAGTTTTTCCTAATGAGGAGAAATCTCTTCCTATACTTTGAAGCTATTGCCTACATAGCTTGGGTGTAATAGAAATTGGGATTCCCTTTCTCCTTCCACTACAACCAGCCCCTGCAGACATACCATGGAATTACTGCAGTTCTTCCCCTGCTGCACATCCGTTCTGTCTCCATAGCTACATACAAATTTATTGTTTGTAGTCAACTGTGATTCGCACATATGGTAATTGCTGCACTCGTGCAGGCCGCTCGGAGAGTCTCGAGACTAAAATTTGACAGTTGGCCCCACCCATTCTCCCCTCCGGTATAAATAGCATGCAAAGGGGCCAACTGCCAGCTCTCTTAATCTGCCGTTAAGGCAGCAATGAATAGAGAGAGACTACGTTACTTAACAATATAAATAACTTAACAATGGCTACTACTTCCTTTAAAAAGTGTGTGTGTTGTCCTAATAAGATACCAGACAACGATGCACACGAGAAATGCCTAACTTGTCTGAGAGAAAGTCATTTCTCCCAAGAGTGCGAGATCTGCTCCCTCTTCACTCCACAAACAAGGAAAAACAGGGAGCTCAGATTAAAAGCTGCCCTTTACGAGTAGGCACTGCTCCCTGCAACTCATTCTTCCTCGTCAGCACAACGAGGACAGGAAAATTTACAAAAGGATGGGAAAGAGTTATCAGGAATCAAAATAAAGGTAACTCATTCCCAGATAAAGAAAAAAGCCAAGAAACCCAAATCGGAACATACAAACGGAAAGGAAATGGGGACCAGACAACAAAACACTCCCATAAGATCTGAGATGGGACAAAATGCCGAAAAAACATACCTTCCGGGCGAGGGGGCGACCCCTCATACACCCGATGATGCCCATACCGAAAAGCCTCGGGATACCGATAAGGCGAATTGGGCAATACTGACATCCTTGGTAGTCGCACCGATGTGGAAAGGAGATGTTACCGAGGCTTCTGTAAAGTCTTCGAGCTCGGCACCGGCTCCTCCATTGGGACCTTTCCAAAGTGCTCCTTCTCCACGCTCTCGAGCTCGAGCACCATCTAGAGGTCGAAAGGGCAAGAAGCGCCGACATCGAAGCCTTTCGACATCGTCTTCAACAAGCTCCTCCTCTAACTCCACCTCCAGCTCCCCCTCCCCTATCGCCTTTTACTTAAAAAGAACCTCTGATATTAGGAAATCCCCATGGCTTTTCCTAAAGCATAGAAAGGACACCATCGGATTGCCAGTATCCTCTCAACGCTTCTCATCTTGGATAGTCTTGACTATTCGAACAGCTTACAAAAGGGTTAACAGAGATCTACCACATTAAGTTAGGACCCATTCCACAGGGTCGATGGCTACATCAACGGCATTTATGAAAGGCGTTTCGTTGATGCAGTCTGCAGGGCAGCGACTTGGGCCAACCCAACCACTTTCGTGAGATATTATAAATTCGACGTCTCAAAGAAGGATGCAGCATTTGGCCAGGCAGTCCTCTTCTCAGCTGTGGCATGACACCCACCATCCAAGGTCAGTAGCTCGCTAGTCTACCATATGTGCGAATCACAGTTGATCACGAGGGAAAAATATAGGTTGCTTACCTGTAAATGTAGTTTCCCGAGTGGTCACCTGTGAATTCGCACAACTCCCGCCCATCCTCCCCACTCTTATGTAATGTCATGCCAGGCTGCTTAAGTGGTGAAAGAAATGGCAGTTGGCCCCTTTGCAGGCTATTTATACCGGAGGGGAGAATGGGCAGGGCCAACTGACAAATTTTAGTCTCGAGACTCTCCGAGCTGCCTGCACAAGCACAGGAATTACCATATGTGCAAATTCACAGGTGACCACTTGGGAAACGACATTTACAGGTAAGCAACCTATATTTACATCATCTATTAGTCTCTACTGAGGTTCTCCAGGCATATATGTAGATGATGTAAGTGGTTTAATTCTATTTTAATGTCCACTTTTTATTCTTTTAATTGTATTCTTTTTAACTGTAAGCTGATTTGGTCCAAATTTTGTGGGGGAAATTGGAAATAAAGATGATGATGTGATTAGTTGCATCTGACTATGAGAACACTGCCAGGCCCTTTACCATCTCTCTTCCTACTATGCGAGGGGTGCTCACACTTTTTCAGCATGCGAGCTACTCTTAAAGCAACCAAGTCCAAAAGATCTACCTGCCCCCGCCGTCGCGCATTCCCGCACACTCCTGCCGCGTGCTCTTGCCACCGCGCGTGCTCCTGCTGCTGTTTTCCGCCCGTGCAGCGCTTCTTCCGTCTGCGGGGCATTGCAGGAAGGAGAAAGCACGTGGCGGGGCATCCAGAGGGAGCGCTCCGCCCTGCCTGTCTTGCCGGCAACGGAGGCTGCACAGCTTCTTCTGGACGAGAGAGAGGCAGGGTGCTCCCTCCAGAGGCCCCACCTCGTGCTTCCTTCTTCCTGCAATGCCCTGCAGGTGAAAGAAGCACCGCAAGAGCGGAAGCCAGCAGCAGGAGCGCACGTGCACACAGTGTGTGCGCACGCATGGCAGGAGCGCCCCATCCGGCTGGTGAGGCCCAAAGATCACCTGGAAAAGGGCAGAAGATCTACTAGTAGCTCCCGAGGTACCTAATGGGGACCCCTGTACTATGCCATACAGGATGCCAGCCACTGTTATATCCCATGCTTCAGAGAGCTTTCTCCAGTCCTGGTAATTTCCACAAGTATTGGACAAAAAATCCTACGTCCTCAAATTTGTGCGCGACTGGAATATACCAACTGTAGGACCTTAGAAAAGCAGCATCTATAGTAGGCATGAACAAACTTTTTGCTTTGGGGCCACATGGTAGACCTGATCAAGAGGGCTGGACCATGAGGGAGGGCACCTGGGCAAGAGCTGGGTGGAACAGCGTGTCCTCCTGGCATAAGGACTTGCTGTTCACCCCAATCTTATGCCGGGAGGAAAATTAGACAAGTAGTGACTGCCCTGGTCCCCTCCCCCAATTTTGGGCTGTCCTCCCAGCATTGTCAGAAGGAGGGTGAGACAGGTGACAGCCGAGAGTGTTCCATAAGGCTCTCAGCCGCTGTGTGCCTTCCTCCAGCCATCCACTCAGCATAAGGTCAGGGCTGCTCGTGCTGTCCTTATGCTAGGAGGAGGGCAACACATGCAGTAGCTGAGAGCGCTGCAGACAGCTCTCAGCTGTAGCGTGCCTTCTTCCCCTGTGCTTTCTGCATAAGGATGCAGCTGGCCACTGTGTCCTTATGCCGAGAGGACAGAGAAAATGAGGAAGGCCTGAGGTAAGCATCCAGGGGCCGCATCCAACCCCCAGGCCTTAATTTGTCCATGCCTGATCTACAGCATACTGTGACAGCTGAATTTTAGACTATTTCCCCAATAGCTTTCCTTGTCCTCCCCTCCTTTATCTCTTCCTGGTTGTGATATAAAGATCTGTATCATTTCTGTAAAATGATTTTTTAAACTAAAATTTGCAAAGATGCTCATAGGATTGTACTACTTTCTCATCACACCTGCTGAATTTTCCTGCTGAATTTTCAGTAAGACAGTTAGAAACAGATTTTTCCATCGTTGGTACAACCTTTTTTTTCTTTTCCAATCCAGCTTTCTGTAACTCTAAAACTTTTGAAGAAAGAAATTATGCCAAAGCTAAAAGGAAAATCAAAAGCCAATTCAGAGGTCTATGTTCTTGAAAAGTTCCTGAGGACGTATGAAAAGCATTGCACAATGTCCCAAACTAGTGTCAGCCCGAGTATCAAACAAAGCCTTCGGCAGTGTATAGCAAATGACACGTTAATCACTAAGGTAACTATGAATTTAAAACAAGTGTTTCACAAGTGACAGACAGCAGACAGATTGGTAGAAAATTACACCCAACTGCTAATGATTCTAAATGCATTTTTTCTAGGAGGCACGATGGATCTATTTTTTAAAAAATGTAGATCATGCTGTCGGATTCCCCAATTTTACATTTGCCAAAATGTGAAATTGCTCCTTGGATCCTTTGTTGTGCCCAAGGAAGATAAACTGGTTTTATATTTGAAGTTATTCTGTTGGCAAGCAAAGACCGTTTTAACAAACTGCTTTATTTGATTTAGTGATGTAGGTTTTAGGCAATGAGTTAGAGTTTTCTTAATTTTATTGATCAGTTTTAAGTGCTTTTATTTGAATGTAGTATTTAATCTTAGATCATATTGCTTTTAGCCATATTGAGCACTATTTGTAGTGGAAAGCTAGGACATATACAAGCCTACTACAGATATTATAAATATAAAAGCAATACCCTTATTTCATGACAATAGATGCTGTACATAAATTACATGGTAGTGAATATTGTGCATTTTGTTGTGGGATTGTCATGAGCAAAGTTGAATAAGTTTTGATTTAGTAATGCAATGTCTTTCTGTCATTACTTGATTAATGTCTGACATATTTATTACTGCCAGTTCTGAGAAAAAACATCAGCCTAAATAACCCCATGAAACCACCAACCCTTTCTCACACAGCAGGACTGTTACTGATTGTGATCTCTCTCCCCCCCCCCCCCCCCCCCAGTTTGTGATTACTGATGTGAAAACAGCATCAAAAAGATCGTATCCTGTGCTTCTCACTCCTCTACTAAGGACAATTCGAGATGAACGATATCGGTTGGGAAAGGAGCTCTGCATCTGGGGAATTCAGATTACCCCTCAAGATATCGCTAATCTTGTAGGTTTACTAAATCCATTGAGTTATATAAAAATCATAGTGTTTAAGTGGTTGTAAATATGAAAGAGTGTTAAAATACTGGAGCAATCCAGAAACTGCAGGGAGGGGTGAGAACTGAAGGGAAGGGAGGATTTTTATCAAAGGCATTATTATCAAATCATGTAGCTGGCGCTAAGCCATTGACTAGAAATGTGAAATAGAAGACGATGAGGGGAGGGGGGAGTTCCATTGCCCGAGGGGCCCCAATAGAAGTAATAATGAGGAGGGGAAGATGCGGGAAAGGGAGACCACTAATTTGGCCTAGAGATGATAATAGAATATTAGTAGCTTTAAAACGGTCTCCTGACACGGTAAGTTTGGGTACCCAGGATGGCGGCCCCTCTGGATTAAGGATGGTGCTGTTGAATGCCAGATCTGTCAATGGTAAAACAGCTTTCATCCAGGATTTAATTCTGGATGAACGGGCAGATCTGGCATGCATAACGGAGACCTGGTTGGATGAGGCTGGAGGCGTAAATCTGACCCAGCTTTGTCCACCAGGCTTCTCTGTGCAGCACCAGCCGAGATCTGGAGGGTGGGGAGGCGGGGTTGCGGTGGTCTATAAGGATTCCATCTCCCTGACCAGGTGCCCCATTCCTCAGTCAACCAATTTTGAATGTGTCCACCTGAAGGTAGGTGACCATCCACCCCGCTGCACTATAGTCTCCCTACCTGAGCTAGCCAGGGTGGTCTCAAGCCTGGTGTTGGAGTCCCAACAGCTCTTAATGCTGGGGGACTTCAACAAACATGCTGAGTCCCCCCCTTTCAGGAGCAGTTCAGGACTTCATGTCTACCATGGTAACCATGGGACTGTCCCAACAAGTATCTGGCCCTACCCATTGTGCTGGCCATACCTTAGATTTAGTTTTCTGCCAGGGATGGGAGAATTTATTATTTATTTGCCGCATTTATACCCCGTCACTTCTCAACCCCGAAGGGGGACTCAGGAAGGCTTACAATAATGGTGGCGGTGTGGAGGAGCTGACCATCGCTCAGTTGCCACAGACAGACCATCACCTGCTCAGGTTTAGATTCACTGCATCCTCTAACCTCCACAGGGGTGGAGGACCCATTAAGATGATCCGCCCCAGGAGGCTTATGGATCCGGATGGATTCCTGGCGGCTCTTGGGGAATTTCCTGCCCCCTTGGTTGGTGATCCTGTTGATGCTCTGGTCACTCTCTGGAATGGAGAGATGACTAGGGCAATAGACACAATTGCTCCGGAACGGCCCCTCTCAAGTAGCCGAGCTAAACCAGCACCTTGGTTCAACGAGGAGCTGGCAGAAATAAAGCAAAGGAAGAGGGACCTAGAGAGCGTGTGGCGTTTGGATCTGAGGGGGCCAAATCGAACATGCCTTAATACCTTTCTAAGGGCATATGGCACGGCAATAAAGGCTGCAAAAACAAAATCTGCTTTGGGGGCCAATATTGCGTCTGCAAAGAACCGTCTGGCAAAGCTGTTTCGAGTTGTCAGAGGCCTATTAAATCCCACCATCCAGGATGGGAGCCCTGACAAGTCGGCAGCCAGCTGTGAAGCATTTGCTCAGTTCTTTGCGGACAAAGTCGCTTTGATCCGTTCAGGTCTGGACACCATGTTAACGGCAGTCTCTGAGGATGTAACACGAGCACCTGCTTGTCCAGTTTTGATGGATTCATTTCAGTTGGTGAAACTCAAGGATGTGGACAAGATACTTGGAAGAATGAGAGCAACCACATGCATCCTAGACCCCTGCCCATCCTGGCTTGTAAAGGAGGCCAGAGGGGGATTGGCCGAGTGGGTAAAGGTGGTGATTAATGCTTCCCTTCGGGAAGGCATCATTCCAGCCAGCTTTAAACAAGCTGTTATAAAACCGCTGTTGAAAAAACCATCCCAGGACCCCACTCAATTCGTCAACTATCGGCCTGTTTCCAATCTTCCCTTTTTACGCAAAATCCTGGAATGTGTGGTGGCCTCACAACTCCAGATATTCTTGGAAGACACGGATTATCTGGATCCAGCACAGTCTGGTTGTAGGCCAGGGCATGGTACCGAGACAGCCTTGATTGCCTTAGTGGATGATCTACGCCGGGAGCTTGACTGGGGGAGTGTGTCCCTGTTGGTTCTGCTGGACCTCTCAGCGGCCTTCAATACCGTTGACCACGGTATCCTTCTGGGACACCTCATGGGGATGGGCCTTGGGGGCACTGTTCCCAGATGGTGTTATTGGAAGATACCTGTTCAACCCCTCAGCCATTGTCTTGTGGGGTTCCTCAGGGCTCCATACTGTTCCCATGTTGTTTAACATCTACATGAAGTCGCTGGGGGAGGTCATCCGGAGTTTCAGGGAGCGGTATCACCTGTACACAGATGATGTCCAACTCTGTCACTCCTTTCCACCTACTACTAAGAAGGCTGTTCAGGTCTTGAACCGGTGCTTGGCCACTGTGTCAGACTGGATGAGGGAGAACAAATTGAAATTGAATCCAGACAAGACAGAGGCACTCCTGGTCAGTCGAAACGCCATACAGGGCATAGGGTTACAGCCTGTGTTGGACGGGGTTACACTCCCTCTGAAGATGCAGGTTCGCAGTCTGGGTGTGATCCTGGACTCATCACTGAGCCTGTAACCCCAGGTTTTGGCGGTGACCAAAGTTAAAAAGGGTTAAAACGTGTGCGCCAGCTGCACCCGTACCTTGGGAAGTTTGACTTGACCACAGTAGTCCACGCTCTTGTTACATCTCGTATAGATTACTGCAACGCTCTTTACGTGGGGCTACCTTTGAAGACTGTTCGGAAGCTTCAACTGGTCCAACGGACAGCAGCCAGTTTGATAACTGGAGCGGCACTCAGAGAGCGCACAACCCCTCTATTGTGCCAACTCCACTGGCTGCCAGTTTGCTACCAGGCACAATTCAAAGTGCTGACTTTAGCCTTTTAAAGTCCTAAACAGTTCTGGTCCAACTTATCTGTCCGAACGCATATCTCCCTATGAACCATCCAGGTGTTTAAGATAATCTGGAGAGGCCCTGCTCTTAGTCCTGCCTACTTTGCTGACCCGATTGGGGGGACGAGAGACAGGGCCTTTTCAGTAGTGGCCCCTCAACTATGGAACGCCCTTCCTAGGGACATTAGATCGGCCCCCTCCCTCCTAACATTTCGGAAGAAACTGAAGACCTGACTGTTTGAGCAGGCATTTGCAGACTAATTATAATCATTTAGCCGAGACCTATAGAATTAATATGACGTTGCAATGGAAATTGACTCTATTGATGAGACACTGAGATTTGTTTTTTTACAATTTTCTAATTTTAATTGTTAATTGTATTATTTTTATATAGTTGTGTATTGTTTGTTGTATTTAATATTGTAGCATTGTTGCCGCGTGTACACCACATCAAGTCGCCTTCGGGCTGAGAGGAGCGGTATAAAAGTACAGTAAATAAATAAAATAATAAATAAATAATAAATAAGATACTACAATAGTTACTCTTAGATCTTACTTTGGTAGCATTTGCAGCAGCCTTTTTCATTGTATATGAGTGGTGTTCTCTTATTATATAATCTTCTAACTAAAAATAACTTTTAATATGAGCATTAGTTGTGGTTAATACTTGGATGGGAGACTACTGACAAATGCCAAATGCTGTGGGAAATATTTCAGAGGAAAGAACTGGCAAACCCACCTTTGAGCCTTCCTTAATTAAAGAAACACCAATGGAAATTATGGTATTGCAATAAGACAAGTGATGTAAAAGTGAGCATTATGCACATGCACAAACACAAAATGAAATATATTTTTTTCAGAATATACTACCCTTACATTTTAAAGGAACCTTTTGTGAGAGGAAACCACCACAAATCACTTTTGGAATCTAGAGAACCCAAAATCTTATCTGTCTCAAGTCTTGCCCAAGTAAATTTGTGGGCATGTTAAACTGGGATATGAAATTGTATGCAGATGGAACTCAGCAGCAGACAGGGGCTGATCAGTGGTTCTCAACCTGTGGGCCCCCAGGTGTTTTGGCCTACAACTCCCAGAAATCCCAGCCAGTTTACTGGCTGTTAAGATTTCTGGGAGTTGAAGGCCAAAACATCTGGGGACCCACAGGCTGAGAACCACTGGGTTAACTGATGACTTAGTCAGATGGAGTTCTGGGCTTTCCTGGGATTCCTTCTCAGGCAGGCCAGGAAAGTGAAGCTTGTTTGAGATAGGCCGACACAGATGAGGGGCCTGAGAATATAATTGCCTCAGAACCTCAAGGCCAGGGAAAGGAGTTGGACTCATCCTCTCCAGATAAGGAGTTTAGCGATTCAAACACCTTTGTAAATCAACCAGGCTTCGTGGGAAGCAGAAATTCCAGGGAAGATGTAATGCTTTCAGGTCCTCTTATTAAGAGCTAACAGAGACTTTTACTTTTCAGCTCAGGCAACGTGGCCGGAGTATTTTGTTTCTTGTTTCAAGCCTTGGTTTTGGGGACTCAAGTATTCTGGGAGTTCTTCATGTTCTTGTTTTAGATTCTGGTTCAAGTTTTTCTTATGAATTTAAGCTGCCTTTGTATTTTGGGACTATCCTTGGACTAAACTGCTTTTGGAGTTTACACCTTAACTCCTTATTCCTGCTTTTTCATTATATATCTTTTGTGTGCTTTTTACAATAAACTGTTTGCCTTTACTCTGGACTCTTGTGCAATGCTATGGTAATAGGTAGCTTCAGGCCTGGGGTGCGACAATTAATTGGATTGCTTTCATCAGACAATTATGTGGTGCTAGATCTGCAGTCATTCTTACCACCAAGTATGACAGAAAAGGCAAACATATACTGTATATATCTCAGTAGCCAGCCCTTCTGCCCATCTGTGGCGATTCAGTTCACCATCCGTGGAGAACTATGGAATCTGACAGTGTGCGAATCCAATTTTATTGAGCTGATTGTAATCCTCATAGAATATTTTTCCATTGAGAGGATTGGTTGACACTGGCAATGATAAGCACTCAAATAAAAGCATATTGTGTTTTAATGAGAGTTGTTTGTAAATTATACTATAGGCTTCATGTAAGCTTTTCAGGACTGGAAGAACTATGATGAGCTAATATTGATTCTGTCTGTTTTGAGGATGAAGAGACTATATTCACATTAATGCTTTCTTGATCCTTATGTGTACTGAACTTGTTGCTTTGATGTAACAATATGAAAGTGTATTAATTTTGCAAGACAGTAACATTACATTTTTTAAAAAACTTTTCAACGCAAGCACTTAGACCTGGCTTTTTAGCAGAGCCTTTGATCTATAATTTCTGATTTTAATATTTGTATGTTTCAATGTTTTTTTTATCCTTTTATGTAAATTGCCCGGAGCATCTTGGATGGAGGGCGATTAACAAATAATAAACTGATGATGATGATGATGATAAACAATATTAGAATGTTAATCTCTCTGATAAATCTTGGCATTTCTTCTTTTTATATACATGTTTAGGCAATCCTACTTGAGCTAGATGGGCGCACCATCTATCCATTTTCCAAATTAGAAATAACTTACAACGTTTTAGACCTTTGGAGTATGGAGAGACTCGGAGTAGCTTTACCTTACAGCAATCTGAATTCTCTTGTACTGGATTATTCCAAGTAAGACAAAAGGATGTGTAAGTATGATACCTGTCCTAACACTTTGCATCCTTGCCTCATACTCTTGGTACTGTGACAAAGGAAATACTACACAGTAAGTCCAACTACTCAGTGTATCATTCTGGGGTGGCAATCCACCACAGATGTGTTTTCTCTCAAGTGTAGGAGCCCACATTCTGCTTTCATTATGTTTGTTGGGACCCCTTCTCAAACAGTCTTCTAAATAATAAGAATATAAAACTTTATTTATCAACCACCCTATCTCCCTGAAGGAATTCTGGATGGTTTCTAACATATATGGCAAACATTCAATGCCAACAGGAAGACATATAAACAAATTACATCAAAATAGAACACATCAAACAATATAAACAGCCTAACTTTAAGCTTAATAACAGACAAAAATTAACCAGGAAATAAAACTTAAACAACCCCAAAAATATGATCACATAATATAAATTTATCACAAAGTAAAACATCTAAAACGACTACAACCTTATTAAGAGGTGGGATGGTTTTCTACAACCAATAGGCTGAAATCAATTCTAGTATATAGACAAGATTTAACATATCTTGATGATGATGTATGTCAAGATGTGTTAGACTTCCTCCCCTTTGTACACCAGAGTGCATAGGTGTGGTTTTAGTGACTTTTTAAAGGCGAGGAGAGAGGGGGCAGTTTTTAGTGCCTTTGGGATGGCGTTCCAGAGGCAGGGAGTGACTGCGGAGAAGGCCCCCTCTCTTGTTCCCACCAACTGTGCTTGAGACGGGGGTGGTACTGAGAGCAGGGCCTCATCCGTAGATCGCAACACTCGACTCGGTTTGCAGCAAAGATGCGGTTCTGCAAATAGTCTTGGCCTGTACTGTTTAAGGCTTTATAGGTAATGACCAACTCTTTGTATTTAGCCCAGAAGTAGATCGGTAGCCGGTGGATCTGCCACAGCATGGGAGCCATCCTCTCACGATACGGCATTCCAATTAGTAACCTGGCTGCTGATATCTGAAATAATTGCAGAGATCAATTATTTGAATTATCTTCAAAGGCAGCCTCACACAGAGAGCATTGCAGTAGTCCAAACAGGAAGTCAACATGCATTCATCAATTTACACAAATGTGTAAGGCATGGTGCATTTGAGCTGTATCCCAATTTTAAGGCCATTTTTGTAGCTGGGTACAAGACAGGAATTCAAACAGGCACAGAGTTTCACATGAACATCTGAATATGAAAACAAAAAATATGAACACACTCTTGGACATTCCAGAACTGAAATGGCAATAGCTCAAGTTACTAGCTGGAAGTCCAAAATGTGAGGAAATTGATCAAGAACATCATCCCAGCTCAAGCTATTGGTGAAAAGTTATCACAACTCCTGGAACCTCAATCTTTTTCATATTAAGCATTAACTCTTGTTCTGTTGGACTTTTACTTAGGTTAAAGAAAACATCTGAAAAGTATTGTATTCATATATTTTATTTCAATCAAAATATTATACACAGAGAATAAAGAGAATATGGAGCATCCTTCAGAATGCCTGATTTTTTGTCACATGTTTTTCTTTTGATTTGAATGTTAAATGATTTTCTAAGAGGAAACTAAAACTTGATGAAATGTGTTGGCTGTTCCCATATCCACGTTTGAGGGTTGGCCTTCTTCCGCAAATTAAATTCCACTGTGATCAACTTGTTTCTTCCAACAAATTCCACATTAAGAGAGCAATGTATAAATCAATGCTAGTATGGCTCAGAAACAATGTCTTTTCGCTCGTAAGTGGATCAGATTTTGAGTTAGCTTTATGTGCGTGTTACATATTATTGTAATACTGGTCATGTTTAATTTTGTATTTGAATACAAATGTCTTTTGCTCTGGACTACTGTGGGCTCTGGCACACAAGCAAGTTGTTTTATTTGCAGTTGTTTTCATGCTATCCATAAATAGTATATCTGAAGGAGAGGCCAGTGAAATTAGAAACTGCTTCTTCCAAACCCATTTTGTGGTTACAGCAAATATATGTTAAATATGAAAGAGTTGCAGATAATATGCTAGTCTGGTTGGTCCCCCGCCTTCTAATGTTCACAGGTCTTATGCCTGCCTATTTATAAATACGTGGTAATGTAGTACTAGCTTTGTTGATGTGATGCTAGCTACTAAAAATAGAGAACATTGACTAAACTTGAGGACCACTATTATAGATGAAATATTCATGCAAAACTTGTTTAGCTAATGTTCTAAGTTTAAATCTTTTTCCAAGTTTGGTTGTGTTGGCTCAACTATATCAAATTTATATAAAGTACATGAAGGTAATACTGATGTAATGCATTAACTTATTTATAGGTGTGGAGATAACGGTGTGAGTAAACTTATTTGTGGATTAGAAGGGAACAGAAAGCTTGTAACACTCAGCCTCTGCTACTGTGATTTAGGACCTCCAAGTGGAACAATATTAGCAACTCTTATCATCCAGACTGCGATTTGGTAAGGCTTTTTGGGCAGTAGTAGTATTACTGCGCTTATCTATTTCATACTTTTGCAATGCTAATCAATGGCAATAGTCTGTATGATTTTAAACTGGCGTGTTTTTAAATATATATCTTTATTAGGATTTTGCTTACAGATATTTAAAAACCAAAAACTTAGGAAATCAAATGTTTTAATGTATTTTAATGATCTCTTTTAAATGTGTTCATGACTGTGGTTAGCACTTGAATTAGTGCTCGTTGTAAAGCCGCCCTGAGCGCCCCCCCCCCCCCCGGGTGAGGACGGGGTACAAATGTAAATAATAAATAAATATATACCCTAATGTGTGTGTTGGAAGGCGCAACCTTCTCAAGCCTCCTCTATATGTTGTTGTTTATTTGTTCAGTCGCTTCCAACTCATGGACTTTCCATGCCAGAGCGCCCTGTCGGCCGTCACCTCCCCCAGCTCCTTCAGAGTCAAGCTGATTTCCTGGCTGCAGTCTGCGTCTGCAGTAATTTTTGCACCTAGAAATACAAAGTCTGTCACTGCCTCTATATTTTCTCCCTATATTTGCCAGTTATCAATCAGTCTGGCTGCCATAATCTTGGTTTTTTAAATGTTTAACTGCAACCCAACTTTTGCACTTTCTTCTTTCACCTTGATTAGAAGGCTCCTCAGCTCCTCCTCGCTTTCGGCCATCAAAGTGGTATCATCTGCATATCTAAGGTTGTTAATGTTTCCTCCCACAATTTTAACCCCAGCCTTGCATTCATCAAGTCTCGCACATTGCATGATGTGTTCTGCATACAAGTTGAATAGGTTGGGTGAGAGTATACAACCCTGTTGTATGCCTTTCCCAATCTTGAACCAGTCTGTTGTTCCATAGTCAGTTCTTACTGTTGCTACTTGGTCATCATACAGATTCCTCAGGAGAGAGACAAGGTGATTTAGGATGCCCATACCACCAAGAACTTGCCACAATTTATTATGATCCACACAGTCAATGGCTTTAGAATAGTCAATAAAGCAGAAATATATGTTTTTCTGAAATCCCCTGCCTTTCTTCATTATCCGGTGGATATTGGCGATTTGGTCTCTCGTTCCTCTGCCTTTTTTAAACCCAGCTTGTACATCTGGCAACTTTCCATGTGTTGCTGGAGTCTTGCTTGCAGGATCTTGAGCATTACCTTACTAACATGACAAATAAGAGCCACTGTGCGAAAGTTTGTGCATTCTTTAGCATTTTACTTTTTTGGTATGGGGATATAAGTTGACTTTTTTCCATTCTGATGGCCATTCTTGTGTTTTCCATATTTGCTGGCATACATCATCTTGACAGCATCATCTTTCAAGATTTTGAACAGTTCAGCTGGGATCCCGTTGTCTCCTGCTGCCTTGTTATTAGCAATGCTTCTTAAGGCCCATTCAACCTCACTCCTCAGGATGTCTGGTTCTAATTCACTCACCACAATATCAAAATTATCCTCGATATTATTAACCTTCCTATACAGATCTTCTGTATAGTCTCGCCACCTTCTCTTGATCTCTTCAGCTTCTGTTAGGTCCCTGCAATCTTTATTTTTGACCATGCCCATTTTTTGCCTGAAATTTACCTCCAATGTTTCTAATTTTCTGGAAGAGATCTCTTGTCCTTCCTATTATGTTGTCTTCTTCCACTTCCATGCATTGCTTGTTTAAAAATAGTTCCTTATCTCTTCTGGCTAACCTCTGGAATTATGCATTTAACTGGGAATATCTCCATTTATCACTGTTTCCTTTTGCTTTCCTCCTTTCCTGGGCTACTTCCAGTGTCTCAGCAGACAACCATTTTGCCTTCTTGGTTTTCATTTTCTTTCGGACATACTTTGTTACCGCCTCCTGAACAATGTCGCGGACTTCTATCCATTGTTCTTCTGGGACTCTATTTATTAAATCTAGTCCCTTAAATCTGTTCTTCACCTCTACTGCATATTCGTTAGGAATGTTAGTGAGATCATATCTAACTGGTCTGTGTGTTTTCCCTGATCAATTTAGTCTGATTCTAAATTGAACAATAAGAAGTTTGTGATCTGAACTACAATCAGCCCCAGGCCTTATTTTCACTGACTGGATGGATGTCCGCCACCTTTCGCTGCAATGGGTGTGGTCAATCTGATTTCGGTGTTGACCATCTGAAGTCCATGTATAGAGCCGTCTTTTAGGTTACTGGAAGAAAGTGTTCGTTATACACAATGAGTTTTCCTGGTAAAATTCTATCAGCCTATGTCCCGCTTCATTTTGGTGCCCCAGACCATGCTTGCCTGTAATCCCAGTTGTCATTTGACTTCCCACCTTGGCATTCCAATCTCCTGTAATGAAAATAATGTCTCTTTTTGGTGTATTATCCAGTATGTGCTGTAAATCCTCATAGAACTGATCTACTTCTGCTTCTTCAGCAGCTGTGGTTGGGGCATATATTTGGATCACTGTAATGTTAAAAGGCTTTCCTTGCACTCGAATTAAGATCATTCTGTCATTTTTTAAATTGCAATTCTCCAATGACGGAGCATGAAATGCGTAGTAACCAATGAAGTTGTATTAAATCATAACAAGCACTATGCGTTCATACAACTTAAATCATAACAAGCATATTGCGTTCATACAACTTAGCAGACAATTATATATGTTTAAAGAGGAACACTTCCCCGGCGCGTACTCACGCTTGAGAGTCCTAAAGAGGAAAGAACCTCCGTGAAATAATAACAAAGTCCTAGCGGCCAGTCTCTTTCCCGAAAAAGGGGGACAAAAAGTCCAAATCAAAGAGCGCCAACGAAGGACATAAACAATGTTCAGGGAAGATCCACACGGAGGGAATTCCTGGGTCGACGATATGGGGTATCCTAGCGCCGTATCATTTCGCCGTCAAGCGGCTTCTTCCGGACCCGGGACTCAAATAGTGCAACACAGGGTTGCGGCTAAGGAATATAAGAACCATAATACAATGTAATATCAATTGACACATGGCTCCATAGTAAACCCACCAAGAATATCGGCAATACATACCAAATATAACAGCATTCATATAAGAGGCTAAGCGCCAATGGTCAGATCAAGGACAATTACAGGTGCAAGTGTAAACATTATATAGGGATTCGGGATGACGGATTCGCAACAAGACAATCATCGAGAACATCTGATGTAGTTAAATCAGTAATTCATTTAAAGTGAGCTTATCATTTAACCCATGCGGGGACTCAGTTTTTAGGTGGATTATCCAGTCCCGTTAAAGCTGCAGTAACCGCTTTTTAACATCAATATGCGGTAGATCTGGTGGTCATCTGATGTGAAGTGGCCCATTACAGTCCATTTCAGTTTGCTGACCCCCAGAATGTCTATCTTTAGTCTTGCCATCTCACCAATAATAGCATCCAGTTTGCCCTGGCTCATAGATCTTACATTCCAGGTTCCTATGGTGTGTTGATCTTTAGAGCGTTGGATTCGTCATTCACCTCGAGCACCGTCAGCCACTAGCCATCCTTTCAGCTTTGAGCTAGCTGCGTCATCACATTTGGGGCTAGTTGAACTTATCCTCTACTCCTCTCCAGTAGCATTTTGACCATCTTTCGACCTGGGAGTCCTATCTTCCAATGGCATACTGACATATCTCTGGTTGTACTGGTTCATTTAGTTTTCTTGGCAAGAATACAGGGGTGGTTTGCCATTGCCTTCCCCAGGGATCGCGCTTGGTCTGACCTCTCTGCCACGACCATCCTGTCTTGGGTGTCCCTTCACAGTTTCACTCGTGGCATCACTAAGGTGCTCAAGCTCCAGCACCATGACAAGGCAGCAGTTCTTTGTTGGAGATCCATGTAATGTTTGTCTATGTTATTAGTATGTCAGTTTATATCCTGAAGTATATGTCTATTTGATTTGCAGTTCCTTATCTCTATATACCTAAGGCAGTGGGAAGGGCTGCAGGTCATGTGACTTCTCAGTGACGTTTTAGAATGTTCAGTTTTAAACGTGACGATGGTTAGAAGTGTTAGCTGAGCATTGGGCCTGTTAGAAGGCAGTTGAGCCTTGAACCTGTTAGAAGTCAGTGCTGAGCCTTGAGTGAGCTTGAGTGTAGAAGTCTGTCAGAGTGCAAAAGCTATTGTTAGGAAGTTAGTAAACTGTTGAAGCTTGTGTTTTCTTTGAAAGTAAACTATCATTAAAGAGAGCTATACAAAGCAATATAATTCATGAAGAAATAGTTAAAGATTATAAGTTTAAGATACAAACTCTCTGAAACGTTACTGAAGTTTTTAACCCTTGACAAGAAATGTACCTGTGAAGCAGCAAATTAGGGAGTTATGGAACTCCGGATTGGCAAATGACCTCTTACCAAACAGGCGCGCAGACGTGCGGGCAGCAGGGATGAGGAAACACGCAACAACTTCACTGCTCGTGTGAAATCAAAGAGATTTATTGAAAACACCAGCTGGTGGGGTTGCCAGCAGAACACGCTGCTATCAGGGGCAAACGGCCCTGGTCATTCTCAGTATAAAGCATATATACCCCCATGGCGGCATCTCCAAAAAGCCCGCCCTCCTTCATGGATTTTACACAATCATAATTGGCTGGTGTTACATAGCATTTCAGTAATCCAATAAGACATTACATTTTCATTTGCATCACATCTCAAAGTCCCACCTATGTGTTAGAACAATGAACATTTCTAAGTTAGTTCTTTCTCACAGTACATATCAGTGGCTGGGACGCTCATGTACCCGATTAGCAACATTTCATTTCTGCCTTCCTTGCCAGCAACGGATGGGGCAGAAAACCCTCTGTACATGCGCAGTTCTTCTCCCTTTGGCACTAACGTCACCAAATAGCACATCCTGTACTGTTAGACCAATCCAAGCCTACGTTATCTCACGCTAGGCACGGGTGTACTTTAACAAATCATAGCATTGATTAGAAACACCAATCACAGTTCATGGATTTTACACAATCATAATTGGCTGGTGTTACATAGCATTTCAGTAATCCAATAAGACATTACATTTTCATTTGCATCACATCTCAAAGTCCCACCTATGTGTTAGAACAATGAACATTTCTAAGTTAGTTCTTTCTCACAGTACATATCAGTGGCTGGGACGCTCATGTACCCGATTAGCAACATTTCATTTCTGCCTTTCCTTGCCAGCAACGGATGGGGCAGAAAACCCTCTGTACATGCGCAGTTCTTCTCCCTTTGGCACTAACGTCACCAAATAGCACATCCTGTACTGTTAGACCAATCCAAGCCTACGTTATCTCACGCTAGGCACGGGGTGTACTTTAACAAATCATAGCATTGATTAGAAACACCAATCACAGTGTTACATTCACGGAGCAAGTGCCTGCCTGATTTTTGGCACAGAAACCCACTTTTCAAAGCTCTACACGTGTGCAGCATCACTCTCTGACCTTTCTCCTCCACAGAAAGTACCAAAACTGCTTTACCTGTATGTTTAAATACATGAAGTTAGAAGTAAACAAACTTGTTATCTTTAAAAGAAGACTGCTTGCATCAAATGGAAAAAAGAAAACATCAAATGGAAACAAGATATCTACATGTCTGCCTAGCAGTAATCCATTACCAAATAAACTCTGCGACCCCGATGGGTTGTGGTCCTAACAGGTCATGATCCATCTCAATATCCCCCAATAATGTGATATATGCCATGCCTTGTCAACAATGCCCTTCAGAACTCTACATCCTTTAGGGTCAGTCTCTGTGCCACAAGCTGTATGAACATAAATCAGACATTAGGAATGGGAATACACAAAAATACCTCTTATCTTCCTGAGCATTTTATCTCAGACTTGAGAACAACATTCCCTTAAAAAAACTGCAAAGGAAGATTGGAAAGAAAACCAGAACTAACATATATCCATGAACTCTAGTCCACCCAGCCACATTAGAACTTCCAGCTGTGGTCCCTTCCTCTCTATTCTCTACCAAACACATTGAAGAAACTTTTTCCTCCAAATAATGGCAAGATCCAAATTTCTTCCTCCTCCTCATGCTCTTCTTTCTAAGCAGGCAAAGAAAAACGCTTCCTCCCACCCAGGCAGGTAGCCGGGGAGGGGGCTTAGGGGGCTTCAGCCCCCCCCCCGAAATTCTCAGGGTGGTCCGCGAGAAGGCCTTACTGGTACATTATTTAAACTGTTATGTTTATTCATATCATGATCTGATCACCATGGTCATTATATCCCACATTCATGGGGTTATTGGGATAACAATACAAAAGGTGTGGTAGGGTAGTCCCTCTCTTACTCAGACTCAGCCCCTCCCGAATCAAACTCAGCCCTCCCCGAATCAAAATCCTGGCTACGGCCCTGCTAAGTGCTAGCACTGCTGTTGCTTTCTCTCTATGGATGAGACTTTATGTATCAGAAATGTAGTCAACTGCATAGCACTATCTTTAGGTGTGATGATGAATACGCGTGCTTTCACTTAAAGTAGTTAAGGGTGTACTGTTATCAGTCACCAGTGCAAGCTTGTGTCTATGTTGTAAAGACAACAAATCTAATTTATATGTGTCCATGAAACATTTTTAAAATTGTTTATCACAGCAACCTGTTTCTCAGTGGCAACCACTTACGATGCGTGGGTGCCGCAGAACTCCTCAAACCATTATCAGGATATGCAGAAAAGATTGGACAAGAAAAAAAGTCAAATGTTTTGCTGTCCAGTACCAATACTTCCCACTACACTCTTGAAGGTAAAATTGTCTTTGGCCATTCACTCATTTATATTAACCTGTTAAATGATAGACTGAAACTATTAAACTTCTTGTGGTTTTTTTTTATTAAAATGGGTATGTGCACCTTTTTTTGATGACTGTAGATTTTGCTGCTTAAGTTTGAAGGTTCTGCAACATGAAAAACTTTTTCCCTTAAGGCATGTGCTGCCCACCTGCCTTGCTTACAATTAATATAACTGAAAGCTATTCATATACCATAAGTAAGCTGTACCAGCAGTGTACACTTTGGTAAAAGGGAAAATAGTGTTTGTAAACTAACTGTTTATCTGCGCTCTGGTGATCTATTTAATAATAGTACATATAGAATACACTGTCATAATATCCATATCTTCCATTGGGTGGTTAAGTACAGTATGTATGTACAGCACGTAACTACAATAAGACCCCTAAATCCATAAGGTATCCTATACATTACTGGGCAGACTGCAGTTACCTGAAACTGAAGCTGAGGGAAGTTGAAGTTAAAAGCATCTAGTGAAGGCTGATCTATATTCCAGTTGTTATATTCACTCTGTTCTGCATCCAGACTTCCCTTGGGCAATGTCCTTGCAGACAGCCAATTCTCTCACACTAGAAGCGAATTGCAGTTTCTCAAGTCACTCCTCACACGAAAAAAAATCAGCATCTTTCTGCCCCTCAGACAATGTGAGATTATTCTAACAGCAAAGTTTATATTTATTTGGTTTATAAAATTATTATTTTCATCAGCTGATGTATATGGTTTTTGTTTTTAACAGCAAACAAAGATGCAAGCATTAATTCAAAAGTTGTCCACAGAAATACCACTTCCAGACCAAACAGCTCTAAGGATACTGCATTAGAAAGCACCAGGAAGAAAAAGAAAACAAAAGGTATAATTAATTTACCCAACAAGGTAGAACTAACAGGGTAATATATAAAGACTGCAATACATGTAATGACTCCTCTTCTATTTGATTTTAAATGACATTTTAATTAAGGTATGTTGAGATCTGTAGAAGAATACAGAAGTGACTTCTTCCCTGCCCTTTAGAGTCTTTCACTCTAAAATTCCTTACTTCATAGCCAAGCTATGTCCCAGTTCTCAGTGGGAACCTCAAGCAGCTGCACCACTTTGGTGCTCACACAGGAAAATGTGTCCTCTTTTTTATATCTTCAACTGAAACTGGATATGTATCTCTTGGGAGTACTTTAGTTTATTTCAACATGACAGTAGGTTAAACTTGATGGACCTTGTTGTTCCTTCCAGTACTGCCATTCACACTGATTTTGTGACTCCCCATTGTAACACACACACTTTCTCTACTTAGAAAAACAAATCCTTCTTGCTTGGGATACTAGAGCTCAAGGAGATAATTTGGGCTATCAATTTGTTCAGCCTCACCTTTTCCAACCAACTTCCAGAGATCTGAAATAGTACTAGTTACTTCTGTGTGTTTGCATGGCTGTGTGCCTTCAAGTGACATGTTGGCTTATGGTGACCCCATGAATTTCATAGGGTTTTCTTAGGCAAGGACTACTCAAGAGCCCTTCCTCTGAAATATAGCCTATAGGACCTGGTATACACTGGTGTGCCATTCAAACATATTTATTTATTTAGTTATAGATGTTGTCTTTTTTCCAAAATGGAACCAGAGCCAACCCTGCTTAGTTTCCAAGATCAGATGAGATATTGTACTTTTCAGATATTTAGATCTATTTGACAGCTATGATTTGCATAATGGGAAGTAGTGGAAACTATGCTTCATGCAAAAAAACAACTATGCTGAATCACTTTCAGGTAGTTATATATATATCCATTTCATGTGTGGAAAATGGCACTTCTTTTCTCTCTGCAAAGGTGTGCTGGGAAGAGCAACTAAAATGTATTTACTACATGACATGCACAGTAATTAGACATAGGTTGAATATTATGTTCTACAAAGAAGTTCCTTATGTCTGGGAAATTTTTGGCTGACAAACTTACCTTTTAAAAATCAATGCTAGAAACTATGTGAAGAGTTGCACTGACCAGCTTCTATATTAATATGCATCGGACTAGACTGTAATAGAGGTAGATTGGAAAATGTGAAGAAGAGATTGGATCAATTTACTGTAAATATCATTAATCCCAAGAAAAGCCATGTGTCTTTCACAAAATAGGGTGGTCTCTTCCAATTAAAAAAATACACTCAGAGAAGATCACATATGGTATGGGCCATCACACATTAGTGTGCATATCTCTATTGTACAAGAAATAACCCTTATGTGCCTATGCTGTTTGCAGGTTTAAAGAAGAAAAGGAAGAAGCATGACTTTGGTCCGTGGTTAGCTAAACTGCATTTGGCTGACAATGGTGTAGATGGAAGGTTTAAACAAAGTGAAGAAAACTTGTGGGAGTTCATTCAGCTCTTGACTAGGTAAGGCAAATTGGTAAGAGGGCCTGCATCCCTTTCTGGTGTTTTCTGTGGTACTACAGAATGCTCTTTGGCGCCCACTTGTCACGGGGGAGAGGTTTGCATACCTTAATGAAGTTGTGAGCTATGCTGGCGGTGGCATAATAGTCACCGGTAGGGCCTCCCATGCCAGACAGGTCACAACCGAAGGGTCTGACAAAGAGCGTCAAAGGACAGGATAGGCTCTCTAGCCTTTTGGCAACCATCCTAAGAGAAGGAAAACTCTCATTTCAAACCCGGGCAGATGGTGCTCGTCTAACCCTGTAAGGTCAACCATCTAGAGAAGGAAACTCAAATCAAACCTACGACCTGAGGACCACGCTGCCACAGTCCTAAGCTTGCTAGGCCCCGGCAGACAAACCTTTGGTTTAAAGGGTGAGGCCAGTTCTGTGCACGCTGCGCTCCACCAGAAAAATCCATTGCACAGGCTCGAAGGACACATCCAACCTCCTTAGTCATCAACGTGCTTGTAGAAAGCGTGGGATAAGTCCTTCCTAAGAATCTTCGTTTGCGAAGTAATGCCAGAGAGAGACAGAATGCTTTTGTACTTTGTCTAGGATCCAGAAAAAATATTTAAGCCTATTTCGAGCAGCTCAAGCTTGCCAAAGTATTACTTGAACAAATTAGTATTCTTTTTGACAAGGGAAGACACATGAGATTTATCTTTGGAAAATTATCAAATTGAATACCGAAATTGGATTTAATGGTAACAGACTGCAGGGAGTCAGACAGCAGGTTTTCCATGTCCCCAAACTATTGTGCTATCGTCTTTATCATGACGGAGAACATGCAACTCTCTACATCAGGGCTGACAAGTGCACACTATAGTGGAACTACTAATTTCCTAGACTTTGAAACTATACTGCCATTAATTCAGAACAGTATTTACCTTTTCGGTGCAGCATCACACCTTATACTTTACTATAATCCCATGGTCCTTTTTGCATGTAGAATTACTAAGCCAGGTATCCCTGTGCTTTTGGTTTTTGTGGCCAAAATATATCATTTGGCACCTAATTTCATTTTATTCATTTCTATCTGATTTTCTAGCTCGCTTAGGTACTTCTGAACACAGAGACACTTTACTCAAACCCCTTTTCTGTTTGAAACAGAGCCATTGAGATGAATTTCCTAATCAAATTATGGGGGAACTTATCCAATGCTTGCTGAAATCCAGATAACTGACATCCACAGCATTCTCACCATCTACTGAACAAATGACCTGATTTTTTTTTTAAAAAAAGAATGATATACAATTGATATATAACTTTTTCACAAGGACTCCTAACTGTTGGTATTCTATTTGATGTGTGTTCTCATTTTTTAAAATGAAGCATATTCAAAATCATAACTTTATATTACAAATGCAATTAAGACCATTTTCCTACCACATCAATCTTCTGAATTAGTAATCAAAACTTAAACATACTAAATATAATTTATATAAATGAAATGTGATGTGCCACAATGGTCATACTCTTATATTGGGAATCTTTTATGCCACTTTGAGTCTTCTTGTGGAGAAAAAAAATGGGGTATAAATCTTCTATATAAATAAAAATGTAATGTTTGTTTGTGGGATTAACATAACTCAAAAACCACTGAACAAATTGACACCAAATTTGGAAACAATACACCTAGCAGGCCAATGAGTGACTATCACTCATAAAAACATGTGCAAAACCACATATATGCACACACATATACACACACAAAACACATATACACAGACTGGGCCAAAGCAACGCATGGCAGAGGACAGCTAATAAACAATAATAGGCTATGAAATGTGTAGATTTTCTGCATATTTGGAAATATCTGACATATATTCATATTCAATTTTAATGTTTTAATCACAGTCTAATCAAGAATTCTGACGACCTAGTGGAAGTTGATATTGATGGCAATGCTATAGGGGAGCAGTGTGCTATCAAGATATTAGAAGCTCTTAAGGAACGAAAGAAAGGTGGGATCTTCTAATCAATACTTGAAATATATCTCCTGATATATTTAATTTGTGCATCCTTACCTATTGAGTGAGTGGTAAAGAACTAGGAAAGAACAGCTATATTCTAATACTTCTTTTCGCTAAATCTATCCAGTCTGGAACTTTTAAAGCATGTTGAATCATGTTGAAGGCCTAGAAAGACATCCCTAGGCATTTTCTAGGTCCTCCAGAGCGATTCTATGGTATTCAAATCACGTCCAACAAATTTGAATAATAAGGGTCTACTGTACTAGCATGTTCCAAATAAGAAAACATTCACAGATTTTACATGTATAATGGTATATATTTGTCTTCCTAAAACAGAAGTGAAAACTGTTAATCCAATATATGGCCAACTCAGGGTAGGAGAGGAATACCAGTGCATTTTAACACTGCATATCATGTTTGTATCAAAAATAATCTCTGATAAACTTTTAGGGTACAGCATCTTTCCTTTTCTAAAAATAGGAAAGTGATACATGTTTTGATTTTGTCTCTACAGAAGAAATGCCACGTTTAAAAATTAAGGTTACCCCACAGATTTCATCATCAACTTTTGAGCAAATTTTCATGATTTCCTCAAAAAGCAGTTCAGCTAAAAAAAGAAAGAAGGCAAGGAATTTGTTTCCCATAATTAAAATTTAGTTCCAGATGTTTTTTGACCACTAACTGAAGTTTGTTAACTTTAGGGAATTTTAATTACATGTATTATCATTTATCATTCTGACTCCAGGAAGAATAAGCATAGAATAGAAGGAAAGTGTCGTCTATTCTCTTCTCCTTCTAATTGATTATTGGTGCTAGTTATTACTATTGGTCTGGAACTGTGTATATGCAATCCCAAATCTTGCCTTGTGTTATTTTTCAGCCCATAACAATCCATGTACATCATCAATTCATCTGCATATTTGAGTGGTGGGGTTAGGATATTAGCTTATTTTAACCAATACCAAACCTTGTTGACATCTACTGACATTTGCTTTGTTTTTATTTTACAGAAAATTAAGTGATTATAAAGTTTCTGTGTTTTCAGAAGACGTAAAATTCAAGATGTTAACAAACTTCAGCAATTCTTTACATGATGTTCTACTTTTGGAAATACTATGTTGTGTTCTCAGTTTCTTCTTTTATTGCATTAAAATAAAATTATGCAACTGCCTACAGATAAAAAAAATAAACACACTGCATAGCAACTTAACACCCACATTGGCTCTCGTATTATTTTGAAGTGGGATGTCAGTGTTATTTATAAATGTGTCCTCAGTGTATTGCAAAGTTTATATATCATCATGTGCTTTGTTTGTATGCTAATCACAGTAACAGAATATATATTCCTTCAGATGAAGAACATTTTAAAGGACCACCATCATAATTCATTCTGTCTTATCTCGGAGGGGAAAATGTACTGAGGTTGGGCTGGCTGCCAAAGAGCATGACTGTCCAATTCTGTAGCTCCTTCTTTCACCACTTAGTCAAAATAAATTAATACCCTTAAAATTGTGAAATAATTCCAACAAAAATGGAGTATTGGCTTTGGGGCATAACAGAGTACCCACATACACAAAAATATTGATATTGGAAAGCTTTCTACCTGTCACATCAACAATTAATTGCAGCACTCATACAGCAAGGTGTGGGCCTCAAGATGACACTTGTCTTTTACAAAGACTCTCAAGGAAGCAGAATACAAATGCACAGTCCCAACAAAAGCTCTTTCAAAACCAAACTGCAGAAAATTAGGGCAGATTTCAAAATTTAAATCCTTTCTCGCTACTGCTCTAATACCACTGCATATGAAACTATCTGCAATATAATCTAAGTGACATTTGGTTGCTACCACAGCTAATAAAACCCTTGATTACTAGGACCTCCATGATGGTGCACATGACAATCTTTTCATTACAGCTCAAAGCTGAGGACCTGGGAGGAATAATTTACAGCCCAAGAATGTTCCCGAGTCCATAGAAAGCAATTACATGATGTTGGCCAGGCTTCTTAAACCTTTCCACTTGGGACCCTTTTGGCCCAAGAATTGTTTACATAACCTCGTGTATATTTGACATATAAGATAGGTATAAAAATCGAACATTTACTGATAACAAATCAGCATTTGTAAGGCTTGCTAAACAGGCTGATTTCCCTTTACATGAAGTACAGCTGAAACATCTTATGTAGAGTCCACTGTAAACTGCACAATAGATTCGTGTAAATATCTAAAAATAGCCGCAAGGTGACATTAAAAAAAATTGTGAACTGAAAATTGAACCTAAAGGGAGCCAATTTGGGGTCAGAGCTAGAGATGGGAAGGCCTGGGGAAAAAACAGAAAAAATGGGGGAACGTTTTTTTCAGTGTTCTCCCCAATTTTTCTGCCCCCCCCCCCCCCCGGACCAACAATTTTTCTTTTGCTTCCAGGTCTTCCCATCTCTAGGCAGAACTCATGGTTTAAGAAGCTATGATTTAGGCAGTCTTATCATGGTTTTCAGAACTGCGTCCCACAGAGAACTGCACCCTTAATTGCCAAGGATGTGGAGAGGGCTCCTTACATGGTTGTCATGAAATCATCATCAGCTGTTGTTTCTCTGTAACCCT
Organism: Anolis apletophallus; assembly: GCA_030556195.1. NCBI lineage: Eukaryota > Metazoa > Chordata > Lepidosauria > Squamata > Anolidae > Anolis > Anolis apletophallus. The sequence goes on along the minus strand of JARBWK010000010.1, from coordinate 44,983,648 downwards.
TCCCTTGGTTTTTTTTAATGAAATCATCATTGTCCTGCCTCTGTGAAGACCCTCACTGTTTCCCTTATTTAAGTCCCTTTTTTAGTTAGAGGCTGTTAGGATCTGTGAAAGTTGAAGTCCAAAACACCTGGAGGGCCGAAGTTTGTCCATGCCAGGGCGAAACCACTTTCTTCCTTGAAGAATCAGCCTTTTTTTACCAGGAAGGTCCACAAAATAGCACGTCCAGATGGAGTCATGTACAAGAAGTCATTTCCAGTCACAGATAGAGTGGAAGTTGGAGTCAAGTCAAAATAGGAATAATTTCAAGTCAAGTAGTAGCATCACTCCAGAGACAGACAGACGTCAACAAGAAAAAGAACAGCAGGGAAGATAAGTAATTCAGAGTCTCTCTCTCAAGAGCTTTATCTATCTTCCGAGGACTTTGTCAGTTAGATCTGGGAGGAAAAAGTGATTGGAGCTTTTATCAGCTATTAAATCCTTGTTGACTATCTAAGCATCCTCAGATCTGTTCCCTTCACAACAGACACCTTCCAGATAGATAGATAGAGCGAAGGCACAACATTCATCTTCTAGAAAAGCTCAAGATATTATTACAAAATTTGTTTTGTTGTTTTAAATTCTTTCAACCCACTCCACTCTACAGAAGTCAATCAAAGTGCAATATCATTATGGCAATACAATGATAATAATAAATAATGAGCTTTATTTATATCCCACCCTCCTCTCCTCAAATGGACTCCGGACAGCTTACAGCAAAATGAACAAATACATGATATAAGGATAAATGATATAATACAAACAATAATCACGTATCAATTAATAAAACAAAATAGCACAATAGTATAAACATAGTTTAAAAGACTATTTAGCCCTCTAAAAACAGTATATATAAAATACCATTTAAAACCAGCCAATTACTATAATCAGGGTATCCAGCATTAATTAGTTCTAATAACCATTTAAAGTCCTGCACGATAAGGGAGTTGATACTCTTAGCCATTATCAAAAGCTTGCTTAAATAGCCAGGTTTTCCATTCCTTCCTGAAAGTGAAGGAATGCTTGTCTAATTTCCTTCTACAAGCATCACCAACTCCATTACAGCTTCCCCCGAAAGGGAAAAACACCAACATCTGCAGTGATGGAAGCAATGGATGAAGCAAAGGAGACAGCCTTCCCCAGCTTTGGAACGTCCTCCCTAGGGAGATTAGGCTGGCCCCCACACTGTCCGCCTTCCGGAAGGAACTGAAGACCTGGATGTTTGGACAAGCCTTTGAGATTGCTTAGTCCCGATGGTCTGCAAGTAATGGCACAGCACTGCACTTTCGTCCCATGCCCTAGTTCATTAGTTTCAACTTGCACTATCCCTTTCCCTTGTTATTGTTTACAGTTGGCCTTGTTTTACAACAGTTCTCATTAAAGCAGAATTGGTGCTTTAGCAGAAGTACAGTCAGGAGAGAGTGATGCACAAGCATAGTACTTAGTATAGCGGAGTAGCTTGCCAAAATAATGCTAAATGCCATTACGAGAATAATGCACTTTGATTGGTGGGTCAGGCACAGGCTGTGATTTGTGAAAGTACACCATGTGCCTTTCCTGGTAACACTGGCCTTGATTGGTCTAGTTAGTTCAACGTGCGTTTGTTTACATTGTAGCTGATTGGTAGAAACAGCGCATGGCAAATGAAACCGTTCCTCCCTATTGGCACTGAGGGACGTTTTAGAAATGTTGCAAATTCGGTACAGGACGCTCATACAGCAGATAATACACTGTGGGAATGAAGAATTAATAACTGCGTAGTGCTGTTTAACAAATGGGAACGCAAGTAGAATGAACTGCTAAATAATGTGATGTGTAATTGGATAATAGAAATGTGTTGATGATGTGTTAATGATGTGGTAGTAATGTGAACCAATGAAAAATGATGAAGACGGGACCTGCCGCCATAGTGTGTATATAAGGGTTAGTAAGAGAATGTTGGGGGCTCTTGCCCTGAGACAACTCGTTCTGTTGGCAGGTCCCGTCAGCTGACGTTGTTCTAATAAACCTTTGGCTTCATTTTTAATGCAATACGGTTGTTGCGTCCTTCTCTCGTTCCTGTGCCCGCACGTCCCCGCAACCTGGGAGTAAAAGGTAACATCCAAGGAGTTTTGGGACTCCAGATTTGCTGCTACATATTCATAGATTATTGCCTGCTGTTTTGAGCTTAAATTATTGTTTTAATATGCTATTGATTTTATCTTGTATTGCATTGTGTGTTATTGTATGTATTGTTTTAGGCACATTGTGTCATATGTAAGCCGCCCCGAGTCCCTTCAGGGAGACGGAGACTGGGTACAAAAATTAAGTTATTATTATTACTAGCTGTCCCCTGCCAGGAGTTGCTGTGGCCCAGTCTGTGTATATATTTTGTGTGTGTATTTATGTGTGTCTATATTTGTGTACATATGTGGTTTTGCACATACATTGTAATGTGATTATTTTTTGGCTTTTAAAGTCTCTTCTGCTGTGTTTTTCAGTGTTTTTATGAGTGATGGTCACTTGTTGGCCTGATAGGTTAATAACTGGGGCAAGTTACAGGGAGCTGTCAACCCACCTGTTTAAAGAGCTTCACTGGCTACCATTTATTTTCCGGTCCCAATTCAAGGTACAGGCGATCACCTATAAAGCCCGAAATGGTTCGGGACCCACCTACCTTCGTGACCAGATCTCTCTCCATGAACCAGCTGGAACCCTCCTGTCACCCCTGCCAGTCTCACAGACTCGGCTGATGGGCACAAGGGAGAGGACCTTCTTCTCTGTGGCCCCTCGACTCTGGAATTCCTTGCCCGGAGAGATTAGGAAAGCTCCTACTCTCGAGACCTTCAAAAAACAAGTGAAAACCTGGCTTTTCCGCTGTGCCTTCGGAGAGTAGCTATTTAAATTCTACCACTGTTCCTCCTCAATGCCCCCATGATCGGATTTTATCCCCCCTCCCCTATAAAGGATGGGTTCCCCCTGTAAAGGATGCTACTCCGCTTGTCTCACCCTGAGATTTTAACATTTTATATGTTGCCTGTGGCCCGCCCTGTCTCTGTGATTTTGGATATCTTGCTGTATATTGCTTTTATTTATATGTATTTTGTTGTGTTTATTGCTGATGTTTTTGATTTTATTTTATTGATACTTGTTGTTCAGGCTTGGCCTCATGTGAGCCGCCCCAAGTCCCCATTGGGGAGATGGGGGTGGGTTATAAATAAAGATTATTATTATTATTATTATTATTATTATTGGTGTGCTGCGTCCACATTTGGTGTCAATTCGGCCAGTGTTTTTTGAGTTACGTTAATCCCACAAACGAACATTACATTTTTATTTATATATATTACTATTATTATTATCAAAATTGGAACTCTTAAAAATAGATCCTTCACTTCCATCCTCTTTGCACTTTGGATGCCATTCTCTCCTCCAGTTAGCACAGAAGGAAGAACAGCTACCAACACTGGAAATAACACTTGGGCCTCCAACATAGGTAGGATTTCTTTCCATAAAGGGTACCTTTAAATTACTATCTGGCATTCTCTCTAATTACAACTCTTTCTAAAGCAATAGGAATGTGATCAGTGACAAAAAAAAGTCATGACTTTGACTCAGACTTTATACCAGGTATGGGCCAACTTGAGCCCTCCAGGTGTTTTGGACTCCAACTCCCACAATTCCTAACAGCCTACTGGCTGTTAGAAATTGTGGGAGTTGAAGTCCAAACACCTGGAGGGCCCAAGTTGGCCCAGGCCTAGTGCCTGCCATTGTCTCTAATGATAACTCTTTCTAGCAGTGGTTCTCAACCTGTGAGTCTCCAGATGTTTTGTCCCTACGACTTCCAGAAATCCCAGCCAGTTTACCAGGGAGTTGAAGTCCAAAACACCTGGAAGGCCCAAGTTGGCCCAGGCCTAGTGCCTGCCATTGTCTCTAATGATAACTCTTTCTAGCAGTGGTTCTCAACCTGTGAGTCTCCAGATGTTTTGTCCTACGACTTCCAGAAATCCCAGCCAGTTTACCAGGGAGTTGAAGTCCAAAACACCTGGAAGGCCCAAGTTGGCCCAGGCCTAGTGCCTGCCATTGTCTCTAATGATAACTCTTTCTAGCAGTGGTTCTCAACCTGTGGGTCTCCAGATGTTTTGGCCTACGACTTCCAGAAATCCCAGCCAGTTTACCAGGGAGTTAAAGTCCAAAACACCTGGAAGGTCCAAGTTGGCCCAGGCCTAGTACCTGGCATTGTCTCTAATGATAACTCTTTCTAGCAGTGGTTCTCAACCTGTGGGTCTCCAGATGTTTTGGCCTACGACTTCCAGAAATCCCAGCCAGTTTACCAGGGAGTTAAAGTCCAAAACACCTGGAAGGCCCAAGTTGGCCCAGGCCTAGTACCTGGCATTGTCTCTAATGATAACTCTTTCTAGCAGTGGTTCTCAACCTGTGGGTTCCTGGGTGTTTTGGCCTACGACTTCCAGAAATCCCAGCCAGTTTACCAGGGAGATGGAAGTCCAAAACACCTGGAAGGCCCAAGTTGGCCCAGGCCTAGTGCCTGCCATTGTCTATAATGATTAGGGTTGCCATTTTTTGATATAAGAAATAAGGGACATTTACGGGATTTTTCACAAAAATAAGGGACACTTCATTAAAAACTTGAAACTCAAACATTAGGTAGAAATAGTTTTATTAACAGAATAAGATAATGATTGAAACTCACAAAAGAAACTGTCTTACACTCTCTTAACAGTACATGGTATGTTTCTGCATGTTTTGTCATGCAGAAAAAACACTATTAGAGCTACCTTATTTTCTCCATCTGTATTTAGTCCTTGACTTTGTAGACTTTAAAAATGCACTGTCTAAACATTAAAATAAAATAAATTTGATAAGACAGTACATCTTCATGATTATGATGTCAATAGTTAATGGTATAGTATAGTATGGGATAGACAGCATTGTATAGTATTGGAATGCACAGCTAGGCCTATTTTAAGAGTAACTCTCAAGCAACCCGAAACTATCTTTATCCAACATGATCCAACATTCCCCTTGGGTAATGGTTAATTAGTCTACTGTACTTTCAAAAAGTCCTGTATCGCCTCTTCCTTCCAACGGGGACGCAGGCTGCCCTGCGAGTTGGAATCCCCAGGCAGGCATTGCCGTGGAAACCGCAGTGCGCACCTTCCTCTGGTCAACCCCGCCCAGTCCTGTCCTGCTAGTCAAAAATAAGGGACAGGGCCTGAAAATAAGGGACACAAATTTTAGGGCCAAAATAAGGGACGTCCCTTAGAGTACTGTGTACAATTCCGGTCACCGCACCTCAAGAAGGATATAACGGAACTGGAAAAGGTACAAAGAAGGGCAACAAAAATGATCCAAGGGATGGAGCAGCTCCCTTATGAAACCAGGTTGCAACGCCTTGGTCTTTTCAGCCTTGAAAGACGGCGTTTAAGAGGTGACTTGATCGAAGTGTATAAAATCATGCATGGGATAGAAAAGGTGAATAAAGAAAAAATATTTTCTCTGTCACACAACACTAGGACTAGGGGGCACTCCTGAAGCTCCAAGGTAGGAAAGTTAGGACTAATAAAGGGAAATATTTCTTCACCCAGAGGGTCATTGGGTTATGGAACTCACTTCCAGAGGAGGTTGTGACAGCTGTCAGCCTGGACAGCTTCAAGGCAGGATTAGACAGATTCATGGATACCAAGGGAATCAGTAGCTACTGAAATGGACATCCAAGTGCCACCTCTGTGTTGATGGAGGCAGGCAGGATTTCCCCGGGTACTGGTTGTGGGGGTCGGGAGCAGGTGAGGGTTTTGCCCTCCTTTCTGCTAGAGATCCCTGTGTACAACTAGTGGGCCACTGTGTGACACAGAATGCTGGACTAGATGGGCTGAGGCCCGATTCAGCATGGCTCTTCTTATGTTCTTAGAATAAGGGACATATGGGAACCCTACTAATGATAACTCTTTCTAGCAGTGCTTCTCAACCTGTGGGTTCCTGGGTGCTTTGGCCTACGACTCCCAGAAATCCCAGCCAGATTACCAGCTGTTCTGGGAGTTGAAGGCCAAAACATCTGGAGACCCACAGGTTGAGAACCACTGTAATAAAGCCACAGAATGTGATCAGTGAGAAATAGAGGCCTGGCTTTGACTCAGACTTCATACTCAACCTGTAAAGAAAGGAAAGGAACTGGATTCCTGTCAGACCATCAACAAACTGTGAGGAATGGTGGGAGTTAAAGCCCAAAGCACCTGGAGGGGTGAAGTAGTCCTCCCAGGCCTGGGTTTGGAGGCCTTCCGGTTTCCCTGGCAGGCCAAGTGCCTCAGTCCCGGAAGTGGGTGAGCAGTGTGGTCTTTCCTTCCTTCCTCCGGCCGGCAGGGGGCGAGGGAGAGGCGGCGGCGCGAGGCCTGCTCGCCGCCGCCTTCTCCTCGCGCTTTCCGCCCGCAGCCATGGCCGACGCTGAGGAGGGAGACGAGCCGGGCGTGTCGGTGGCGGCGCCTCACGCGGGCTCCTCCGGCTCCAAGGGAAGCGGCGGCGTGGACAAGATGTTCTCCCTCAAGAAGTGGAACGCCGTGGCGATGTGGAGCTGGGACGTGGAGTGCGACACCTGCGCCATCTGCCGGGTGCAGGTCATGGGTGAGCCAGGCCTGGCTTGGGCGGCTTCTAGTGGGGGCAGCTCGGCAGGCTGAGGCCTGCCCTCCAGGGATGTGGCACTCAGCCTCAGACCCCTTCTTTTCCCCCCTCAGCCGCTTGGCGGGCTTAGGGGCCCGAGGCTGGAGGGCAGGCCTCAATTTGCCAGTGCCTGGCCTGAGGGAGGCTTGCGGCCTGCACAAATTCTATACTTAATCAGGCCTGGGCAAACTTGGGCCTTCCCTCCAGGTGTTTTGGACTTCAGCTCCCACAATTCCTCACAGCCTCTTCCTTTTCCCCTCAGCCGCTTGGCGGGCTCAGGGGCCTGAGGCTGGAGGGCAGGCCTCAGTTGGCCACTGCCTGGCCTGAGGGAGGCTTGCGGCCTGCACAAATTCTATACTTAATCAGGCCTGGGCAAACTTGGGCCTTCCCTCCAGGTGTTTTGGACTTCAGCTCCCACAATTCCTCACAGCCTCGGCCTCTTCGTTTTCCCCTCAGCCGCTTGGCAGGCTTAGGGGCCTGAGGCTGGAGGGCAGGCCTCAGTTGGCCAGTGCCTGGCCTGAGGGAGGCTTGCGGCCTGCACAAATTCTATACTGTTATTAGTCTTAATCGGGCCTGGGAAAACTTGGGCCTTCCCTCCAGGTGTTTTGGACTTCAACTCCCACAATTCCTGACAGCCTCAGGCCTCTTCCTTTTCCCCTCAGCCGCTTAAGGAATTGTGGAAGTTGAAGTCCAAAACACCTGGAGGGGAAGGCCCAAGTTGGCAATACACAGTGGGAAAGACAGCGTGTAGGCTGAACAATGCGGATAAATGCACAATATACGGTAACATAAGCAATAATAAAGTCTTCTCTAGTAAATGCACACACACACACACACACACACACATATATATATATATATATATTGTGATACGGTAAGAAATACAGACATAGAATATACAATTGTCACAGCTTCAATATCATCATAATGAATGGCCAAATAATAGCGGTGAATGGGCTTACATGAAAGTGAACCGAGACGCTCAGGCACAGTCCCAGACGCCTTCCCAACCAAAAGATAGAATAGAATAATATGCAATGTAAGTGAAGTCTCACAAATAATGATAATCCAAAGGGAAGGTCCTTGGGCCGACGAAAGGGTCCCGCGCGGCTTTGTTTCTTCCTCGTAGGGGCTTCCTCAGGGCCGGGGGCGTGGCCTAAATGGCGAAATCTCGCGAGCGTCTCATTGGAGTTGAGTCACCAGAGTTACAGTAATACGAGTTGGTTATAATACAAGTACAATATTGTCTGGTAAATACAAGAATGCTACTAACAAAGGGAACAGCCAGGGTCATAGGGAAAATATCTACAAACACAGTATAATGCGATAGAGACAGGCGGGTACATACCAGAGCACCAGGCCTGGTCTTAATCCTACATTCTGTTTCCTTAATGCAGTGTTTTTCAACCTTTTTTGAGCCGCGGCACACTTTTTACATTTACAAAATCTACCAACCAAAATGACACTCTAACACAGTAATACATCTAGTTAATATATTTTTAAATGTATTTATACACTCAGTGTGAAACCTGGGCCTGTTTCGATGAACACAAAATAGATATCCTGGCAGGAATGGCAGAAAGACACAAACTTCCCACACAGAACTCCCATAACCAAGAGAAAATGCTATAAGAGTTTGGTGGGCATTGACCTTGAGTTTTGAAGTTGTAGTTCACCTATATCCAGAGAGCACTGTGGACTCAAACAATGTTGGATCAGGACCAAACTTGGCATGAATACTCAATATGCCCAAATATGAACGCAGATGGAGTTCAGGGGAAATAGACCTTGACATTTGGGAGTTGTAGTTGCTGGGATTTATAGTTCCCCTACAATCAAAGAGCATTCTGAACCCCACCAATGATAGAACTGGGCCAAACTTCCCATACAGAACGCCCAGGAGGCAAGAGGAGGTCTCTACTTGGGGAAAGGGAGGCGGGCCTTCCCAATACATGGAGAGGGGGAGACCAAGTAGACCACGGGTGGGGGTGGGTTGTAATTTTGTGCCTTTATCGAGGTAGGTTTCTTAGGGTTTTTAAACTTCAACCCACTAGACTCTCTCCCCCCCCCCCCTTTCCTGGAGGTTCCTATTTCCCACGGCACACCTGATGGTTGCTCACGGCACACTAGTGTGCCCTGGCACACTGGTTGGGAAACACTCCCTTAATGTTTAGGCGTGGAAACGTCATTCTGATATGTCATTGTCTTCACTTCTGGTAATGCCTTTATTATCACTTTGTATATGTTTTTTATATATATGGTTTGAAAAAAAGCTATTACAGAAAGCAGTGGGGTCACATTGATCTCTGGGACTAGAAGACGTGATCCTATAATAATCCCTTATTTATTTATTTCCTCGGTCTTGTATACCGCTCCTTCCAGCAGGCTCGGGGCGGTTTACATACAGATTAAAATTGCATAAACGCAACCGTTACATAAGAATAAAGACCTGGGCCTCCATGGACAGCAATGGGTCTAACTGGACCCCTAGGCTTTTTACCAGTGATGACGGGCTTAACTGCTCGCCATCCAGGGTAAGCAACCGACACTCATCCAGTCCAGGGCGGCCAGGCCATAGGATCTCCGTCTTCAATGGATTCACCTTCAGCTGGCTGGAATGCAGCCATCCAGTCACGGCTTCAAGGCATTGATGGAAACAATCGGGTACGGTGTCCGGCCTGCCGTCCATTCTCAGCACAAGCTGGGTGTCATCCGCGTACTGGTAACACTCCAGACCAAAGTCGCGAATCAGCTGGGCCAGCGGACGCATATAGATATTGAATAATAAAGGGGAGAGGATGGCCCCCTGGGGTACCCCACAACTTAATGGGAGCCTCCCGGAGACCTCCTCTCCCCTCTCCACACGTTGTCCCTGATCTTGGAGAAAGGAGGCTACCCATTTTAGCAAGCAAGACCCCAATTAGCAAGCAAGAGTCCAAAAGTGGCAGGCTAAAACCCAGAACCGGAATCGAATCGAACAGTGCTTGAGGAAACAACAAAGAGGAAGAAGTACACTTTGAAAATTCTCTATAAATGTATATATAATTATTATAATAATGTATATTCACAAATATAACATACTAGCTGAACCCGGCACGCGTTGCTGTGCCCTATGTTGGTGATGTGAGAATGTCAGGGTATGTATGTTGTGGAAGTGATGTGAGTATGTTTGTTGTGTGTATATATGTGTGTATGTGTGTTTATAGTTGTATGTGTGTTTGCTTTTTTGGGGGTTTGTGTGTATGAGTGTGTGCAGGTATTGGTTTGTGTTTATTTGTGTATGTGTGTGTGTGTGTGTATGTGTGTGTATTGTTCTTGGTATGTGTGTATTTTTGTGTGTGTAGTTATCTGTGGGTTTTTTGTGTTTGAGTACGTGTATATATATATGTGTGTGTGTTTGTGTATGTATATGTATGTATGTGTATATATGGAGAGGTGGTGATATGTGTGTGTATATATGTGTATGTATTAGTGTGGATGTGTATGTATAGGTGTGTAGATATATGTGTTTGTATGTGTTTGTGTGTTTATATGTGTTTGTTTGGGTTTATATGTTGTTTTTTATTTATGTGTGTGTGTGTATGTGTAGAGGAGGAGGCCGAAGAGGAGGGCGATGGGGAACCGCTCGATCTCCCTCCCTCGTGGCCCTGTCCTCGGGCAGTGGAGGAGAGGCGGTTGAGGGCTCTCCTACGCTGGCCACCGCCTCCCTTCCGCAACCCGTGGATGGGGCCGGGGGGGGGAGCCGTGCCATCCCTCTCCCGGCGGCCTCCTCTTCGGCCAGCGGAAGGGAGGCGGCGGGTAGCGGGCGAGAGCCCTCTGCCTCCTCTCTTCCGCTGCCCGAGGAGGAGGCCGCAGGGAGAGGGGTCGCCCGGTTACGCTTCGGCCTCCTCTTCGGCCAGCGGAAGAGAAGCGGCAGAGGGCTCTCCCCCGCGCCCACCGCCTCCCTTCCACAACCCGGGGTTGGGGCCGGGGGGGAAGCCGCGCCGTCTCTCTCCCAACGACCTTGTCTTCAGCCAGCGGAAGGGAGGCGGCGGGTAGCGGCGGAGAGCCCTCTGTCGGCTCTCTTCCGGTGCCCGAAGAGGAGTGCGAAGGGTAACCGGCAACACCTCTCTCTGCGGCCTCCTCCTCGGGCAGCGGAAGGGAGGCGGTGGGCCCGGGGTAGAGCCCTCTGCCGCTTCTCTTCCGCTGGCCGAAGAGGAGGTCGAAGGGTAACCGGGCAACCCCTCTCCCTGCGGCCTCCTCCTCGGGCAGCGGAAGAGAGGAGGCAGAGGGCTCTCGTCCGCTACCCGCCGCCTCCCTTCCGCTGGCCGAAGAGGAGGCCGTAGAGAGACGCCGCGGCTTCCCCCCCGGCCCCTTCCCCGGGTTGCGGAAGGGAGGCGGTGGGCCCGGGGTAGAGCCCTCTGCCGCTTCTCTTCCGCTGGCCGAAGAGGAGGTCGAAGGGGAACCGGGCAATCTCTCTCCCTGTGGCCTCCTCCCCGGCCAGCGGAAGAGAGCGAGAAGGGGCGGAAGAGCCGGGCACGGCGCCGTCGCCGTCAGCTTAATGGAGGCTCACCCCTCGCCCCCGCCTCCCTTTGGCTTCTGCTGCCGGGATCTGCTCCCCCGCTGTGTCCTCCCTCGCCAGGTGTTGAGTGGCCGCTCGTGTTCGGGAGTTGTGTAGAGGCGGTGAAGGAGGTCGAGAAGGCTGTGGAAGAGGTGTGTGCACGCGTTGTTGTTTATGTGGGGTAGTGGGTAGTTATGGAGGGGGGTTGTGGATTGTGGTTTGCTGGGATGTGGTTTGAAGTTGCGCATGCTCTGTACTGTGATGTGTTGTTGGCGGCCATTTTGTGTGTGCGGTGTTTTGCGCATGCATAGTTATGTTGTTTTTCGGTGGATGTTTTGGGGGTGTTGTGTGTTGTTTTGGGGTGTTTTCGTTGGTGGAGTTTGGACCTAGTGGTTTGGATGAGTGGCCCTGTGATTTTCGTGTGTGTGGGGAATGTAGTTTTGGCGTGCATTTGCCCCGTTGCACGACCACTTCCCTTTTATATATATAGATAAGAGAAGCACAACAACAAAATGTATTTAGACTTGCCCAGTGTTCATGGCGAAGATCTGTGTAATAATAATAATAAACCGGATTAAATCCATACCACATAGAAATAGTCTCCAGACATAGGGGTTCAACATTCAGTTCCTTTCAATAGATAATCACCATCACTCCTGGTATTTTTATTTTTTTTAAAAATAGATTTTTATTGAAGTTTTGCAAAACAAGTTTAAAAAACATAAACATCCAACATCTAACAGTAGCACTTACTTGACAAACAATACACAAAAACCACATACCCCATCAACACACAACGTACTCTGAGCTTCCTTCTCTAGTTCCCACCCTCATTGACCTTTTTGTCGGTCAGCTATATTCATCAATTTTCAGAGTTGAAAGCAAATCCTACTTTGCCTAACCAGGCAGCAATTTAAACCAAATATGCATAATCATTGATTTTTACATTTCTGTGTTTTCTCATATAGTCAATTATTGGAGTCCAGTCTGTTGGTTCCATATTTTGTGACATAGCCCTTGTAAGACAATCCATGTTCATGATGTCCATCAATTTGAGTACCCAATCATCTCTTCTGGGTAGAGTCTTTTCCTTCCATCGTTTTGCCATCACCAATCTCGCAGCTGTGATGCAATAGATAAAGAGTTTTTAAGGGAATAATATCATGGTAAAAATATTTTATACCTATTGGATTGTTTCCAAGAGGAAAATACAAGGGTTCTTGACTGTTCATATATGTTTGGAAGTTCAACTTCGTTTTTAAGTATAGCTCTGCTTGGTCAGAGTGATTTTGTCTTTTTTTGTTGTTTTTGTTTTTGTCTTGTTGACATTGTTCCTTTTTTTTCTCCTTTTTTAAATTCACACCCTACCTACACCTTCTTTCGTTTTTGCCTCTTCTTTTCCTTTCTTTTTTCTTCTTTCCAATGTATTTTTTGTTGTATCACTGCATAATTGAAAAATCTCACAATAAAGATTTTTTTTAAAAAAAGAGTTTTTCTTTATTCTTATCCATTTTAAAATCTAACAAACCTAACAGCATATATTCTGCCTTGAAATTAAACTCGATATTTAATGCTTTCTGCATTTCCCTGTGAATACTTTTCCAGTATTTTTTTACCAGTTTGCATCCCCACCACATGTGGAAGAATTTTCCCACTGCTGCCCCGCACTTCCAGCATTTATTGTTATAGTTATGATTGTACTTCGCTATCTTCGCTATCGCTCCTGGTATTTTGTAATCCAGAGTTTGTCGATATAAATTGTGCAAAGAAAGCAAGTATTCCATAAATGAATGGAAAGTCCGAATATAAACAAAGCACAGAGGTGCTAGTCTTCGCAAATAAAGTTCTTTGTACTCCCATGGAAATAGTAATACTCATAGAAGTTCGAATCGCTGGGCAGCAAATTACGGTGCAAACATGCTGGTGTGCGTCAGGTACGAGCCGCGACGGTACGGAGATGATGGCCAGGACCATTTCACCACTAGTCCGGCTTTATCAAGTGGAAACCCAAGATGACCAGAATATACATCAGGTTGTGTTTCATTCCAAATGCAAACAAGTATATCACAGATACTGGGAAGGTGACCCAAAGGTTTGCACCGTAATTTGCTGCCCAGCGATACTTCCTCTTTGTTGTTTCCTCAACCACAGTTGGATTCCGTGTCTGTAAGTTTAGCAATATTCACTGTGTTTGGCTACTAAAACCCAGAACCTCCATCCATGGCTGATACCAAACGAGAGAGTTCCTCGTGGGCACACAGAAGACTGGGCGACTTGGAAGGCGCTGAACAGACTGCGCTTGAGATGCAGAAATGAGGCCAAAAGTGGAGTCCACAACATGCGAGTGTGGAGAAGAGCAAACCACAGACCACCTACTACAATGTAGCCTGAGCCCTGCCACATGCACAATGGAGGACCTCCTTATAGCAACGCCAGAGGCATTCCTAAGTGGCCAGCTACTGGTCAAAGGACATTTTTTAAAATTTAATTTTTAAATTTGTTTCTCACTTTAATCGCCCTCCAATAAAAAGTTCCCCAGGGAGCTATCCTTTCCCCTTTATTGTTTAATATCTATATGCATCCACTCACCCGATTGGTTCGTGATTTTGGACTGGGGTGTCGTCAGTACGCTGATGACACCCAGCTGGTGCTGAGAATGGATGGCAGGCCAGACATCGTGCCCGATTGTTTCCATCAATGCCTTGAAGCCGTGACTGGATGGCTGCGTTCTAGCCGGTTGAAGGTGAATCCATCTAAGACCCTATGGCTGGGTCGTCCTGGAGTCGGTGAGTGCCGGTTGCCTACCCTGGATGGCAAGCGGCTAAGCCCGTCATCTTTGGTAAAAAGCCTGGGGGTCCAATTTGACCCACTGATATCGATGGAGACTCAGGTCTCCATGGTTAGCAGGTCTGCATTCTTCCATCTCCGACAGACTAGGCGACTGGCTCCTTACCTATCCAGGAATGACCTAGCTACGGTGATCCAGGCGATGGTCATCTCAAGGCTAGACTACTGTGATGCCCTCTACATCAGCCTTCCCTTGTCGACAACCCGGAAACTAAAGCTGGTGTAAAATGCTGCTGCTCAATTGCTGGTGGGAGCATCGACAAGAGAGCACATTATACCAATTCTACAGCAATTGCACTGGCTACCAGTAGAGTACCGGATTGTCTTCAAGGTGCTGGTTTTGACCTTTAAGGCCTTGTATGGTCTAAGGCAGGGGTGCTCATTACGGTTATCAGGAGCACCTAGGTGATCTTCGGCCCTCTTCCAGGTGATCTTTGGGCCTCACCAGCTGGATGGCGCGCTCCTGCCATGCGCGCACACGTGCGCTCCCACCGCCGCCTTTGCGGGGCTTCTTTTGCCAAAATGAGGCTTTAGTGGGCGGGCCCTGGCGCTCGTCTTGCCACGCACTGTGTGGTGACATGACCACCGCAAACCCTGCTGCTGCCCTCGGGACTCCCATTATAAGCCGAGACCTGGGCGAGCGAGCTGTGTGGGGCTGCTTTCTTTCCTTGGTTGGGGGCGAGGAGGGAGGGCTCCGCCGTGTTCCTGGGGCTGAACCCAAGGAGGAGGGGGCTGTGGGGATGGAGACTCCACTTGCTGCTGCTGCTGCTTGTGCCCTCGCTGCCTTTCTCCGCCTCGCCCTCCCTTGCCCTCGAAGGAGAAAGGCGGCGAGAGCCCACGGGAGAGAGAGAGAGAGAGAGGGTGGCTCTTCAGAGCCGGCTAGGAAGAGCCACCCTCTCTCTCCCTCTATCTCCCGTGGGCATGGACTGCCACCAGGGGGAGGGGTCCTCCTTCCTGCCAGCCGTCCACTTGGGCGTCCTTTCTGAGTGACACCCTTGAAAGGAAGGAAGGAAGGGCGCCCCCCCCCCGCTGCATCTGTCACTTTGGGGAAGCACCTCTTCCACTCTTCCTTCTCCTGCCCAGGTAAGGAAGCCTCGAGGGAGGAAGGGGGGGGAGGCTGCCGTGGGGAGGCTCCAGCCTCACGTGGGTCCCTCTCTCAGTTGAGTTTCCTGGCCCAGGCAGCAGCCAGGCGGCCTCTCTTCCCAGCCCTGCGCCTTCTGAGCCGCCGAAGAAGCCATATCTGGCCGGAGCGCTGGCAGGTGCGCCTATAAATACCCTCCTGCTGCGTGTGTGGGAGGGACCTGCTGTGCACGCAAGAAGCAGGACGGGATGGGGACTTCCTGCTTCGCGAAAGCACGCAGCAGGAAGGAGGAAGGCAACGAAGACATTAAGAGAGGGCGCGCGCGCAAGCAAGGAGGATCCCCTTCCCGGGTGCGCGCAGCAGCGAGTTCGTGGGCAGGCAAGAAAGAAGCCCCGCGCGGACAGAAGGCTGCAGTAGGAGCGCGTGCGCTCACATGCACACTCACATGCACAACAGGTGATCTTTTCAACTTGATTGTTCATATAGTAGCTCGCATGATGAAAAAGTGTGGGCACCCCTGTTCTAGAAGCTATTACAATTGAGGAATTGGCGGAGGATGAATTACCGGTAATTCACTTTTGGGTATTTGGCACATTAGTCTATGTTGCTCTGCAGGCAAAGATGGAATCACAGAAAAAAACAGATTCTTCGCACTGAAGGTCACAACACAACAACAGCCTTTATTGGCATAAACTAACAAGATCACATGGCAAAAGAAGTCACAGATAAAAACAGAAAAACATTAAAAATAACTCATCTCAACAATAAAACTTTCCACTGTGAACACTTGTATTGGACAGTGTACCTCAGAAATCTTTGGTAGTGCTACCTGATTGGTGAGGTACAAAAAAACCAGGTTTGATCATATCACATACATAGTCATCTCAGTCTACAAATTCTACATGGACCCTATTTTAAAACTGAACACCAAGGATTTGCGGTGTTTACGTGGAAGATGAATTGGTGAACAAATGTTGGGGTGGATTAGTTGTCTACTGGGCTTTATGACATAGTATCTGTGCTCTGTTTTTCAGTAATTGTAGGTGCTTTGGAAAAGCAGTTACTAAAGCTGCATTCAGATCATCATATTTAGTCTTGCTCTTGTTTACATCTAGATGCCTGTCTAAGATGTCAAGCTGAAAACAAACAAGAAGATTGTGTTGGTATGTTGTAATTTCATTCCCCTGTTATTCAACCAAATGCTTCCTCTTAGTAGGGTGCTTTTAATATTTTTCAAGTAAGTACGTCTTAGTTTTGCACATCAGTAATATTCAATAAAGCATCACAAATGTAAAAAGCCATTATAGCATAAAATACATTGAGATCTACAATTAGTCCTTTATGTTTGTGAATCTACCACGAAGACTAGTTATATAAGCTAGAACATTTTATTTGTGGCAGTAATCGTCCCTACATCATCTGTTGTTCCTATGGGTCATAAAAGGCTTGTTGAAACAAGAAATGTGTTATTATATAATAAACTAATCATATCATAACTTATTTTGCTTGCTGAAGCTTTTAAAGTTTCAAGAACCCTATTTTTGTATTATTAGCTTTTGTTGCCATATTAAAAGATAACACCAGAGATTTGAATTATTAATAGCCATCATTTGTATAGGTCAGTGTTTCTCAAACTGTACTCTTCCAGGTGTTTTGGATTTCAGCTCCCAGAAATCCCAGCTGGCTTACCATCTGTTAGGAGTTGTGGGAGCTGAAGTCCAAAACATTTGGAGGAGCACAGTTTGAGAAACTGTTATTAGATTATGGGCAGCCCTTAGTGTAAAAAAATAGATCAGGACCCTGACAAAATTGTTCACTTTAAAGTTCTGTTGACTGCAGTGAAACAATAAGATACATCTACAGTGCACACCATTAAACCTTCTCCTTCGTGTGGTCTGTGAAATGCACACAAGTGGGTTTACTCCCGCGCATGCGTAGAATCTCGGACATACTAGCTAAAATTAAAGATTTACATATGCCCCTCCCACTCCCCGCCCCCCCCCTCATCCCCCAATGCAGCTACCTAGTTAGTTCCTTTTTCCGCCTTCCAGCGAAAGGATCTCTGTCTACTAGCTCTTCATTCTAAACCACGGATTGCCTCTACTATCAGATAAGATATTTATTTTTTATTTTTTATTTTCTTTAAAAGTGTTCAAATTGTGGGGCTCCTTGCCCCAGGAGGACAAGCATATTCGATGCCTCCTCTCTTTTAAGACAAGCCATATCCCTCAGACCTGCAAATCTGCAAGTCTTTCTCTCCCACAGCTCTTAAGAGCAGGGATACAAGGCTTAAGGCTGTTTTTCGATCAGTCTATAATCTTTACAACTACTGGGCTCTCTCTCATTCTTTGAGCAACTTCTCTCCCACCCATTTCTAAAGAGGCTGTGGCACAAAACTACCAAGGCTCCTGGTCGGCAAGCGCCTTCTCAGTCCTTGTATGCCTTTACTAGCAGCAGACACGCTGCAAATAGTGCCATTCGTGAGTTGCACAAGACAAAAAAGCCTCCTAAAGTGCTCTCAAGCCCTAAGAGAATCATAAGAGGCTGTGGCACAGAACTACCAAGGCCCCTGGTCGGCAAAGCGCCTTCTCAGCCCTTGTATGCCTTTGTTAGCAGCAGAGACGCTGCAAAGAGAAAGATTAAAGCCTCCAAAAGTGCTCCCAAGCCCTAACAGGACAAAGAGGCTGTGCCACAAACAACCAAGGCTCCTGGTCGGTTCAGCGCCTTCTCAGCCCTTGTATGCCTTTACTAGCAGCAATGACGCTGCAGCTGCTTGTGCCTGATGAGAAATTTTCACGAGTGAGAGAGTTTCCCCCCAGTTCCTCGTCCCCTCGGTGACCGAGGAGGATCTTCCTTTGCTTCCTCTCCTTCTCCGTCACTTGCCCAGTCCCCCCCCCCTCTCGCCTCCGGAGACCGAGGTACCTTCTCTGGAGCAGCCCACGCCGCGCTGCTCTCCTCTCCTCCTCCTCGTAACCAGCACCTGCTTGGGTCGCTCTGGGTCGCTCTGGGTCTCAGAGCCCCCTCAAGGAGGCTCCCGGTTACCGAGGCCATGTTTGGGAGCCTCCTGGTGGCTAACCCCATGCCTGCCCTCCTCCTTGCCCTTCTCCTTAGCTACTTTCGTTTTTACTGCTCCTCTGAGCCCTGCTATGCTACTGATCCCTGTCGGTATCCGTGGCCTCCTTTCACCTATTTCTCTGCATCCGTGGCAACTCCTCACCTCAGCCCCCCGCGAGCCCCTCCCACTGAAGCCCCTGCTCCTGTTGTTGCTTCCCCCACCTTCCAGATGATAAAATAGACTTTGAGTCCTCTTCTGATGCTACTCCTTTACCTCCCAGGCCAGAGCCTGAGACTGACCCTAAACCGCCAGATGATTATAACAATTCCCTACACTATTACTGCGACTAGCTCGATCCCCGGGCATACAGCCTCTGCAATCTAATGATGTGGTTTAAGACCCTTATTTCACTTTTGCTGAACAACAGCCACAGTAGTCTAATGCATGGCCTACTGTATCTTATTTGGTCATAATCAAAGTTTCTAAAATTGCCCCTGCTACCATCCCTAGTACGTCTAGGCGGGCAGAGAATCTTTACCGGATTGACTTATCTACCACCCCCTGGTTGGCTAGACTTCCGAAACTTAATTCAATTGTGCTAGATGCTCAGCCTAAGCCAATCCAAACCAACCTAGTCGCTCCGGCAGATAAGGAGGACAAGAAACTTGCTGCCATGCCCAAGAAATCTTATACCTCCGCATGCCTTTCAGGCAGAATGAGCCATTATGACGCTTTTTATAGTGTCTATCAATCATACCTATACAACAAATAGGCCCATATTTGGACCTCCTTACTTCAACTGACCAGCCCATGGCTAAGTTTTCTACCTAAAAGGTCTTACCCTAGCTACCCTGCGAAAGGTCTGGCTAAACATACAACAGATACAGCGGGCAAACTGATCACGGGATCAGTTGCCCTTCCTTGGTTAAGACCCGCAATACTGTCGCCCAACCTACGATCTTTGATTGATAATCTGCCTATAGATGAAGCTGGCCTGTTCAACCCCGAAACAGGCTCACAGCTACAACATTCTCATAAATGAAACAAACCCTTAACAAATATGGTCATCGACCTTACCTATCTTACCAACCCTACAAACGGCGTTGGCGTCCTTATTATTACCATCGGTCCTTTCACAGATACCACAACTCCGCTCCGTATAGAGGAAAACAACGATCACAATTCCCTTCACAAGGACTTAGATGCCCAGGTGCTCCATTCGGAGATCGATATCGAGGTTCTAGATCCTCAGACAATAAAAGGCGTCGATTCTAGACTGCTTCTTGTCAGGCCTCAGCTCTTTTCCTAACTTGACAGTCCATCACCACACATAAGTGGGTCTTGGACATTACCCTTCGGAGATATGCCATAGAGTTTGATTCTCTATCACCTCCTAGTAAATCTCTTTCCACGCGGGCCTCCCCCGCCTTGCTGGAAAATACTTGTCTCCCTCCTTCTTAAAGGAGCCATTCCTCCCACTCCACTCCAGCAAATTCACTTTTGCTCTTCTTACAGATATTTCCTTGTAGATAAGAGAGATAGCGGCCTACGGCCCATATTGGTTCTTCGGAAAATCAACCGATTCATTAAACCACGTAAAGTTATGATGGTCACACTGCCCTCCACCCTCCCTTTCATCCGAAGGGACCAGTGATGGCCACTGCTGACCTTTAGATGCTTACTTTTATATTTCAATTAGACATATTGAAATATATAATTAGAAGGTGGGGATTATCTCACCTTCATGGTTTACGACGCCATATACTCCTTTAATGTCCCTCCTTCTGTTCTGGGTCTTGTGACCAGCTCTCACCCTATATCAACTATGTTTATCTCTTCTACAGAGCCTGGGACTTGTTATCAACCTACAAATAAGATAAATTCCTTACCTTGACTGTTGCCTTGACTATATCGCTGACACTCTTAACAAACTCTCTTCAGACACTACCTTACAGTGACATCCCTGTCTTGGGCGTCCACTTGCCCCCTCAGTCCGCACATTAATCTCCCTAGGTTTAAACAGCCTTCCTTATCTACTACAGATACCTCCAATGCCAACGAGAGGGTCACCCTCAGTTTTACATAGGTAAATGTTATCACTATCAAATTTTATTGCATGGGTTCCAAGTTATGTCTGATAAAACGGGCCATAGGCAAACAATGCCTCACTCATTCTCATCATACATCAGACTTTCATCACGAACGTTACTGCGGCAAACTATGCCTCACTCATTCTCATCATACATCAGGCTTTCACCACGAACGTTTCTGCGTTCGCCCGCGTTCGCCCCTCCAAGCATGGTTTCTCTCTGTGTTTCAACCAGGGCTAGACAACCAGACCATAATCCCCACCCCCTCCCACGTCCACGCCCATAAAACTAAAATGCTACATCAATACACAAGGGGGCACCCGCCCCCCCCTACTCTCCTCTCGATATCCCTTGGGATATGAGAATGGTACATCCACCGCATTACATTCCTCCTGGCGATTCACCTTCCAGGTCTACAAACTCTCTAGCCGACTCACTAAACAGGACTTCGCCCGCCATTCACGAGTGGCAGCTCAGCCCCACCACTTTCTCTCTTTGATCAGGCGCTGTGACTCTCCGCAAATAGACCTATTTGCCTCACGCCTTTACACTCACTGCCTCATATATTGCGCGAGACCCCACCCTCACGCATCCTCGGATTGTCTAAGAAACACATTCCTATACTAATTGCCCCCTGGTCTCCTTTACGCCCTCTTCCCCTTCCACTCCTACCCAGAGTGGTAGCAAAGTTGTTGTCCGACAACTCGGACTACATTCTTCTGGCCCCGGGGTGGCCCTGTCAACCCTGGCTCACAACCCTTCTCCGGATCTTCTAGTGAGATTTCCTTCGTCTCCCCGTAGACCCCGACCTCCTCTCCTTCAACAGGGACTCATCTTACACCCAGACCTCCATCTCCCACCTTACAGCGTGGAGGATCAGGCCCTGCCCCACCTCCCGACCCTGTCCACTTACTTCAGGCAGCCCAAAGATATCTTCCATAAAGGCTTACACCTATAAATGGACTAAATCCTATAAGTTTGCTCAGCCGCTTGGCCATTTCCCACAGTGGGCTCCTACTCTGTGGTTTTAAATTCCTGGTTGACCTTTTCACTAAAGGGCTTCCCCTTTTTTTCCATCAAGTGCTACTTAACATCCCTCTCCGGATACGGGAAAATTGTCGTCCTGTCCTTTCAAGATCCCTTACTGGATATGTTTTTATGGGGATACAAAGTTCTTTCCCGGTTTCTCCTCCTCCATTTGGAACTTGGAGCTGGTCTTCTCCAAACTCTCTATCACCCTTTCAACCCATCCGTTTCCAAGAAAACAAAG
Organism: Anolis apletophallus; assembly: GCA_030556195.1. Classification (NCBI taxonomy): domain Eukaryota; kingdom Metazoa; phylum Chordata; class Lepidosauria; order Squamata; family Anolidae; genus Anolis; species Anolis apletophallus. Next base: position 44,962,078 of record JARBWK010000010.1, on the reverse strand, counting down.
TGGTCCTTCGGGCGGATGTCACTCCCCTTCTAAAGTTGTTTCCCATTTTCATATGTCCCGGGACAGTGTCCTTTCAGCCTCCTTCTACTCCTCATCTCCCCTGGAGATTGCCGTCCACTCTCTCGATGTTAAGAGGGCGTTGTCTCTCTATTTACATACGACAGCCTCCTATATGAAGTCCCCTGAGTTGTTTTCTTAATTATAGAGGGGATTCCATAGGGCACCCTCTTACCTCTCAACGTTGGGTGTCATGGACAGCCCTGACTATCCGATTGGCTTATCAATTAGCCCATAAGGAATTACCTGTTGGTGTCAAGCACATTTCACAGGGACAATCTCAACATCCCGAATATTTTTGCGGGGTGTTCCTGTTAAACAATTCATAAGGCTGCTATTTAGGCGAATCCCTTTACGTTTGCACTCCGTTACAAGTTCGACGTTCTCGCGAACAAGGATGCATCCTTTGGCAGAGCCGTCCTGTTTTCCTGTGTGGCATGACCCACCTCCAAGGTACATAAGCTTGTTAAGTCACCCACTTGTGTGCATTTCACAGACCACACGAAGGAGAAGGTTAGGTTGCTTACCTGTAACCGTGTTTCTCCGAGTGTAAGGTCTGTGAAATTCACACAGAACCCACCCGTCCTCCTCTCTAATGTCATGCCTAGGTTCCTGCTGCTGTCTGGCGGTAAGGAACTAACTAGGTAGCTGCATTGGGGGATGAGGGGGGGGGGGGAGTGGGAGGGGCATATGTAAATCTTTAATTTTAGCTAGTATGTCCGAGATTCTACGCATGCGCGGGAGTAAACCCACTTGTGTGAATTTCACAGACCTTACACTCGGAGAAACACGGTTACAGGTAAGCAACCTAACCTTTCTGCACTTGGTGGTTCTACAGTCTATAATTGAAACAGATGTAATTGGTTTTAGTGGCACAAGAGAAAAAGCAAATTGGCAATTTTTGATTATGTAGTTCTCCCTCCTCCTGGTCAATCTTTGCAGTAACACCCTTAGAATCAATTACTGCTTAGTCTTCTTGGGTAGATCTCAGCCTTTGTGCATTTGGAGCCTGCAGTTTCTCCCCACTGTTTGTAGAAAATTACTTCAGCTCTGTCAGGTTGGAAGGTAAACAGCCATTTTCAAGCATTCCCATTGATTTTCATTTGGTTTATAGTCTGCACTCTAACCCATTGTAGCAGATTCACCTTTTGGTATTTTTGGTATATTGTATTACCACATAATTTGATAATAATGTTTATATACACATATTAATTTTGCTAGCCAATTAGCTCACTTCTAATGCTTAAAATTTAACAGGCTGCTAAAGTGAAATCTTGAGGTCCAGTTCTTGTCTTCTCCATTGATGAAATGTTGACACTGACTTAGTGATTATCCTGTTTTATGTGCCCCAGTTTCTCAATTTTTTTCATTGATTAGGAATTGTAGTTCAGAAGTCCCTCAAGAAAAGTGAATAATGGTTTGCATCTACTGCTATCTGTGGGAGGAGAAGGCAATGCTCAAACTAATGGGCATTGTGTAAAATCTTGGTTTATTATTTTAATAATCTGTTTCATCTAAAACGTTAAAATGCATTCATCATATCTCAGTAAACAGGACACGAAAAGTAATACTGATTGACATCTTCATATAGCATATGTTTATAATGCTTCTGCTAAACAGAAAATGTGTACTTGATAGTTCTTGAGAGCGGTAATGTTTACAAATTATTCTGGATACTGTTGAGACTGCAAGTATAATGAGATTTCCTTGAATGTTGAGCACTGCTAACAAGAAATGTTTTAATTCACTCTGTGCCCCAGGAACAATAGCACACCAAATTGATGTTGAAAATGCAATGTCTGAAAGTGCAGTGTTAGAAAGGAAATATCATTCTGCCGTATTTAGTGCTCATTGGCTGGGGTTTGATTCTAGCCCCCAGTGGATACCAAAATCCATGGATAATAATAATAAACTTTTATTTATTATTAACCTGTCACCATCTCCCAGAAGGGCTCAGGGCAGCTCACAGAACACTCAAGGTTTGATATGCAAAACACGACGAATGCAAAACACAACATAAAAAATAAACAATCAACATAACATCACAATTTCACTGGTTAAAAACAAAAAATACAGTGAATGTTGTAGGTAAAGACAGCAATCCAATTTGATTTATAATTGGATGCACAAGTTCAATTATAAACCAAAGCCTATTAAAATTTGTATCCCTTAAAATTGTGCTAGAGAGAGCTGGAGGAGTTGTGAAATGGTGGGAAGCTTTAGCAGGATTTACCTGCACATCAGCATAGTGCTCTATACACCGGGGGGGGTTGCCTGTATATTTCTAAGTCTTGATTGATTGAATATGTGGGTATAGAATGGGTGGAGCATGACTAATGCATAGCCTTAGTTGGGCATCTAAATAACTATTTCATGCAACCATGGATTTGGAATTTGCCAGTGTGTCTGTTAGCTTCCTTCCTTTGACCACCAGCCTTCTTGCACTGCCAGTATATATCACAAATATTCTTAAATTGGGTTGCATGGAATCCTGCTGTTCAAGAAGTAAAAGTTAATATGCATATTTATAACATTATAGCACATTACTTGGGTTTGTGGTTGTAATTGTTTATTACAATTCAAATATTTCTGTCAAAACCACTTCGGTAAATAAGTACAGGTGGCAATAAAACATAGAAAGAATAATACCTTCCTGCACAACAAAATTGTTTCAGAGATTTTTTTTTGTTCAGAACTATATGCATATGTGAAGTTTGTTTCCCAAAGGTACCTAATTCCCCTCAAAAGGAGTAATGATGTATGGATGGCAGCACACTATTGGCTAGGAGTAGAATACAGGCAGTCTCCAAGTTACAAACAAGATAGGTTCTTAAATTGAATTTATTTGTACGTCGGAAGAGGTACATTTTTAAGTATAACTCCAGTCATATTTGTCTGTTTGTCTGTCTGTCTATCTCAGCTTTGGATAGCATAGGGGAGGGCTGTGGTGCTTGTTTTGCTGTCTGTGCCTCTGCTCGGAATATTTCACCTCACTGTCCCTGTGATAATTGGATTTTGAAAAATGTGGCTCATTCTGGCAAGGCTGGTACTGTTTTTAACAAAACTTCCACTAGAGGACAAAGAGGGGTCTTTTAAAAGTTTTGTAAAAAGGCACTTCTTTATCAGTGGCTTTCTTAACTGAAGTATCCCTGTACTGAAGATATGTTAAAATGCATTTAACATCTATTATAAAACGTTTTAAAATTCTTACACTTGCTTCTTTCCCTTTCTTTCAGTGGTCTGGGGAGAGTGTAATCATTCCTTCCACAACTGCTGCATGTCACTGTGGGTGAAACAGAACAACCGTTGCCCCCTCTGCCAGCAGGACTGGGTGGTCCAGAGAATAGGCAAATAGATCCACTAGCCATTTTCTGTTGAACTTCTTTGGAAAGTTATACATACAACTTCTGTCATGTTTCCCGTATGAAAGAAAGGAGGACTCACAATGTGGCAGAATCAATTATATTTAAACCTACAGAATGCTGTGGACCTGGATCGGAAATCTTTATGTTGGTTTGCTAGTTTCTTGGGTCAGTCTTCAACACTGTTTCATCAGGATCATGCGTACAATGTGCACATCACTTCAGAATGTATCATAGCATTTAGTGTGAGCACTGTACATTGGCTTTCCAATTCTTTAGGGTTATGATGTCTGCAGTTAACCTATTGTTCAAAGCAATTCTGGCTTGAACTCTCACTATGTTTTGCAAGACTGATGTATTTAATTCAAATAAATATTTGCTGATAAAGCACCCTTTGGTGGCTTGATTTTTTTCATTAATAGGAAATATTTCCTTTTGGCTTTAATAATATCAATTTCTGTGTACTTCCAAGCATAATTTGAATTATTGAGATGTTAAATGTGTCGCTTGTGTTCTCCAGTTTTTACTCCTTTTAAAGTTTAGATTGTTGCTATAGAAACTTTAATTTTGTCCTCTAAAATGCTAGCTAATGAACAATAATGTGGAAGTGACGACAGTTTCTTTATATGTCAGAAGATTTTAGACATGTCCCAGGGTCAAGATAACCCAACATTCAAAAAGAAATACTTTTACACATAATGGAAACTAATGCCAATACTTTCCATTTTCATCCTGGAAAACTAATTCATGTTATAGAATGAGCCCCCGGTGGTGCAGTGGGTTAACTGAAGTATCCCTGTGCCGGCAGGACTGTTGACTGACAAGTCAGTGGTCAAATCCAGGGAGAGCAGGTTGAGCTCCCCATGTAGGGACATGAGAGAAGCCTCCCACAAGGAGGGTAAAACATCAGAAACATTCAGGCGTCCCCTGGGCAATGTCCTTGCAGGAGTCCAATTCTCTCACACCAAAAGCGACTTGCAGTTTTCCACAGGAAAAAAATGTTATAGAACAAAATTAATACTTCTAAGACTGATTTCAGCGGGACTTAAATGTTGTAACTTCACAGCTTAAATTCATTATGGATTTTTATATCGAAAAAAAATCCTTCAATTGTTTTTTAATGCTGAAAATGTGCTCTGTAGAGTTTACTGACTCTTAAGAGTAGATTTTAAGGGAGAAAGGAGGGGAGACTGTATCCTTCATACTTGTGCTTGCACATGGTGCTTTGCAGGTGTAGTGACAGCATGACATAACGGTATGTGCTTATGGCATTTAAAATACATGAAAATGCTACAAGATCTCGTACATTCTGTGACACTTTACTTTTTTCATCCATTTGAACCATCGGTTAAACTTTTTAACCATGTAAACAAATTCATTGTTGATGTATGATAAGAGTGTGTTTGGAATTCCACAATGAATAATGGCTGATATAAGAATTATGTAGTCTTACCAAGCAGTTTGTTTGCTTGTGAGAGTTGATGGGGAGGCACTTAAATTTATTTTGGCCAGTTTAAGATAAAATCCCCCGAGATGTGTGAGAGTACTTGATGCTACAGTAAAACATGGAAGAACTAGGGAAGTGATTGTGGAAAGAATGTGAGAAAGTTATTTGAACCAAACAGCTATCCTGGATTTTTCCCTTGAATGAAACAAAGCAGCTGACAAAGTATTTTCCTACAGTAATTCTGTTGTTTTTGTTCTCTTGCTTTTCATAACTTTAGTTTTTTAGAAGATATAAAAGTCATGTTCATTTTTTTGTAGGCCCCTCAGTCTAAGATGTGATTTGCCTTCTAAATTAGAGCATAACTGAAAGAGAATCTAATCTACCATACTTAATAGTTCAGTCATATGCATGAAGGAGGTAAGCCTGGCTGTATACAAATAAGCAAGTTTGGGAGTTCAGGCTTAAAGCATATAGATATTTCTTTTGACTCGGGTTACAAAATGAAAAAAAAACTATAGTGGTTACCACTTTGTAACTGCACAAATCTCTTCTAGTTACTCTAAATTATTTTACCCTATTATAAATTTACATGCAAAATTACATTTCATTTACTGCTCTAGAAGCATTTCACCAAGTTAGGTGAAGCTCATATAAATAAATATGCATAAAGTATAAAATATCTCTCTGTGCCTTGTTGAAAAAGGAATATAAAACTAGCCACCATTTGCTGTCATAATTTTCAGTGTTTCGTTTAGTAATATGTACTTTAAGACTGCAATCGGTTTAGTTTAAGATCTCATGTTTTCATATTTCAATGAAATACTTCATATTAGGGGTGGAAATTACATAAGTTTCCAGGTATTGTTGGACTACAATTCTGTAAATCCAGCCAGAATAGCTGTTTGGTTCAGTAGACCATGATGATGGGAGATGCAACCTGGGAGCCGATGTTATGTGCTTAGTAAAATTGGTCTGTAAGCAAGGGCTGAGACCATGAAATGATCACATCAACAGGAAACTTTACTACTTCGTTGTTCAGAAACAATTTTTCCAAATGCTGTTTTATTTGTACAAATGAGCTACAATGAGATCTTTGATGGCCATGAACAAATCTGGCCTTTCTCTTTGGGATGTTTAGCTGTTGTAGCCACTTATAGAAGTATTTTTTTCCACACACAAGGATCTGATGCATTCATTTAACAAGAAATATGTCTCCAATTTTCTACCAATTTCAGTGAACCATTTTTATTAGCTTGAACTTAGAAGAGATAACAGGCTGATTTAGTTTCCAAATCGATGTATAGACATGAGAAAAATAACATTCTCCTCGCATTCTCCAGCAATTGGTATTCCTATTCTATGAATATGTATGCATCTATAATGTAACGAAGATGGCAAAAATAGTATTGGTTTTACTATCCATCCTCAACATGTTGCCCAGTAGTTTTCTGTGTGATAGAGATCCTCTGGTTCAGAGAAACATGGAGTGAAACATTTGGTTACCAGCTATGATAAATTTCCTAGGCATTTCAAGGAGGGAATCACGTGCATTCTCTTAAAACCTGATGCCTCGGGTATTATAGTGTCTTGGGAAAGTGTCTACAGCAATGTTTTTCAACCTTTTTTGAGCCGCGGCACATTTTTTACATTTACAAAATCCTAGGGCACACCACCAACCAAAATGACACAAAATGACACTCTAACACAGTAATACATATAGTTAATATGTTTTTTAATGTATTTATACGCTCAGTGTGAAACCTGGGCCTGTTTTGATGAACACAACATAGATATCCTGGCAGGAATGGCAGAAAGACACACATGAAGGGCTTGCTCAACAGCTGTCAGTCTCCGTGTTTAGTTTTTATCGCAGTCAAGCTAGAGAAGCTCATCTCACACAGATATGTGGTTGAAAACGGGAGCAATGTCAAAATAGACCAACAGAAATTACTGGAAGGGTTTGGTGTGCATTAACCTTGAGTTTTGGAGTTGTAGTCCACCGACATCCAGAGAGCACTGTGGACTCAAGTTACAGTACAGTTTCTGGGATTTATAGTTAACACACAATCAAAGAGCATCCTGAATTCTTGCAACAATGGAATTGAACCAAACTTGACATATTGAACTCTCATTACCAACAGAAAGTACTGAAAGGGTTTGCTTGGGAATTGACCTTGAGTTTGGAAGTTGTAGTTCACCTACACCCAGAGAGTACTGTGGACTAAAACAATGTTATGTTGTTTGTTTTCTATCCAGAATCACAATGTTGGAAGGAGGCTTACCACTTTAAGGTCCCTAAAACAGGCATGGGAAAACTTAGGCCCTCTGGGTGCTTTGGACTTCAACTCCCACCATTCCTAACAGCCTGAGGCCCTTTCCTGCTTAAGTGGCTGAGGGGGGGAAAGGAAAAGGGCCTGAGGCTGCTAGGAATGGTGGGAGTTGGAGTCCAAAACCCTTGGAAGGTCCAAGTTTGCCCATGCCAGCTTTTGACAGAGACCTCTTCCTCCCCCTTCCTCTTTGAATCCTTTCTTCCCCCTCCTGTTGAACACTTACTTTTTCTTCTCCACTCGGGCTCCCTTCTTCAGGAGGGGAGGGGGAGGGAGGAAGATGTGACCCGTGCGAGTGCTACTGCGCAGACTCGCCCCACGTCTTCCCCTCCCCTCCCCTCCCCTCCTGAACACGCTCACGCTGCCCCCTCGGATCAAAATGGCGGCGGCGTGAGCAAAGTGAGGCAAAGTGAGCAGAGCGAGGCTGGGAAGAAGGGAGGCCGAGTGGAGAAGAAAAATTGTTCGGCAGGAGGGGAAAGAAAGGGTATTGGAGGTTCCAATTTCCCACGGCACACCTGATGATCACTCATGGCACACTGGTTGGGAAACACTGGTCTACAGTTCAGTCTAGTCAGTTTTCTTAAGATACTTCCTCTTGCTCTGGCCTGAAAAGATGCTTGAAGCAGGCAGCTCCAGCATAGATACGCTTGTCCCTTATCCATCTTCCCAGCTCATTTTCAGCAGTTGATGATGTTTGGGATGGGGAGGGGTCTGGGACGCTATAAATATATTATGTGAAAAGGAATGTACTTATTGCCTTGTAGGATGCTTTGGTACATCCTATCCTGAAGCGAACCCTCAAGGAGAGAGAATTACGTGAGAATGATTGTCCCATCACTAGGCCTTGGCTGCCTTGTCAAGCTATTCCAGGTGAAAAGTGAGGCCTACTTCCCTGTAAAGTCACCAGGAGTTACGGGGTTGGATGCCTTAAATATGTTGATTATGCGCAGCTTTTCTTCTTGTGGTACGTGCTTGTAGGGGCTGGAGAGGTGTCTGGACATTTTAATGGACTGCATGAAATCCAGTAAACAAAATAAGATAGAGGCACAGTGTTTCCTTGCCCCAGGAACAACTCCCTCCTTTCCTGAACCTGGCCTCAATAGTTCATATGCCAGTTGTTCCCTCAGACGACTATAATGTGCTTTAGATGTGGCAGAGCACTGGGATGATAGCTTAATTCTGATGTCAAGTTAAAATAGGGCTTTTATCAACAGCTGTGTGGTCTAATGATCTTGCACAGTTCTCTAGACCAATTTTAGCTTGATTGCTAGCTAGTCAAATCTATTTCAAAGTGCTTACTCTATTCTCCATTGTTTTGGACTTAAAATTGGTCTATAATGATTTAAATTGAGTGTATCTTATGAGATCTTTTGATTTATCTTGTGAGATCTTTATGATACAGACCAGGTGTGATGGACAGCAGAGGCAGAGGGTCCGCACACAGTTTGGATTAGCTTATCAGAGTACTTGAAATGTTGAAGAGGAGAATTGGAGGGAAAATTGAAAGATTGGGCAGTTTAACTGACAGTTTTGTTATGGGGTCGGTTTTTGAGGTAATGGAAGGAGGGAGGGAGTAAAACTGGAGAATGAGGACGTGTGAACACAACATTCATTAAGGGCCACGGTGATCCAAGCCACGGTCATCTCGAGGCTCGATTACTGTAATGCGTTGTTCATTGGTCTACCTTTGTAATTTTAACTTTCAAGGCCTTATATGGTTTGGGGCCAGTGTACCTGAGGGAGCGGCTTACCCCATATGTGCCCAGTAGATCACTGCTCTCAGAGGGGCTCAACATGTTGGAGGTCCCTGGTATGAAGACATGCAGGCTATCCAGCACGCGACAGAGGGCATTTTCAGTGGCCGCGCCGGCCTTATGGAACTCGCTGCCAGCAGAGACGCGAGCACTGCGGGACCTAATGACCTTTCGCAGGTCCTGTAAGACCTGGTTGTTCAGGCAGGCATTTGGCTCCTGACTGGTACCTGTTACAACTTGCCACCCTGCCGTGTCGCTGCCACTACTGTCACTAGTGCTATGTGCTCGATTCACTGTGGTTTTATTTTGGGGGGGCTTTTAAACTGTTTTAACTGTTTTGTGATGTCACATTTTATGTGTTTTAATTGGTTATGCTTTGTGTGCTGTAAACCGCCCTGAGCTTCGGATAGGGCGGTCTATCAAGCCGAAACAATAAATAAATAAATAAATAAATGTTTCATATACATCATACATATCCTGATGATACTTGTATACCACATTTTAAATAATTTTTGTGCCTGAAACAAAGTTGTGCACAAAAGAAAGCAAAGGTGTCACAATCTCAGCCACCCATGGGGACAATATCCTGATTCTGAAGTATGTCAGATTTCCAGGTAATTGCTTGTTCCAGGTAGATGCTTAAGGAACTAACACTGACAAAAAATAGCTAGCTTGGTACTTTGGTATTATAAGAAATATTAATTAAAAAAAATCTTGTTTAACCTCAGCTGGAGCTGTTTCTTTCAGGGGACTATTCACCAACAGTAACCCTGAAAATATAACTATCCATTTCATGAACAGTCTTAAGATTTCTATATTAAACTGAGAGGAGGTCTAAAGGGGATACTTTGGGTGACAAGTTTCTAGGTTGAAAAATAAGAAGCATAGAAGGGGACTTGGTTACAGTGATAAAGATGGATGAAATTCCCTTTTAAAACTACGTCTCTTTCAACAGTATATATTTTAATAAATATTTTATTAATAAATGAGTTTAGCTGTACACTTAGAAGCTTCATCTATAGTACTGTGTAGGTTTTACAGTAGGCTTCCCCCAAGTCATGGTTTAACACAGGCATGGGCAAACTTTGGCCCTCCAGGTGTTTTGGACTTCAACTCCCACAATTCCTAACAGCCTACCGGCTGTTAGGAATTATGGAAATTGTAGTCCAAAACACCTAGAGGGCCAAAGTTTGTCCATGCCTGGTTTAACATCAAATCTGAATAATAATAACTTAATAACTTTATTCTTGTATCCCGCCACCATCTCCCCAAAAGGACTCGGGGCGGCCTACACAAGGCACAAGGTGCCTAAAACAAGACATTACATAAAACATAATATAAAATAAAATTGAATAAAACATATAACAACAACATAAAACTCCGTATAAAACAATGCACATCCATTAGTGGCGATAGTGAATGGAATCACAGACTAGGAAAAGAAAGAATTGATTATTTTATTCACTGTGGCAAGAAATATAATAGCAAGGAATTGGAAAATAATAACTAATCTTACACTGGAAGCTTGGTATAGGGAAGTATGGAACGTAACCTTAAATGATAAACTAACAATGGAAATGAAGGTATTCAGGGGGAAACGAATAGATCAGATTTTGAGGCATACTGGTCGGTCTTTATTAAATACACTTTAGAGAGTGAAAATGGAATGCAATATAACCCTGTTGGTCAGGAATTTTGGATATGACATTTGATTAACGATTGATTTATAAATATATGGCGAAGGAAAGGATACCTGTTCAGGCCTTGGTGGCGGGCTATGTGTATGTAAAATGTTCACTGTTTTGTGTTTTGTTTACATTGTAAGTTGTTATTGTATGTAAATAAAATCTTTTCTTCTAAAAAAAAAATTTAAAACATTCTTGTATCTCGCCACCATCTCCCCAAAAGGACTCGGGGCAGCTTACACAAGGCACAAGGTGCCTAAAACAAGACATTACATAAAACATAATATAAAATAAAATTGAATAAAACATATAACAACATAAAACTCCGTATAAAACAATGCACATCCATTAGTGGCGATAGTGATTGGAATCACAGACTAGTTTTTTAAATGATAGCCTTCCTTGTTTATTGCTGTGTCTGCCACAGCAATTGAGTACAAAGTGTGCCTTTGCAAAGTTTATGTTTTAGGAGCTGCATGCTCACTGGCAACCTTGGTGCCTGTTTTGGCTGCTTGCCTCAGATTGTGCTGGATTTTTTCCACTTTCTTCCACATTTCACCACCGTTTTCCTGATACATGCAGATGAGAACAGGAAAATTGACATTTAAGAATGTTTTCTTCTCAAGCAAACAAAACAAAGATGGTCCCACTGTCAACGTACAGTCATCCTCGGGGTGAGAAGAGAGTCATCTCTCTCAACAATACTGTAGGCGTGAGAGCCATTAAAGTAAATTGCAGCAATCCTTTATAATGAAGCCTTAGGACATCTAAATATAGGGGTCACAGCCAGCTCTCTTTGCAATCCCATTAATTCAGTGAGAATCATGAAGAGGTGAAGTGAAAAGTATGTTTTTTACCTCAGGAGGCAGAGTTGTGATACTGAAGACATGTTCAGGTATTGAGAATAAGGAATAGCTTGTCTGTATGAACACTTTATTTCTACCTCCCCCAAGTTGTGAGCGATAAGGAGTAGCCTGTTTTGGTTGTACATAGGATCAATATTATTTATAGAGCAACAATCAACACTTAGTCTTTGTCTAAGCCGATTTGTGTCCCTACCCAGAGGGAGCTGTGTATAACGGGAAGCAAGTCACTTGTCCAGTACAAAGGTACAGAAAACAATGCTGCCATTTCTCTGGGTAAGATCACTATGAAGAAATAGTTTTTGAAAACTCTAAAACAATATTTTTTTAAAAAAAAAACCCTCAACCTCAATTAATTGCTAAACATTTTCTTTTGCCACTGCAAGAGTCAGACATTTTAAAAATCCGTCCTATATTTTTAATTTAAAATATGTAGGTATAGTAGGCATACATCTGTGAACTAAAGTTGCTTAGAGCAGTGGGCAGAAAATAATAAGTTCTTTATGGGCTGGCAAAGATGGCATATCTTTTCTGTTATAATATTACATATTTACAAATGGCCTAGTAGATTTGAATACGTGGAGGAACTGGGCATGCATGAAGCACTGGTAGTGGAGTCTCAGCTGAAAAATGCAGTTTGGAAATGGTGGTGACAGTGAGGTTTTCCTGGGATGTCATCCCTTTAGCTATAGATAGCAAACTCAAAGCTCCTTAGAGAGAAACCTCTTACCAGCCACTTTCCACAAATGGTATACACCTAAAGGTACTTAGTGAAAATCCTTGAGAGGTATTTAATGCTAAAGTAGGCAGACTCTCGACTATTCCTCCAAAGCCCACGCCTACAGCCAGGCAGTGGCGCTGAAAAAGCGGTACCTGGGCAGCCGCCCCAAGGCTCGCCAGTGCTTTTGTCCCAGCTAGGCTCTGCTACCCTAACAGACTGCCAAGATGTGTGACATGGGGGGACTCGATAACCTGATCGCCAACACAGCGTACTTAAATGCCAGGAAAAGTGGCGATGTCGATGCTAAAGAGCTGCAAAAAAGGTGGAGAGTCCTTGCACTGCCCAAGATGGAGGAATGTGCTGCAATTAAGCAATCCATTACTATGGACTATAACAATATTTGCGAGCAACAGCCTGTCGGGAAGAAATTTTTCGGGGAATTTTTGGAGACTGTGCCTGAATACCTGTTGGCCAAGGAGTTCATGGATGAAGTGTGTGCTTGGGAGTTAGCAGAAGATAATATCAAAAGCAGCCTCTTAGAGGGCATAGTCAACATGTACCTGAAGAATATCAGCAATAGCTTCTTGAAGTTTCTCAGTGCAGATCTGTCCAACAAGTGCCAGTCGGCGTCTAAAGATGATTTTGAGAAAAATGTGCTGTCAGCCAGGGAAGAGGGAATTGACTACCTTAAAGGAAAACCATTTCAAGACTTCCAAACTAGTCCATTCTTTGACAAGTTCGTGCAGTGGAAAGGCTTTGAGAAACAACCTGTAAACGAAAAGCTCTTTGATGAATTCCGAGTTTTGGGAAAAGGAGGCTTTGGAGAGGTAAGGACAATCATTTATTCATATTTCTTGTGCAAAAAGTTGGGCTTAGGCAATATAATGAATGGCCTTTACCAGAAAGCAGGCATAGAACAACTTGCTAACCTGGTCTTGTGAAATATGCCCATCTTTTGCACTTTTTGTTGATTATCCATTCTGCAGTAAAATGTATTCAGGAGCAACAGGAAAAGTTTTACTTTCAATACTTGTATCACTTTCATCAAGTTGCTTCTGCTTAAGTGACGTGATGTTAATTCATTTTAGAATGAAATAACGTGCTATAGTTTTTGTGATGTGCTGTAGTTTTTCCCCAGTGGATACACTTATAGGCATAGTATAGATCACTGCTTCATTATGTTTCAACAGTATAGAAAAAGTGGCAGAGAACCCAGAAGTTACATAGCCACAAATTATTTTCATCTAAACAAAGCTTTTAATTAGTCTAAAGCTCATGTACATGCATGTTGATTGGTAGCTTTTCATAAATAGAGAAAATAAAAGCTGCCTTTGAACTACAACTCTCAGGTTCCCTATGGAAATCATATCCAGAAAAGTAATTCAGCAGAGTCCCGCTTATCCAACATAAACGAGCCGGTAGAACATTGGATAAGTGAAAATGTTGGATAATAAGGAGGAATTAAGGAAAAGCCTATTAAACATCAAATTACATTATGATTTTACAAATTAAGCACCAAAACATAACGATGGAAACTGATTTCAACATGACGCTGAGGCTGCAATTGTATGTTTTTAATTGTTAAATTGTTATATGTTTTTTTCTGGGGGAGGGGGTTGCCTTGTTGCTGTGTTGTATTGGGGGCAGAAACTGCCTGTGTAAACAGTCCCGAGTCGCCTTCGGGCTGAGAGGGGCGGTATAGAAACGTGACAAATAAATAAATAAATAAATAACGTTTTACAAAAAATCGACAGAAAAGGCAGTTCAATACACAGTAACATTATGTAGTAATGTAAAACTTTCCTATTTGGACAGGCTTTTGGCTAATAGCTCTAGCCATAGACCCGGGAGCATCTACTAGGTGCTACATCCCATTGTATGTTTTAAACTCTGGTGTTAATTCTGATGTTTTTAACTGTTTTATTGTGTTCGTATTTTACTGTGTTTTTATCTTGTTGTAAGTCGCCCCGAGCCGGACGGGAGTGGCAACGAACAAATTGAAATAAATAAATAAATAGTAGTAATTAGTATTTATGAATTGAGCACCAAAACATCGCAATGTATTGAAACAGTTGTGGATCTGGGCGGGAGGCAGACTACATTGGATAATACAGAACGCTGGGTGAGCGAAGGTTGGATAAGCGAGACTCTACTGTACCACCAAGCTCTCACAATAAAGACCATGTGTTATCTCACTTCACTTATTCAGACTTCCCCCTTTTCTCATGAAATTTGCTTTAGGTGTGTGCCATCCAGGCAAGAAATACTGGGAAGATGTATGCCTGTAAGAAGCTTGACAAGAAAAGATTGAAGAAAAAAGGTGGTGAAAAGATGGCTTTGCTAGAGAAGGAAATCCTGGAGAAAGTCAACAGTCGTTTCATTGTCACTCTGTCCTATGCTTATCAAAGCAAAACTGCTCTGTGTCTTGTCATGAGCCTCATGAATGGAGGAGATCTTAAATTTCACATTTACAACGTGGGTGAAAAAGGCTTGGAAATGAATAGGGTCGTCTTCTACTCAGCTCAGATCACGTGTGGGATCCTGCACCTTCACTCCATCAAAATTGTCTACAGGGACATGAAGCCAGAAAATGTCCTCCTGGATGATCATGGCCACTGCCGATTGTCTGATCTTGGCTTGGCCGTAGAAGTCAAGGAGGGCAAAGAAATCAAGCAGAGGGTAAGTAAGAGTTCACCGCGCAGAGCTGCATGGAGGTGGGGTAGCGAGAGGCTTGTTCTATTTCCAAGTGCACTGAGCTCAGGCTTTAATTCTTTAGGATTTGTTCCTCAGTAAAGATCTTATGTGGTCATTTCATTCTAAGTGACAGATGGTAAGAGGATTAGCTTAATTAACTATTTGGATGCACCATGTGGCAACTCAGCCAGCAGACCTGCTACTTATTCATTCCTTACAAGAAGTTGCCATTTTTAATGCATTATATAAAATGAGCTTTTTCTTTCAAACAAGACATAGCAGCCTAGAAAAAACAGTAGAAGAGGAAGGAAAAGCCAACATGGGTTGGTTCTTTGAGCACCGAGTGATGGATCTGAAGACCAGGGTTCACATCCCTGCTCAGCCCTGGAAGTCCACTCACTGACTTTAGGGAAGCCACACTTTTTTCAGTCTCAGAGGGAAATAAAGGCAACCCACCCTTGAACACATTTTGCCAAGAAAACACTGTAATGGGGTCACCATAAGGCAGAAATGACTTGGAGGCACACAACAACAAGGGGAAATAATTGGAAGAAGAAAGATATTATTGTAGGAAATTTCCCCCTTTTCACTCAAAAATACAAGAAATGCAATGTAGAATAATTATGTGGAAATTCTAGAGGGATTAATTGGAACTGGACAAGAGCATTATTGTTTGTTTCAACTGAACTTCTACAAGAAAACTTCCAGCCTGATTATTCCTACATATCTATATTCAAGGAGTTGCATCTGTCCTCAGTCTCTTCATCATATTTGGGCAAAACAACCCACACCGGAAGTGCTACCCATCACTTGCACATTCCAGGTCAGGCTGTAGAAAAAAGCAGGAGGTGGGAGCAAGAGGATGAAATGCTTGATAAAAATAGACCTCCAGATCAGATAGCCTCAAATAACCCAATTAGAAACCAACCCACATGTTCCAATTAAATACATACACACACACCCCAAATCCTCTGAGATCACTAGCTAGTTCAACCTGGGAAGAAATTATTTCTCAAACTTAGTTATGGAGATACTGAGTATAAATCAATTCCATGTTTTTCATGAAGAAAAACATTAAGCAAGGGAGGAGGGTATTACATAACACATTTAACATGTACATAACAAACCTTATAATTTAACAAAAATACTTGTATAAACACAACACAAATTAACATTTTTGAGACAGTATCACAATGACTGTACGATCAGCCACAGTATCTCCCCTTCCACTGAAATAATATCCTAGTTGAGATGCTGCAACTGAAATGCAATCTCTTTTTTCGACACAAAAATGGCATACTTTTGTGGGGTGGGGGGTGGGGTGGGGAGAGGATCCTAAACTCAACTTCCACAGTGAAACTAGGATCAGCTTCCTAAAAAGAACCATTAGAGACACAGGACCCTTCCACTTAGCTGTATAGAATCCCACATCTGCTTTGAACTGGGTTATATGGCAGTGTGGATTTGATAACCCAATTCAAAGCAGATATTGTGGATTATCTGCCTTGATATTCTGGGTTTTATGGCTGTGTGGAACGGCCCATAGAAACACAGAGTTAGAAAAAACCACAAGGACCATCCAATCCAATCTCCTGCCATGTAGAAACCATCAAAGTATCCCCCACAGATGGCCATCCAGCCTCTATTTATAGCCCTTCGGACTTCACCCTCGGAAGCAGTATATTCCATTGTTGAACACCTCTTACCCTGATGAAGTTCTTCCTAATGTTTAGATGGAATCTCTTTTCCTGAGGTTAGAATCCATTACCCCACGTCCTAATCTTTGCAGTAGCAGAAAACAACCATGCTCTACCTTCAATATGACATCCTTTCAAATATTTAAACATGGATATCATGTACTATTGTAACCTTCTCTTCTCCAGGCTAAACATACCCAGTTCTCCAAGCCACTACTTGTGGTTTCCAGACTTTTAAAAAACTATTCTGATCACCTTCTTCTCGACACATCCCAGCTTGTCAATATGCCATTAGGGTAAACATAGATGTGGGCAAAATATCAGGAGAGCATGCTTCTGGAACATGGCCATACAGCCCGGAAAACCCACATCAACCCAGTTAAAAGGATTTCTAATCAATGTTGAACTTCCATGCCTACTTGGATCAGAACAAAGACACCAAATAGGGAAAACCTCTAATATTTTGACATGCTTGAGAGAGCTTCAACATTATCTAATCTCATTACCTGGACTACGTGTGTCAAACTCAAAGCCCATGGGCTGAATCCAGCCCTCCATGTCATTTTATGTGGCCCTCCAGAAGCTGGACTACAACTCCTATATTGCACATAATGACTAGAGCTGATGGGAATTGTGATACAGTTACATCTGGAAGGTTGCAGTTTGTTCTGTTTCGTCAGGAGAGTGAGGTTTGGATTTAGATGTAAGGCCTGTGGATAGGATATCTGACTTCAATATGGCCTTTAACCTTTCCCTAAACTCAGAATCACAAGCACTGTTGAGTTGAAATTCCCATTATCCCCAGTCCTCATGGCAGAAAAACAAAAGGGCTGGTGGTTGTCGTTCAAGAAGATCTGGAGACCCAAATTTGGGTAAAAACTAAAGTAAAAATAGATGTAGTTGGCTCTCTGTACCCATGGATTCTCTATCTATGGATTCAAAGGCCCTTTGAAGGCAACCATAAGGCTGATGTAGCCCTCTGTGAAAGTGAGCATGACACCCCTGTTCTAGACTGAATTCTGTACACACTTAGTTGGGAGTGCTATTTAAATTAACGAGTAGATTTGTCTAGGAATGACTTCTCATTCTTCTTTCCTGTTAATCAATCTCTTTTCTGATTTTTAAAAAAATGCAGTAAGGGAGAGAAGTTGTTGACCAGTGGAACAAATGTTGGAATACCCTTGCCATCTAACCAATAATTCATTGTTATTAAGGCAGGAGTAGACATTTCTTTATTCAGTCTCACAATTCAGTGCCTTAGGTTTGATCAACTTCCAAATGATGTCCTTTCAGAATGCACTATAGCTGGATTGAACTGGATTATATGAGTCTACACTACCATATAATTATATGGCCGTGTAGATCCAGCCTAGGTCAGGGGCAGATCTTAATTGAGGATATCCAATATTCACATTATTTTCAGAGATTTTGGAGAACAGCTAAATGAACTATGTTAAGAGAGTTGATCCAAGAAAAACAGACAATTGTTTATCTTTGCTTCACACCTCCCCCCCCCCCCCCCTTCCTCTTACTTGATTTTCTTTTTATGTTACGTGTTTTTATTGAGCTTTTCTAAGGAGCAATTTTTGGCTGAAGAGCAGAGTCCAAATGCATTGAGTCAAGTGGCTACTGCAGCCCTCTAGATGTTTTTGGCATAGCTCTTGGTGAGGGAATATGGGAGATATAAAGATGTGGATGTTCTGCTGTGCTTTTGACCAGACAATTCCCTAGATAGCTGGTCCCAGTGACGACCCAAAATCTTGTCCTCACACTTTACTATTGTTTTGTATCCAATGCTCCATTTCACATTGCCCTCTATCTCTACTGTTGCCATATGACCTATGCACTTTATCCACCAGCCCTATCCTCACAATTGTTTTTGCACCAGTCCGCCCTCCCATGACCAGAAACCAATTATTATTGTTCATTGGTTGGTTCGATGTTTGCTTTTATAGTTTGTTATAATGTTGTTTTATGCTGCTGTTGTGTATTTTAATGTGTTATCTTTTAACTATGTTGATTGAACTTGTCCCCATGTAAGCCGCCCTGAATCCCTTCGGGGAGATGGAGGTGGAGTAAAAAAATCAAGTTGTTGTTGCGGTTACTATTATTATTTTGCTTAAAAATAGAGAAAGTGATATTGTATAGTGACCAACTCACTGCAGGAACTCCATTCTGATGACTCCATGAATTGTGTAGAATAATGATTTATTCATCACTGATTGAGATTCACCTAACTGCTTAACTCTAGACTGGACAACCTTGGCCACCCAAGGTTTGCTGACCTACAGCTCTGTCTATCTTAGCCAGCATAGCCAAAAATGTGAGATTATATGAATTGCAGTCCAGCAGCATCTGTGGGATATTGTTGTCTGACTTTGTGGTAAAGTATAGCACGTATATATGCTTAGCTCACGGTAGTTGGAGTGAAGCACAATTTTGGCCATTAGACTTCGGGGAAAGAAGCGTTTTTCTGAGACAATGCTAAGGATATTGTTTGGGATTTGGAGGGAGTGGAGTTGAGTTTTTGAAAGTCAGAAAATGAATATATAACAGGAAATGATTAGTATAATTGATTAATATGAACTTTGAATCATTTATTTCAATGACATCAATTTTGTTTAAAATTACAAGTTTAATTATTGGCATATACCCTGAAGTTCATTTTATTTATTACTGTGTATTGTGCTCAGTAATTTACTCCATTTATTCATTTATAAGTCTAGAAAATTAAATCAAAATAAACCCCCCAAAACCTAGGTCAACCTAGGTTAAAATAGTCACATTTTAAGAAAAGGGTGTTTGTGAGTATTACGTGAGGGGGGAGCCTTTTTTGTTCCAAAACAGTAACCTTTTAATAAAATAATATTGAACACAACTTGAGAACATATACAAAAGTGTTCAGAAAACAAATTACATAAACATTTTAATCTTCCTTGTCAGAAGGCTCCGCACCACTGTCATTCCTGTCATCCGATGCACTGTCCTCAGCACTGCTCACAGCAGATATTTTCCTCCTCATCACTCTCCCACAATGCATCATCTTTTGATCCATCCAGTTCATTAGAAATTATATTTTTTAAAAAAGCTTTTCACAACAGTGTCCTCTGTGATAAGGTCCCAGCTCTTAATGACCCATGTGCACATCAGTTCTAAGGACAGGTGTTTCAAATTTTCTGCGGGTTTCAATTGGTGAGCATTGCTTATCATCTACTCATTATACAAATGGTGCAAGTAGTCTTTAAAGGACTTACTGATACATCTAATGGCTGCAAGTTAGAAGTTAAGCCACCAGGATTCACTAACTCTTATTGTCTTATTGCCACGGAGAAGTTATTCAACTACTTTGACAATGTGACTTTGTAAATTGTCCAAAACTAGCAGAACCGCCTGTTTCCATAGAGCACATGGCCTTCTGATCCATAGTTTTAACCGAATTCATCATGAGTTCTAAGTTAATCCAACCCTTTGCCTGCACCCATACATGACTCTTACAAGGAAATTGTACTCCTTTAGGTATCATTCTCCTCTTGAAAATGATGTAAGGTGGCAACTTCATTCTATCATCTGTAATGGCCAGCATTATGGTGCACTACAATCTCTCCTAAGCACTGGTTCTCATTGTGACACTGGATGATCCCTTGTGGTGCAATAGTGGTGTTGCTGGGCATATCAAAGAACATAGCAGTCTGGTGAGCACTGCCAATTTGAAAAAGGGGGTATGGCATTTCATTGCACATATGCAAGACAAGGCAATGAAATACTCATCTTCTCAGTGAAATCAGGTGGTAGCTTTCACTCAGCATAATGTTGAGTCATCGCATAAACCTTATAACCCAACCACAACTTGCCTTAAACTGAGTTTGGGGAATGTTGTGTTTGTGGGCTATCTCCTTTGCTTCCATCTGCAACATCTCATGGGGTACACTGCAGCTTTTGTCACACATCTCCATCACATACACAAACATCAATTTGTGGAAACTTGCCTGTTTTGGTTTTCTCTAGCTTTTCTTTCAGTTTCTACCTGTTGCACACCAACTTCTCATTGACAGAGAACTGCCTTCGTGCAGCTCTGTTTCCATGATCCCCAGCAAAAGCAATGATTCTCAGCTAGAACTCTGCTGAGTAACTTGTTTTTACCTCTGTTCATGGCCATCAGTTCTGTGAAGGAAGGCAACCTTAGTGATGTAAACACTCCAGCCAGGCCCGTAGCCAGGATTTTGATTGGGGTGGGGGGTGGGGGGCTGAGTCTGAGTGAGAGAGGATCTATCCTAGCAAACCTTTTGTATAATTATCTCAATACCCCCATGCATTTGGGATATATTGAGCATGGTGATCAGATAATGATATGAATAAACATAACATTTTAAATAATGTACCAATAAGGCCTTCTCGTGGAACACCCTGAGAATTTGGGGGGCGGGGGCTGAAGCCCGGCTACATGCCTGACTCCAGCCTTCCCTCCATGTGTCTTTCTGCCCTGCCCTGAAGAACTTGACCGGCCCCATTTTAGCAAGGGCACATCACTTGCCCATTCATCTTCCCGGACTAGCCCACTCGCTTTACTCACTCACTCATTCACCCATCCACTCCACTCATCCCCGGGTGAACAGGCGAGTGGATGGGCGAGTGAGTGAAGCGAGTGGGTGAGTATTTGGGTGAGTGAGGGAACGGATGGGCAGTGGGAAGACTGCCTACCAGTAAATCAAAGGTGTGACTATTTTGCAATGAGGACTCTTGTGATGAAATATGGTATTCATGGGTCAATATGAGTACTGTACCCTACCCTGTATCAAAAAAGCAACTATCCCCTTCTCTGAGTAGAATGCCAATAGGCAAGAGCTAACTCAATCCTGGGAAAACCTTTTAAAAGGCACCAACCTTCTCTACTTTATCTGCCATGATGTTGCTAGAAAGCAGTTGAATGACTGAGTGAGAAAATGGTAGTGGCAGCCAGGGATGGCTAGTTGCCTGAAGCAGCATTGGTGCTTTCCACTCTCCATGGCCTTGACTTATCCATGGGTCATATCAAAACCCATAATTTTGGCCCCCAAATCTGCCCTTGACTATATAGTCAGTGATTTGATCATCTTCGTGTCAACATACAATACAAATGCCTTCACAAATACTGAGTTCAGTGGGGCTTTCTCACATTAGATGAAAGGTGCAGCCTTAATGTTCTCACCCCACATCTTGGTGATTTTGAACATCCAACCTACAAGCTTCAGGTTGTATCAGGCCTAGTCTCTGTACACAATATAGAACAGGGAACGTCTATGTCTTCAAATTGAATTTCTTTATTATTCTGTGTTTTATCACAATAAATTCATTCAAAATCATCAAGGTGAAAGTGGAATTCAGATAAACAATGTTGCAAGTGGAAATGAATCCAACTTCCGATTACAGCATCCCAAGATAATCAAGTAAATAAATGCGGTACATCTGACAATTAATATATGCTCCGGGATGGGAGGGAAGGGTGCGGGTTGACGGTCAAAATGAGGCCTTGCCGTATCGCCTGTATAGGCTTCGTCTTGACCCGGGAGGTAGAGATATCCAACAATAACAACAATTCCACTGGTCCAGGAGGTCAATGTTCAATCATAAATCATAAATCACATATTCCTGTATATGGTGGACGCAGCCACCAGAGTATCCAGGGTGCCACTTAGAAGGTTGATGGACTACAACTTCCATGTCCGCTGATTATGGCCTATGCTGACTAGGGCTGATAGGAGTTTAATCAAAATCATGCAGTGGTGGTGTCGGAAGACAGAAAAACTGCTGGATCCAAGCAACCTATTTTTCTTATTTGCCTTACTTCCTTCATGACTGCTATACCTATAGCTATTCCTCACTGCTACCTCCATTTGCACTGGCATAGTTGTAATTGTGTAGTTAGAGATGTGAAGGCCCAATGGGAAAAAAAATAAAAATATTCCGAATAAAAATATTTTTTTCTGAAATCCCACCCCATTAAGACTTATGTTTTCAAAAAAAATTGGGAGAAAATTTTATTATGAAATATTTTATTTCAGAATGGTGAATAACATGTTTAAGATTGTGCTTTGATTGTGCTTTTCCTGCATGGCAGGGAGCTGGACTATATGGTCCATGTGATCTTTTCCAACTCTATGATTCTAAGATAATATATCAATAAATTTATTTTAAATCATTATTTCTAACCACCACCACCCCATAAAATATGCACATTGTAGACTTTTATATAAGACTACAGCAGTGTAACTCAAAATGGTTGCTGTACACTGGTGCCAAATTTGGGCAAGTTTCCAAAATGGTGACCTATCAGCTGTCAAATTTTGGCAAGTTTCCACAAAAGGTACAGTTGTTCCCAAATGTGTACAATATGGTGCTAATCCTTGGGTCATTATGAGAGAAAAAATAGTTCTCCTACGTAAGATAGCCTGAAACGTACTTGAGGTAAAGTATCAGATCATTGTAATTCCTGGTTCTGGTTTCTGTTGTTTTTCCTTTGTATGAGATTGGATGCTTAATGTCTGCTTGACAACATGGAGAACTAGAGAAAGCAATATATTATTGTTTATTCGTTCAGTTGCTCCCGACTCTTCGTGACCTCATGGACCAGCTCATGCCAGAGCTCCCTGTCGGCAATATATTTTCTTTATTTTATGCATGCTGATAATTAATTCTTATTGCTGTTTCATTCTCATAAACTAGAAAGAATTACTGCACTAGCATATTATTGTGAAGAAGAAAACATGATTTGTACATTGGAAAACCGGTGACACACATCATTTACTGTGAAAGAGAGATGAAATCCTGTTAGGTATTTAACATTTTTATAAGTGAACATATATCTGCAGGAATTAGGATTAAGCAGTTCCATAATGTCTATATCCAGTAAAGGATTGCAGTTATGTTACTAAGTAGGAAAGTCAGAAAGGGGTGTGATATATATATTGGTTCTGTTGTGCATCGGTCTTGTTTTGCATCAGTTCCCTTGTGCATCGGAACACCAACTAAGGAGTGCCAATGCACATTGGGACACTCTTACTGCTGTCCGGTTACACATTTTTGCAAATCACTAACAGGATTTCTTAGCATCTCTGCTATGTAACTAAGTATATGCAAAGTTATGTAATGTAAATTACGATAGATAATTCTGGCCAAGATCTTTCTTCCTATTTTCTGCTGCTATTTATGTGGACTCATGGGTGCCATATTTTTCAATGTATCAGGAAGTTTATCTGCAAGTAAAGACCATATCAATTGTTTTTGGAAAATGTGAATCTTCATAACCATTTGGGAAATGGGATTTGTAACATTTTAGAAAAAACCACTGGTTACTGGAAAGGCATGACCTTGTAAGAAGTCACAACCTTTTGAAAAAATTTGTTCACCAGCATTCATGCAAGGCAACTTGATCTCTCATCTGTTAAACTGATATACCCAGGTAGGTCTTTAAACTGTTAGAGACAATGACATGCCAATGCATAAAATACATATGCAGCAGAGTTTTGGAAATGTTCCTTTAGTTGCCCAAAAATATTTACTCTCCCTTAAAATATATTTGCCTTTAAATCATGCTCTCAAGAGACAAAATAAACAGTCTTCTTTAAAAATAACAGAGTTGGTTTTCTCACAAAACTTCATGTTTACAGCATACTGGAACTTTGCTATGAATCAAGTTACAATAGGATTTTAAGTAGTTTCTCTGTGTAGGAAACACAGGGTATCTTCCTTAGATTCAATAGTCCATAGTCCAATTGAGTCTTTAAACATACATCTTACTGAAGTCTAAACCGTATAACTGTGCTCACTGTTTCTGATGCAAACACACACTTCTCTACATCGCTTCTCAAAGCAAACAGGTGGTTTCTACTCCCTCTATGAGTCTAATGGCTTCTATCTCCACTGAAGTCTAACACAAACTGTTCCAAAATGGAGTTTTAGTGCTGAACATGACAATTTCTGATTGCATGGTCTGCAGATCCTCCCACAATGAAGGGATTAGGTAAAATTGCAAACCAATACACACATAAAATACAGTAAGCTATTATATACATAACAAATTTATTTATTTATTTATTTATTTATTTTATTTTGAGTATTTGTACCCCACCCTTCTCAATACCCCCCCCCCCCCCGGTGGGGCAGGGCAGACAGACTCAGCCAGCACATATTTGATGCCTACAAGCAATACAACAAAAACACATCAAAAGCAATAATTATGAATAGTTAAAAGCATTAGGTTAATACAGTAAAATCTACTAAAAAAAGAAAGCCAGACTGGTGGCCATTGTTCCATCGAGTTCTGTAATTGAAAGCTCCATTAAACTTGTCCATAAACCATTTCCATAGCCATTGGCGTTGTCAAGTCTGCAAGATTACCCAAAGGCCTGGTCCCACATCCACGTTTTTTATTTCTTTCTAAAGGCGAGGAGGTGTTGCAACCTAGACCTGGAGGATCCCTCAGTAAACCACCACGAAGCAGCCGTGATTAAATGCTTTATTTAGAATAAGTAAAAAAAGGAAAGAGATAGGAATATAGTCCACTGATGCTCCCAGCATCAAGGTATTGCTGGGCAATAGTTCAAAAGAGTTCAAGATCCAATAAATGAAGAAATAGTCTTGAAACCCCACTGGGCTAAAATCCTGGATAAGTCCTTGGCAAACGATGGCTTGGCTGTGTACTTGAGTACCATGACGTGGAGGCTCCGAGGCCTGGTCCTGGACTTGAGTTCCGTGGAGCTTGGCAAGGGAAGCTGAACGTTGGCACAAGATCCCGAGCGCCAACGGGAATCAACTTACATAGGTCTCTCATTGTTTTGGCCTCGGAGGCGTTGACTTCGGCGCAACTCTTTCTCAGGAACAGTTTGTGGGCCTGACTTTCCCAAGCCTCCCGAGGAAGGCAAATATGTCAGCTTATTAGCAGCTGCACCTCGAGAAAGGGGGGATATCGAGGCTTTGCTTTCCCAGCGCTTCTTATCAGGTTGAGAAGAAAGAAGGCTGTGTCTGGCCTTGACCGCTGGTTGACGCGGAGGCCTCTGCAAGGATTCTCTCTCAGGCCTGGCTGGTGTCTTGGATTTAACATGGCTTCTATCTGGCTTGGCTATGGAGTCAGGCTGGGGCATGACAGGAGGGTTGAAGATGATCTAATTTCCCCGGGGAGTGAATTCCACCAGCGGGGGGCCACCACCGAGAAGGCCCTGTCCCTCTTCCCCACCAACCGTGTTTGTGACAGGGGCAGGGCCAAGAGCAGGGCCTCTCCAGAAGATCTTAAACTCCTAGGTGGAACATAGAAGGAGATAGGTTCAGACAGGAACGCTGGGCCAGAACCAGATATAGGGTTTTATATGTCAAAACCAGCACTTTGAATTGTACTCAGAACTGGATCGGCAGCCAGTGGAGTTAACATAACAGAGGAGTAGTCTGCTCCCTGTATGATGCTCCCGTGAGTAGTCTAGCTGCCACCCGCTGGACTAGTTGAAGTTTCCGAACATTTTTAAAAGGCAACCCAACATAGAGCCCATTGCAGCAATCTATTTAGGATGTAACAAGAGCGTGGACCACCGTGGCCAGATCAGACTTCCCAAGGTACGGGCGCAGCCGGCGTACAAGTTTTAATTGTGCAAAAGCTCTCCCAGCCACCGCCGAGACCTGGGGTTCCAGGCTCAGCGATGAGTCCAGGATCACTCCCAAATTGCAAACCTGAATCTTCAGGGGGAGTGTAACTGTGTCTAACACAGGCTGTAACCCTATGCCCTGTTCGGCCTTACGACTGACCAGTAGGACCTCTGTCTTGTCTGGATTCAATTTCAATTTGTTAGCTCTCATCCAGTCCGACACAGCTGCCAAGCCCCGGTTCAAAGTCTGGACAGCCTCCTTGGTAACAGGTGAGAAGGAGCGACAGATTTGGACGTCATCTGCATAGAGATAACACCTTATTCCGAAACTCCGGATGATCTTCCCCAGTGGCTTCATGTAGATGTCAAACAAGTAGTGGAGGCTTCAGAAGGTTGCTATTTCCAACAATTGTCATATGTGTTTAGCTGGTTAATATCTTCCTTGAGCGAATGAATTAATGAGGCAAAGCTATTTTAACTGATTTCTAGTAATGAGCAATCTAGCTGCCATATTTTTAACCCACTAAAATTTCTCATTTCAAAACTAATTTCAATCATGATTGACGGGTGGGCTATTCTTATCCAAGAGGAATTTCATTTCACATACCAGCTGAGCTGATAAGAGGTAGTTCAGAAAACCAAACTCTGTCAGACAAGGGAATTATTTTTAACAGGGATGGGATGCTTTTTCTTTTAAAAATGCCCAAAACATATCAAGCATCTTCTCTTGATGAAAAAAATAACCTTGTTTAAAAAGGGAAGAAAAACATGTGCAAATCCTTACCTTTGCTAGTGATTGGGTGTTCCGTTCATTCGTTCAGTCGCTTCCGACTCTTCGTGACCTCATGGATCATCCCACGCCAGAGCTCACTATTGGCCGTGGCCACCCCCAGTTCCTTCAGAGTCAAGCCAGTCACTTCAAGGATATCATCCATCCATCTTGCCCTTGGTCGGCCCTTTTCCTTTTTCCTTCCATTTTCCCCAGCATCATTGTCTACTCTAAGCTTTCCTGTCTTCTCATTGTGTGGCCAAAGTGCTTCATCTTTGCCTCGAATATCCTTCCCTCCAGAGAGCAGTCAGGCTTTCTTTCCTGAAGTATGGACTGGTTGGATCTTCTCGCGGTCCAAGGCACTCTCAGAACTTTCCTCCAACAGCACATTCAAAAGCATCTATCTTCCTTTGCTCAGCCTTCACTAATGTCCAGTTGTGATTGGGTAAGATACCCAAAAACTATTCTGTTCTCAGTAGTTGTTTTCACTCCTACAAAAAGTAGAATAGCTATTGGCTTTTCATTGCCATAGGGTATTTCAGGGTTTTTTTTGGTTTTTGGAAACAGTTCAGTGACTCACACAATATTTGAAGAAATTCTAGTAATTGTCATAGCTTCTATTAACTTGACTCTATAGAAATATTGAACACAAAAGCACTTAACCAGAATTAGATCTTCTTCAAGCTCACAAGACATACAATGAAAAATATAATACTGACAATCTTGTGTTTGTGGAGATTTATATTGCAGTTAAAATTTTAAAAACCGAAGATTACGGCAACAAGACTGATTGATAACTGACAAATAAAGGGAGAAAACGTGGAGGCAGTGACCGACTTTGTATTCTACAAGGTGCCAAGATTACTGCAGATTACTGCCAGGAAATCAGAAGATGTTTACTTCTTGGGAGGAGAACAATGACCAATCTCGATAAAGTAGTGAAGGGTAGAGACATCACACTGGCAACGAAGATCCACATAGTTAAAGCAATAATATTTCCCATAGTAACCTATGGATGTGAGAGCTGGACCATAAGGAAGTCTAAGCGAAGGGAAATAGACGCTTTTGAACTGTGGTGTTGGAGGAAAGTTCTGAGAGTGCCTTGGACCGCAAGAAGATCCAACCAGTCCATACTCCAGGAAACAAAGCCCAACTGCTCACTGGAGGGAAGGATATTAGAGGCAAAGGTGAAGTACTTTGGCCACATAATGAGAAGGCAGAAAAGCTTCGAGAAGACAATGATGCTAGGGAAAATGGAAGGAGAAAGGAAGAGGGCCGGCTAAGGGCACGATGGATGGATGGTATCCTTGAAGTGACTGGCTTGACTTTGAAGGAGCTGGGGGGTGGGCTGGTGCATGAGGTCACAAAGTGTCGGAAGCAACTGAACAAATAAACAACAACAACAACATCATATTGAGATGACAGGATCCTATGGATGCAATCTCGTATCAAATGTACCTCCTTCAGCTCTCAGATAAAAGCCAAATAAATTATAACCAAATGTATGTCACTGAAATGAAGGGGAAAGGACAGACTAAATTTGTCATGAAATCTCAGAATTGGAAAAGACCATATTGGGCATCGAATCCAACCCCTGTCATGCAGGAATACATAATCAATGCTCTCATACTTGACCGTCCAGCAACTCTTTAAAATCCTCCAGAGATTGAATCTCCACCACATTGCAGGCTAGCATCTTCCTTTGCAACACTGCCTGGAAGTTTGTTCTAATGTTTAGGTGGTATCTCTTTGAATCCATTGTTCTGGGCCCTAGCCTCTGGAGCAGCAGAAAACAAGCTCAATATTATATTCTTTCAAATATTTAACCATGGTGATCTTTTCATCACTTATCTGCTCCAGGCAGAACATAACCAGGCTAAACACAAAGCAGGATTTTCAGAACTTTTACTATCTTGTCCTCATCTCGATAGATTCCAACTTGTCAATATTCTTCTTGAATTGTGGTGCCCAGAACTGGACAAAGCAACACAAAATTGTATATTACTTCCTTATACACTTATTGATGCAACCTATAATTTCACTGGTTTTAAAAAGATGTTTTTATTTATTTTATCATGATTCAATACATTTGTTATACATAATTTGTTTTACAGCAGACATATTTCAGTACAATCTACAATACATTAACTTTTGGCATCTACTGTTATTTTCATGCTTTTACATATTTTCTATCTCTTTTATATATCATCTCTCAGTGGCTACATCACACTGTTGTCTCATATTCAATTTCTTGTCTACTGAGAGTCCTAGATTTCTTCACATGCACTCTTGCCAAGTCAGGTGTTACCCATTCTATATCTCAGCATTTCGGTTTTTCCTGCCAAATGTAGTATCTGTGTCTCTGTTAAAATTCTTTTTTGTGAGTTTTGGCCCAGCTCTCCATTTTGTTAAGGTCATTTTAAATTCTAATCTTGTCCTCTGAGATATTAACGATATCTCCTAATTTGGTGCATGCTCTCTTTTCGTTCACCCAAGTCATAAAGATATTGAATAGCACTGGACCCAGAACAAAACGTTTTTGTACTACTAGCGTCTTAGGGGCTGGGGTGGGGCAGCAGGTTGAACTGCTGAGCTGAAGAACTTGCTGATTGGAAGGTTGGCAGTTTGAATTCGTGAACGGGGTGAGCTCCTGTTGTTAGCTCTAGCTTCTGCCAACCTACCGTAGCAGTTCAATAACATGCAAATGTGAATAGGTCAATAGGTACTGCTCCGGTGGTAAGGTAATGGCTCTCCATGCTGTCATGCTGGCCACATGATCTAGGAGGTGTCTACGGACAACGCTGGCTCTTCAGCTTAGAAATGGAGATTAGCACCACCCCCCAGAGTCGCACTTTACTAGACTTAATGTCAAGGGGAAACATTTGCTTTTAATATCTCTCCAGGATGAAGAGGTGCCATTGATAACACTGTTTTGTCCTCTTTAATCTGCTGGGACTTTTCCTGTTCACTAGGCATTCTCAAATATTATTACCAGTGGTTCTGAGATTCTTTCTGCTAGGTTTTTTCAAAGCCTATTGATCTGACCCTGGAGACTTGAATTATTTAAGTAAGCAGGTATTCCTGAACTACCTCTTCACCTACTCTGCTGTATTTCCATCTCTGCATCATCTTCTCCATGGTCACCAGGTTGGCCACTGCTTTTCTTTTGGGAGAAGACTAGGAAAAAAAGTTTGGCCTTTTCATAGAATCATAGAGTTGAAAGAGAGCACAGGGACCATCTAGTCCAGACCTGGGCAACCTACGGCCTGCGGGCCGGCAGCCGATTCTGTCCGGCCGGGGAGAAGGGCGTCGGGGGCGGGACCAAGAGGAAGGGCTGCCGCTGCCGCCATCCCATCACGGGCTGTGGAGCTTGCGTCGGCAGACAGCCTGCCACTCCGGAGAACAATTCACCAGGGCGATCACCCGCCGCAGCTCGCTGACTGCTCCTGCTGCAGGTCCGGATCGCCTCACGGGATGGCAGGCACTCCAAAGCCGGGATGGCAGGCACTCCATGGCAGGGCGATCAGCTGGGGAACGGCTGGGGGCGAGAGCGGGCAAAGGCCTGCAGCCTCCGATCATCTGCTGCTCTGCTCTGCTGCGGTGGCGGCTGGTTCCGCTTTGTTATCCTCTAGGCTGAGTCCATTGGGCCATTCCATCTTGGGATCCTTCCTCTCTTGAGGATGTCAGCCTCTATCTTGGTTCGTACCTTGTCTTCTTGAATTTCATTTCATTTTATTTTAGTGGTTTTTATTATAATTTTATAATGATCTAGTCCCATCATCGGCTATTCAGAAATACAGCAATCAGTTCTCTTCTCTGCCCCCAGAGGGAACATTTTACCAATTTTCTCCATGTATTAGCCAAACCATTTGCTTATTCTTCCTGTTGCTACTGACATAACCAAATAACTTCTTATTGTTTTTAACCTCTCTAGCAGACCTAAGCTCGTTCTGTGCTTTAACTTTTTTCACTTTGTCCCTACACATGCTGGCTATTTGTTTGGATTCCTCTTTGGTGATTTCTCCCCCTTTCCATTCCTTGTACATGTCTCTTCTTGCTACTTTTCCAGTCAGTACAAGGCACACTAAGTCATAAGCGGAGGAAAATTAATCTTTGAAACCAAGTGTATTGGACAGCTTCCTGTGGTCCTATGTTACATTCCTCCAAGGTCTGTTAAGGCCACTACTGAAGGAAAAATGGAACAGCTGGAATGGAGAACAAAGCAGTCAGCGGCACCCCATGAAGGAAGGAAGGAGTGCGTTCTACAAAACAGCTGATAGGGCTAAATTCAGCTTGTTTTTCCTCCATGTTCAATAGTTCTTGTGCCATGGCAAATAAAGGATGGACACACAGATTTGTATCTCTGTTTAGTTTACGAGACTCATTGAGTTTGCTTTGTAAAAAGCTGTGGGAAAAGGTAGACATCTCTAAATCACATTTTCCCTGTGCTGATGGAACTCCCAGGGAGATCTGCATTGTGACCAACCCTCCCCACCCCAGTTCTCTGAGCTTAAATGCCACAGTGCTTTAGCCAGGGACATTTTAGCAGCACAACGCACTCAGCAGGATGGTTTTTTTTCCAGAGTGCATAAAACAAATTTTAGTTGTGTGTTCCTTGTATGTCTGCAAAATCTCTTCAGAGTGCTGAGATCTTTTTAGCATCAGTAAATACAGCTAGCATTTCCCAGGAGATTAGATTCTCCTGGTGTTGCAGGCATGTAACTGTATTTTGAAAATATAGATACAGGGAAGGATTGGGAAAATATGCCAGCACTCCTTATGAAAGTGTAAAGCAAATCAGTGTGAAGTTTGTTAGATTAGCTATTAGGGGTGGTTGATCTATAAAAAAAATATTCTAAACTCGTGGGGGAGGGGGATTTCCCTTGCTGGGTCGTTATAGAAATTATTCTGAAAAATTTAAAATACATTTCGTAATTGAAACGTAATTGCTAACGAATTTTCATTTTTACTCGTTACGCCAGCTGGAAGGCTAGAATGGAGGGCTTGCTCTCCTCTCTTCCCTCCCTCCCCCAATGCTTCTTAGCTGGGAGGGGCAGGGAGGGAAGAAGGGAGTGAAAGCACTCCCTTCTTCCCTCCCTCCCCCGAGCTAAGAAGCATCGCACATTATATTTAATGCGCAATGCTTCTTAGCTGGGAGGGGCAGGAAGGGAAGAAGGGGGTGAAAGCACTCCTTCTCCCCTCGAGCTAAGAAGCACGCACATTATATTTAATGCAGCTGGGAGGGGCAGGAAGGGAAGAAGGGGGTGAAAGCACTCCTCCCTCCCCCCGAGCTAGAAGCATCGCACATTATATTTAATGCGTGATGCTTCTTAGCTGGGAGGGGCAGGAAGGGAAGAAGGGGGTGAAAGCACTCCCTTCTCCCCCCCCCCGAGCTAAAAAGCATCGAACATTATATTTAATGCACGGTGCCTCTCAGCTTGTGAAGGAGAGCCTGGAGAAACGGAGGAAAGCTCGGCTGGGCTGCTTCCAAAGCGCCCACCTCAGTAATCAGCTGGCGAGAGGAGAAAGGAGGAGGTGCTGCTGCCCTTCAGTCTCCTCTCGCGAGTTGAGAACTGAGGAGGGGAAAAAACAACTTAATAACATGACCTATACAAAAAATGGCGATCCCGGGTTCGATTTTGAAACTTCACTTCCGGGTTGGACGCCGAGGGTCGATATAAGGTCAAAATTATTTCAAATACGAATTATTAACGGATTTCAAAGTATTTAAATTGGCGATATCCACCCCTATTAGCTACACATAATCTTTCCTATGTATGTTCCGCATTCTGGTTTTTTCATGTTCTAAAAGAAATGGAACACTGGGTTGGGTTATAAATAGACTTATGCACAGATCCGTTTTTGCTGTTTTCCTTCAGTTTCTTTCGCTTATCTGGACAGCCGTAATGGCAAGGATTCAGCCGCCATGTTTTTTCTGCCCAAAACAGCCCAAGTGGCTGCCAGGCGCGGCTTCTTCCCTTCTATTCAGGAGTACGCAGAGCATGCTTCCTTAATCCCATTCCTCAAGCCCAGGCTCCCTTGGAAAGAAGAAAGGAAAGGATCCTGGGAAGGGTGCTTCTTAACCTTGTTCCTCAAACCCAGGCTCCCTTGAAAGGAAGAAAGGAAAGAATCCCAGGAACAGAAAGGGGAACGTTGTTAAGTTCCTCTTTGCCACAAATTAGCCGGATCTTCCAACTGCCTAGCAGAAAACAGATTTTTTTCTATTAGCCAATTTTAGGGAGGCTCCCAAAAATGGTTCTGGGTACCTAACAAAATTCAGATACCAACAACGGATCACTCTCCAGGCAAATTGCACAAGCCTAGTTATAAACTAGATTTCCAATAGATTCCTCGCAGTTTTTAGTGATGCCACAACTGGGATGCAGTCTGGGACACCGTAAAACCTTTTCCCAAGACACTGGACCAATAAAGGGAAAAGACAGCATGCTGCTGGAAAAACACAGTATGTCTCCAAACTAAACAAAGGTATTCTGGACATAATTTTTTCATGATTCACTAACTAAATGGAAGAAAGAAAACAAAGCTTACCTCTCTTCTCATGTGTTTTCCCCTGGCTTTTCAATGAAGGCTGGATGGCAGCTGACTTGCCTTTCCCCATCGTACAAACATACAAATGTCTCTTTTTCATATTCCTGTTTGCCATTAGACAAATGAAACTAAGGGGGTACGTGACAGGAATCCATACCATTTTGTATCACCTGACAGGGAAAACAGAAATAAATGTCTTCCTTTTTCACAATTCAAGAACTTCTAATGAAACTGATTCAGTGCCAATAAGTATTTCTTCATGCATTCTGTAATTTGTCTTTGGAATTAGCTGCTGTGGCCCCAAAGTGGAAATACAGCGAAGTCTAGTAAAGTTCCTTATTAGCTAGGTAATTCTTGGAGTTGTAGTCACCAAGCATAACTTTTTCAACTTCAAAAATCTTTTTAGAGGAGGAGTCTATCAGGGTCAAAGAGCTCTAGAATAAGATATTGTTTCAGCAAATAGCTATGGAAGAATGCATATATCAGTCTGCTTCTAGTTAAAATAATGTTAGAAATCATGGCTCCAATTGTAAAATTTCAACTTTATACATGATCCCACTCTGTTCAATATGGAAAATTGCTAGAACCTTTAGTCACTCTCTTTAGTTGAACTTCACTTAATTGTGCAAAACATTACTTTGCAGTAAATCTCCTAAATCAGTGGTTCCCAACCGTTTTTTGACCAGGGACCACTTTGACCAGGGACCACTCTCCAACAATGGTACCAAAAGGTTTATGAATCAGTTTTAGGTCAACTTTAGATTCGGTTTGTTTTTTTGGGGTGCTGATTCAGAAAATTGCATTGGATAAATAGACCACATCTAGTTTCTGATACAAAACATATGCCATCTAGTAGTCAACATCTGCTCACCCACATAAAACCATATTTGATAATCTAGGCTGGAGGCTGATTTGAAGACACAGAGAGGCCCCGAGACGGCCCTCCCTTCACCCCCCTCCACCCCCTCCACCCTGGACCTTGCCCCAGCAGGAACAAGACCCCCGGAGTTTGGCCTGTTGGAAACTAAGTTCAGGGAGTTCGGAGAACACCTACAGCGTGCCATCTCTGGCACCCCTGAGGGCATCACCACTGCGGACGGTCACCTCCCGCCTCCCATGCTGGATGAGGAGGGGGTCGAGGAGGAGGAGGCTGAAGAAGGCGCCCCCAGCCGGGCCTCGAGCCCCGGGCCCCCCTCGGATTACCTCTGGGACCATTCCTGGGACGTCCAGATGGAGTGCCAGCCAAGAGACCTACGGGCAATTATGTCCTGCAACGATCCACCTCGGATGGGTGAGCTGGTGGACGGTGGGATGGATGAGCCGGGAGAGACGCTGGAGGGGCAAGCGCCCTGCCCGTGGTCACCGTGCCGGAGATCCGTGGAACCCTGCCCCATTCAGCCGCCAGCCCCGGGAGTTGAGACGTCCTTTGATATCGACCGGATACTGGAGCATTGGACGCTTCCCCGGCCGAGACGCGCCTCCCTGTCGCTCTCTACCAAGAGAGAGCTGGAGAAGCTGAGGGGGGAAGGCAAGATGGCGCGCGGCCTTGAGGACGCTCAGGGAGGCCATGCTTTGCCCCCTCCCACTGCAGCTGACCGGAGAGGACCTAAGGCGCAGGCGCACCCGTCACCAGCGCCGGCGCCGGAAGAGAAGCCTTGGAGCGACCGCCCCCCCGGCAGGAGACCTACCCACCGACCTGATTGACTTGAAAATGGACAAGTCTGAGGTGACGAAGGAAGTGACGCAAGAGCCCTCACCAGCCCCCTACCTTCCGGAAGGAGGCGGGACAAAGAAGAGACGCCGCCGGAAGCGCCGTCGCCAACGCAGGCAGCGCGAAGGCAGACCATCATTGACATCTACTTCTGGGGCGGAGGGGGCTGCTGGCCAGGAGGGAGAAGAGCAACAGCGCCGCCTAGACGCTGGAAGACCACCATTACCGCCATCAGCACCAACGCTAACCTCCAACCTCCAGGTGAGGACCCAGTTTTTGACGCTGGGCTCCCTGGAACAACGGAGGGATCTAGCAGTAGGTGCCTCAGAACTCACTGACTGTAGCAATCAGGCCAGAGGACCAGGAACCCCCTCGTTGGTTGAGAGGGCCCCTATTGAGATGAGGCCAGCCCCTAGGCAAAGACTGTCTTTGGGGCAACCCTCTCTAGGGCAACCTTCTGATCTGAGGAGAGACTCTGTTAACAACCAGGCCTTCCCCCCTCCAGTAGCTCACATCAAGCCGGGGGGTGGGAGACATAGGCCCAGGACCTTTTGGGGAGCGGGGTTTAACAACTGGAGCCGTAAGGAGTCGATCGGCGCGTCAGCCCCCTCCCCCCTTCAGTCCCCCCTTCAGTCTTTTGATCCTCCTGGCCTGCGCACTGAGGGACAACAGCAGCACCCCCCTCCTTTTCAGAGGGGGAGCAGGAGGCCGGACACTTAGTCCAGCTATCGGAAGAAGGAGTGCAGGGGCGGGCCATATGCGTGATCTCGGGTAGGGGTAATTGGGACGGTAGCCGTAGGCCTTATGAGAGAGGGCGGGGGAGCCGAAGAGAGGCTCGTCCGCCCTCTGACCTCCGAGCTATCCCCAGGCACGCAGTTGGGGAGCCCAAAGATACCTCTCCTCCAACTCTGATACTGGCCAATACCAGGTCCGTGCGTAATAAGTCTGGAACCATCAGGGACCTCCTGCTGGAGAGGGAGGTCGACATAGCCTGTCTCACGGAGACTTGGCTACAAGAGGGCGACAATGTCATCTTGCACGAACTAACATCGCCTGGGTTTGTAGCCAGTTGTCAGATGAGGACAGAGGGGCGGGGGGGGAGGGGTGGCCATTCTCAGTCGAGACAAGTTTAATTCCAGGACAATCCCGACGGCGAACATCCCCGGAGTGGAGTGTGTGGGCCTGGTGTGGGACCTTGGTGAGAGTGTAGCCTTCCTGCTGGTGTACCGTGCACCCAACGCACCGGCAGGAAGTCTGCCTAAGCTGCTGGAGGTGGTCGCGGAGTGGGCATTGAGGTTCCCTAAGCTTATTGTCTTGGGGGATTTCAATGTCCACGCCGACACCACCTCCCCGTCAACAGCAGCCATGGACCTGGTGTCCACCATGGAGGCACTAGGACTCTCACTGTGTAGGACCGGCCCCACGCACCGCGCCGGACACACATTAGATCTGATCTTCGCCGCCGGAATTCAGGTGACCCTAACCTCCGTTATGGAGGTTCCATGGTCGGATCACAGTGTCCTGGAAGTCCGATTGGATGTGGTCCCCCCTCCCGGTAAGGGTGCCGAACCCATTTTGGTTCGCCCGAGGAGACTTATGGAACCCACTAGGTTCCTGAATGCTCTAAGGGATTGGGAACTCCCCTGCGACTCAGTCGACGGGCTGGTGGTATCCTGGAATACCAGTCTTGCCACTGCCTTAGATGAGATCGCCCCCAGGCGCTCTCTCACCCCCCGTAGTAATCGCTCGCCATGGTACACCGAGGAGTTGCGGGTGATGAAACGGAGGAAGAGACAGCTAGAGGACGTGTGGCGGAGCCTCCGTGACGAAGCATCGAAATCGGCTTATAAGCAGTTTAAGGAGGCTTATGAGCGAGCTATCAAGGAGGCGAAAAAAGTCTACTATGCCTCCTTGATAGAGTCAGCTAGTTCACGCCCAGCTCAACTTTTCAGGATAATTCGGTCTATGACAACAATCCCAACTGTCCCAAACGATAGGGGTTTGGCTCCAACAGCGGAGGCTTTTCAGAACTACTTCACTGACAAGATTTCGAATCTCCGCCGGGACATTCCAGCCACGGTTGATACAGTTAGTGAGCTCGAGACTCCGCCGCCACTCGGCGGGCCCATCCTCACCCGGTTCCAAAAACTGGACACAGCAGCTGTTGATAAGTTACTGGCTGCAGCTAGGCCAACTACTTGCTCCCTCGACCCGTGGCCCTCCTGGCTTATTAGATCTTGCCGGGAGGGGCTACGAGGCCCCCTGGGCACGATCATAAATAGCTCCCTTGAGCAAGGAGTCTTCCCGGGGGAATTGAAAGAGGCTATGGTAAGACCGCTGCTGAAGAAGCCGAATCTAGACCCTTCGGCTCCCTCCAATTACAGGCCTGTGTCCAACTTGCCCTTTTTGGGCAAAGTAATTGAGAGGGCAGCAGCGGATCAGCTGCAGCGGTTCTTAGATGACACAGCTGGACTAGATCCCTACCAGTCCGGCTTCCGTATCGGGCATGGGACGGAGACCGTGCTTGTCGCCATTACAGACCAACTTCGCCGCCAGCTGGACCAGGGAGGGTCAGCCCTGCTTGTCTTGTTAGACCTGACAGCAGCGTTTGATACGGTAGATCACGCACTGTTGACCCACCGTTTAGCCGGTGCTGGAGTCAGGGGGACCGCACTTCAATGGGTGGCCTCCTTCCTCCGGGGCCGGGGACAACGTGTAGAAGGGGGTGGGGGGGTCTCCGGGAGGTCCCCACTTAATTGTGGGGTCCCCCAGGGGGCCATCCTCTCCCCCTTATTATTCAACGTCTATATGCGACCCCTGGCCCAGCTGGCCTGCGACTTTGGTCTGGAGTGTTATCAGTATGAGGATGACACCCAGCTTCTGCTGAGAATGGACGGCAGGCCGGACACCGTACCCGATTGTTTCCATTGATGCCTGGAGGCCGTGACTGGTTGGCTGCGTGCCAGCCGACTGAGGGTGAACCCGTCGAAGACGGAGATCCTGTGGCCCGGTCGCCCTGGGCTGGGTGGGTGCCGGTTGCCTACCCTGGATGGTGAGCAGCTTAGCCCGTCATCTTCGGTTAAGAGTAGTAACAGTGAGGTCGCGGACCATATTTTAGTTCTTGCGGACCACTGGTGGTCTGTAGACCACAGGTTGGGAACCGCTGTCTTAAATGAAGTTTTTTTGGGGGGGGAAACCTATCCAAGCAAAATCTAAATGTCTTTTCTACGGCAAATTCACCAAGTGATCAGCTGTGGTTCCAGGCAGAAAGAGATGGAAAAAGACAGAGTTAGGGAATAATGGTATAACTCTTTATAAAGTAACAGAGATTGCATGGCCTTCGCATTCACTGGCCTACATTTCCCATCATCCCCATACAAACAAAATATCAGGAGAGTGGCAAAGGTTCTCCACCAGTGCTCTGTATGGTGTATGCCAGTGCTGTCCAACTTCTGGCGGGTCCAGGGCCGGATAAGAGGTCACTGATGACCTGCAGGGCCACTCGGCCCCGCCCCCAGGCCCCGCCCCAGGCCCCAGCCCCAGCCCAGGCCCCGCCCCTCCTAAAGCCGCCGAAAAGGAGGAGTAGGCGGCGCCAAGAGCAGCGCGTCAGGCAGGCGCCCCCTCCCTTTGGCGCCCCCTCCCTTTTTTTCGCCCCTCCCTTCCTAGGCCGGGGGAGCTGCCAAAAAAGGGCAGAAGGGCGCCTGGCATGACGCGCTGCTCTTGGCACCGCCTACTCCTCCTTTTCGGCGCCCCCCTCCCTTCCTAGGCCGGGGAGCCGCCGAAAGGAAGTAGGCGGTGCCAAGCAGCAGCCACGCCAGGCCTGTGACGCGCTGCTCTTGGCGCCGCCTTCTGCCCTTTTTCGGCGGCTCCTGCCCTAGGAAGGGAGGGGGCGCTGAAAGGGCAGAAGGCAGCGCCAACGGCAGCGCGTCACAGGCCTGGCGTGACGCGCTGCCCCTTGGCACGCCTACTCCTCCTTTTCGGCGCCCCTCCTTCCTAGGCCGGGCAGCCGCCGAAAAGGAGGAGTAGGCGGTGCCAAGAGCAGCGCTTCACGCCAGGCCTGTGACGCGCTGCTCTTGGCGCCGCCTTCTGCCCTTTTTCGGCGGCTCCCCCGCCCTAGGTAGGGAGGGGGGGCGCCGAAAAGGAGGAGCTAGCTCTCTTCCTCCTCCCTGCCCCGCCTCCCCCTCCCCCCCGGCCGCCATTTTTTTAAAAAAAATGGCGGCTGAGGGCATAGGTGGGGCCGTGTCCAACAGGCTACGGGGCCGGATCCGGCCCCGGGGCCGCCAGTTGGACAGCCCTGGTGTATGCTACACTCAACAAGTATGCTCAGAGAAATCTCCCATGCACATACAAGCATGGATATGTACCAACATGATACCTAGACGGAATTTGGCATGCATCAGCTTTCAAACATTTATTCATGGGAAAATAATTATA
The DNA here is from genome assembly GCA_030556195.1 of Anolis apletophallus. Lineage (NCBI taxonomy): Eukaryota > Metazoa > Chordata > Lepidosauria > Squamata > Anolidae > Anolis > Anolis apletophallus. Next base: position 44,922,400 of record JARBWK010000010.1, on the reverse strand, counting down.
TTATGCCTCACACATGGCAACGTATATCCCTGCTCTTGAAATTAGGGCAGGAAACCATAGGGTAGGGTAGGAAAAACAAGCATATGTGAGTGACTCTTATAACCATAAACTCAGTGTGTGAGATGTATTTAGCCCCACTAAAACAAATAAAAGCACAACTCTACATAAATTAAGATCTATATTTGTATCTGTTGACCTGACACACCCTGTTCAATTCTGGGGCACATAACTTTTTGTCCTGCTGGGTTTTATTGAAAACCTGTACAAAGAAGCGCATGCAGCTGTTCATATGTTATGCTATGAGGGAAAGATTGGAAAAATGCGAGGAAATATTAAGAAAGCGTAAAGTAGTCCTCAGTATTTTCATGCTATATAGTAACTTTGTGATCATTTTTATACAGTAGGGAATATCAGTGAGTCTATTATTTTGTGCAAATCACTAACAGCCTTTGAATTGTGGATATAGAAATTATCTGTTTATGTCGGAAATACAAAGATATACCGGGAAAAAATCTTATATTATTTTTAAAGGGAATTTTTTGGTCCATATAAGTGAGTCGTTATTTATTTCAGGGTTGAATTCCTGAGTTCATGATGTAAATAGAGACTGATGGAAAAGGATGTGTTCCAGCTGAATGGAAATAACTACAAAATTAGCTATTGTATTCAAGCTTCCCACCAAAATTAAACCATAACACCTCAAAGTTAACTTTTCCAAGCTTGAGAAACGTCATCGTTCCAGGCCGTAGTAATGGTAAAGGTTTCCCCTGACATTAAGTCTAGTTGTGTCTGACTCTGGAAAGTGATGCTCATCTCAATCTCTAAGCAAAAGAGCCGGCGTTGTCCATAGACATCTCCAAGGTCATGTGGCCAGTATGACTGCATGGATCGCTGTTACCTTCCTTCCAGACCATTATTGACACAAACACACATAGCAAACCAAGCAGAGAAATTCAGCAACATCAAAACCCCAAGGTACAATATTTCTATCCCCTCTCAAGCACTCCCCTTGTAAGCAGGTAAAGGCAACATATTCCTCCAGTAAATGCAAGAGCCCAGTTTCTCCCTCCCTCTCATACTGTCCTAAGTAGACAAAGAAAATCCCCTTTTCCAAATGACAGCAAGATAAAGCTTTCTTCCCTTCTGCCTTCTAACCAAGCAAAGGAAACCCCCTTCCACCCAGCCAGGCCAAAACTGCAGCTGATTTCTCCCAATTGCAGCTGATTTCTCCCAATTGCAGCTGATTTCTCTCCAGCCTAGACAGATAAAATAAACTACGGTAATCAGATTTACTTACCAATCAAAACTCTATGACAAAACTCCACACAGCCTCATTTCCCCACCTCATCCTATTACTTCTTGGTTGGGGATTCGAACAGTAATTCCTAGGATCTTCTGTAGCAACAGGGCTATAGCTTCTCCTCAAACGCTTTCTCTCCTTTCAACTATGTCAATTCCTTTCCTCTCATTCCATTATTCCGTAAAAAAGTACATGTTCCTAGTTTATCAGAAGCTCTCCTTTGCTCACTGCAGATATTAAGAGGTCCACCATTTTCTGAATACGGCTGTTTCTTCTGAGGAAGCCTTGTGGCAAGGACAATCTCCTTCCAAACAGCAAGAAAGGGCTGCCAGTCAGCAGGGTTTTCTGGCTCAGGATGGGACTCACCAGTGCAGATGTTGGAAGAAGAATGTTTCACTTCAGTACTCATGGGAAGCAAATAAGTGCTCTCTGATTGAAACTCCAGCTAGTTGTTCCTCCCCATTTTACCTTCCTTGACTTGAGTTGTACATATGGATTCTAATATAGTCATCATGCCCTGCAATGAGTTTTGTTATGTGGATACTTTGTACTTATCACAACTTAGGGGAGGCAATTCAGGTTGGATCTGTTGGACTGATAATTCTGTGGCTTTTCCCCTTCTTTGGGGATCTCCATAGAGACTTTGGAGTGTTGAGACATTTGGAGATCCTTCATCACTGCCTCATCCCTAGATGATATTGATAATCACATAGGGACTTCTATCCATATGGACCCCAGTTGCTGCCTCTCCTAGTTTTTCTCCAAGCTGGGTTGAGTTCCATTTAATTATAGGTAAGCCACCTCATGCATAGATCCATGCTCTGGGCCAGGCATGGGCAAACTTCAGTCCTCCATGTGTTTTAGACTTCCAGCTCCCAAATTCCTAACAGCCTCTATTAGGAATTGCAGGAGTTGAAGCCCAAAACACCCAGAGGGCCAAAGTTTGCCCATGCCTGCTCTAAGCTGTGCTAAGATTCTAGCAGCCGCAGTCAAAATGTTGTTGCAATAACATAACAGGCTTTCCGTAGTGTACTTTTGCTTTGGAAACCAGTGACTACAATCTTAATACACCATCCAAATCCCATTAACACTAATGAGACTTACACAGTTTAAAATGTACTGCCTCAACTTGTGAATGTGACCCCATGGTGCAACCTCTGCTTTCATAAGCTTCTTCTATTTTGAGAGAAAAGGTCTGTAGTCAGTTTGGACTCTGATATGACCAAATAAATCCAGTTCTCACTGAAGGATATTCTTATAACCTGGTGAGCTGACTATATTTTATAGATTTAGATGCATATTTGCTTCCAAGTATTTGTGATCAGGTAACTATGAATAATATTGCAGCCTAAGGAGGTAAAAACATGTTTCTGCTTCTTCATATGCCATCTAAAATGTGACTCACAAGACCTGTGGGACATTTTTAAATCAGTGGTTCCCAACCTTTTTTTGACCAGGGACTACTTTCCAACATTATACCAAAAGGGTTATGAATGAGTTTTTGGTCAACTTTAGATTCAGTTTGGGGTGTTAATTCAGAAAATTGCATTGGATAGACCACATGAGCTCTAGTTTCTGATGCAGAACATATGCCATGGTCAGTGACAGGGAAGGAGTGGCAGGCAGTGCGAAAGGAGTGGAAATAAAATAAATAAAATAAATAAAGAGGAAACAGGCTCACAGACCAGATTTTCGTCCTCGCGGCCCACTGGTGGTCTGCGGCCCACAGGTTAAGAACCACTGCTTTAAATGGTGTGAGCAGTGGTGTGTATGACATTGAATAAAGGATTCCCAAAATTGCATGGAGGCACATTCTATTAAGATAAACATATCAATTCATAAAGAAAGAACTGAGTCTTTGTTAGTATTAAGCATACGCCATGTTATCTTGTCTTTCTCTACTACCTTATGCTTATCCATGTTAGAATTGAGATTGGCAACATGAATTGCAGTATCAAAAAACTCAAATTCTGTCTGTAGTCCAAGCTAAAATATAACAATTTAATCGTGTACTAAATGGTAGCCAACATTTACATAAATATCATTGAACTAATGATATTTATGTAAATGACACACAACCAGCCTACCAGACTGAAAGATTACAACTGGCACAAAGCCACCCAGTATCTTTGTCAGTAGCAATTTAAATCAAGCCTCCCTAGCACTAGTGTGGGAACCGAACCATACGGATTTCTTCCCTTTTAACTATTTCCTATTTTTAAGATACGAGATAATATAAAAAGCAATGTAGAAACAACAGATCTTGCAAATATGCACGTTTCTGCTGAATCAGATGAAAAGTCCACCTAGTCCTGTCTCTTATTTCTCACAATGGGAATTCCAAAAGTAGGATGTAAAGGCAGTAAACATTTCCCTTTGTCATTCAAAGGCAAGCTCTAATCCTTGTGGCAATAGATTTTGTCTAATCCTGTTTTCAAGCCAGCTAAATAGGTGGACATCACCACATGTGCATCGTTAAATCTCAGGCTGCGTCTGTGATTGAACTATACTATCCTGGCACTGGTTTGTTGCTATGATACACTCTTGGCTTGGCAAGAGAAGGAGTTACTATCGAGAGGTGACAAACAAAGTTGTGTCTCTGTAAATTTGAGGATGACATTGGGAAGATCCTTCTTGATAACTAGAAATTTGTTTAGTACAATTGTTTGGCTTACTACATTTGAAATACCATATATTTTCCCATATAAATATCTTTAAAAATGGGGTGTATCTTCCAATCATGTATGTACCTAGAACATGCATGGGCAAACTTCAGCCCTCCAGGTGTTTCGGACTTCAACTCCAACAATTGTGGGAGTTCAAGTCTGAAATACCGGGAGGGCTAAAGTTTGCCCATGCTCACGCTAGAACAGGAAGGAACAGGAAAGGCAGCAGCTAAGACAGCATAGAGCAAGATCCGGCCACCAAGAGTCTCATACAGGTTGGCTGGACAAGGAATGTAAGGTGGGATGAGGACAGGCACACAGCTGGAAGTGCATCTTACCATCAGTGGAGCCCCTGGTGGCGCAATGGGTTAAACCCTTGTGCTGGCAGGACTGCTGACTGAAAGGTCAGCAGTTTGAACCTGGGGAGTGGGGCGAGCTCCTGCCTGTCAGCTCCAGCTTCTCATGCAGGGACATGAGAGAAGCCTCCTAAAGGATGGCAAAAACATCCAGGCATCTCCTGGGCAACGTCCTTCCAGTCAGCCAATTCCCTCACACCAGAAGCGACTTGTAGTTTCTCAAGTCGCTCCTGACACGAAAAAAACCCAAAACATCAATAGCATCTTAAAATTGATAAAACATGGGTATGTTAAATTCATCCTTTAAAAATGTTTCTTTTCTTAATTTTCCATGCTATGAGGTTATTTGGAAAATATCTGAGTGTCATCAGTGAGGAATTTTTTTTTTTGGGGGCAAAAGTGGCACAGAAGTTACTATATAAACAAAAAAAATCCATGTCAGCAACAACTTGAGAAACTGCAAGTTGCTTTTGGTGTGAGAGAATCGACTGTCTGCAAGGAAGTTGCCCAAGGGACGCCTGGATATTTTTTACCATCCTGTGGGAGGCTTCTCTCATGTCCCCGCATGGGAAGCTGGAACTGACAGACGGGAGCTCACTCCACTTCCCAGATTTGAACCTCTAACCTTTTCAGTCAGCAGTCCTGTCAGCACAAGGGTTTAACCCATTGTTCCACTGGGGGTTCCATACAAACAAATGAATAATTATATGTAACACATAAAATTTATTATTAAATATAGTATAGAACAAGGGAAAAGTGTGGCTTATAGTTATAACATTATGAGATTTATTAAACATCACTGAAAAAAAACATTTTAACATAGTCAACCACTAGTCCCAATCAGAGCAGACTCATTGGATTGCTGAATGGTAAGTCACGAATTATGCAAATTCTATAGATTCAGTGGTTCTGCTCTATTTAGGACTGTCATTTGAATTTGGAGGCTGATTACTCCCACTATGATTTATAAAACTGCCCGCTGAGTATCATCGGGGTTTGTGGAGCATACTGTAAACCCATATTCAATTGACAGGCTTCTCTAATTATAAGACTTTTTGAAGGTTTTCTAACCATTAACATTAATAAACATGTGAAAAGGGGGAAAGTTTGTTTTTAAAATAAATTTGATTTAGATTAGCAACAATATAGAATCATAGTAATCACCAATATTGTTATGTAGTATCTGCATCAAGATATTTTTGTGTTTATGGATGATATCTAAATGCAATCATTTGTGTTTTATCCAAGGCATCTTTTGCCCTCTCACTCAAGAACAGTAGTGTACTTGAATGACTGTTCATTAAAGCTATATGTTTGGTTGTCATAGGCTGGAACAAATGGATACATGGCTCCTGAAATCCTAAAGGAAGAAGTTTACACCTACGCTGTTGATTGGTTTGCTATGGGATGCAGTATTTATGAGATGGTTGCTGGCCGAACTCCCTTCAAGGATTACAAAGAGAAGGTCGATAAGGATGAAGTAAAAAAAAGAACAATAGAAGTTGAGCCTAAGTTTGAGCACAAAGATTTTGACGAACCATCAAAAAGTATCTGTAATGCGTTCTTGGCGAAGAAACCAGAAAATCGTTTGGGAAGCAGGTATTGTTTAAAATTGATTGAAATTGAACTTAATAAATAATTATTTTGTTTTCTTTTAAAGAAAAAAATAAGTATAAACATTTTATAAAATCTGTAGGTATCTCCATGATTGTATACACAAGATAGCCTATTTATGTTTGTGCATGCAAATGTCCAGTTGGTGACTATTGCTTTTGAAAATACCTTGGATGCTTCTGTCTGTTCAGATTTTTCCTACCAAAATGTAGACTTTAAAAGATTTAATATTCCCCTCCAGATCCTATTCAAGGTAGCGTATATACTTGAGTACGAGCCAAATTTTTCAGCCCTCTTTTTAGACTGAAAAAGCCCCCTTTGGCTTATACTCAAGTCAAAGTTATTTATCATTTTACTCTGTTGTTGTTGTTGTTGTTGTGGTGGTGGTGGTGGTAATGGTGGTGGTTGTTACATTTACATTATTTTACTTTGTTATTATTATTTTACTAGCTTTACCCAGCCACGCGTTGCTGTGGCGTAGTAGAAAAGCACAATCAAATGAACTGCAACACTCAAGATGAATGGCCATCTGTTAGGAGTCCTTTGATTGCGCTTTTCCAACATGAGGGTCGAAGGGGGTTGCCACAGTAACGCGTGTCTGGGTACAGGTAGAAATAAAGCTTTCTTTCTTTTCCCCAATCTTTGCCCTTTACCTCTTCTCCCTTCCCCCCCTCCTTCCTCTCTCCTCCTGTCTTTCTCTCCCTTTCTCTTTTATGTTGTGTCTTTTCCTTTCTTCCCCTCTTTTCTCTTCCTTCCTTCCTCACTTGTTTTTGCCCCTTCTCTCTCTTCCTTTCCTTCTTTTCTTTTACCTTTCAGTTTCCCTCTTTCCCTTTCTTCCTCTTTTCTGCTCCTTTTCCCATCCTTCCTCTCGCTTCCTCTCCTTCTATCTCTTTCTCTTTTTCTCTCTTTTTATTTCCTGTTTCCTTTTCCTTTCCTTCCTTCTCTCCTCTCTTTGGCCCTTCCCACTTCTCTTCCTTCTCCTGTTCTTTTCCTTCCCTCTCTCCTTCCTTTCTCCTCTCTTTGGCCCTTCCCAGCTCTCTTCCTTTCTTCCCTCCCTTTCTCCTCCCTTTCTCCTATCTTTGTCCCTTCCCACTTCTCTTCCTTCTCGTGTGCTGTTCCTTCTCTGCTGTATAGTCTGTCTTCTACCTTCCTGTGGTAACTCTTTCCTTTGTTCCTTCCTTTCATTCCTGCCTTCCGTCCCTCCTTCCTTCTTTCCCTCCCTCCTTCTCTCTTCCCTTCCCCCCTTTCCGTCTTTGTCCCTCCCTACTTTCTTCTCTCCTTCCTTCATGTCGGTTCTCCTTCCTGCCTTCTTTACCTCTTTCCTGTCTTTCTTTTTTCTTTCTTTCCTTCCTTCCTTCCCTCCTTCCTTCCCTCCCTCCTTCTCTCTCTCTCCTTCCTCCCCACTTTCCATCGTTCATTCCTTCCCTTTGTCATTCCCTCCTTTCTTCTCTCCTTCCTTCGTGTCCCTTCTTGTCTTTCCTTCCTTCTTTCTATTCTTCCTTCCCTCCTTCCTTCCTTCCCTCCTTCCTTCTCTTCCTTCCTCCCCACTTTCCCTCTTTGTACCTCCCTCCTGTCATCTCTCCTTCCTTCGTGTCCCTTCTCCTTCCTGCCTTCTTCACCTCTTTCCTTTTGCTTTGCATCCTTTCCTTTCCTTCCCGGAGGCAGAGCGGCCTGGTGGTGGGTGGGGCCTGCTGCTTCCCCAAGGCAGCCGTGGGTCTTTTGGGCCCTGGGGAAGGAAGACAGGCCACAGGAGGAGGAGGAGGAGGAGAGGAGCTGTGGTTCGTGCCTTGCCCCTGATTGGGGCTGGCATTCGCACACGCAGTTTTTTTAAAAAAAACTAATGGGAGGGGGGAGGAGAGGAACTTGGGCGAGTGTGCCGTTGTTTGTTTGGCCGCGGGGATTATGGGTGTTGTTGTCTCCTGGGTTTTTTTTGTGTGTTTTACCATTTTGTTGGATTGGGGGGTGTTTGGTGCTAAACATACCTTGTGGGTATGTGGGTGTTGTGGCCTGATTTGGTGTTTGTGGGTTCAGCAGTTTTGCTGTCTATAAGCCCCTCACTACAACAGGTCTCTTTTTATATATATAGATTACATTTATTTTTTCACTGTCTTTATTGTTAATAGAAGGATACGTAAGCACATTTATATTGAAGAAGTTTAGAATAATGGTTAAATCAGAGTTGGACAGTCTTATCTTAAATTACCGTTTTATGTAAATATTCAAAAAAGTAACCTACTGATGCCTCAATTAATGTAATTTTATTGGTATCTATTTATACTTTGAAATTTACCAGTAGCTGCTGCATTTCCCATCCTTGGCTTATACTCGAGTTGTCACAATCGCCGACTTAGAACTGCCCCTTTAACACACACACGGAGACATAGCAAAGGCTAACTACTTTATTGAGTATATAAAAACAGTTCCAAAGGGTAAATAGTCCAATAATAAGCAAGTAGTCCAAAGTAAAGCAAGTAGTCCAAAGTAACGTAGCAAAAACCAATAGCTTGAAAACCAATGCGTGGCAGGGCAAGGTTTCGCAAACCAATGCGAATCAGGAAACAGGGCAAGGTGCCGCAATCCACTGCGGCTCAAGAAACGGCGTCTCCAGTCTCTACTTTCCGAACGGTGGCGGTCTAGGGACAGATGCCAGCTCCTCCTGCCCTCCTCTATGTCCCTGCGCCTGTTGTGAGAACGGCCCCGCTCTTCCAGCCTAGTATCGCTATCTTCCTGAGAAGCAGCCTCCCCCGGAGTTTCCCAGCCGCTAGCCTCCATCTGCTGCCCGGCCAGCTCTTGGGAACCTCGGCCATTTGGGAATTCATAACTATCTCCGCTATCTGCTTCGCTGCCTCCCATCTCCACCTGGTCCGCTCCTTCCCGTGAGAATGCTCCCATTCGAAATCAAAGGCTAAACTCTCTATAGGTGAACTGGGCAAAGGCACGGCTGACCAGTCTTGCTCTGGGCCTTCCAACTCATCCTCCGAGTCCCTTCCAGCCTGTGCGGGTCCCAATGCCAACAGGGACCCCGGTGCGTCCACCCCTCCCGTGGCACGGACGGGCCCATGGGTGCTACACTATCCCCCTCAGGGCCCCCTGGGCCGCCCCCGGGGCGTGGGCTTGTCAGGATACTTGCGGAGGAAGCGAGCCACCACCTCCGGGGCATGAACCTCTCGAGCCTTGACCCAAGCACGTTCTTCCGGGCCAAAACCCTTCCGGTCAATAAAGTACTCCAACTTCCTGTAACGGAGGCGGGCATCCAAGATGTCCTGCACTCGACCTCCTCTCCGCCCTCCCGCATCACAGGGGGGGAGGCGGCTGCGCCACGTCAGGCCGCACCCCTTCGCCGGGCGGAGCAACGAACGATGAAACACCGGGTGGAGCTTCATGTCCGCTGGGAGTTGCAGTTTGAAGGACACAGGCCCCACCTTCTCCAAAACCTTGTAGGGACCCAAAAATCTTGCGCCCTGCTTGCGGCTGGGTCGCTGCGTAGGCAAATTCTTGGTGGACAGCCAAACTTTATCCCCCACAAGGATGTCAGGACCCTCCTGGCGCCGCCGATCAGCCATCCGCTTGTAGTCAGCTTTCGCCTGGTCCAATTGAGTGCGTAGCAAGTCTTGGAGTGCAGTGAGCTCTCGAAGCCAATCCTTAGCCTCGAAACGTCTCCGACGGGTCCACCGGCGGATAGAACCGAGGGTGGTGTCCATAGTTAGCAAAGAAAGGAGTCTCTTTGATGGATTCCTGCGTCGCGTTGTTGTAAGCAAACTCTGCCAGGGACAACAAGGACGCCCAATTGTTCTGCTGATAGTTGACATAGCAGCGCAGGTACTGTTCCAAGGTGGCATTGACCCTTTCGGTCTGGCCATCGGTCTGCGGGTGATGAGCCGTGGACATCCGCACATCAATCCCCAACAACTTCTGGACAGCCTTCCAGAACTGGAAAGTGAATTGGGTGCCCCGGTCCGTCACCAGGCTCTGTGGAAGTCCATGCAGCCGAAACACATGTTGCACAAACCGAATCCCATCACCAGGTATTCGAAACTGCCCCACTTGGTCTGGAACGCAGTCTTCCACTCATCTCCCTGACGAATCCGGACAAGGTTGTAAGCCCCCCTCAGGTCCAGTTTAGTGAACACCTTGGCCCCCGCATCCGCTCCAAGAGCTCTGGGATCAAGGGCAGGGGATAGCGATTCCGGATCGTGATCTTGTTGAGTTCCCTGTAGTCATTGCAAAGCCGCAAATCCCCGATTTCTTCTTGACGAAAAGAATCGGAGCCCCGGCCGGGATTGGGGGCCGAATGAACCCCTTCCGCAGATTCTCATCCAGGAAATCTCGGAGAGCCTGTTGCTCTGGTTCCGAGAGAGGATAGAGTCTCCCTGCGGGATTGGGGCCCCGGTTGCAGTTCAATGGCACAGTCATAGGGCCGTGCGGAGGCAAGCGTTCCGCCTCCTTCTCACTGAAGACATCCCAAAACCGGCATACTTCTTGGGCAGGGTGGCCACATTCTCCACTTCTTGGGCCAGGCACGCCCGAGCCGTCATGCAGTGGCCCTGGCAATGGTCCGAAGAAAAATTAGCTGCCTCTTGGCCCAGGAGATCTGGGGGTCGTGGAGCGCGAGCCACACAATGCCCAGGACAATGGGGAAATCTGGGAGCTTGGTCACAAGAAAAGAAATGTCCTCTTTATGGGAGCTAGTCCACATCCTGGTAGGAGCTGTATACTGAGTTACAGCCCCCGTTTTCAGAACTCTCCCATCGATAGTCTGGACACCCTTGGGCTCTTGGAGATCAAGAAATTTTAATCCAGCGGACTTGGCATAGTCTGCATCGATGAAGTTGTTGGTGGCCCCGAGTCTATCATGGCATGGACCATCATCGGCCCCTTCTCGGAGACCACAAACTGACCATAACAAGGAACAATTGTCCAGTCTTGGGTTCAGGGGGGAGGTTAGCGACATCGGCCGAGTGAGCGAACCCTCTTACACCCGGCCGGTCCCTTCCCCCGCCACCTGAAGGGCTTCTTCGGCCTCTGGGGCCCCTCCGAGGGCGGCAGAGGCCCGAGGAGTCTTTCCACGCGGTTTCTGGGGGCACTCCTTAGAAAAATGTCCAGGCCCCCCGCAATACCAGCATAAGTTGAGGCGCTGACGCCGTGCCTTCTCCGCTTGGTCCACTTTGGGCCGAACTGTCCCCAACTGCATGGGCTCCGGGTCATCTGAGCCGGCCGGCACTGGCAATTGCCGGGGTTGAAACTGTCCAGCCCCTTCCTTCCGTGCCACCGGTTTCTCCATCACACCCTTGTCCCACCGCCTCCTGGTCTGCAGTCCTGCTTCCATACGAAGGCTCAAGGTGATGGCGGCCTCCAGATCCGCGGGCCGGGGTGTTTTAACATCTCCTGTTGCAGTTCAAGGCAGCCCCGCAATGTAGTGATATCGCAACGCCGGCAGACCCCACTGCGTCTGGGAAGCCAGGACTCAAAAACGGAGATGTACTGGGACAGGGAGAGATCCTTACTCGTCAGCCGGGCCAGATCCCTCTCGGCGAGTTCTTCATTGACAGGAGCCCCCCATGTTGCCCTGATTGCATCTAGGAAAGCCCGCAGCGTGTTGGTATGGGGGGACTGCGCCCGGATCAACGCGTGGCCCACGTTGCCGCGGTCCCTTCCAACAGGTTGAAGACAAAAACCACCTGGGCTCGATCGTTGGCGAACTCGTTGGGGCGTTGCTCCAAATAAAGTTCCACTTGGCAAACAAAAACCTCTACCTGGGCCGGATTGCCACTGAAGCGGCCGGGTGGGATCACCCCGGGTGCCGTACGGCCCCGGGTCCGCAGCTCACCCAATTCTCGTTGCATCTCTTGCACTTGGGCATCGGTCAGGTTAGCCATGGCGATAGTGGGGACGATGGGAGCCTGGGTGCGCTGCCGGCGGTTCCTGGTACGTCCGTGGTGCGAAAGGGGTTCGAGGAGTTCTCCGGCCAACTGTCACAATCGCCGACTTAGAACTGCCCCTTTAACACACACACGGAGACGTAGCAAAGGCTAACTACTTTATTGAGTATATAAAAACAGTTCCAAAGAGTAAATAGTCCAATAATAAGCAAGTAGTCCAAAGTAAAGCAAGTAGTCCAAAGTAACGTAGCAAATAGCTTGAAGCGTGGCAAGGTTTCGCAAACCAATGCGAATCAGGAAACAGGGCAAGGTTTCGCAAACCAATGCGAATCAGGAAACAGGGCAAGGTGCCGCAATCCACTGCGGCTCAAGAAACAAGGCAAAGGCAAGGCAAGGCTTGATGACCACTGTTGGCTTGTGGTCCCACTCCGCTTCGCGCCTATTCAGTAAAGACGTGGCCGGAGAACTGACGATCAGTTCCCACGGGGCCGTTCTTAATCCCTCGGCCTGGAACCCCGACGATCTAGGGCCCGGCGTCTCCAGTCTCTACTTTCCGAACGGTGATGGTCTAGGGACAGATGCCAGCTCCTCCTGCCCTCCTCTATGTCCCTGCGCCTGTTGTGAGAACGGCCCCGCTCTTCCAGCCTAGTATCGCTATCTTCCTGAGAAGCAGCCTCCCCGGAGTTTCCCAGCCGCTAGCCTCCATCTGCTGCTCGGCCAGCTCTTGGGAACCTCGGCCATTTGGGAATTCATAACTATCTCTGCTATCTGCTTCGCTGCCTCCCATCTCCACCTGGTCCGCTCCTTCCCCGGGAGAATGCTCCCACTCGAGATCCCAGGCTAAACTCTCTACAGGTGAACTGGGCAAAGGTACGGCTGACCAGTCTTGCTCTGGGCCTTCCAACTCATCCTCCGAGTCCCTTCCAGCCTGTGCGGGTCCCAATGCCAACGGGACCCCCGGTGCGTCACCCCTCCCCCGTGGCACGGACGGGCCCATGGGTGCTACACGAGTCAATACATTTTCCCAATTTTTTGTGGTAAAATTAAGTGCCTCGGCTTATATTTGGGTCAGTTTATACTGAAATATATATGGTATTTAGTGTGTGTGTGTGTGTGTGGGGGGGGGGGGGTGTTTCCTTAAAAGCCCTAAAAGGCTTGGAACTCAAATATATAAAGAGCTTTTCTCCACACCAATATGCTCAATAATGTCTTATGAACTGATCTTGAGATTCTATGGAACGTGTATTTTCTTATGTGTTTGTAATTACAAAGTTCAGTTTTGTTTTTTGGTGATGGTCCACTAGTTTGTGAAAGATACATATAGCACCAATTTTATATTAACCATCATTAACTAAGGGTATATCTACACTGTAGAATTATTATTATTATTATATTTATTTATACCCCATTTTATCTCCCCAAAGGGAACTCATAGCGGCTTGACAAAAAAGCATTAGTATACTATTAAAAATATACAAACATTAAAAGAATTTAACACAATCAGCACTAAAAAAATCACAATTGAAATCCATCAAAAACATATACAAAGTTAACAACCACAGCACCTCTGACTAGATCTTAAACACCATCTTTAAAAACCTGTCTGAATAAAATGGTTTTAGCGTGCCGTCAATGGCCAGGAGTTCAAATGGGAGTCCCCCAGCATCACATTTTGGGTACAGGCCCCCAAGGAAGGATTGGAGCTACTGAAAGACAGTGCCTCACAGTCCCATCCCAGTGAGATGAGCCAGAAGGATACCATAGTCAATGGTATCGAAAGCCACTAGAATTAATGCAGTATAACACCATATAGCTCAATGCTATAGTATCACAGGAGTTCGGATTTTACAATGTCTTTAGCCTTCTCTGCCAAGTGGTGTCAAACTGTGTTGATTCTATAGTGTAGATGTACGTATTTCAATTAAAATGTATATCGCCTGGCATTGTTTTGGGGTTTTATTTGCTGTCTTTTAAAAATCATTTTGGCTTAAATTCAATTGCTAGTTTAATGAGATTAGATCTATTAAATGACTTACTAATGGTAAGTCAAGAGTATAACTGCCATTCATTCTATGGCTCTACCAGCATACCTGGGGCAAGCCTTATTAAAGGGATGCTTTTGCTTTCCTCTGAAGCTGAGAGAATGTGACTTTCCTAATGTCACCCAATGGTTTCCATGACAATGTTCAAATCACTACACCGTGCTGGCTCTCTCAGTATTCAATACAGCTCATTTTTTTTTATTCTATTGAACCTGGAAACTAGGGATTGACGTCCCATTCTGAAGATGGGGAAAACTGTTGCTTAGGGATTGTTTTTAAAAGTACAGCATTACAAATTTTAAAAAGAAATTCTGCTGTTCATAAATAGTGTCCGATAATATCACAGAAATAATTCTTTAACTCATAGGCTCCCCTGAGAGATACCATTGAAAATGAGTTGTAGATAAGGGGAGAACTGGGCAAATGATGCCATGAATAGTAGGCCTGATTAGGTTTGTCGGAATGCTCGTAAAATCGGAATGAATTCAGATTAAATTCACTTTTGAAGTGGTTTTGAAGCGATGTAAGCAACCTGGAAGTGAATTTGCCATTTTGAAGCCGCCGCCGCCATTTTCAGAAAGGAATCAGTGGGTTTCCCTTCCCTGGCCTTCCCTTCCATGTGCCGCTGCCACTGTTCCCCTGATCCTCCTCCTCCTGGAGAAGGAAGAGGGGAAGAAGGAAAGAAACGGCACCAGGGCCGGTGTTCCCCTGATCCTCCTCCTCCTCCTGGAGAAGGAAGAGGGGGAACCCGGTTTAACCCAGTTTGGATGCGGATCTCCTTCGCTCCGCATTAGACCTGGGGCAAGAGCTGCACACGGCTTTCGCTCCAGTTCTGAGGCAGAGGGAAGGACCTCCGCATCCAAATTGGGTGTTTAACCAGTGCTGTTTCTTTCTTACTGCGCTAACGAAGCCATTCTGAAATTTCGGAATTTTTCTGAATAAATTTCGATTTTTGGGGGGAAAATTTCAGAAGTCATTCAGATTCGAAGCACCCATACATCCGGAACGAGTTTTGAACCTTTTTTTTTTTTGGATCAACCAGTTTTAATGAATAGTTCACAATTTTTCCAGGGGAATCCTGCTGTAGTCCACCATAGTGGGCAAAAGTACAGGTTTGCATATCTTCCATGGATACTTCCATCTTTTGTAGGTTCCAGAATATGGTAGGAAAGTTAGTCCAGCAAGTCAGATGGAGAACATAAGAACATAAGAAGAGCCATGCTGAATCAGACCTCAGCCCATCTAGTCCAGCATTCTATATCACACAGTGGCCCCCAGTTGTACACGGGGATCTCGAGCAGAAGGGAGGGCAAAACCCTAACCTGCTCCCGACCCCCCACAACCAGTACCCAGGGAAATCCTGCCTACCTCAACCAACTCCGAGGTGGCACTTGAATGTCTTTTTCAGTAACTACCGATACCCTTGGTATCCATGAATCTGTCTAATCCTGCCTTGAAGTTGTTCAGGCTGACAGCTGTCACAACCTCTTCTGGAAGTAAATTCCATAACCCAATGACCCTCTGGGTGAAGAAATATTTCCCTTTATTAGTCCTAATTTTCCTACCTTGGAGCTTCAGGGAGTGCCCTCTAGTCCTAGTGTTTTGTGACAAAGAAAATAATTTTTCTTTATTCACCTTTTCTATCCCATGCATGATTTTATACACTTCGATCAAGTCACCTCTTAAACGCCGTCTTTCAAGGCTGAAAAGACCAAGGCGTTGCAACCTGGTTTCATAAGGGAGCCGCTCCATCCCTTGGATCATTCTTGTTGCCCTTTTCTGTACCTTTTCCAGTTCCGGTATATCCTTCTTAAGGTGCGGAGACCAGAATTGTACACAGTACTCCAAATGTGGCCTTACCATAGATTTGTAGAGAGGTAATACAACATTTGCTGACCTATTTTCGATTCCCTTTCTGATCATGCCTAGCATAGAATTTGCTTTTTCACTGCTGCTGCGCTGGGTTGACATCTTCATTGAGCTGTCCACCAAAACCCCAAGATCCCTTTCCTGGTTTGTCTCGGAAAGCTTTGACCCCATTAATTGGTAGGTGTAGTTGGGGTTCTTTGCCCCGATGTGCATGACTTTACACTTGTTTAGGTTAAAATGCATTTGCCACTTTGTTGCCCATTCACTCAATTTCGAGAGATCTTTCTGGAGCTCTTTACAATCAGTTTCATTTTTAACTACCCTGAACAATTTAGTGTCGTCTGCAAACTTTGCTACCTCAGAATTCACTCCTACATCCAGATCATTAATGAATAAATTAACAAGTAACGGACCCAAAACTGAACCCTGGGGTACGCCACTTCTCACCTCTTTCCACCCAGAGAAATGTCCGTTTATTACCACCCTTTGTTTCCTACAGTTTAGCCAGGTTCCAATCCAGGACAAGACCTGTCCTCTGATTCCATGGCTGAAGAGCTTATTTAGGAGCCCTTGGTGAGGACTTTGTCAAAAGCCTTTTGAAAGTCAAGGTAAACAATATCAACTGGGTCCCCTTTATCTATGTGTTTATTTACACCCTCAAAGAATTCTAACAAGTTAGTAAGACATGATTTGCCTTTGCAGAAACCATGTTGATTTTCTTTCAGCAATGCCTGTTCTTCTATGTGCCTAGTAATTTTTTCTTTAATAATGGTTTCCATCACTTTGCCTGGAACTGAGGTTAAACTGACTGGTCTATAATTTCCTGGATCACCTCTGGATCCTTTCTTGAAGATCGGTGTTACATTTGCCTCCCTCCAGTCCTCGGGTACAGTGCCTGATCTTAGAGAAAGGTTATATATCTTAGCTCATAAAGGACATAGTTCATGGCATCCAGAACCTGCCGCTGAAGCTCCACCTGAGATATGACCAAGGCCTCTCCTGCTTTGGAGGTCACCCTCGGATGTCTGGCATTTTTGGATTTCAAGTATTTATGAACTTTAGCAGCAATATCATCAACCTGGGCCTGGACAGTCTCCAGGCAGATGTCCAACAGTGGGTTACAATACTGGTCAAACAAGACTGCTCCTTCCAAAAAAGACTGCTCCTCAGCTGGACGTTGAAGATAAGCCTTTAGTTTCCTTAAAATGTTTTGCTGCCGCAGGAAGTACAGGATCTTCTTTGCATAGTACTTCCATGTCAGGCCTTTCCTTCCTTCCATATTAAGGATGGACATCAGCTCATCTTCAAAAAAGCGGCTTGGGCATCCAAGAGTTTCAATATCACTGAAGCCATCACAGGGTACATGCTCTGAGAAGAACCTTTTGGAGAAGGATGCTACAATTCTTCGGGCTTCCAAACCAGCTTTGTGCCGCTCTTTGTATTCATCCAGCCAATTTACATTATCAACCTGGTTATAGTATTTCATTAATGAAGGCCACCTGAGCCGCAGTTGCTCCCGCCAGACCTTCCCACGCGGCTGACAGGCCTCCCTGAGGCGGCGGCAAGTGCGGGCCAGGCGGGCCAAGTCCACGGCGCTCAGCGAGCCGCAGCACAGGATGAGCTCCAGCAGCTCCCCAGGAAGCTCCGTCAGCGTCAGGGCGTTGGGACCGGTCTTCGCGGCCGGCTCTTCCTCCCGACTGAGCGGTGGTGGAGGAGAAGGAGAAGGCGGAGGCGAAGAAGACGCCACCGCCGCCATCTTGCCTGTTTACCTGAGGGACCTCTCAGGGAGCGTCTCCAAGCCGACGGAAGCCAGCGAGCAAAAGAGGGGCGGCCTATATCTTAGCTAGAAGTTCAGCAATTTCACACTTGAGTTCCTTAAGAACTCTGGGGTGGATGCCGTCTGGACCTGGTGATTTGTTGACATTTAGTTTAGTAAGGCATGTGAGAACATCCTTCTTGTTTATCTCTATCTGGTTTAATTCATTTAATTCCCTCCCTGAAAAAACTGACTCAGCTGCAGGCATATGTTGTCTGTCCTCCTGTGTGAAAACGGAGGCAAAGAAGTCATTTAGCCACTCAGCAATCTCCTTGTCTTCACTGATTTTCCCTTTCTGACCATTGTCGTCGAGTGGCCCAACTGCTTTTCTAGTTGGGTTCCTGCTTCTGATGTACTTAAAGGAATTCACTCCTCTCCATTGTGGAACATTAAAACAAGTTCTCCAGGATGCTGATGGTCAGTTAGCTTTGGAGATTTGTTTTTACAAAGTATCTTCATATTTTCTGCAGGGAAGGTTAAGTCTTTATACTTTTGGGTTAAGTCTGCAATCTTTGGGTTAAGTCGCATCAAACTATTAATTTGATTGGGGATAAATTTATAGGTTTGCCACAGGAGCCACTTCTAATTTGAAGGGAAATGGAGCCTTTGTGCCCATTGTATCTACCTTGGAGATTCTCTTAAGGGACATTGATAATTGAGGATCCTGTCTCATCTCATGTGTCAGGAGAACCACAGTGGCTTTTGGCTCTGTGGACACTTATATGTGTCATTCCTGCCAGGTTTGCGTTGGTCCTAACAGGTTGATTGATATCTGAGTATAGATTCATGCTTGGTCAAAGTTGTGGTCTTCCCTGACTCTCCATTCCATTTTACTCATGTTGAGTGTCTTCATTATTGCAAGAAGAACCACCCAGAAATGCTGTTATACTTGTTTTAACTTTGGTTATAATCGGATAAGCTAAAGCACTTGCTGAAATGTGGGTTCTAGTGGGGAATTACAAGGAAGAGAGAAAGGTACCACTATATGTATTATTCATATCCAAGTATCATTGGATATGAAACATTGTTGTGAATAATTTTATGTTTGTGATCACCATATCCCATTCAGTATCGATCTACTAATATTTGTGAGGAAGCTAAAATTCGTCACATTCATTTCATGAAAAATGCACATTAGAAATACGATGTATTAATCCAATTTTACAGTATTAGAAAGTTTTATAGAGAAACAAGCTATCATACCCCGCAAAAGGTCATATACTTTTTGTGCAGGGAATAGTTACATCGACTTCTGCAGAGGTTAAGGATGCAAAACCCCCCTGGAAGTAGGAAAAGCATGAATTTTAAAATGCTGTTTTTTGTTTGTTTTTTTAATTGAGAGAACTTTTGGAATTTCTGGGCCTTCCAGCGCAACTCTATGGTCAACACCAGAAGTTGACCAGATAATCACAAAAGGGAAGGAGGCTCTCGATGTCTAGAGAAGTGTTCTCTCTAGGAATCACTCGATCCTCCCAATGTGAATCTTCCAGTATAGTTAAACCGGAGACCTCGAGATCCACAGAGAAAACGTATTAATCAAATCTATGAATAATCAAATTTGCAAAGTGACACTTCAAAATGTGTAAAGTCAATTGTACTAAGACGCTAGTGATTTGATTTTTCTGAAGTTTTTGGAATAAGGGTTCTTAAACTTGATTTCATAAGGTCTAGTCACACAGTGGTTCTTAACCTGTGGGTTCCCAGATACTTTGGCTTACAACTCCCAGAAATCCAAGTCAGTTTACCAGTTGTGAGGGTTTCTGGGAGTTGAAGGCCAAAACATCTGGGGACCCACAGGTTGAGAACCACTAGTGGGAGTATCACAATGGCATTATAGTTAAGAAGGATGGTCAAGATATGCAACCTCATACAATGACATCCTGTCCTGTTTCAGTGGGAGCATTAAAGTATGTCCAAAAGATGAATTCCCCTCCCACCCACATCCCTTTCACAACATGAGTAAAGTCAACAAATTCTAGGGCTGAAAGCATAACAAATTCTGGTACTTCGTGGAGGTTGTGTATTCTACTTGAGACACAAGTGAGACGGGCAGTTTTTCTTGCTGCGATTCTGTCAACTAACGAAAAGGCAAACTGTCATGTTTTGTCATTTCTGACCTCTTACAATAAAAGACTGCATATAAAGCACAGCCAGCCCTCTGTCTTCACAGGTTCCCTCCGTTTGCTCTTCAACACTGGAGACTGAAGGCATTGTGCCAGTGAGAGAGAGTCCGAAGCACAATGATGTGGTCTATGCCACTTCTCTGTCAGTTTCACAGTGTCCTCAACTGTCAAGAGTGATTGGCAGGGGTGTATTGCACTGACAAGCATTCTGGATCATGCCTAGTTTATGCATCATTTTATGTACCTTTCACATGTAGGATGTGAGCATCCACAGATTTTGGTATCCATGGATGTGCGTGAGACCAATCCTTTGCAGATATGGAGGGCTAACTACTAATACCTCAAGGATCTTACCAGGCAAATATAATCAGTCTCTCTGCTTTAGACACTATTCATATTTACTACAGAGTATTCAAGTGTGATAGCTGAAATCCTAAGCACAGACATGAACTCTCTTGAACCAAGTGAGATTCACTCATTAAATAATTCGTGCTGATCATCTTCAGCCCTAACAACACTTGCTTGGAAGTACTTAGGGCTTACGGCCAAATAATTTTACACTCTGTATATCTGTAGTCAGGCCACTGTTTACATAGGAAATATGTAAATATGGGCCTGACTACAGATATGCAGTAGGCTGGGGTTGGAATTAGGCAGCCCTCTAGATGTTCTGGAACTACATCTCCAAGCAGTCATAGCCAGCACAGTAAAGGAGAGGAAATACTGGAAGTTGCCGTCCAGGGTTTGAAAACACACATAATTCTCACTCCTTTTGTGGGGAGGGGGGAGGGGAGGGAGAGTTTGATGTTATCAATTGCTTTTGGGAATCCTGTATAAATATATAATGTTACCATTCAGATGCACATTTAACTCCATTGAATTGTGGACATGATTATGATAACTAATATCGCTGTGTAATTCTCTGTGACTAGTGGGAGAATAGTTTCTGAAGTTTAGAAAGCAAACCAAATTTATTTATTGTGTGTGTGTGTTATTTTCATGCTACCTTTTGGGCAAAAAGATCCCAAAGCAGTGAACAAAGATTAAAACAGAAAATAGAAAACATAAAATGAAAAAATAAAAACAAACTCCAGGAAATTGTGTCAGGAAGAGCCATATGTAAATAACTAAATATTTAAAGACGCTATTGCAAAAACAGGATTTAGAATAAAAAGACTAAAGCAAGGTCTCTTCTAGGTAAAGGTAAAGGTTTTCCCTTGATATTAGGTCCAGTCTTGTTCGACTCTGGAGGTTGGTGTGCATCTCCATTTCTAAGCAGAAGAGCCAGCGTTGTCCGTAGACACATCCAAGGTCATGTGGCTGGCATGACTGCATGGAGTGCTATTGCCTTCCTGCTGGAGTGGTACCTATTGATCTACTTACATTTGCATGTTTTCGAAGTGCTAGGTTGGCAGAAACTGGGATTAACAGCGGGAGTTCACGCCACTCCCCAGATTCGAACCTGCAACCTTTCGGTCAGCAAGTTCAGCAGCTCAGCGCTTTAACCCACTGGGCACCAGGGGTCTTTTCTATGCTGCCATATAATCCAGATTATTAAAGCACATAATCCACATTATTTGCTTTGAACTGGATTATAAGAGTCTATATTATCCAGTTCAAAACAGATAATCTGGATTTTATATGGCAGTGTCAAAGAGGCCCAAGAAGATAGTCTTCAGCATTTGTCTGAATTTGGGGGCTGAAGAAGGCTACATGGCCAAAGCGAAAAGAACTAGATTTGTTGTTGTTCATTTGTTCTGTCCCTTCCGACTCTTTGTGACTTCATGGACCAGTCCACGCTAGAGCTGCATGTCGGCCGTGGCTACACCAAGCTCCTTCAAGGTCAACATCCATCCATCCTGCCCTTGGTTGGCCCCTCTTCTTTTTCCTTCCATTTTCACCACCATCATTATCTTCTTTTCCTGTCTTCTCATTATGTGTCCAAAGTACTTAATCTTTGCCTCAACTATCCTTCCCTCCAATGAGCAGTTGGGCTTTATTCCCTGGACTGGTTGGATCTTGTTTCGGTCCAAGGCACTCTCAGAATTTTCCTCCAGCACCACAATTAAAAAGTATCTATCTTCCTTCGCTCAATCTTCCTTATGGTCCTGTCCTGTCAAATTTAGGGTGGGGTTGAAGGACAGATTATATGAAAAAGCAGAAAAGTATAAGAACAGAAAACTTTTCTAAAAACCAGAGGAACTAGGTAACGTTTGTTTTTTAAAGTTTTGTGTCCATATGCTTTTCTGCTTTTTCATATAAACTGTCGTTCAACCCCACCCTAAATTTGACATGGGGAAAATTGTTTCAATTAGGCAACAGATCTGCAAAAGGGCAGATAAACATTTGCATGCATTTCTCATCCTAATCTCGTACCATCCTGCTCCAGCTTGCTGAATGTTTTATTAACCTCTGAGGCATCAGAATTGCCTTGTAACAATTATTTATGCAGATGTTTTTCCTGCTGCTGTTGATTTTCTCAGGCATGCTGCCTTTGCATTTTTGTAGTGATTATACTTCTAAGTGACTGTAATGAGGATTCTCTTCTCTGCCTCCACATTCCCTCATCAATGAAACAATAACATTGTTATCCTATTTTCTCAAAGGCAATGGGTAGAGTTGCAGAGACAAGGAAGAGCTTCAACATAGGCACTAATGAAAGATATATATATATATATATATATATATATATTCATTCAAAGCACAAAACCCTTATCTGTGTGGTCTTCTATAGGTGGAATGTGTAAGCATTGGAGAGAACGAATACAAGAACCCATAAATTACATGTTTGTTGGTTTTCTTCTTTTATCTCAGGCACAAAGTGTGCATTAGAAACATTAAGAGCAGGAGGAAAGCCAGCTATTGTGTACCGGAGACAGTGGAAAGGCTGTCTGTGCCTATTACGCGGGCGATATTGTACAAGAACAGCTCATCCTTATGTCAAGATTACCTAAAAGATTTTGCTGAGGTCATTGAGACCTTGGGTTATCTGTTTAAGTACCTGTTGCATAAGTTAAAGCTCCTCACAGGCAGCTTTGATTTGCACACCTGATCCTTAAAAATGTTCTGTTAGTGACCAGGAATCAGGCATCATCAAAAGAGCCAGGGTCACAACAGATTAACTATTTCATATCTTGGGCCCAACCTACATGGGATTTGTGTAATCATCTTTTGAATTCTTGCCAAGCAAAGAAAAATACCCCAGTAAAGAAAAACAACAACAGAAAACTACTTCAGCTAGATAATTTCCCCATTTTCTTCACAGGAGAGAGATGGATGTGATATATTTATGCACAGCATAATACAATAACAAACTGTAAACCCAGCAAAATAAACAAAATGGAAAAACCAGCAACGCTTTATCAAATAATGATTTCATAGCACAGATGAAATAATGTACCAGTAAGGCCTTGTCGCAGACTACCCTGACAATTTCGGGGTGGTCTGCGACAAGGCCTTACTGGTACATTATTTAAACCGTTATGTTTATTCATATCAAGATCTGATCAGCATGCTCATTATATCCCACATTCATGGGGTTATTGGGATAACAATACAAAAGGTTTGGTAGGGTAGTCCCTCTCTTACTCAGACTCAGCCCCTCCCGAATCAAACTCAGCCCTCCCCGAATCAAAATCTTGGCTATGGCCCTGCTTTAAGCCTACCACTTCTAGTAGATGGTAGTATTAATTCTACTAAAAATGTGTTGACACAAATGTAGAAGGTGGTGTTCCCTAAGAGAAATTTAGCTCAGTGTAGTTGCTCAGGAAAAAAGTAAGGAAATATGTGGGGTATTGTTTTCATTTTTATTACATCAGCATAAAGGACACTTTACAGCAGTAGTTCTCAACCTTCCTAATTCTGTGACCCCTTAATACAGTTCCTCATGTTGTAGTGACCCCCAACCATAAAATTATTTTCATTGCTACTTCATAATTGTCACTTTGCTACTGGTATGAATTGTAATGTAAATATCCAATATGCAGGATGTATTTTCATTCACGGGACCAATATGCCTAAATTTGAATACTGGTGGGGTTTGGGGGGTTGATTTTGTCTTTTGGGAATTGTAGTTGCTGGGATTTATAGTTCACATACAATCAAAGAGCATTCCAAACCAGCAATGGAATTGAACCAAACTCCAATGACCAAGAGAAAATAATAGAAGTCTTTGGTGGGCATTGACCTTGAGTTTTGGAGTTGTAGTTCACCTACATCCAGGGAGCACTGTGGACTGAAACAATGGATCTGAACCAAACTTGGCATGAATACTCAATATGCCCAAATGTGAATACTGATGGGAGTTTGGGGAAGATAGATCTTGATGTTTGTGAGTTGTAGTTGATAGGATTTATAGTTCACCTACAATCAAAGAGCATTCTGAACCCCACTAACAATAGAATTGGGCCAAATTTCCCACACAGAACCCCCGTGACCAACAGAAAATACTGTTTTGGCGACCCCTCTGACACCCCGTCACGACCCCCTGTGGTCCTGGCCCCCAGGTTGAGAAACATTGCTTTACAGCAACACGAGCACAATTGTAGATCTCTAATAATCACTAAACAGGAAATTATGAGTTGTTTATAATTTTAATGCTATGCAGTGTAAAGGGGGATTTGATGGAATTAGAGTAGGGAGACATGCATTCGGATATGGACTCAGCCAAGAAGCTAGCTCACTAAGTTGTAATTGGCAAGCCATTCTATTACCTCAGAGCATTGTTGTGAAGATTTGCATGGCCTAGGCACATGTGCATCATTCTGAATACTCTGGCTTACTGGATGGCCCTTGTGGCCTCTTCCAACTCTATAATTCTATGAGGTATCTTCTTATTACATAGATTACCTAACACATAAAGACAGAAAAATAACATAACTGTTACTAACACTATTAAAGTTACTATTGTTCCACAGAAAAAGACAAGTTAACACATATGCTCACTTGCCTTGACACCAGCAATCCCCCTCTTTCTTCCCATAGAGCCAGACTGTTTCTCTCTGAACAAAGAAAAGGCTGGCTAGCTATCTTTCTTTAAAGTATTTTTTTAATCCCACTAGTCTGAGTATATCAGGCATCTTAGATTGTCAACATATCTTCTCATCCCTCATTGGTGGTTTTCTCTAGCTTATCCATGTTATAGTTTGGAGCATGAGGAAGCCCCCACACAACTATTCCTCCTCTTCAGCTCTTCTCATGTAGACTGAGTAAGAGCAAATAGCCATTAACAAGCAAGAAACACCTGCCATTGTTGATTTGAAAAAGTAGTGAATTACAGCTGTAATTGTTTCCAGGGCAGCGTGGATTATTTGTTTTATAGCAAAGCAGCGTGTTAGAATATTACTTATTTTCTCGCTTTGTAAAAATTATGGGCTGGATCCAGAGAAAGTTAGTCATGTTTTTGTCTACATGTGGACAAGTTTGGTAGCAATTTCAACTGCCAGATCCTTCTGCAGGACCTGTTGTTGAAGAACTGTACACATCTAGAATTGGTAAGCATGGAGCAACTGGAAGTGGAGGGCAGAATACTTTAATTGGGAAGAGTATTTCCTGAAATGAAACAAGGTGTGAAGTAAATTCACCCTTCTCAGAAGCTTCCAGTGGCATTGTTTTCCTCTGAAACACGTGTCTGTTTACTCTTGTTTCAGAGGGGGAATGTAGGATTTTTTTTTCACCACCATGTTGTTGACATTTAGCAGCAGGGCTCCAATGACTGCAAACATGCCAGCAGGATACACATGGTTCATGTGCCATAAGTTCTGAGTCCTGCTTTGGCCCCACTGAAAGTAGCCTGAAAAGGTCATGACATTAATGGGCCCATATGTTGCTAATTCTACTTTATGAAACTTAATATTTTCAAAAGAATCTCAGTTTTAAAGGTGGTCATAGAAGGCCAGGAGTGAGGGATGCATAGCTCTTTTGTTCGAGCTGGGGTACACATTCATAATTACTGGAATGATAAGAACATAAGAACATAAGAAGAGCCATGCTGAATCGGGCCTCAGCCCATCTAGTCCAGCATTCTGTGTCACACAGTGGCCCACTAGTTGTACACAGGGATCTCTAGCAGAAAGGAGAGCAAAACCCTCACCTGCTCCCGACCCCCCACAACCAGTACCCGGGGAAACTCCTGCCTGCCTCCATCAACACAGAGGTGGCACTTGGATGTCCATTTCAGTAACTACTGATTCCCTTGGAGGTTTTCCACTCCTTATTATCGTACTGTCTATTCTCCTCTATGGGTCTGAAACATGGGTCACCTATCGCCAACACCTACGACTCCTCAAACGCTTTCATCAGCGCTGTCTTCGCACAATCCTAAGTATACACTGGACCGACTATGTGACTAATGTTGCTGTCCTTGAGCAAGCAGGGATCACCAGTATTGAGGCCATGCTATTAAGAACACAGCTGCGCTGGGTATGCCTCTAGGATGGAGGACCACCACCTTCCAAAGATACTACTCTATGGTGAACTCGCCACGGGTCAGCGCAAGAGAGGTGCCCCAAAAAGAGATATAAGGACTCCCTGAAACAACATCTCTGGCTCGGCCAGATTGATCACCAACAATGGTCCACCCTGGCCTCACATCGGGAGGCATGGAGATGCACTATCCACAATGCTGCGGCGTCTTTCGAGAAGACACGCCGAATGGGTCTCGAAGAGAAATGACAATGCAGAAAGAACTGCAACTTGGAAACAGCATCACCCAAAGAGACTCTCTGCTGTGCTTTCTGCAACCGAACTTGCCTTTCTCAGATTGGCCTTTTTAGTCATCAACGCGCTTGTAAAAAGCACGGGACGAGTCCTTCCTAAGAATCTTTGTTCACGAAGTTATGCCTAGAGAGGATTATATTTTCTGGAACAGATGGGGGATCACAGGTTTTCCACTGCTGGAATCAATAATCTTCCTATAGCCTTATTATTATAAAATTTAACAGAAGAAAATACTGTATTGATCATTAAAAAAGCATAGGTTTACTAAAAAAAGGTATCTTTATTATTGCTAACTAGTCCAATGGTAAGACCCAAGTAGCATGTCTGTCATTTTGCCGAACTTGTATCAGTAATGCTTTTAGTACAACTACAAAATATATATATATTGAGCTGATACTTGTGGAAGACTAGATGGAATCTCAATTGTGAGTTTGAGCTATGTGTCTTATCAGTTCTCAAGCAGTCTTATTAATCCACACCAAGTGGAGCTCTGTCCTTGATCCTGTGGGGTGTGTTCCCATCCCACAAGATGACCATGACAAATCAACCCTGGTGATCAAGGGGGTGACAGAGGTCACAGCCAGATCTCCCTCACATTTGTGCTGGTCAGTGACCGTAATAAAGTTTTATATGGCATTGTAGATGACCACAGTTAAATTAGAACTACATTTCCCTATTGTTTACTACTAAGATGGACTCAATGGCCTATGGTAAGAATTGTGTCTGCTTAAAAGGGCCTGGAGATGGTGCTAAAATGTCAGTTTCTCAACTAAGCGTAGGCGATGGCTATGGAGCTTATTTCAAATGTTCCTCCCTCCCACAGCCTACTGGCACTGAACTCAGCAGGAAGCAGCAGGTCCATGTCTAAAAGGGTTTATGAGGATTATATGGTGCAAGCAGTAAACGATGTCAGGATTTCATAACCTTACACCTGCTACTTATCTGGATGCTTTTATCATTTGGATAGCAAACACCAGCACCTTTGACAGACATTTTCAAGCTTTCTTACTTTAACCTTCCTTAACAGAATTGCATTCAGAAAAAGTTGTGCTGTATAATATTACAGAATTGCATGTTTTGGTGTGTATATAATACTTAATTATTCTCTCCGTAAGTAAAACTGGGGCTGGATCTACACCAGAAGCAGACTTACCATTAAGCAAAGTAAGCACCTGCTTAGGGCGCCACGTAGTCAGGGGCGCATCTGGCCGCCAGGTTCCACGCATGTGCCATTGCTGCAAAGGGACTCCAGCTGGACTGAGATGCCAATCGCCCAAAAACCTCCGGCTCTGTCCCAGCTGCAAAAAGTTCCTCCTTTTCGGCCTCACTTAGGGCGATTGGTATCTCAGTCCATCTGGAGTCCCTCCGCAGCAATGGCGCCCGCGCAGAACTACCTGGCCCAGCGCATGCGCGCCCGGCGTGCATGCGCACGCTCTACGAGGCCGGAGAGCGAGGTGGCGCCAAAATAATGTTCGCTTACCATTTTAAATTACCTTAGTCCGCCCCTGATCTACACTGCCATATACTGTTGTTTGAATTGCATTATATGGTCAGTGTAGATCCGTATAATGCTGTCCTGTGCAGTTCAAATTGCATTATATGGTTCTACACTGCTATATAATGCAATTCAAACAACATTATAGGGTAGTGTAGATCCAGCCCAGCTTGTTTGTAATTAGATTTGAATGATGGCTATTTTATATTTGCAATATATGTTTGCTCAATACATCTTTCTGATGCAAAATACAATCATAACATAATAAAAAAGCTTAATGAACTGAAGCAGATAAAAATATGTTATTTATTGGAGTAATTCTTGTTTACATGCAGGGCTTTGGCTTTTCACATTTTACTGACACATATTATTGTGACTCTCCCCTATAAATCCAACCTCTGATGCAGTGGTTCCCAACCTTCTTCTTCTTTTTGGACCAGGGACCACTTGAACAGAGACCACTTTGACCAGAGACCACTCTCCAACATTAGTACCAAAAAGGTTATGAATTGGTTTTTGGTCAACTCTAGATTTGGTTTGGTTATTTGGGGTTGCATTGGATAGACCACATCAGCTCTAGTTTCTGATACAGAACATATGCCATCCAGTAGTCGCCATCTGCTTGCTCACAGAAAACCATAATTAATAATCTAGAGCTGATGTGGTAGTAGTAATCTTTCGTGGGTAGTCAGCCTCTCCTCTCCCAACATCCTCGTTATCTTGGCACTATAAGAGGGTTTCGTGATACCAGTCTCATTGTTGCGTGGTTTCGAGGCAACAGTGTAGTAATGGTGAGGCCACGAACCATATTTTCGTTCTTGCAGACCACTGGTGGTCCAAGGGCCACAGGTTGGGAACTACTGCTCTAATGAGAAACGTTATTTACTTCATGAAATATAATGCTTCTTTGACATTAGCTCCTTTACTGTCTTTTTATGTTAAATATATTTCTATTCAGCTTGGAAATTACTAGTATCAGGTATTTAGTACTTAAAATCCAACAATAATGCTATACTTATATTAAAGCTATAATGCATTCCCATCTTTGGTATCACTGACATGTTTTAGTTATTTAATGGCTTCAGGTATATAGGTTCACTAAATGGAGAAGGTTAGATGATTCTAGATCTTCCTTGTGCTGCTTTGCCTTCTGATTGTGGCTGTGGAAGCAAAGATGGGATTAATGGAAAAATAATATGTTTTGAACCACAGGCTAGTTTTGTAGTATTCCAGAAACATCAACTTATAAAAGTTTCTGTTTTTGTTAGTTTTAACTATAAATGTAACTAACTAAAATGTAAGAAGGGGTTGGAACTGAAAGAGTAACTACTCAGTTTATAAAAGGAAGATGCCAAGCTTTATTGTATTCTGATCTAGTTCACTAAGAATTAGTTGAAGACTCGAGTAAAATTTCTTTCATTATAATTACTTTGTCATTTTGAGTTTGGGCAACAGGGTTTTGATTTAACTATGATACTCAGAATTTTAACTTTAGTTAAAATATTGTGGCTAAGGGGGGCTCTGTGGTGCAGCAGGTTAAACTGCTAAAATGCAGAAAGTCGGCAGTTCAAATTTGCGGGATGGGGTGAGTTTCTGTTGTTAGCCTCAGCTTCTGCCAACCTAGCAGTCTGAAAACATGCAAATGTGAGTAGATCAATAGGTACCGCTTCAGTGGGAAGGCGCTCCAGGCAGTCATGCTGGCTATATGACCTAGGAGGCATCTATGGACAACCCCAGCTCTTTGGCCTAGAAATGGATATGAGAACCACCCACAGAGTAGGACTCAACTAAACTTAATGTCAAGAGGAAACCTTTTTATTGTGGCTTATATAAAGAAATCATTACTAGAATTATGTTGATACATTTCCAGAACATGATTTCAGAGAAACCAGTGGGACTTGACTTTCAAATAAACATGCTACAGATGGAGGTTTTGGTCTGAACTAAACTTTGTGTACAAAGTAAAAGGTATTTTGACCATTAATGTTGATCATTCATAAAGCGTAAAGAAAAGCTTTATGTTTGATCATGTCTGTTTGATCATTTCTCTCTGACCCCACCAGTTAATTTATCTAAAATATCTGCCTCTCTGAGGCTAAATTTGTAATTCAGGTCTAGCCTTCTCTTGTCTTACTATCTCTTCCTTTATTTTAGGAGCAACGATGACGATCCCAGGAAACATTCTTTCTTCAAGTCCATAAATTTCCACCGGCTTGAGGCAGGCCTTATAGATCCGCCCTTTGTGCCAGATCCATCCGTTGTCTATGCCAAAGATGTTGCAGACATTGCTGATTTCTCTGAAGTGCGAGGAATTGAATTTGACGAGAAAGACAAGAAGTTCTTCAAGAAATTTGCCACAGGTGCCGTCCCTATACCTTGGCAGGAAGAGGTTATTGAAACTGGATTGTTTGATGAACTCAATAATCCCCACAGAGTAGTTGGAGTTGAGAGTAAATCTGGAGTGTGTGTGTTGTTATAAATATTACTTGTTCAGGAAATGTAAAAGGTGGAAATGCACTGCTGAACCTTCCACAGTTTCAAAGACCCAAAGATGTGTTAGCAAACCCATAAAGGCAAGCTGAATAAAGTTTTCTTTTGTATTGGTATTTCGCTGGAAACTTTGCAAAAAAAATCTGTATTTGCTTACAGTGGCAAGAAGATATAACAGCCCACCATAGTGGTTTCTGGCTACAACGTGAGAGGTGGGAATCACCCATTTCCATACGATATTTCCTTGAGTTTTGCCACTGCTTTGTGGGTGTTTACAATTTCTTTGTATAAAGGACTCACAAGGGATACAATCAATATTATTTTTATTTAGGAAATTGAGAATATTGATATAGGATAATCTTTGTTGATTATGCCACCCAATATATTAAACAGAAATATAAATGTCTCGACATTCTTTGATTTCATCCTCCAATCAGATTTTCTGATAGTATCTTTTCATATTGATGAAAGCTGTAGTTTAAATTAAATTACAAATGAATCATGCCACTTTGTAATTGGTCTTTCCTGAGGACCTCATCACACTAGAGCAGGGGTGCCCACACTTTTTCAGCATGCGAGCTACTTATAATAAAACCAAGTCAGAAAGATCTACCTACTCCTCAAGGCTGGAGAGGGGAGGGGGTGGGGGGCGGCTTGGCCAAGAGGGGGGCGGAGCCAGGCTGTGCCAAGCCCCACCCCCTCCCCTCTGGTTTTGGAGCTCCCAGCAGCTTCTCCAGGCTTGTGGATGGCAATGCCAAGCCAGTGGTGACATAGCTAGCACAAGGCTGGCTTGGCACTGTCATCCTCAAGCCTGAAGAAGCTGCTGGTAGAGCGGAAGTTACAGGGGGTGGAGCCAGGCCCGGCCAAGCCCCTCCCCTCCCCTCTGGCTTTGGAGCTCCCAGCAGCTTCTCCAGGCTTGAGGATGGCAGTGCCAATCCAGTGGTGGCATAGCTAGCACAAGGCTGGCTTGGCCCTGCCCTCCTTAAGCCTGGAGAAGCTGCTGGGAGTGCCGAAGCCGGGGACCGGGCGGGGCTTGGCACGGCCTGGCTCCGCTCCCTCTGAGAAGCGCTCCATCCAGCTGGGATCGACCTCCTTCGGTCCCGGGATCGACTGGTCGATCGCGATTGACTTCCTGGGCAGCCCTGTACTAGAGGATGAATCCACTGTAAATCTGGTTGCTGCCTCCTGCAGAATTCTGGGCTTTGTAGTTTAGGGAGGAGCCTTTAACAGCCTCACTTAACTACAAACCCTGGAATTCTGCAGGAGGAAGACACCGGATTTTAAGTGGATTCATTCTCTAGTGTGATGAAGTACTCAGAGAAATAATGCAAATGCAACAGGAATGTTTATTCAGACAGCAATACAACCTTTTAACAATTTCTACAAGTGCTTTTAATGTTGAAAAATAATGTACATATATGTCTACGGTTGTACTGGTTCTTGTACAAAGCTTTGTTCATGTCTCACTTCGAGATTATTATTTTTTATTCTGAAATTAGTTTGCTTACTAATTACATGCGATAAGAATGGAGTGATATTATTTACCACTCTTAAATGATATAAAAAAACTAACACTATTGGAAAGCAAATGTTCAAAGTTATATTTCTAGGTCACGTGTTTGGAGGTAATTTATTCAATGGCTAGTTTGCTCAGTCTGTTCTCAAAACTTGTGTTTCAGAAGTCTTACACAACTGGAAATACTTAAAAGCCAGAAACATCTGAACACAGAGAGAAACCTTTTCTGGAAACAAATGTGGTCATTTTTATTAATATGATTCAAAAAGATGAAAACAGAGGCCAAGTGTTCGCCAATACATTTAAAGGTTTGAATGACCTAATATAGTGGCTATTTTATTTTTGTAATATATACTTGCAAGAATTCTTTCTGATGTAAAATAAAATCAAAACATAATACAATTTACCATCTTGAACCTCTGTTATTCCATGCATCTGTGCCGCTGCCATTTAACGGTGTGGTTCTAATTCATATCAAATTCTGAATTGCATTTACTAAAATGAGCCAAATAATTAGGGGGGGGGGGGGTCAGGAGCGACTTGAAGAAATTGCAAAAATCATTTCTGGTGTGAGAGAATTGGCCACCTGCAAGGACGTTGCCCAAGGGACGTCCGGATTATTAATGTTTTACCATCCTGTGGGAGGCTTCACTCATGTCCATACATGAGAAGCTAGAGCTCGACAGACAGAAGCTTACCCCACTCCCGATTCGAACCACCAACCTGTCGGTCAACCAGTCCTGCCGGCACAAGGATTTAACCCATTGCACCACCAGGGGCTCCTATAATTACAGCTAATTTAAGAATGATTTGAAGACATTTAAAAAAATAATTAAAATATCTGCATAGCTTATCTGAAAATTTGAAGTGAACTATGTCTAAATAAAATAAAATAATTACAGCTAATTTAGACATAGTTCACTTCAAATTTTCATATAAGCTATGCAGGTATTTTAAATACTTTACATGCCTTCATCTCATTCTTAATTTTCACACTTGGAAGTATACTTGGAAGTATAGGAAACCCTGGCTTCAGATAGAGTGAACAGAGAAGGAAATAGATAAAAGCCTGACCAAGGGAAAAGGTTTTGTCTTTCTGTAGATTCGTTTAGCTGAAATTTAATACATCAGAAATGTTAGCACAAAACGATTGCAAGGAAGTTCCTTATGTGTGACTGTTAAAATTACACAGGTTACAATTACATAGGCACAACAATTCAGGCCTATATTAAAACCACAACAAAACTGCTTATTAAAATAGGACAAGAGTGAACTTTACTGTGCCAAATTCTATGCTTTACCTAGGATCCTGGGAAGTCGTTCTTCAGTTCTGGGCTAAACTTAAATTTGTTTCAGAAACAAGCATCACATTTGTTCTTCGGAACATCCTTTCAAGCTTCCACACAAATGGCTCCAGTATCTATTTTTAGGTAGACAGCCAAGAAAGATTTTACTCCAGACTATAATGTTTCCTTGTGGAATAGGAGTGATAGCAGGCAGATGAAGGGGGATATTTCACACTTCCAGTCTCCCAGGTTCCAAAATATTTTGAGAGATCATTGAGAAATTCTGTGCAACTAGGAGAAGTGGAGTGTGTAGCCAGCACCGTGTTCTTTAAGGCTGCCTTCCTCGTGGAGATGAAGTTCACTAAGAGCAGCTATGTCAATATTAAGCCGTGATAGTTCATGGGCTATTAGAGCAGAACGACGCACAGGAAGTCCACTATCTGCAGAATCTTGCATGGTTCTGATGTTCCAGCATGCAAGTGTCAGTCTATTTGCACCTTTGCAGGCAGGTGTTGGCCTTTGTTTCTTTGTCTTTGTTCGAGCGCATCGGAAGATGCCCGTTGACCGCGGCTAGCCAACCAGGTAGATGGAGATGAGCTTTCGTTAGGCCACCTTTTCTAGGCCCCTCTCCATATGGAGCAAGCAGTGCTCTCCTTAAAAAAGGCTGCTTGGTCATTCAGGATGCTGCCGAACAAGACTGTCATCTCCCGGGTCAGTCTTAAGCGACCAAAGTCCTGAACCGCCTGCATGCAGGATTGGGTCTGTGGCTTCCAGTGCATCTTTACACCTGCCGTTTCATCCCTCGCCTATTGCTACAGGGCTTTTTCGGAAGTTGGATGTGTCCTTCGAGCCTGTGCAATGGATTTTTCTGGTGGAGCGCAGCGTGCACAGAACTGGCCTCACCCTTTAAACCAAAGGTTCGTCTGCCGGGGCCTAGCAAGCTTGGACAGTGGCAGCAAGGTCCTCAGGTCATAGGTTTGGTTTGAGTTTCCTTCTCTTAGATGGTTGACCTTACAGGGTTAGATGAGCACCATCTGCCCGGGTTTGAATTTAGAGTTTTCCTTCTCTTAGGATGGTTGCCAAAAGGCTAGAGAGCCCATCCTGCCCTTTGACGCTCTTTGTCAGACTCTTCGGTTGTGACCTGCCTGGCATGGGAGGCCCTACCAGTGGCTATTATGCCACTGTCAGCATGGCTCACAACTTCATTAGGGTACGCAAGCTCTCCCCCACTGTATCACCACGACAAGGGGGGCGCCAATGGAGAGGACGAGGAGAAGTGAACAGAGGAAGTAATTGTTACTGCAGAAAGAACTGAAACTTGCTGGTTCAAGGCTTTAGAGCAGTGATTCTCGACCTGTGTGTCCCCAGGTGTTTTGACCTACGACTCCCAGAGATCCCAGCCAGTTTACCAGCTGTTAGGATTTCTGGAAGTTGAAGGCCAAAACATCTGGGAACCCACAGGTTGAGAACCACTGCTTTAGAGTATTTCTGGAAATGAATATCATAAGATTCATAGAACTAGACAGGATCTGAGAAAGGAAACAATCCATAGCTAAACATTATTGAGAAGGGGCCATGCAACCTCTGTTTAAAAACGATCGACACGTACCCCATCATGAATGTGGGTTAATAATAACTGACATTTAAAAAACACTAAGAATATAAAACCATGTTGAAGGGAAATGAAGCAATAGACTGAGGACCTCTTCACACGGGGCTAAAACAGCCCCGTTTTGTTGCTTTTGGCCAAGGACTGCCGAGATTCATCAGACGATGTTCACCAGGTCACAACCACATTCCTCCCAAAGTAGAGGCCTCCACCACGAGGAGGAAAGTATGTTCTGGGTAGGTCCAACTGAGATACCCACACTTTCCTCCCTTTTTTCCTGTATGAAAGGGGGAGGGTGATGGGGCAACACATGTTGTTGCATGTTGCCACCTTTCTCCCATCTGACGGGGATGCACCCTGTCCCCATCGTATGATGGGGAAAGGAGAGAAGGCGCACAGGACACTACAAGCCACCCTGCGTGCCTTGCCTTTTGCCAGTGACTGCCGGCAAAATAACACAGTCTAAAAGGCCCATGTGAAGAGGTCCTCTGTCTTATCTATATAAATAAAATTGTAATATTTGTTTGTGGGTTTAACATAACTCAAAAACCACTGGGCAAATTGGTACCAAATTTGGACACAATACACCTATCAGGCCAACAGGTGACCATCAGTCATAAATACACTGGAAAACACAGCAGAATAGACTTTAAAAGCCAAAAAAATGAACAATACATTTCGGCACATGCGCAAAACCACATATATACACAAACACACATATATACACATGTACACAAATATACACACACACAAAACACCTATACACAGACTGGCCACAGCAACGCGTGGCAGGAGATGGCTAGTTTTGAAATAAATTTTGACTAATTCTAAAAAAAATGGAATTATTAAAAGAATCTTTGTTTATACTTGCCCTTTGGAATTAATGTGTAGACTAGCAGTGACATTGAGCACACTTAGCTAAGCAGCTGATGTAGAATTGCAGACCAAATGAGTAAATTATCTTATGTGTAATATTTATATAATGCAAGAATCTAATCTATCCTTTGGTAAATTAGGCTATCACTGACCTCTAGTTATGAAGGCTATGTTTTACCTTCAGCAGCAGAGGTGGCATATCTTTTAAAGAACAGTTACTTGGAAACGTGCTCACTAGTGGGCTTTTCATGAGCATTTGGTTGCCTACTGTATGAATACAATGCTAGACTAGAGTTTTTGTCTGATTCAACATGGTTCCTCTTATGTTCATCATTGAACAACTAACATAGTCACCAACAACGGGAGTCATGCAAAAACTTTCTTTTTGCATTTCAAGTCAGATAACTCATTGCTTTCTTATTTGCTTCTACCAAAAGCTGCCCATCATGCCCAATATGTTGTGCCTCATTGCTTTCAGATGCTATAGAAAGTGTGAGTGAATTTGTATAATAATCATTGCTAGGAGAAGTGAGCCATTGTGGACTGGAGAGAAACATGGGGTGCACCTACACTAGAGAATTAATGTAATTTGACACCACTACACCATTAGGCCAATACTATGGAATTATGGGAGTTATAGTTTTACAAGGACTTTAGCCTTTTCTGTCAAAGGCAGCTAATGCCTCAGCAAAGTACGCATCCCATTCTTCCATAGCATTAAGCCATGGAAGTTAAAGTGGTGTCAAGCTGTGTTTATTCTACAGTGTAGTCCTACCCAGGGTTACCATTTGTCATATGAATCAGTTCTACAGTCCATAATGACCTATATCCTGTTCTTAATCCTAATTAAATCCCACTTTTCAGTGAGATTTTACCTATTTATTTATTTATTTATTTATTTATTCCTTCTTATATTCTTTTCAGCAGGCTGAGATTTTTCACCATAAAACATTGATTAACAATTGTGTCAAATCATGAGTTTACTGTTGGTCAGAGAATTAAATTTGACCTAGCCAACAAATTCAATATTGATTGAATGAGTTTACTCTTAAATTTGAGTAGCCAACAAGAAGCTTGCCAATTTGTGCTTTTGTTTGTTTGTTAAATGCATTATCACAAAAAAGTTCTTCTGTTAATATAAAATGACTTTTTATTATTATTTTTAAAGGTTTTTATCTGTGATAAAAACAAGTTTGGATTTCAACCCACTTCATCTTGTGGGAGTGACAATTTTCAGCGCTGAAGACAACACTTTGAAGCCTTAATTACTAACACTACGCTTGAATATTCCTTCCCTAAGATAGCCCCATGTTATTCATTGAGTCGCCATAAGTCAACAGGAAACTTGAAGGCACATATACATGCTAGGGTTTTTTTAAAGTGTTTTGCTGTTTTATTGCAACATCTCATTCAGAAGAAACAGGAACATCAAACACTGAAATTGCTTCAGATGAGAACTAGCTGTTAGGCTAATCTTTTGCAAATATATTTTTGTCAAATCACTTCTTTTTTGGAGGGAGATCATACACATGCTTTCCTGAACTTGTCATGGCCAAACAAGAAGTAAGAATCACATTAGTATTTAGGCTATAAAGAAATACCATAAAAACTGCCTTGGAAAATTATCTCTCCTCAAGCATTGCACTGATAATTTCTCCCTTGTGGCCTTTAAACTATGCTGCAAATGTGTTAAAGCAAAGTAATATCAGGACAAAACCTGCTCATGGATGAAGTCTTTAGTTGTGTAAACGTTTCAAGCAGGTTCCACAAAGCTAGACCAAAACATTTTGCTCCCCGAGAAGAGAGACAAAACATACGCGCACACAAATATTCTACACACAAAAGTGAACTAGATAAATAACTGAATCTTACTAGTATGCTGCGTTTAGAAGAAAAACCTCCACTACAGCTAAGGGCAGTAGGGTAGCTGAGGACATACAGCATTTGATAATCATAGCTCTGTCCTTCGGCTCTTCTCCAATTGCTCTTAGCATTCCCTATCCAAAGCTACCAACATGCTTTTCCGAATATTAGGTGTGTGTCAATTTATGATAACCCCATAAATTCATCATTTTCTAAGACAAAGGATAGAAGTGGTTTGCACTGCATTCCTCCAAAACATCTTATAGCACCTGGTATTCCCCAGCAGCTTCCCACCCAAGTATTAACCTGGTTTGACCCTGCTTAGTTTCCAAGATCAAACAGATTCCAGTGTCTTTAGGGTGGCATTCTGTGATATTTAAGCAACCTTGTCTCATAAAGTGAAACATTCATGTGTTGAATCCGCATGTCAGGAACTAGATTCGTCTACATCAGGCATGGGCAAACTTCGGCCCTCCAGCTTTTTTGGACTTTGATTTCCACAGTTCCTAACAGCCTCAGGCCCTTTCCTTAAGCAGCTGAGGGGGGGAAAGGAAAGGACCTGAAGCAGCTAGGAATTGTGGGAGTTGGAGTCCAAAACACCTAGAGGGCCGAAGTTTGCCCATGCCTGGTATACATATTAATAGGTATGTGCAGAATGTTTTTGCGTCATATGCAATGCTTCTTTGACATTTCAGCTGAATTGCATGCACACATGCTATAGGGAGGGGAAAATACTTTTGAATATCAGTGTTATTTATGTATAGGAGTGCTTTGTAGGCCCTTTTCTCATATATATTTTTCCTGGTATATACTTCAATCCACATGGGTAGTTTTGCTCATCTTGCTGAACTGCATGCTGGCCATAGTACATTTGGATATAATGGGCCTTTCTTATTATTTTTTGCCCCAGTTTCAAAAACTGATGTCTTGGCAGAATGTAGTAAAATGTGACAACGGAAAGAGTTTAAGTATGTATCTGCCCCATTCATATTTGAAATAGGCAGAGGAGGAGGAGGCAGGGATTGCTAAATTTTCTCCAGCTACCTTTCCCTGCAACAATTCATATTAGAACAGTGTTACTTAACCTCCCTAATGTCGCAACCCCTTAATACAGTTCCTCAGGTTTTGGTGACCGCCAACCATAAAATTATTTTCGTTGCTACTTAATAACTGTAATGTTACTACAGTAATTAATCATAATGTAAATATCTGATATGCAGGATGTATTTTCATTCACTGGACCAAATTTGGCACAAATACCCGATACGCCCAAATTTGAATCCTGGTGGAGTTGGGGGAGGGATTGATTTTGACATTTGAGAGTTGTAGTTGCTGGGATTTATAGTTCACCTACAATCAAAGAGCATTCTGAACCCTACTGTTCCGTCCTCCAGACGTTTCATATGCATAGCCCCATAGTTTTGTTTTAAAAGGCAGCATTTTTCCTTTTGCATTTTTTCCTGGGACTGTTCCAGGCACACTGGCACCCTGCCTGTTAATTATTAGCAGGGTTGCAGCCTGGTGCAGAATTTGCCGCCTAAAGCTCTGCAAATGTATCTTTTTAGTTGGTGTCTGCCCCTTTTCTTCCTGGGGATTGGCCTCCATTTTAGAAAGTGTCCCAGTTCCTTTCAGAGAGGGAAGGAATTCAGATGTGTTTTTTGGCCAGCCAGAATTGGCTCCGAAAGGGTCACCGTAAGTACTGGGTGCTTACTGGGTGCTTACTGGGTGCTTACTGGGTGCTTACCTGGGTGCTAACCTGCGTGCTAACCTGCATGCTGACCTGCTGATTGCTATTTGCTTGACCATTAGCTGGGGGACTGCTGGAGCCAGATGAGTTTATGGTACCTTGCAGAGACTGGCTTTGCATGCTGTATAGGATAGACATCTGGTTACCAGCCCAGCTTTAGGTCACCTTTTGGACTGAGCTTAGGTTTAGAGGGGGGAAGGAGTGGTTCCTTCTACCAAACACCTAGGACCAGGGTGGGAAATATCGGGTTTCCTGCCATCCAAAAAGAAGCAGTAGGAATCTTTTGAGCAACAACCCAAGGCATTTCCACTCTGTTTTTTTTTGCAACCATTAAGAAGCTGTGCCAAGTCCTGCAAAGACTTTGTTATTGAATAAACTGTTTGATTTTCAACTTTATTTTGGAGTGTTTTTTGGGTTGCTAGACCACTTAGCTTTTCAGCAAGCGCTCTGCAGTCCACCAGGAAGAAAGGACAACACATCTGCCAGTTTTAATTTTAAACAGACCTGGTGTGACGGCATACCTACCAATGACAGAATCGGGCCAAACTTCCTCCACACGACCCCCATGACTAACGGAAAATACTGTGCTTTCTGGTGATCTTTGGCAACCCCTTTGACTCTCCCTTCAGGGGTCCCAACCCCCAGATTGAGAAAAACTGTATTAGAATCAAACATGGTGCAGGAATAAGTACTATGCTGCAGGTTGATGTTTCCAACTCATGTCTCTGCTCTGCACTTTAAATTTAGCTCCAACCCTGAAAGACATGGATCTGCTTCCCATTTCATGAAATGTGTTCCATATTCTTCACTGCCATTGTCTTGATAGCATGCCAAGGCTCTCCTCCATTTCTTTGTCTATTTTGTTGTTATGAGCTTCCATTTCTGACTATTCAGATTCTCCTCTCTCATCCGTGCTTGGTGATTCCATTAAGCAAAATTGTTATGAATAGTCGCATGAAGAGGCCAATAATATTCAAAGCAAAAGCTTCAGGGAAGAGAAATAAAACATTACCAGAGCAACTTAGTGCCGTTCAGCTGAGCACAAAGCAACAGAACAAATATGAGAATACAGAATTAAAAGTAACTGTGTTGTTTGAAACAAAAGAGAAAAAATGCCATATTACTTAACATCATTGCTTAAGCTGGCTTAACTAGGCTTCCCACACACATGGTACAAGAGTTGGCAAGCAGGGACAGAGACTGCAGTTGATTTCTCTCGTCATGAGGAATCAGAGTCAGGTGACACATCTAGCATATCCATCCAACATGTTTTTACAGAGCCCTACAGAGAAAAACAAGGAACCGTCCATTTCAGTCACTGCTGTTTTAATCAGTTACCCGACTATTGTCACTGGGTTACGAGTTATGACAAGTGACCAGAGTCACCCCTCTGGTATTCCTTGCAAAAACATTGATCCATTCCAATCACC
Source organism: Anolis apletophallus (assembly GCA_030556195.1). NCBI lineage: Eukaryota > Metazoa > Chordata > Lepidosauria > Squamata > Anolidae > Anolis > Anolis apletophallus. Next base: position 44,881,706 of record JARBWK010000010.1, on the reverse strand, counting down.
TTGATTCAGCCCACAGTGTGTCGACAAAATATACTGTACATACGGTGTATTTTGGCATTCTGTTTAGCAGCGTTAAGAAATCAGGTCACATACATTCTGATACAGTGTTGATTATGAACTGAAGGAAGATAAATAATAGAATACATCTTTCCCCATCACTGCATCACAAGATTCCCATCTCTTATTAGTAATGACATGGCATATTGAACTGGCCAATACACAAGCAAGCCACATGGTTTCCAAAACTACAACTCTGCTGGAACCTCTGGAAAGAAAAACTGGAATCATAAGCCAGCTTTTATTACAGACAGACAGTTTTCTAAGTAGGGGAGGAATATTTACACAATGAGGGGAAAGAACAAACTGTACAGAGGTAGTATGGAGAAGGGAGAGGTGTAATAACTGGGCAGGGAACAAAACAGAACTCTTCACAGTATGTGTCTACCCATAAATAGTACCATTCCCTGAAAAGTACAACTGAGCCTCCAGCCTGCCCACACTTTTGGTGTCCTTCTTTTCTAGGAGACCCGAGAAAATGGGTTTTCATGGGGAGTGTGCTGTTGATAGTTATGCTATTGGCCTGTTTATGTATAAGAAGCTGGAAATTTCAAGAGCTCATACAGTATGCGTATATAGAAAATGGATGAATGGGGGAAACTGTAGAAATGGAGTATGTATAGCCAATGAAATCTGTTGACTGGTAATCATAGAAGGTTTGCGGAATCACTTCAAAGAAGTACTTAAAGACTAACCCAAAATATTTTGCTTCAAAAGCAAATAATAATAATAACAATAATAATAAAAGGAAGAAAAGGAAGGAAGGAAGGTAGGAAGGAAGGAAGGAAGGAAGGAAAAGAGTGAGAAAGAGTGAGAGAACACACTTCTTCTCAAAGACATAAAGAACCCTAAGGCAGCCAAGTGATAATGAAATCATGCAAATGCCTTTCCTCTTTCTGGCTGTAAAGATACAGTAATAACAAAATACACAACAATTTGCTACAATTTCCTGACATCCACAATATGTTGCCTGGACTTAGCCATACCTTTCACATTATGTTGTTGTGTGCTTTCAAGTCACCACTGACTTATGGAAACTTTTATTCAGAGGAGGATTGTTATTAAGAATGACTTGCCTAGCATCATCCAGTAGGTGTCCATGGCTGAGACAGATTCAAACCATGTTTCCCAGGCTGCCTAGGACATTATTGCACAAAGATGCTATCCCAAAACATTCAAGTGGCCAATGATCCTGGTAGATTACCAGGAGGATCACCTGCTACCACATGCCGCCATGATGCCACAACTATGGCACTTGGCTGCTGCATGATCCTGTGGCCAAACTTCCTGTTTGGGAGGAAGCTCCAACATCTTGCAGTTCTCTGTTTATTAGATTATTTTTTAAAAATAAACTTACTACTACTATTACTAATAATGATGATGATGTCAGGTTGCAATTTTAGGGGGGGAGGTCACAGAGTGATATTGCGGGTTTTTTTGAATGGATTGGGAGGAGTCACCCTTCTGTGATGTGATAAGTCAAAGCGCAGTATTTTCTAAACATAAGAATTGCAGGGCACATCCAGATAGCCCCTTTATTGAGGGAGTTTCCATAATAAAAAGGGGGTTATCCAGATGACGTCCTAGACAAACCTGAATTAATTCTCCACAAACCAGGAAAACCCTGGTTTGTGGCGAATTAATTTGATAGTGGGTTTATTCCGCACCTTCTTGGAAGGTACAGGATAAACCCACTACTTCCGGAAGGCACAGGATAAACCCACTACTGCAGTCCAGACACTATTCATGCGGAAATTAGCCCAGAAAACTGTGACAATACCAGCCCTCTCCCCAAAAGCCCCCCAGAACAGCATTAAAAAAAAAAGAACTTACCATGCCATGGGAGCTCCGACAGCCGTCTCATAGAGGCCAGGTAAGTTATTTTGTTTTGTTTTTTTTGCACTGTTCTGGGGGGCTTTTGGGGAGGGGGTTAGAGTGTCCTGTGCGCACTTTCTGCGGTGTGTTCAGATGGGCTCCCAGGAACGTCCGTGTTTTTTAAATGCAGATGATCCTGGGATAACGGCCTGTCTGGAAGTGCCTATAGTTTTTGGGTGTGATGGGATCAGTATGCATCCTATCTCAATACAGTATGCAATCAGTTGTAAAAAAATTTACGGGATGTATAAATTATTTCCAAATGTAAAAGTAAGGTTCTCTTATTATATTGGAAAGGGGGGAGGGAGCCAGGTAACCCCACCCCCTGATGACACTGCTATGCCAAAATAGAAGCACCTGGATAATTGCACAGGTAGTCCTGGGAGCATGGTGCAATAAGGGGTTGTTAACGGATTTTACCTATTAATAGCAGAGAACAGCTTTGTGGCAGGGACACGGTGTGCTGGCAACAGGTATTGTACAATGTTTTGTGATAGGAACTGTCACCAAAGGTGGCAATCCCATTTCTATATTAGTCTGCCATCTCCTTATAATAGTCCTTAGTCCCACTCCCATACCACTGTACAGTTGATAGCCACTGATAGCACAATTTCCTGCTTCCTAATTCCTTTGTGCGGCTGCTCTTCCTGATTCCTTCCCATATGAGTCAATGGAGTGGTTAGCTAACTAGCAGCTTCTATTTCGTCAATCTGACTCTCAAAAAAACCAGTAACATTTGGTTCCGCAAGAAAATAAAATTTTAAATTAAATATTGGTTCAACTATTTTAAAAAATAGTTTTACCTTGCACATTAAAAAAAAACCCTGTACTAATGGATATAAGGCTATGTGTGTGTGTTTCTAGCTTTCCATCTGGAAAAACAAATAAAAATTATCTGCTCTGGATATGACGAGCATGTTACAAATATGGTTCCTGTGCATTTCATGCCGATGATGGGATGGGAACATCCTTTTCAGTATTGGGATGTCACCTATCCTGTTCATGAAAGATCATCAAAGTATTTCCTTAGAACCTGCTGCTTTATCCTCTCTAGCTGTAGACATTTTGAGATGAACCATAAAGATAACCGAGTGTCACAGCAGTAATTTCCTTTTCCAAAGAGTCATTAATTTTAATAGACTTCTGGCTCACTATAACTAAAAGCAACTATGATGGAAACGAAAGCTATTTATCATTACCTCTGGTGTATACATGTGGTGCTAATTTATTGCAAAAAATATTCTGTGAATAATTTCTATTTCTTTAAGTGTTTGATTTCCAATTTATTTTATTGTTTATTTTATTTTATTGTTTAAGTTTCATTCATGGGGATGACGACAACACACAATCTACTTTCATTTCCTGAAAGGGGTAATGAGGAGCTCATTTGAATTAATTCCCGTTTCACAATTTATCACAGTATCACTATGGATATGTAAAGCCCTTCTGTTTTGCTGCCCAACAAATTTGACGCTGAAGTACTTTGAACATATTAAGGAGCAGATTGTTCCACAATGTTTTCTTTTCTTTTCTGATAGCATTGTTCTTCTGAGACAAAGACTACCAGTACTTTAAATGCAGACAATCCGGATTAATGTAATTATGTGTTAATTTAATTTAATCAACATGTTAGAAGTAATGTGTTTTCATTCTAATTCAGACATTATCTCCCCCCTGCCTTTTAGTGCGGAAATTTACTTATGGTTATATGCTGGGAAGAAAATTTAATTTACTAGAGACCTGCTGGCTTGGCATAAATGTGCATTTACTGCTCAGCTCAAATATCGACCTGTCAGACAGTAATACAATTTTGTGGATTACAAAAGCATCTTGCTCTGTGGACAGAAGTCTATTAGGTATACGAACATGTTTTTTAAGATGTTAATATTCACAAACATGATCAGTGGGATTTCATCATTGCAGATAATCCCCATGAAGAATGATTTCATTTGTTTATTAACCCTGATGCAATGAGGAAGTTACACTTTCAGCTCTATATTTAGATATATTACCAACAGTTTATAAGTTTATATTTTATGTGATGTAAATGTGTCTCCTTACTTACTTATTTACTTACTTAGGCTATCCTTTGGTGTCCAAATATGATGGCCTTTCAAGTGCAGTGTCTTGGGGATGGATACGTATGTGACTGTGGAGCCCTATTCTTAACCTGCACGTTCTTCCACTGTGAGGACATTGGTTTCCAGGTAGAAGGTGGTCCTGGTCAGGGTTGGTTTGGTTTGACATGCCTTCCTCTTGGTATGTTTCTCCCTTTCTCCCTCCATTTATGCCTCTTTGAATTTCACAGCACTGCTGGTCACAGCTTACCTCCAGCTAGAGCGCTCAAAGGCCAGGACTTCCCAGTTCTCGATGTGTATGCTACAGTTTTTAAGGTTGGCTTTAAGCCCATCTTTAAATCTCTTTTCCTGTCCACCAACATTCCATTTTCCATTCTTGAGTTGGGAATATAGTAACTGCTTTGGGAGATGGTGATTGGGCATTTGGGCTACGTGCCAGTCCAGCAAAGTTGATGATGCAGGAGCATCGCTTCAATGCTGGTGGATTTTGCTTCTTCCAGCACGCTGACATTTGTCCACTTGTCTTTCCAAGAGATTTGCAGGATTTTTTTGGAGGCAGCACTGATGAAATCGTTCCAGGAGTTGAGTGTGACATCTATAGACAGTCTAAGTTTCCCAGGTGTATAGCAGGGTTGGGAGGACAATAGTTTTTATAAACAAACACCTTGATATCCCTACGGATGTCCTGGTCCTCAAATACTCTCTGCTTCATTTGGAAAAATGCTGCACTCGCACAGCTCAGGCGGTGTTGTATTTCCGTGTCAATGTTGACTTTTGTGGAGAGGTGGCTGCCAAGAAATGGTCTAGCTAAAATGGTCAACATTTTCTAACATTACATGATTAAGCTGTATTTCTGGCATTGCAGAAGGATTGGCTGGTGCCTTTTGGAAGAGCACTTTCTCGATGTTCTGTGAGTGACCAAGCTTCCCGTATGCTTCTGCAAAAGTGTTTAGAGTGGCTTGTAGGTCTTTTTCTGAATACACACAAATTACGTTCTCATTGGCATATTGGAGTTCTATAACAGATTAGCCTGATGAAAATATAGCTTTCCTGCCAGAATGTCAAGGTTTGGTGCTTTAGTGCCTCCAGGTAAAAAAAGAATTGGGAAGAAAGTGATGGAAAAATGCTCTTAGTGGACAATGGATTATTTATTTGTTTGTTTGTTTGTTTGTTCAATCTTATATTCCGCCCTTCAAGGCCGGCTCGGGGCGGTTCACATACATATTAAAATGCACTGTAAAACAGTGGTACATCATAAAAACAACAAAAAATAAAAGTTGCAAATAATGCAACGACAGTAATAGTAGACAGTTACAATTGCAGGGGCTCAAAGGCAAGCCTGAACAGCACAGTTTTGCAAGCCCTCCGGAATGGGATAAGCTCCACCATAGCCCGGACATCGTCTGGCAATACGTTCCAAAGCATTGGGGCAGCAACTGAAAAGGCTCGTTGCCTTGTGCTGGAGAGATGGCAGGAGCAGACAGATGGTACCGTTAAAAGGTTTCGCTCTTGCGAGCGCAGTGATCTCAGGGGAACGTATGGGGTGAGGTGGTCCCTCAGGTACACCGGCCCCAGACCATGTAAGGCCTTGAAGGTCAAAACCAACACCTTGAAGACAATTTGGTACTCGATTGGAAGCCAGTGCAATTGCCGTAAGATGGGCGTAATGTGCTCTCTTGCCGGCGCTCCCGCCAGCAAGCGAGCTGCAGCATTTTGCACCAGCTTGAGTTTCCGAATTGTCGACAAGGGAAGGCCTATGTAGAGGCCGTTACAGTAGTCTAACCTCGAGATGACCGTCGCTTGGATTACCGTGGCAAGGTCGTCCCTGGATAGGTAGGGAGCCAGTCGCCTAGCCTGTCGCAGATGGAAAAATGATGTTTTGCTGATCGCGGAGACCTGGGCCTCCATGGCCAGCAATGGGTCCAACTGAACCCCCAGGCTTTTGATCAAAGATGACGGGCTCAGCTGCTCACCATCCAGGGTAGGCAACCGGCACTCATCCAGCCCAGGGCGACCAGGCCACAGGATCTCCGTCTTCGATGGATTCACCTTCAACCAGCTGGAACGCAGCCAACCAGTCACAGCTTCAAGGCATTGCTGGAAACAATCGGGTACAGAGTCCGGCCTGCCGTCCATTTTCAGCACGAGCTGGGTGTCATCCGCGTACTGATAACACTCCAGACCAAAGTCGCGCGCACCAGCTGGGCCAGCGGCCGCATGTAGATGTTGAATAATAAAGGGGAGAGAATGGCTCCCTGGGGGACCCCACAAGTTAATGGGAGTCTCCCAGAGACCTCCTCCCCCCTCTCCACACGTTGTCCCCAGTCTTGGAGGAAGGAGGTTACCCATTTAAGGGCAATCCCCCTAACTCCCGCCGCGGCTAAACGGTGGGTCAGTAATACGTGGTCTACAGTGTCAAACGCTGCCGTCAGATCTAACATCACGAGCAGGGCTGACCCGCCATGGTCCAGCTGGCGGCGAAGTTGATCTGTAATGGCGACAAGCACGGTCTCCGTCCCATGCCCAATGCAGAAGCCAGACTGGAAGGGATCCAGTCCAGCTAAGTCGTCTAAGAATCGCTGCAGCTGATCCGCTGCTGCCCTCTCAATTACCTTGCCTAAAAATGGCAAGTTGGAAACCGGGCGGTAATTGGAGGGAGCCGAAGGGTCTAACTTCGGCTTCTTCAGCAGCGGTCTTACCATTGCCTCTTTCAAACCCCCTGGGAACACTCCTTGCTCAAGAAGATTAACAGAATTCTTCTTGAAAATAAATATTAAAAAATTCTAACCTAAATTTTAAATATTATTTTTATTTATTTATTTATTGTTTCGATTTATTCGTCGCCCCTTCCAAGAGGCTCAGGGCGACTCACACACATAAAACCATAAAAACACTATAAAATACAAGTTAAAAACAGCAGAAATACATTAAAATCACTTTAAAATCACTCATTAGGCCTGCATTATAGTATATTAATGGAATACCGGTTCACTAAACAAGGAAAATACACTCTTCTAGTTCCTTCACATTGATGATGTACTTTGCCCCAACGTAACAATTCCAATTTACCCATCCAATTCATTTCTTAAAAGTATTAGACTGTATTAAATGAATGAATATTATACTCTTATATAGTATATTAAACTTACCAATCCAAGCTTCAGCCCTCCTTCGGGGTACTTATGTGTGTTTGCAAAGATAAGCATTCCTAGGATTTTAAGGAGCAATTTGAGATTATGCTTTCTTATAACAAATGCTGGAGTAGTTTCAACTTTCTGTCTAGTTAACCTCTGAGCATGGAGGATGTATGAATGTGCCTGTGGTTTTACCATCTTGTTCTAAGAAGACAGCAATAATATTTTGGCCCAGCTCTGTAGATCCTGTCTAGATTGTTTACACAGCCAATTACTTCACTCCATGATTAGTGTCATATCTGTGTTGTCGCAGTTTGCCTGTAAACAAAAGGTTGCCTCACCACCAACACAGGGGAAATTGTCAATTAAATGGTTCAGCTGACATCATTACTGAAAGACATTTTATTGGTTTATAACCCAAGCATTAATGTGCTGCTCATTGTTCTATAGTGACAAATTAAGTAAAGTGTATATATCTGACATCTGTGAAGACACACTTGGCTACAAGACAATGGTGTTGATAAGAAGCAAATGGTCATTTCCAACAGAGTGTAGTGTTCCTCTCAGTGGTATCTTGCCAAAATAAGGGCAGTTCTACAGACACTATAATCCAGTTTGGAAGTGAATTAAAACAAATAGGAACTGGCTTGAGGCTGGAAAGGTGGCCAGAGGAACCACGGTATCTGCGGCTAGACTTGCTATTTCTGGTTTGATGCATGCTACCGTAAGGATTGAGGGAATGCATTCTGTGGACACCCACCTTCAAGCCAGTCTCGAACTGCATTATAGCGTCTGTGTAGGACAACCCTAAAGCACCAGATCCCATTTGATCTGGGAAGCTAAGCTGGGCCAACCCAGGTTAGTGCTAGGATGGGAGATCACCAACAAATACCAGATGCAAAACAGTTATGGATGAATACATCTACGTAGCTGTTTCATATTCAGAATTGCTACTTAGGACTTCATCAGACTGGCAAGGGGAAAGTGGAAGTAACTGTTTTGCACTGTTCCCTCCTATCTTTCCCCGTCTTCAGGGATGGCCAGCCTTCCTACATGCTTACTGCACCTTCCCCTGTCTTTCCTGTATTTTACCCCACCTTTCTCTATCAAGAGTTGATTGACACTTGACTCATGACAGAAGTCTTCGGGCATGTACTTGGGAAATGGAGTGTCAAGGGATCCCATCAGAAGTGCCCTTAGATTGTCTGACGGGCTCCAAGGGACTCCTGTGGTGCTCCGTTTCCAAAATGCATGGAAATGGAGACTGAAACTAGTGGGATGAAGTCGTTAGTCACAATTTTGATACTAGTGCCACAAGCACAACTCGCTGCCACCACCAATCTACTTTACCAGGCATCAGCTAAATGGGATGCCAAAAATCAGAGCACAAGTAAATGATGTTTCTGTCAGGCTTGGAGTAATTAGATAATGAGAAGTCACTTAGCTGAAGTGCAGAGTAGAGTATCACCTAGCCTAGTGGCTGACAAACAATACTGATCCACGTTTCCCCTCTGAGAGGTTTGTGGTAATGTGTTAAAACTATGGGATTTGCAAATATCTACTTATGCGTGTCGTGCTACTTTATGTGGTTTTCATGTGACTGGCTTACAATCCTCTCCTGTTCAGTGACTTATTTATGTGAACCAAGCAGTACAGGGTTAAGTCAAGATGTAGCTGCTGCATCTTCTTATTAATAGAGAGGCACAATACTCTAAAAATACAATATCTTTTCTTGTATTTCTAGACATTTTTGCAGGTCTGGACACACAAAGCTTGGTAGGTTAATTTTAAATGCTCATGTTTATAAAATAAGCTAACTCTTCTCTGTTCCCATCCTACCTTCATTGTATACCATAATTAAAAGACGTTGGGTGAGTGGGTTAATACATGGGAAAGCTGAAGGAGGGAGAAGCCCAGAGAGAAAGGTGGTTGGTGTTTCACATAATTATCCAGGTGCATAGCATTTTATGAGCAAGGTTATAAAGCAATTCATTTAGGCTCACTCCAATAATATTACAGAACTCAGATCAGGATACAAGCAGTAGAGGATAAGTTATTGAAAAGACTCATAAAATGTATAGCTATTTGCACGCAAATGCATGTACCAGAAGGAGTTGAAACACTTTTCTTTGATATAAGCTCATTGATTTGGGGTGCATACTTGCCTTTCAAGGCTAAAAGAGCTGACAATCTGGAAGAGCTCAGATGCTTGAAGGTTGGTTTCTTCCTTGGCTTCTTGTTAAGCAACAAATTACACTCCTCATTCGATCCCGTCTCTCTTCTCCCTTTTCACTCTTTTTCATTTCCCAACTAAGCTTTTCTGTTCTGAAAACCCATCTGATTTGCTCTGATGTGTGCTCTAGAAGGTTTTCTCTGCCTCCCTTGGCCCTCTCCACTTTCTTCTCAAACACAAGTTAGAATCCTACTGTTAATGAACAGAATTTGGGTTGGCTCTGCCCATAAGAGGCAAGAGCCCTAGTGCCCAAAGAGAGGGATCGATACCCTTGGTGAGCAAAGGCAGGACACATAAAACTCACCCCAAGATTTCCCAATAAGTCTCACCAAGTTGAAGAAAAACCACTGAGGCCTTTATTTCTCATCAGCTGAGGAGGATGACAACTGCAGATTTCCTTGTTGCAAAGCAGTCATAAAGTTACATTGAAAATGCATGCTATTTTATAAGGTTCAAATTTCCCACTTCCCGCCCCCCAGACCAACTTTGTGTTGATTGGATGGAATCTGACTGGCTGGCTGCATCTTCTTTCGGTTTCCAGCCAATGGGGGTGAAGAGGTGAGTGATGAGTAGAACAATGAAGGCAGAAAAACATTTTGATGGGATTAAATATGTAGATCAAGTGGCCAAGTATTCAGCAAGAACCCTCCTGTTCTCAGGCTGAGCAATTCTATTGTCTTTCGGTTGATGGTCAAATATCCATCTGTGTTTTTCTCTGTTTGATAGACACAGATTAATATATTGCTGCAGGGTCTCAGTTCTTTGGATGGTAAACAAATGAAGAAGCTGTAGCCATGTACCAGTTTCCGAGGCTGATAGAGGTGGCCATTTATGAAATATAGAAATAGTTTTGCCTATTAATCAATAGCCCAAAGTAGGCGAAACTCAGAGGCTTTGGTCTATTGATTAGCAAAAACCAGTTTTGGCCCAAAGGGGAAAGACCCTTTTGGAAAGAGCTGGCTCCTGCCATTGTCATGCAAATGAGGCTAGTGGAGGGATGATTGAATCACAAACTTGCAGCTGGCAAGCCTCAAGGTAGCTGGCTAAAGGTAAACAGTGGCACTTTCATATTTTTAAAATTACATACATGGGGAAAACATGAGGGGAGATACATTGGGTTTTATGGGGAAATATACCATCTTGATCACCCCTGCCTACCCACCAGAAAGATACACTGTTTATTAGATTCATAAAAGATAGCCCAAGGGGTCCTAGACAGAAAGGAAAAAGTCTTTGGGACTGAGCAAAAGTCCATAAGAGTAATGCAAAAGGAAAATAACTGGGTGCATTCATAAAGTGTGGGTTACAGAGGCATTGTCATGTGGGACCATGGGAAGAGCCTTAGGTTCCCATGTGGGGAGAGTTAGGGGATTATGGGATCACTTCCAGTCTGGTGTTCTTGGGAAAACTGAATCCCTTAGTTTTAAACTATCTTCTACAGAGCCCAAGAAAAAGGGGGGTCACCTCCGATATCACTACTAGCAAAGCCATGAGATAGATTTCCTCCAATTCTAATATTTCTGGGTTGCTGTAAGTTTTCCAGGCAGTATGGCCATGTTCCAGAAGCATTCTCTCCTGACGCTTCACCCACATCTATGGCAGGCATCTTCAGAGGTTAAGAGGTCTGTTGGAAAGTAGGCAAGTGAGGTTTATATATCTCTGGAATGTCTAGGGTGGGAAAAAGAACTCTTGTCTGCTTGAGGCAGTGTGAATGTTGCAATTAACTACCTTGATTAGCATTTAATGGCCTTTTAGCTTCAAAGCCTGGCTGATTGCTGCCTGGGGAACTCCTTTGTTTGGAGGTGTTAGCTGGCCCTGATTGATCATTGTCTGGAATTCCACCACTTTTTGAGTGTTGCTCTTAATTTACTGTCCTGATTTTATAGGGTTTTTTTATTAAAAAAACTGGTAGCCAGATTTCATTCATTTTCATGGTTTCCTCCTTTTTGTTAAAACTGTCCACATGCTTGTAGATTTCATTGGCTTCCCTGTGTACAGTCTGCAATATTCACACTTGCCTCAAGGAAACAAGCTTCGGGAACATGACCATACAGCCCCGAAAACTCACAGCAACCCAGTGATTCCAGCCATGAAACCCTTCGACATCACATTCTAATACTTCTAAAACAGCATGCCTTCTTGGTGTCCTGAATGTGACAAAGGCAAAGATAGAATTCTTTGAGGGTGTAAATAAACACATAGATAAAGGGGACCCAGTCAATATTGTTTACCTTGACTTTCAAAAGGCTTTTGACAAAGTCCCTCACCAAATGCTCCTAAATAAGCTCTTCAGCCATGGAATCAGGGGACAGGTCTTGTCCTGGATTGGAACCTGGCTAAACTGTAGGAAACAAAGGGTGGTAATAAATGGACACTTCTCTGGATGGAAAGAGGTGAGAAGTGGCGTACCCCAGGTTCAGTTTTAGGACCGTTACTTTTTAATTTATTCATAAATGATCTGGATGTAGAAGTAAATTGTGAGGTAGCAAAGTTTGCAGATGACACTAAACTGTTCAGGGTAGTTAAAAATGAAACTGACTGTAAAGAGCTCCAGAATGATCTCTCGAAATTGAGTGAATGGGCAACAAAGTGGCAAATGCATTTTAACCTAAAAAAGTGTAAAGTCATGCACATCGGGGCAAAGAACCCCAAATACACTTATCAACTGATGGGATCAAAGCTTTCTGAGACAAACCAGGAAAGGGATCTTGGGGTTTTGGTGGACAGCTCAATGAAGACGTCAACCCAGTGCGCTGCAGCAGTGAAAAAAGCAAATTCTATGCTTGGCATGATCAGGAAGAGAATCGAAAATAGGTCGGCAAATGTTGTCCTCTCTACAAATCTATGGTGAGGCCACATCTGGAGTACTGTGTACAATTCTGGTCACCGCACCTCAAGAAGGATATAACGGAACTGGAAAAGGTACAAAGAAGGGCAACAAAAATGATCCAAGGGATGGAGCAGCTCCCTTATGAAATCAGGTTGCAACGCCTTGGTCTTTTCAGCCTTGAAAGACGGCGTTTAAGAGGTGACTTGATCGAAGTGTATAAAATCATGCATGGGATAGAAAAGGTGAATAAAGAAAAATATTTTCTCTGTCACACAACACTAGGACTAGGGGGCACTCCTAAAGCTCCAAGGTAGGAAAGTTAGGACTAATAAAGGAAATATTTCTTCACCCAGAGGGTCATTGGGTTATGGAACTCCTTCCAGAGGAGGTTGTGACAGCTGTCAGCCTGGACAGCTTCAAGGCAGGATTAGACAGATTCATGGATACCAAGGGAATCAGTAGTTACTGAAATGGACATCCAAGTGCCACCTCTGTGTTGATGGAGGCAGGCAGGATTTTCCCCGGGTACTGGTTGTGGGGGTCAGGAGCAGGTGAGGGTTTTGCCCTCCTTTCTGCTAGAGATCCCTGTGTACAACTAGTGGGCCACTGTGTGACACAGAATGCTGGACTAGATGGGCTGAGGCCCGATTCAGCATGGCTCTTCTTATGTTCCTATGTTCCTATGTTCTTATGTTCTTATGTTCTTATGTTCTCACCTTAAAGATTCAGAACCGATTATAATGAACTAATTTGCAAAAGCATGAATTCAGCATTACTTGGGGAAAATCACTAGTGAAGAAGTAGAGTTAATTAAAGTTAATTCCAAACTCTATTTATGCACACAGAGAGGGGCACCAATGCAGTTTTCCACTGTTATCTTTTTTTTTAAAGAAGGAGGAAGAAATAGAAGCTTCAGGTAATCTCCACATATGTTCATGTTGTCAGCACAATTTTCCTACCTTAAAAAAAATATGTGCCTTTAAATGAGCTGTCTTTTTGTGTGTATGTCAGGAGCGACTTGAGAAACTTCAAGCTGCTTCTGGTGTGAGAGAATTGGCCATCTGCAAGGACGTTGTCCAGAGGATGCCCAGATGTCTTGATGTTTTACCATCCTTGTGGAATGCTTCTCTCATGTTCCCACATGGGGAGCTGGAGCTAACAGAGGGAGCTTATCCGCACTGTCCCCAGATTCGAACCTCCTGGCACAAGGAGTCTTGCTGGCACAAGACTCCTTGTGCCAGCAGTCTTCAGTCCTGCTGGCACAAGGGTTTAATCCAATTAAATGAGACCTGGGCAATTGCCGGCCCTCCAGGTGTTTTGGACTTCAAGTCCCAGAAATCCTAACAGCTGGTAAACTGGCTAGGATTTCTGGGAGTTGAAGTCCAAAACACCTGGAGGGCTGGCAATTGCCCAGGTCTCATTTAATCCATTGCGCCACTGGGGCTTCCAAGTGAGTAATGAAATATCAGGTAAACGGATCTGTTAAAGTGCTGCATAATTTTATGATCATCCCTGTGATTGGCACTATTTTAAAACTCAGTTTTTAACTTTTTTCTCTCTCTCCATTAATATTAAACTTTATTTCCAGCCATATTTTTTTAAATGTGAAAGAAATATTGGTTAAATGGAAAAAAAGATAAGCATTATGTTTAACTTTTAGAAAGGGGAACAAAATATTTTCCAGTTATCTCTATTTCAGTAATGTGAATTTTTTTTCTAGTGAAACAATTTTATTTCCGACTTATGACGACCGTAAAGTGAACCCATCATGGGGTTTTCTTGGAAGATTGGTTTAGCAGAGGTTTGCCATTGACTTCCACTGAGGCTGAGAGAGTGTGACTTGCCTAAGGCCATCCAGTGGGTTTCCAGTTTATATGTAAGGTTTCCAAAGAAGGAGCAAGAAGCCTGGTCAATTAGGGTTTCTGTCCAATGTGGAAGAAAACATATGTGCCTCTACAGAAACCCTGAACGTTGCTCATGCATCACTTAAAACAAAGCTAGGTTTCTGTGGTGGCTCTGAAGGGGCAAACCCATGAACCCTGATTGAGACCTTCACATATTTCATAAACAAGGCTCTAGTCAAGCTATAATCTACAAAACATCTCCCTTCTGTGGAATATTTCTCATTTTGCTGCTGGCTCATTCATTAAGAGAGTCGTCTTTTGCAATGCATACTGTAAATACAGCTTTCAAAATCCATATAGCATAATATTTATCCAGATGGGTTAAAGTTAGCCTTGCCTTCCATATAAAAGAATGAACTGACACAGCCAGTTCTTTAAAGAAACCAAAAGATATTTCACCTACAGCTCTGATGTACATTTGTAGTATGGACACAGTCGGCCTAAGATATTTTGCTGCCTGAGGCAAAGCAATCAATGCTGTTCTGTCTCAAGGGTGAATGGTACCCAAGGGCCAAACAAGGGATCTTGGAGAACATCCCACAAATACTTCTCATCCTTGGCAGTAAAAATACAGTGGTTTGATTCAGGCAATATAGAACAAACCCATTAAAATCAATGGGTTCTACAGGATTATCTTCATCAATATCAGTTTGCTGTATTTTCATGGCAATATGGTTTAAAATTGCTGTCTGTAGGATCAGCCCTGAGAACAGGGACAACACCTATGTTGCAGATTCATAGAGTTCTTGTAACACTATTCCAAGATAATGTATGCAAACCTCTCTGTACTTCATCACACTAGAGCAGTGTTTCCCAACCAGTGTGCCGTGGCACACTAGTGTGCCGTGAGAGATCATCAGGTGTGCCGTGGGAAATTGGCACTCTTCCCCCTCCTAGCAGCTCTTTCTCCCTATTTCCCTCCCCAAAGATCCTCCTCAAGGCAAAGGAAGGGCTCCGCCGAATGCCAGGGCCAGGCCCACCTTGAGGAAGCCTTCAGGAGCCTCGACTCAGCATGGCTCCAGCTCCCGCTCAGGGCTGCTTCAGCCTCCCAATACATTTCATAGATCTGTGTGGCCTCTTTCGCTGCCTCCCTCCTCCCTCCGCAAAAGCAGAGCACTGGGCAGAAGTGATTGAGTCGGCGTTTTCGCATTGGCTTGGATTTCTCGCGAGAACAAAGCTGGAAGCTCCACGTCGGTGAATTGGGCAGTGAGCAAACCTGGTAGCATCGGGAGGCTGAAGCATTCACAGGTTTCCAAGAAACAAATTGAGCCTCTCCGCTTGGAAATGTTGGGGTTTTTTTTTTAACTATTTTACTGGATTTTTGAAAGTTGCCTCCCCCACCAAGGAACTGTTTATAACACCTTCATGACATCAATAGTTAACTGGAAGCAAGTTTCACTCAGGGTGAAATTTCACAAGGGTCTGGAGAACAAGCTCTATGAGGAGCGGCTTGAAGAGCCGGGCATGTTTAGCCTGAAGAAGAGAAGGCTTAGAGAAGACATGATAGCCATGTATAAGTATGTGAGAGGAAGTCATATATTTGTTGTGTTCATCGAAACAGGCCCAGGTTTCACACTGAGTGTATAAATACATTTAAAAACATATTAACTATATTTATTACTGTGTTACAGTGTCATTGTGTCATTTTGGTTGGTGGTGCGCCCCAGGATTTTGTAAATGTAAAAAATGTGCCGCGGCTCAAAAAAGGTTGAAAAACACTGGACTAGAGAATGAATCTACTTTACATCCGGTTTCTCCTGCAGAATTCTAGGGTTTGCAGTTTAGTGAGGCTGTTAAAGTCTCCTCCTAAACTACAAACCCCAGAAATCTGCAGGAGTCAGAAACTGGATTTAAAGTGGATCCATTCTCTAGTGTGATGAAGCCATCTGAATATGCTTAATGTGCTGTAGAAATACAAAAGAAGAGGAAGAAAATATTGCCATGCACAAATATTATTATTGTGGGTTAGCAAACCTATAAATCAAGCAACTCCTTGAAAGCCTTCAAGTTTCATTGTGTCTTGAGATGTCACGAAATCCAGGCATTGTTTGAGATATATCGTTTTTAATTACCTGCCATTCTCAAGATTTTCCTGTTACGTTAGAAACAGCCAGCGTCCCATTATTTTTAAAGAACAATGAACAATCTTTTTACTGGTACGAAGGAAATATTGTTGCAACTAGAAACAGTACTGAGAGGAAACAATATCGTAAAAGAAAAACATTGTGTGTAACTCTAGGTTGCAATTTACTGGAATAGTGAGTTCCAACCCTTATTGTTGATTCTGATGATGGGGAACAATTATAGACTCATTTGTATTTGCCTAAGTGTTGATTTAGCCTTCAATAATTTATTGAACCATTGTAATTCTGTTTTGTTGTTTATTCATGCAGTTGCTTCCGACTCTTCGTGACCTCATGGACCAGCCCATGCCAGAGCTCCCTTTCGGCCGTGGCCACACCCAGCTCCTTCAAAGTCAAGCCAATCAATTCAGGATACCATCCATCCACCTTGCTCTTGGTCGGCCCCTCTTCTTTTTTCCTTCCATTTTCCCCCAGCATCATCATCTTCTCCAAGCTTTCCTGTCTTCTCATTATGTGGCCAAAATACTTCATCTTTGCCTCTAATATCCTTCCCTCCAGTGAGCAACCACACATTATTTCCTGGAGTACAGACTGGTTTGATCTTCCTGGGGTTCAAGGCACTCTCAGAATTTTCCTCCAGCACCACAGTTCAAAAGTGTCTATCTTCCTTCGCTCAGCCTTCCTTATGGTCCAGCTCTCACATCCATATGGCCGAACCAGGAAGCCCAAATCCAGGAGATCCAACCGCAGAGAGTCCCCAGTATTCCTTTTGGCCCATGGCCTAAGTTGCACCAGTACCAGACCCTTTTTTCCTTCTGCCCCACCCAGTTCCAAAGTTCACCACACCAACCGTCCCTCCCAGTATACCCAGCCACCATTGCTTCCCCTCACCCCAACTACACAACATTTACACAGCCAATAGCACATGAAGAACATTTTAGCAAGTCCCACAGCATAGCAATAAAACAAGACCTTCCCCCTGTTCCTACCTTTGGTCTCCGCCCCCTCACCGATCGTCCGTGCTGCAACCGGCCTCTAACGGGGGCCCGGCGAGCGGACGGCACATCTGCACACCCGCTCGCCCGTCGCCATCTTGGAAGAGTGGGGGCCCTTACCGAGGTGGGGGCAAGGTAGGAATCAGTTTAAAAGCTGCTCTGAAGCCTTTTTTAATATTAATTGCCAGCAGTCTGGTTCCATTTTTCGTTCAGGTGTAACCCGTCCCTTTTGTAAAGGTTTGGCTTTCCCAAAATGTCCCCCAGTTCCTAACAAATCTAAAGCCTTCCTCTCGACACCACTGCCTCATCCACGCATTGAAGCTCGGAGCTCTGCTTGTCTGGCTGTCCCTGCGCGTGGAACCGGTAGAATTTCGAGAATGCTACCTTTGAGGTCCTGGACCTTAATCTTCTACCTAGCAACCTAAATTTGGCTTCCAGGACCATCCGTTTGGCCTTCCCAATGTCATTGGTACCGACGTGTACCACGACTGCTGGCTCCACCCCGGCACTATCTACCAGCCTATCTAGATGCCTCGTGATGTCCGCAACCTTTGCACCTGGCAGGCAATTTACCATGCGGTCATCACATCCATCACAAACCCAGCTTTCTATGTTCCTGACAATCGAATCGCCCACTACAAGAAGCCCCCTTCTACCACCCGTTGAGAAGTATCCTCGGTGCAAGAGGATATGGGCACATCCTCCGAGGAAGGGGTCCCAACTAAGGGAGCCGGTCCCTCTTCCTCAGACTGATGTCCTCCCTGCCCAAGACCCCCATTTTGCAAAGCAGCTGGAGGGCTGCTCAGAACGGAATGGGATGCTCCTATTTCATCCCTGGAGATCTCTTCCTCCTGCCTCACTTCCTCTCTGTGCTTCTCCAGGTCTGCTACCTTGGCTTCAAGGGAAAGAACACGTTCCCTGAGAGCCAGGAGCTCACTGCAGCGAATGCACACCCAAGACTTCTGCCCAGCAGGCAGATAGTCATACATGTGACACTTAATGCAAAACACTGGAAAGCCCCCCTCCCACTGCTGGCTGACTACCTCCATTTCTTGTTTATATGTTTTTATAATTTGACTCCCTTATTCTAGATAATTAGACTTTTTTTCCTTTTTGTAGATTCACTGTTTGTTTTGGTCTTGATTAACTTTTTTACAAGTCTTTGGATATTTCTTTTTTTTTAACTTGTTACAGGTTCATGTTGTATCGCGCGCCGATGCTGTAGCAGGCCCCGCCCTTTCAAGGAATGTGCTTAAGGCAATTTGGAAGGGAAAAAGAACCTCTTTTAGCTGCTGCTAAAAACTACCTTCTAACAGCTAATACTAGAAGCTAAAACAACAAAATTACCCAGGAACTTACCAGTGCTCCTTATTTTCTTATTAGCAAGTAGTCTGCTTTAAACTGCTCCTCACAGAGACAGTTGGCTGACTGATTTAAAAAACAGGAGCTAGGCTCTCTGCTTAAAAACAGGAAGTAGGCTAATTGCTCCCACCTGGCAGGAGGGCTGCTGTAGCAGGCCCCGCCCTTTCAAGGAATGTGCTTAAGGCAATTTGGAAGGGAAAAAGAACCTCTTTTAGCTGCTGCTAAAAACTACCTTCTAGCAGCTAATACTAGAAGCTAAAACAACAAAATTACCCAGGAACTTACCAGTGCTCCTTATTTTCTTATTAGCAAGTAGTCTGCTTTAAACTGCTCCTCACAGAGACAGTTGGCTACATCTTAAATATGTAGATCAAGTGGCCAAGTATTCAGCAAGAACCCTCCTGTTCTCAGGCTGAGCAATTCTATTGTCTTTTGGTTGATGGTCAAATATCCATCTGTGTTTTTCTCTGTTTGATAGACACAGATTAATATATTGCTGCAGGGTCTCAGTTCTTTGGATGGTAAACAAATGAAGAAGCTGTAGCCATGTACCAGTTTCCGAGGCTGATAGAGGTGGCCATTTATGAAATATAGAAATAGTTTTGCCTATTAATCAATAGCCCAAAGTAGGCGAAACTCAGAGGCTTTGGTCTATTGATTAGCAAAAACCAGTTTTGGCCCAAAGGGGAAAGACCCTTTTGGAAAGAGCTGGCTCCTGCCATTGTCATGCAAATGAGGCTAGTGGAGAGATGATTGAATTACAAACTTGCAGTTGGCAAGCCTCAAGGTAGCTGGCTAAAGGTAAACAGTGGCACTTTCATATTTTTAAAATTACATGTCAGAGCTGGGAACTCTTAGCCTGGAAGAGGCTCAGAGCCCCAGTCTGCCTTGACCTGCTTTAACACTGGACATTGGGGAATTCCCAGGATGATGCAATCCTCTGGGGAAAGTGCTGGATCAGAACGGAAGTGATGTAACCTCCTCTGGACATTGGACACTGAATGGGAATATGCTGACTCAGAGGGGGATGAGGTCATATCCCTTGGACAGTGGGATTGCTGAGTCAGCAGGACATGATGCAACCTTCCCAGGATGTTGCAAGGGAAGGGAAGGAGGGGGTCGGGGTATATAAGGTGTGTTTGGGTGATGGGACACTGCTTTGGCTTTATAGGTGTTATACCTGCAATAAATCTGGTTGGATCGAGCCCTGCCTGAGCGTGATCTTTACGGAGAATTGAAGCGTTCTCACAGAAGCCAAAGCCCATTCCAACTTTCCCAGTATGGAGAGGTTGGAGGAAGAAGATTATTTGGACACTTGGAACCTTGCTCCAAATGAGGTCCGCGACGATGGAGTGGGATTGGACCACTATTGACCATGTGGGGTTCCCGGACGAGTCCAGAGAAGTGGGGCGCCGGGCGGCGCCCTGACTCAGGTGGACGAGCAGCCCAGAGAAGCAGGAAGACAGCGTATGTTTCCTCCTCAGGTGGGCTATGGCGGAGTTGAAGGTGCATCCACGGGCACGGGCTGTACGTGCTCCCATTCAGGTGGATTTCCGGAAGACCGGAGGGACCAGAGAAGCGGTATGGAGTGGCATGCCAGCTCAGGTGGACCCAGTGAGAAGTGTGAGTAAGGGGGCTGCAAGTGGGAGCGAGACCCCTCAACCGGCGTCCCCGACGGAGATGGACGTGATGAGATGCCGGGTGGACGCGATGGAGCATACCCTCCGGTGGATATCGCGGAGGGAGCAGGAGGAATCCATGTGGGTGGCACCTGGAGGTGGAGACTTCACATGGCAGTCCTGGATGGATGGCGGAAGATCGGAAGCGCGTCCTAGATCTCCCATGGGAGTGTGGACCGAAGGGGCCACCAGGTAACAGACGGGTGGGTGGCCTCCAGTTCGAGAGAAGAGCCGATCTTCGGAGCGCCCGCAGCCAGCGGGGTTAGGAAGAGGGATTCGGAGGCCTGAGGAAGCCCCACAGTGGAGAGAATCCCGTTATCGCGATGTTGAGGGGAGACCCCGGAAGGAGCCTCTTCGCGTGGAGTTTGAAGGAGAGGCCAATAAAGTAGCCTTCTTTGTAGCGGCCGTGAGTGATCACATGGAGGATTATGGTCACCTCTACCCGAGTGACGGCAGCCGGGTGCGAGCCGTTGGTGCGGTCTTTAAAGGAAAGGCGGCTGAGTGGTATGTACAATGTCACTATCGCAGAGACCCGTGCTTGAGGACATTGCGTGGATTCCTGTTGGCAGTGAGGAATCGCTTTCGAGACCCTCTGGAGAGAGTGAAGGCCAAAGAGGCATTGCGAAGTTTGACCCAAGGCACCCGATCGGTGACGGAATATGCAGATGAGTTTATGAGCCTGGCGGGGAAGGTGGCTGAATGGTCCCCTGCAACATTGCTGGAGTTGTTTAAGGACGGCTTGCGGAGAGAGATCTTGGAGTGGTGCCTTCATCGTGGTGATCCAGGTGATGTCGATGGGTGGATCCAGTTGGCCGTAACGTCGAGGGGATCCTGGCCCAGGTGCAGCGACGGAAGTCCCAGTCAGGGAGATTTCGTGGACCACGACGTGGCTCGGGAGAAGGGCGTGCAAGCCGAGGAGAGCCTAGGCGTGTTGGTGCCAGTGACGGGAGACTCAATGTTGTGCGGAAGCCGGTGCTGGGAAGAGGCCTGTGTTTTGTGTGTTCACAACCGGGACATTTAGCGGCACAATGCCAAAAGAAGCATGTGCCAAACCCCAATAGAGTGGCTGCCGCTAGAGCTGCTGTGGGGTCCAATGAAAAGGTGCAGGACATTGGGGTGAGTGGGAATCCCCAGTGTATACAGTGCCCTTTGGAATTGTGTAAAAAGGGGAATTATGAAAGTCATCAAGCCTTGGTAGATTGTGGGTGTTCTGAAAACATGTCACCAAGTTTGGTTAAGAAGCTAGAATGTAATACTGAAGTTATGCCTGCCCCTGTACATTTTGCGCAAATGGATGGGTCACTTATTGAGGGAGGGCCATTCCCTTTGGGCACCAAAGGTTTAAAGGGCCGGGTGGGGCCATGGGAGGGAGAGATTGATTTTGTAATAGCCCCTATAAAAGGCCCTGAGGTGGTGTTGGGAATGCCATGGTTAGAACAGGCCAACCCCAAGGTTGATTGGAAGTTTGGGACGTTGCAGTGTAGCCCTAGGAGGGAAGAAGGAAGTAAGGTTAAGGTACAAGGAGTACCAGAAGAATATCGGGATTATGCTGATGTGTTTGATCCTGTGCGGGCTAAGAGCCTTCCGCCCCTTAGGAATGTGCAATGTAAGGTTGAGATTAAAGAGGGGGCTTCATTGCCGAAACCCAAGATTTATGCCATGTCAGTGCGAGAGAAGGAGGTTTTTCGTGAGCAGATTGATGAATATTTAAGTATTCATTGAGAGGTCCGAGTCCCCTGTAGCTGCTCCCGTACTGTTTAGAGAAAAAAAGGATGGGAAGCTGCGATTATGCATAGATTACCGGGGATTAAATGCAGTGAGTACCACGAACTGTTATCCTTTGCCTTTGATTAAAGATTTATTGGGTCAGTTGGGGGGAGGTAGGTACTTCACAAAGCTAGACCTGATAGACGCCTTTCATATGGTTAGAGTGAAGGCGAGTGACAAATGGAAGACGGCTTTTTCCTGTCCTCTCGGATTATACGAATAGACCGTCATGCCTTTCGGATTGGCCGGAGCCCCCGGCATATTTATGCAATTAATTAATGAGGTGCTGCACCCCCTTTTGTATAAGGGGGTATTTGTGTATCTGGATGATATAGTAGTGGTGACGCGGACGAAGGAGGAGCATGATCGTTTGGTTCGGGAAGTGCTGGAGAGGCTGAGGCAAGCGAAGCTGTATGCGAAGCTAAGTAAATGCTAGTTTAGCAAGAATCAGATTGATTTTCTAGGCTATCGCATTAGTGAGCAAGGAGTTGCCATGGACCCTGCAAAGGTCGAAGATGTGTTGAGTTGGGAGGCTCCGCAGACGCGGAGGCAGCTGCAGGCGTTTTTGGGATTAGCTAATTTTTATCGTACCTTCATTGCCGATTTTGCAAGCGTCACACTTCCTCTGACAGATCTTTTGAAGACTAAAGGGAAAGGGGAGACTAAGAAGGTTAAGTCTCCGGGAGCCAAGCTGGCTTGGACGGAAGAATGCCAGGGGGCATTCGAGAGGTTGAAAGAAGCTTTCACTAGGGGCCCTTTGTTGATACATCCGGACACTGATAAGCCATTTGTAGTACAGTGTGACGCTTCGGCGTGGGCATACGGGGGGGGCCCTGCTACAGAAAGATGAATTGCGACCATTAAGACCTTGTGCATATTTCTCTAAGAAGTTTGGAGAACATGAGAGAGGATGGCCGGTCTGGGAGAAGGAGGCTTTCGCTGTTAAGTGTGCATTACAGACCTGGCGACATTTTTTGGAAGGGGCAGTCCACCCATTTGTGGTGTTGACGGATCACCGGAACTTGCAATACTTGAAAGCCCCTCAGAAGTTGTCCTCGAAGTTAGTGAGGTGGGCTCAGTACTTTGCCCGATTTAATTTCTCGTTGCAGCATATTAAGGGTAAGGAGAATGTTGTGGCGGATGGCCTGTCTCGATATCCCTTAAGAAGCCCTAATCCTCCGGTGGAGTTGGAGAGTGTGTTTACCAAGAATCAGTGGGGTCTGGGGGTGCAGACCCGGTCTCAGGTTAAGGAGATTAAGAAGGAGGAAAAGGTAGAAGTAGAGGAATGGTATTCCGAGTTGCAAGGGCATTACAAAGAGGATGATTGGTTAGGAAGTCATGAAAAGGAATGCCAGTGGTTGAATGGTGTGTGGTTTGTGGGAACCAATATATATATTCCTCGTGGGTTAAGGAGGAAGGTGTTGAAGTTGGGTCATGACCATAAGACTACTGGTCATTGGGGATTTACCAAGACCCTCCTAGCGGTGACGAGGCGTTATTGTTGGCCTGGCATACGGGCGGAAGTACGGGAGTATGTCCGTAGTTGTGAGGCGTGTGCTAGGGGAAAGGCTCCTACGGCTAAGCCACAAGAATTAATACAAGTGGTGGCTACGCGGGTTCGACCATGGAGCCATGTGAGTACAGATTTTGTGGGGGAGCTGCCGTCTAGTCGAGGATATAAATATATTTGGACGGTGTTAGATCTGTTCTCCAAACAGGCTCACTTTGTTCCGCTAAAGGGGTTGCCGTCAGCTGAGAAGTTGGCGGAGTTATATGTCCGTCATAAATATAGGTTGCATGGTTGCCCTGAACAAGTCCTTAGTGATCGTGGTGTCCAGTTTACTGCACGATTCTGGGAAAAGTTTTGAGACTGTTTGGGGGCGGAGAGATGGCTTACTACGGCTTATCATCCTTGCTGCAATGGGGGCGTGGAAAGAACGCAGAAATCTTTGGGAAGTTATCTACGGATCTTTAGCAATAGGGAGCAGAACAATTGGGCGGACCTATTGCCATATGCCGAAATGGCATATAATGGATCGGTGCATTCATCAACCGGGAAATCTCCCTTCGCTATAGTGTATGGACAGGAAGTGGCTCCTATGCCCCAGTTGTTCGGGCTTACCGAAGAGGGGAGGGGGAGGACTGGGCGGTGCAAGCTCAGGAAGAATGGAGAGAAGTCACCGAAGCTTTAAGGAAAGCCCAGGGCTCCTAAAAGAAATATGGGGACAGGCGGAGACAGGAAGGAGAAGAGTACCAGGAGGGGGACCTGGTCTGGTTGTCCACTCAAAACATTAAGTTGGGGTTGCCCTCCCGGAAGTTGGGCCCGAAATATATTGGCCCATTTCGAATAAGTCAGGTAGTGAACAAGGTTTCATACAGGCTGGTTTTACCCAAAGGGATGAACAAGATTCACCCTACCTTTCATTGTAGTTTGTTAAAGCGGTACGTTGGTCCCCTCCCGCCTATGGATTGAATGCTGTTTTATTCCTACAGGGGGAGGACGGAGTGGAGGAGGCCATTCTGTCAGAGCTGGGAACTCTTAGCCTGGAAGAGGCTCAGAGCCCCAGTCTGCCTTGACCTGCTTTAACACTGGACATTGGGGAATCCCCAGGATGATGCAATCCTCTGGGGAAAGTGCTGGATCAGAACGGAAGTGATGTAACCTCCTCTGGACATTGGACACTGAATGGGAATATGCTGACTCAGAGGGGGATGAGGTCATATCCCTTGGACAGTGGGATTGCTGAGTCAGCAGGACATGATGCAACCTTCCCAGGATGTTGCAAGGGAAGGGAAGGAGGGGGTCGGGGTATATAAGGTGTGTTTGGGTGATGGGACACTGCTTTGGCTTTATAGGTGTTATACCTGCAATAAATCTGGTTGGATCGAGCCCTGCCTGAGCGTGATCTTTACGGAGAATTGAAGCGTTCTCACATTACATACATGGGGAAAACATGAGGGGAGATACATTGGGTTTTATGGGGGAAATATACCATCTTGATCACCCCTGCCTACCCACCAGAAAGATACACAGTTTATTAGATTCATAAAAGATAGCCCAAGGGGTCCTTTGGGCTATCTTTGCCGAATTCCTGAATTGGATGGACACTTGGCACCCATCCTTATCATTTACTGCGACTACCAGCACCACAACTGTGAATTTCCTTGATGTGACCGTCACAAACATCAACCACCAACTAAAAATACGGGACTATAGAAAGGCTGTGAAGAAAAATAGTTATTTACATTTTACCAGTCATCACACTCATGCTTTACGCTATAATCTCCCATTTTCCCAATTTCTTCGTATCAAAAGAAATTCTTCATTTGGGGATGACTATGCACAAGCAGCGGACAGACTAACATCGGATTTCAGAGAGAGAGGATACCCGACCACCATCATACAGAAAGCCAGGCTGCGAGCGGAAAATCGTTCCAGATCATCTTTATTTACTACGAGAAAGAATGAATCCATTGACAAGATAGTGTGGCCTGTGACTTACACGCCTCACTCGAGCTGCCTGGCCAAAATAGTGAAACAATATTGGCCGCTTTTGAAGGACATCCCGGGCTTATCCGCATTTCCTCTAATAGCGCACAAACGCACCCGCAATATCAAGGACATATTAGTACACTCTCATGGACACAGACCACCTATTAGGAGCATAATGAGTCCTGGAATGAAACCTTGCTCCCATTGCTCTGTATGTGCTAATGTCTCCCAAGATAGAGAAGTTTATAGTATTTCCAAAACCGAACTTTCAAGATCAGGGATTATGGGACCTGCGCTTCTAAATCTGTGATTTATGGGATCTCATGTGGGTGCTCATTGGTTTACGTGGGGATGACCTCGAGGAGGTACGGACCCGTTTTATTGAACACAGAAGTAAAATTCATAAAGCTTCTGAGGATTCTATGTTCTATAAACATTGCAAAGAGAAAAAACATGATGTGTCCTCTTTAAAACTGATGATCCTGCAACAAATCCGACCTAATTTTCATCAATCTAATAATGACTTACTGAGAGCAGCTGAAATTAAATGGACACTCCTCCTTGACACCGAATGGCCAAACGGGTTGAATGACGTAATCCCCTCAGCTCATTTGCATAACCCTTCTCACCCATTTATATCCCATCTTGTGCTTTACTGTTTACCTTTGGGTCACCCATGATCGGCTACTACGCCTGGGTTATATATGACATTGATACTTCATTGTGGTATGTATTCCTTTAACACTGCCTGTATGAAAACCTTTATATTGTGGGCTATTGTACCTATGGCTAATTTAATTATGTTTCACAGATTATGGACGCATATTGATTTGCCTTGACAAAACTGGACTACCGGTGAAACGGACTTCTGGGCCTTTCAATACGCATGGCGGCTCCGTCCGGCCTGAACCATCTGTCTAGAGGGGACTAATTACTCCTCAGCGTCCGACATTTATCATTTCCCCTACACAGGGATTGTTTACATTGTATAATTTCATGATATGCGATTCAGCAGCAATATCTATATTGAATTAACCCCTGCGAGGGATATTGAGTGAATATTAGCATTAACCCCTGCGTGGGATTTCATTTAGGGTTTTTACCCATCTTTAATAGACAAGTCTTTCTGTGACTTTGATATGATATGAGAAATCAATATAATATCATTTGATGAACCATTGAATTTGTGATTTATTACTTTGAACCCTCCGTGGGTATAGTTCTGTTGTAAGAGCCTTAGGTTCCCATGTGGGGAGAGTTAGGGGATTATGGGATCACTTCCAGCCTGGTGTTCTTGGGAAAACTGAATCCCTTGGTTTTAAACTATCTTCTACAGAGCCCAAGAAAAAGGGGGGTCACCTCCGATATCACTACTAGCAAAGCCATGAGATATATTTCCTCCAATTCTAATATTTCTGGGTTGCTGTAAGTTTTCCAGGCAGTATGGCCATGTTCCAGAAGCATTCTCTCCTGACGCTTCACCCACATCTATGGCAGGCATCCTCAGAGGTTAAGGGGTCTGTTGGAAAGTAGGCAAGTGAGGTTTATATATCTCTGGAATGTCTAGGGTGGGAAAAAGAACTCTTGTCTGCTTGAGGCAAGTGTGAATGTTGCAATTAACTACCTTGATTAGCATTTAATGGCCTTTTAGCTTCAAAGCCTGGCTGATTGCTGCCTGGGGAACTCCTTTGTTTGGAGGTGTTAGCTGGCCCTGATTAATCATTGTCTGGAATTCCACCGCTTTTTGAGTGTTGCTCTTTATTTACTGTCCTGATTTTATAGGGTTTTTTTTTAAAAAAAAACTGGTAGCCAGATTTCATTCAATTTCATGGTTTCCTCCTTTCTGTTAAAACTGTCCACATGCTTGTAGATTTCATTGGCTTCCCTGTGTACAGTCTGCAATATTCACACTTGCCTCAAGGAAACAAGCTTCGGGAACATGACCATACAGCCCCGAAAACTCACAGCAACCCAGTGATACCAGCCATGAAACCCTTTGACATCACATTCTAATACTTCTAAAACAGCATGCCTTCTTGGTGTCCTGAATGTGACAAAGGCAAAGATCTCACCTTAAAGATTCAGAACCGATTATAATGAACTAATTTGCAAAAGCATGAATTCAGCATTACTTGGGGAAAATCACTAGTGAAGAAGTAGAGTTAATTAAAGTTAATTCCAAACTCTATTTATGCACACAGAGAGGGGCACCAATGCAGTTTTCCACTGTTATCTTTTTTTTAAAAAGGAGGAAGAAATAGAAGCTTCAGGTAATCTCCACATATGTTCATGTTGTCGGCACAATTTTCCTACCTTAAAAAAAATATGTGCCTTTAAATGAGCTGTCTTTTTGTGTGTATGTCAGGAGCGACTTGAGAAACTTCAAGCTGCTTCTGGTGTGAGAGAATTGGCCATCTGCAAGGACGTTGCCCAGGTGATACCCGGATGATTTGAAGTTTTACCATCCTTGTGGAATGCTTCTCTCATGTACCCACATGGGGAGCTGGAGCCAAAGAGGAGCTTATCCGCACTGTCCCCAGATTCGAACCTCCTGGCACAAGGAGTCTTGCTGGCACAAGACTCCTTGTGCCAGCAGTCTTCAGTCCTGCTGGCACAAGGGTTTAATCCAGACCTGGGCAATTGCCAGCCCTCCAGGTGTTTTGGACTTCAACTCCCAGAAATCCTAGCCAGTTTACCAGCTGTTAGGATTTCTGGGAGTTGAAGTCCAAAACACCTTGAGGGGCAACTGCCCAGGTCTCATTTAATCCATTGCGCCACTGGGGCTCAAGTGAGTAATGAAATATCAGGTAAACGGACCTGTTAAAGTGCTGCATAATTTTATGATCATCCCTGTGATTGGCACTATTTTAAAACTCAGTTTTAACTTTTTCTCTCTCTCCATTAATATTAAACTTTATTTCCAGCCATATTTTTTAAAAGAAAATTTGTGAAAAGAAATATTGGTTAAATGGAAAAAGATAAGCATTATGTTTAACTTTTAGAAAGGGAACAAAATATTTTCCAGTAATCTCTATTTCAGTAATGTGAATTTTTTTCTAGTGAAACAATTTTATTTCCGACTTATGACGACCGTAAAGTGAACCCATCATGGGGTTTTCTTGGAAGATTGGTTTAGCAGAGGTTTGCCATTGACTTCCACTGAGGCTGAGAGAGTGTGACTTGCCTAAGGCCATCCAGTGGGTTTCCAGTTTATATGTAAGGTTTCCAAAAAAGGAGCAAGAAGCCTGGTCAATTAGGGTTTCTGTCCAATGTGGAAGAAAACATATGTGCCCCTATAGAAACCCTGAACGTTGCTCATGCATCACTTAAAACAAAGCTAGGTTTCTGTGGTGGCTCTGAAGGGGCAAACCCATGAACCCTGATTGAGACCTTCACATATTTCATAAACAAGGCTCTAGTCAAGCTATAATCTACAAAACATCTCCCTTCTGTGGAATATTTCTCATTTTGCTGCTGGCTCATTCATTAAGAGAGTCGTCTTTTGCAATACATACTGCAAATACAGCTTTCAAAATCCATATAGCATAATATTTATCCAGATGGGTTAAAGTTAGCCTTGCCTTCCATACAAAAGAATGAACTGACACAGCCAGTTCTTTAAAGAAACCAAAAGATATTTCACCTACAGCTCTGATGTACATTTGTAGTATGGACACAGTCGGCCTAAGATATTTTGCTGCCTGAGGCAAAGCAATCAATGCTGTTCTGTCTCAATGGTGAATGGTACCCAAGGGCCAAACAAGGGATCTTGGAGAACATCCCACAAATACTTCTCATCCTTGGCAGTAAAAATACAGTGGTTTGATTCAGGCAATATAGAACAAACCCATTAAAATCAATGGGTTCTACAGGATTATCTTCATCAATATCAGTTTGCTGTATTTTCATGGCAATATGGTTTTAAATTGCTGTCTGTAGGATCAGCCCTGAGAACAGGGACAACACCTATGTTGCAGATTTATAGAGTTCTTGTAACACTATTCCAAGATAATGTATGCAAACCTCTCTGTACTTCATCACACTAGAGCAGTGTTTCCCAACCAGTGTGCCGTGGCACACTAGTGTGCCGTGAGAGATCATCAGGTGTGCCGTGGGAAATTGGCACTCTTCCGCCTCCTAGCAGCTCTTTCTCCCTATTTCCCTCCCCAAAGATCCTCCTCAAGGCAAAGGAAGGGCTCCGCCGAATGCCAGGGCCAGGCCCACCTTGAGGAAGCCTTCAGGAGCCTCGACTCAGCATGGCTCCAGCTCCCGCTCAGGGCTGCTTCAGCCTCCCGATACGTTTCATACGCCTCTTTCGCTGCCTCCCTCCTCCCTCCGCAAAAGCAGAGCACTGGGCGGAAGTGATTGAGTCGGCGTTTTCGCATTGGCTTGAATTTCTCACGAGAACAAAGCTGGAAGCTCCACGTCGGTGAATTGGGCAGTGAGCAAACCTGGGAGCATCGGGAGGCTGAAGCATTCACAGGTTTCCAAGAAACAAATTGAGCCATTCCGCTTGGAAATGTTTGGGTTTTTTTTACTATTTTACTGGATTTTTTGAAAGTTGCCTCCCCCCCCCCAAGGAACTGTTTATAACAGCTTCATGACATCAATAGTTAACTGGAAGCAAGTTTCACTCAGGGTGAAATTTCACAAGGGTCTGGAGAACAAGCTCTATGAGGACCGGCTTGAAGAGCTGGGCATGTTTAGCCTGAAGAAGAGAAGGCTTAAAGAAGACATGATAGCCATATATAAGTATGTGAGAGGAAGTCATATATATTTGTTGTGTTCATCGAAACAGGCCCAGGTTTCACACTGAGTGTATAAATACATTTAAAAACATATTAACTATATTTATTACTGTGTTAGAGTGTCATTTTGTGTCATTTTGGTTGGTGGTGTGCCCCAGGATTTTGTAAATGTAAAAAATGTGCCGTGGCTCAAAAAAGGTTGAAAAACACTGGACTAGAGAATGAATCTACTTTACATCCGGTTTCTCCTGCAGAATTCTAGGGTTTGCAGTTTAGTGAGGCTGTTAAAGTCTCCTCCCTAAACTACAAACCCCAGAAATCTGCAGGAGTCAGAAACTGGATTTAAAGTGGATCCAGTGTGATGAAGCCATCTGAATATGCTTAATGTGCTGTAGAAATACAAAAGAAGAGGAAGAAAATATTGCCATGCACAAATATTATTATTGTGGGTTAGCAAACCTATAAATCAAGCAACTCCTTGAAAGCCTTCAAGTTTCATTGTGTCTTGAGATGTCACGAAATCCAGGCATTGTTTGAGAGATATCGTTTTTAATTACCTGCCATTCTCAAGATTTTCCTGTTACGTTAGAAACAGCCAGCGTCCCATTATTTTTAAAGAACAATGAACAATCTTTTTACTGGTACGAAGGAAATATTGTTGCAACTAGAAACAGCACTGAGAGGAAACAATATCGTAAAAGAAAAACATTGTGTGTACGCTAGGTTGCAATTTACTGGAATAGTGAGTTCCAACCCTTATTGTTGATTCTGATGATGGGGAACAATTATAGACTCAATTGGATTTGCCTAAGTGTTGATTTAGCCTTCAATAATTTATTGAACCATTGTAATTCTGTTTTGTTGTTTATTCATGCAGTTGCTTCCGACTCTTCGTGACCTCATGGACCAGCCCATGCCAGAGCTCCCTTTCGGCCGTGGCCACACCCAGCTCCTTCAAAGTCAAGCCAATCAATTCAGGATACCATCCATCCACCTTGCTCTTGGTCGGCCCCTCTTCTTTTTTCCTTCCATTTTCCCCAGCATCATCATCTTCTCCAAGCTTTCCTGTCTTCTCATTATGTGGCCAAAGTACTTCATCTTTGCCTCTAATATCCTTCCCTCCAGTGAGCAACCACACATTATTTCCTGGAGTACAGACTGGTTTGATCTTCTTGGGGTTCAAGGCACTCTCAGAATTTTCCTCCAGCACCACAGTTCAAAAGTGTCTATCTTCCTTCGCTCAGCCTTCCTTATGGTCCAGCTCTCACATCCATAGGTTACTACAGGGAATACCATTGCTTTAAGTATGCAGATCTTTGTTGCCAGTGTGATGTCTCTACTCTTCACTATTTTATCAAGATTGGTCATTGCTCTCCTCCCAAGAAATAAACGTCTTCTGATTTCCTGGCTGCATTCTACGTCTGCAGTAGTCTTCATGCCTAGAAATACAACATCTGTTACTGCCTCCACGTTTTCTCCATCTGTTTGCCAGTTATCAATCAGTCTAATTGCCATAATCTTGCATTTTAAAAATTAAAAATAAAATTATGAGCTAATTCTTTAGCTCATATAAAAAGAGTCAGATTCCACTTTCTTTACATGCTCTGATGGTTGGAATATTCTAAATAATGCTATCAGTTTTCAGTTCAGTAAAACAGAGAGAGTCACACTGGTATGATGGGAATATTGCTTTATTATTGGCAAGGCTCTGTAAGTCTCTAATAATTGGCTTCAGTGAGGAGATTGCAGGATCACAGCCAAAATGTGCATTATCATAAAACATTATAATTACCTGGGTGAGTCATTATTTCAAAGGGAAGACTATTAAACTAACTCTTTTTAAAGAAAGCGATGGCTCAAATTCAACATTTATATTACAGGAATAATTTCATCCCACTGAAAGGAGATTTCATATCTGAATTTTAGCTCATTTCATAAATAATGCTAGAAGGAACCATTCCTTTTATAACTCCTGCATATAAAAAGTGAATTAAAACTGAAGACTGAACTATAGATTGAGCTATAAGTGGTTCCATATATTCAGTAACCTACCAATTAGATTCGCTTATAACGATAAACTTGGTTTTGGCTAGTTGAGTGATGACTTGTTGCTATTTCTGAGCCACCAGAAACTTAATTTTGTTTAAACCCAGAATTGTAGTTCCCTGTTTGTTTTCCCTGATCCTCCTCCTGTAGTCGAGCCCAGAAACTCCCATCGCAAAACTAGGATCCCTCATCAGTTTCCCGCAGCAGACCGTTCCTAGAGTGAACGGTCCCAAATTTCCCCACACACACCAGCCCCTGGGCATGACACCTTCCCTTCCCTCCAAAGGTTTTAGGCGATCCTTTCCCCAAGAAAGACCCTCTTGGCACCCCTGACATTTTGTATTTTTGTTGGATTTTATTTCTCTCTCTCTCTTTTTCCGACCAATGGGCATCTCAAATATGTGGGGAAGAACCAAGAGGAACCGCAGTGGCTCAACAGGCAAGGCTGAGGCTGCGGGAACCAGAGGTCCCCGGTTCGAGACCCCGCAAGGGAGGAAGAGAAGTTTCCCCTTTTTTTGCCCCAGACCGGGAGTGCCCAGGCCTGGCGACTTGGCGGCCCTGTGCCACTCCGTTGGCCTGAGATCCCTGTACCTTTCATATGTTTTTAGGAGGACATTCAGGGCATATAAAAGCTCGGCTGGGCTATTCGGAAATAATAAAAATGAATTTGGACTAGGAGGCTGGAGGCCCCCATCTGTGTTCTGAACTGACAGCTGCAACTCGAAAGGCACCGGGTTCTAGGCCCGCACCAGAAGAGATTCATTTTTGCACACGTGAACTCCTGTTCATTATTGTCATTTTTACTGAAGGAATGTTACCCTATAGGTCTCTCCCTTGACCCCATGTAAACCTTTCCCCTCCCTTTCCCCCAGAATAGTTGGGAGCTATGTTTTGTAATGTATCTGCTGTATTTGTTAAGGGAAATGCACCGCATATGCCCTGAGTCACCTCACACCTTTTGTTTCACTATCATATCTCGTACTTGCATGGATTAATAGCCCTTTGGCCAGGCTCTTGTAATGAAGATTAGGCCCTTTTGCCTGACTTTGCACCTGGCTAATCCCAAGGCTGTCTAGATCTCTGAGTTTCGTCTACCTAGACTAGACCTTGGGTATTGGACAAAAGAGGATCATAGAAAGCACAGCGGGCCCCCTGTTTGGCCTCGGAAACCAGACAAGGCTCACCATAAGACTTTTGTCATTTCAGCCATCTAAGTAAATCATCTAAATCCAGTCTTCCTTTCTTCCTTACTCAAACATGAGGAAGGGACATATGAACTTGTTAATTACATTTCCTGGTGACAAAAGCCAGAACTGGACTTTTCTGCCCCAGGCAACACCTGGGAAGGACTTCCTTTGTTTGTTCTCCATAATCCTTCCTGATGACAGCTTCGCCCAGCCCTCCCCTTTCCGGAATCCCATATTTGGTGAGAGGCTTCTGATTGGCCAGGACAGGCAGATGGGGAAGGACGCTGATAGGCTCCCCAGAGCCGGCTTGCGTCCCGCCCATCAGCTGGTTCCAGCGTTCCGACCAATCATCGACGAGCCGGCCGGGAGGAGGCGGGCGGGAAATTCAAATGTTTGACAGCTCTGTAACCTTTAAAAACCAATGTTTTGAATGTAAATGCATGCGGACTTTGCGGAATCAGGGTATTGCGGTCGCATCCTCTCAGCTGAGTAGAATAAACAATTTCGTGGTTTCTACCTTGCATCGTGGTGAGCATAATCTGACTTCTGGGCACGGGAAGGTTGGGGACCTGAGTTGCTCCGGGCTCGCCAGGGTGTTCACGGGCCCTCTTTTGGACTGGGCTCCGCAGGCGGTTGGCGGGGACAGTCCAAAGCCGTAGTTTCGATAACACTCCCTGCATTAAAACAGGAATTGACTAAAAGAGTTTGGGAGAGAAACAAATGAAAACTGGGGACACTGGGGTTTGTTTAGTATTTTATGGCACCACTCACAGTTAAAACCAGTTATCTAATCTCTAAAGCCAATAAAATCTCATGCAGTTTATTACTATATGCCTCCCTATTAGAAACACATTATTTCAATAAAATAATCTCTCCGGAGTTGTTTTCCTAACTTTATTACATTGATCTGCAAATGACATCGCGCTGCTGAGATGCTAATATGGGTGCTCGTATGTTCGAGCCACTCCAAAATGAAAAGTTCTTGCTCACTGCAAATGTTCTTGTTTTTAAGCTCATTTTCTGAAGAAACCATTTAGCAAATTAATAAAAGATGAAGATGGGGAAAGACTGTAGAATTGAAGTAGCCATTAAAGTTACCACAAGGGAAAGTGCTACCAGGAACCAATTTGCAAAACATCAATATGAATTTATACAGATTTTAAAGCTCAAATATGCATTTCTTTTGACACCAGAGATGTTATTTCTGCAATGGTTGCATACCTCTGTCTCCTGAGTTCCTGCATGACTATCTTGATCCATTCCAATATATTATGTGTGAAGACCCCAGTCAGAACATCTTGTTTAAGATTCAATTTGCTTCCACTTTTACAAAAGGTAGAATTTGAAACTCCTAAGATCCTATTTGACTTTTTAAAAATAATTTTTATTAAGAATTTTGTACATTACATAGATTAAAAGACAAAGAAAGTGAGGGGAAAAGGGGGAGGGGTAAGTATAAGGATGGGGGTGGGTGGGATGGGATAATAACAGGTGGTGGTGGAGAGGGAGAGGGAGAGAGAGGGCAGGGGAGACACAAAAGGGGGCACGGGGGCGTTTCTTCTGTTCCTCTTCACAATGGGTTTCGCTTCATGTTATTATCCTTACTCTTTTTCCTTCTAATCCTTTACTTTCTAGCAGTGGTCTTTCCTGTTGTATATTAAATTAATATTTTCACTTTGTTTTCTTTCATCCAAGCCGTCAGCCTAGACCAGTCCATCATCTTCACATGTTTGTTCTGTGTTTTTGAGATTAAATATGTCAGTTTATCCATATTCATTATATATAAAATTTTCTCTATCCAATCTTTTTTCTGTGGTCTTGATTTCTGTCTCCATTTCCTCACATAAACGATTCTTGCTGCAGTTGCCATATAAGTAAATGATGTATCTTCATTAATACTCCATTGTACCTGAGTCATTCCCCCCCCCCAAAGTTATGGTTTTAGTGGAAGATTTCTATGTAAGTTTTTTTGGGCAGATTTTGTGTATCTCTTTTGTTTCACATGTCCACCACATATGTAGAAAAGATCCTTCACATTTTCCACACTTCCAGCAGTTGTAATTTGTATTTTTAGTAAATTTGGCAATCTTTTTTGGTGTCATGTACCATTGGCACATCATCTTTGTCTAATTTTCTTTCATATCAAATGCATAGGTGTCATTTATTTATTTATTATTTATTTCAAATATGTATACCCTGCCCTTTTCTACCCCCCCCCCCCGGGGGGGGGGAGACACTCAGGGCAGCTTACAACCAGCAGTGACTCGATGCCCCACATATACAATCAATAAAAAATAACAATTACACAATAAATAATAAATTAATCAGATTAAAAACCAATTTTAAAATACAAATAGTTCAACTTCTTATTCCAAAGTATCTCCCATTCCTCTAGTGATATGGATCTTCCTATGTCTCTGGCCCAATTGACCATGCATTTCTTAATTTGTTCTTTCTCTGTGCTCCATTCTAACAACTGTTTGTATATTTTGGTGATGGTTTTTTGTTCACTTCCAAAAATCTTTTGCCATGTTGAAGATCTATCCTCAAAACCCAAGATACAGTCTTTTTTTAAGTAATCCTTAATTTGATAATATTGAAACCAATACATATTTATAAATTTCTTATTGAGTTCTTCTGTTCTCATTTTTAGTTCATTATTTTCTTTTTTCCCAAGATATCTGTATAGGTTTGCCATGTGTTCCATCCTAGCTCTCTCCTTTGGCAAGCTTCTAGAAGAGAGAGCCAAAGTGGGGTCTTCTTATGGATTCTTTGTTTACATTTGTCCCAAATCTTCAATAGAGCAGAGTGAATGAAATGATTGCCAATTTTTCCTATCTTTTTCTTATTGTACCAGAGGTACGCATGCTAACCTGCTCTTAAGTCGTGGCCTTCCAGCATCAATATCTTCTTATTTTGTAACGTTAGCCATTCTTTTATCCATTCTAAACTGCTGGCTTCACAGTACAGACCTAAATTTGGTAGTCCTAGATCCTATTTGACTTTTGAGATATCTACATGGAAAACCCAGTTCGGAACTCTACCTTGATGATGACCTGTGACTGCAGAGCAAAAGGGAAGCATGCTCTGGCATTCCTCATTGGCCAGCGGATGCAGGGCCATTGAGGCAAGATCTACACAGCTATATAATCCATAAACCTATAGGATTAGATACTGGGTTATATGTTAGTGTAGAAGGGATTTGAAAGGCTAACTCTCAGACTCCCATCAACGGGCCCGGATTAACACTTTTTTGCGCCCAAGGCCACACTTTGGAATTACGCCCCCCCCCCGACACACACACACATACCACTCAGACCCACACTTGGCTGACCATGGTGCCTCCGAAGCAGAAGAGAAAGGCGAGTAGGCACCATCCCGCCACCTCCAAGTTCCCCATGCATTCCCACCGGCTGGAAAGCTCCGCTGTGCTCTGAAGGTCTCCACAGGAGTCAAGAGGCTTGGGGAGAGCACAGCAGGTGCAAACTCGTTCCAAAGGCGCAAGCGAGAGCATGTGAGAGAGTGTGTGCGAGAGAGCGCGAGCAAGAGAGAGCGAGAGAGAGAGCGCACATGCGAGAGAGAGAGCGCGAGAGAGAGTGAGAGCACGCGTGCGAGAGAGAGAACAAGCGAGAGAGAGAGCACGAGCAAGAGAGAGCACGCAAGAGAGAGACAGCGAAAGAGAGCGCACGAGAGAGAGAGAGAGAGAGAGAGAGAGAGAGAGAGAGAGCACGAGATGGTGCAGAGACTTTGCCAGGAGAAGGAGCGAGGAGGGGCATGAGAATGGGGGAAAGAGGGGCACGGACCAGGTTTTTTTTGGTCCGTGATCTGCGCCCCGCCCCAGTTTGTGCCCCTAGGCCATGGCCTGATTGGCCTTATGGTTAATCCGAGCATGCCCATCAAGACAGCGGGGAGAACATCAGAGCCCCATTCATTGGCCAGAAAAGGTACTGCAAAAAGTTTCTTTTCCTCCTTTCAGCCACTAAAAGAAAAGATAAAGCAACAACTCCCTCTTTCCCTGGAAATGCAAAAGGAAGAGGAAAACAATGAGGTTCCAACAATTGACCAAAGAAACAAGGGTCATCATTAGAGGTAATTTATTAGGAAAGTTTTGTACCATTCCTTATCAATGTTATGGGTTCTACTTAGAAGCAATAAAAAATTGCAAACAGATATTAAGCAATTAAAATAATAACACAAGTCATTCCATTAACACTGTAATAAATAATACATTCTGACTCAAGAACTAAATTCTTGTGATCTCTCTGATTATTATAGTAGTTCTCCTTGTCCCCTGCACGCAAGTAATTGAACAGGTATATTCAGGATTCTGACTCAATTTCTGTCACTTCTTATTTTTGCTTCTTGTCTGTCGTTAAGTACTTGACGAATTTAATCTGCCATCCACTACCCAGACAGTGGCTTTTTACATTCCTCCCTGGCAATGTCCCTGGCCGCATGTTTAAGTTGCTATTTTAAACATTTCTGGAGACACAGCTCCTTTGATGCTGTCCCTTTAATTTTTTCCCCAGAAAACCCAAAAGCTATGTCTGATACTTTTTTTTTTAGCACTGCAGCAGATATGGATGCGTGGCCATTTGGATGCCTGTTTGTCCTTCTGTCCTTCTTTCTCCTTTCCCATCTGTATGTTCCCTGTTCATGAAAAGGCATCATCTGGTAGCCACATTGATGCCCCTACAGCATGCACACGTCAGCTAAAATGTTCAGCAGGCGCACGTCTCCATTCATTGAGCAGCATCTGGGCAGTTGAGCTGCAATAAGCTGACTTAGAAACACTCAAGCATTTTTGCTTCCACATGGCAGTCGTTATTCAATTAATTACACATTATTATTAGTTACAGCTTACTGTAAAATATATTTCATAGCTGCACCTTGACAATGTTTAGTTAACAATTCAAAGAGCCAGTCTTTCATATGCATATGCATCGTTAAATGACTAAACCTGATAGAGAACATCTTATGCCACCGGCTTCTTCAGTACGGTGATCTTCCTTCTGAATCAACTTAAGAGCTACCTTGCACCAATTACATCTCTGTTAGAGATGCTCGCATGCTTTGCAGGGTCTATTAATAGGCCACCATGACTCACAAGCATTCATCTAGGATGTCACTAGATCATGTGAAAATACAGCACGTTAAATGCAACATTTTTACACAAGCTAAATTTGTACAATGTATGTTTCAAACGGAATTGTGTGGGAATCTTGTAAAATACCATTCAATTTTGTTTACAACTTATATTAAATTATGTGCTGGTCACTGTCCGAAATAAAATATTAATTCATACATAAAATTATTTAGGAAATCAAGCAAAATTTTAAAAATAGCATCACCTTGTTTAACATATCACTTATATAACTATTAAAATATCCAGAGCGTTTGGTATAACTAACTATTTATTCTAACGGCCACCCCATGAGATACAGGCCTTCCAATGACTGGGCAGCAAAGTTTCAGAACTGAAAATAGAGATCGTGCAAATGTTTTGTAAGAGAATACTGGTCACATTTGACACTGCCAAGTTTTCTCTCTCTCTCTCAGTTGTATAGCCTTCTCACCATTGTCCTGATGCCAGAACAAAACCTTGCCCAAGTGTGTAGGGAGGATTTATGGGAATTGATACAATGGTTCCATTTTGAAGTGCCCTGCTCATCTGATTCAGTGGCTGCCAGCCAGGCCTTTGCCGTCATTTTCACTTTCCGCAGTGACACAGATATTTTCATCTTTGCTTTTCCTTGAAAGTGGGAAGTCATTCATTATTATGCATAGCCTGTGGATGCCTGCATCTGGTAACTGTCGTGTTTGTTGTACATTTTCATTACTTCTCTGTCATTATAGTGATTACTGATCAGGGATGAATAACTTTTCTGAGGCCGGGGGACAATTTTATTCCATGGGACGCTCTAGGAGCCACAGAGATTATTAAATGCCAAATAATGGTGATGGTGGTGGTGGGGGTACACAGATGTGAACAAAAATCCACTTTGGGCTTGGAAAAACTGACATTTTATATGTAATAAAGGTATTCCCCAAATTACGAACAAAAATGGTTCTATAGGTTTGTTCTTAAGTTGAATTTGTTTGAAGTCAGAACAGGTACATTTTGTAAGTGCAACTCCAACTAAATATATAGATATAGTAGCTTTGGATAATGTAGGGGAGGCTTAACACCCTTGTGGTGTTTGTTTTGCTGTCTGTGTTCAGAATATTTCACCCAACCTTCTATTCCTGTGATTATTGGATTTTGAAAAAAATTGTTTGTTGTGGAAACAGGGATAAAGCTTCAGTAAAGACAACGTTCCCCCATGATAACTCTTCGAGGAGTGAATTTCCTTTCTGAGGGGTAGGCTTATCTCACGTCCTCGTGCCACACACCCATTCTTAACTATAAGACATATATTTGTAACTCAGGGACTGCCTGTATAGTCTATGAAGCCAACCTGAAAAGGCCTGTTTCTTTTAATAGAATTTATTTGTCATTTATTTATTTTATTTGTCACGTTTCTATACCGCCCCTCTCAGCCCGAAGGCGACTCGACGGTTTTACACAGGCAGTCTCTGCCCTCCACACAACACATCAACAAGTCACCCCCCCAGAAAAAAACATATAATAACAATTTAACAATTAAAAACATACAATTGCAGCCTCAGCGTCATGTTGAAATCAGTTTCCATCACATCGTCGTCATTCCTTGTATCCAATTAAGCCTTATATTTCATCAACAAATGAAGAATTGCACGTGCTGCAGTTCTCCACAATAGGCATCTCTATTTTCTAGAGCAGTGTTTCCCAACCTTTTTTGAGCCGCGGCACACTTTTAACATTAAAAAAAATCCGGGGGCACACCACCAACCAAAATGACACAAAATGACACTCTAACACAGTAAAGAACGGCTGGGGTTGGTGGCCTGCTGGGAGCAGCTGCTGGGAGTGCCAAAGCCGGGGAGGGGTGGAGCCAGGCTGCGCCATGCCCTGCCTCCTACCCCCGACTTCACCTCTCCCAGCAGCTGCTCCAGCCTTGAGGGGGCAGTGCCAAGCCAGCGGTGCCAGAGCCAGCACAATGCTGGCTTGGCACTGTCCCCTCAAGGCTGGAGCAGCTGCTGGGAGTGCCGAAGCCGGGGGAGGGGGCAGAGCCAGGCCGCGCCATGCCCCGCCCCCTCCCCCCAGCTTCAGTTGCCCTACAGGCCACGCCATACCCCACTTCCTCCCCCCAGCTTCAGATCTCCTACAGAGGAGGAGCATGAGCGGTGGATGGGCTTCAGTGGGCGGGCTCCTCCTCCACGCGGCTTCAGTGAGCGAGGGGCAAGAGTCATGGTGGGAGTCATGGCGGATTGGAGGCTGGCTGGGGAAACGGCCGAAGGAGGCTGCGCCCCGGCCCCTTCTTTTTCTTCGCCACTGCCCGGCCCTTCCTCCTCCTCCCCCAAGCAGCAGGAGTTCAGCAGGAGGGGGGGGAGGAAGGGGGCCAGAGAGCTTT
Source organism: Anolis apletophallus (assembly GCA_030556195.1). Taxonomy (NCBI): domain Eukaryota; kingdom Metazoa; phylum Chordata; class Lepidosauria; order Squamata; family Anolidae; genus Anolis; species Anolis apletophallus. The sequence goes on along the minus strand of JARBWK010000010.1, from coordinate 44,840,741 downwards.
TCTCGCAGCACAGCAGGAGGTCCGTCACGGCACACTAGTGTGCCACGGCACACTGGTTGAGAAAGACTGTGCTAGAGGATGGTCAGACTGGGGCAGCTGGGGCTAAGAAACAGTCTTGAAGAGCCTCATGTTCTGCAAGTCCACATTTTGCCCTTCCATTATAGAATCAATCATTTTTGCATTCTAATGAAAATATCTGAGAACAAGAGATTATAGAAAGAACTTAAGCTGATAACTCCTTCTCTGAGGTTGTTTTTCGGTTTCTACCAATCCTGCTGATTTGGGCAACAAAATCCTGGAGGACGACAAAATTATGTCCTTGCCCTGTTATATACATTGCCTAACTTACCACACAGAGCTGTTATAGAGGTGGGCACCCTCTCGCTGGCCATAGCACCTGCAGGGGGACTTCTGGGAAGAAGAAGCCCTGCTGCTCGGCCAGTTGGCCTATCAGCAGCAGGCCCCACCTCACCTCCAGATTGGTCAGGGCCTGCCACCATCCTTGCTTATTTAAGGCCGCCCTGGGCCATTGCACGCACCACGCCTGCTATTGCTGAATAGCATAGAATTCATGTGTAGTTGTCATATGGATTCTATGCAGTTTACATTGGGATGTAATTCTTCACCAGTTTCATTCTCTTAAGGAAGCAACAAATAATTTTGCCCATTTCATTCAACTTTCAAGTTTTGACAGCTATTTTCAATCTGGAACCTGTCCTGTGCTGAATTTACTAAAGTTTTTTTTTAAAGAAACAGAAATATTACTTTATATGCAGAAATATTCTACACTGAAAATAATGTGGTTTGGGGTGGGGGTGGGGTTTGTACAAAACAACAACCCAAATCAGTTGTGTCCAAAAATGCTCTTATCCATCCAGGTTATTATAGTTTCCTGAGACTCAAGGAATGCATTTTAATGTTGTTTGTTTTGTTTGTATTCATGTATGGGTGAAGGAAGAGTTAGAATAGCAGAGGTGTTTGGTAGTATTTAGGTTGTAGTTTTGTTTAGAACACTGTGAAAAACCACCCACCGCATGGCTGTCAGCCTCCTCCCAGTAGACTCAAATCAAGGAAAAGCTTCCTGAGAACCACCACTCCTCTTAAAGTCCCCAGCAACAGCAGCTAAGCCAGGAAATCCCGACTGGATGGCTCCCCATGAGGGTCTTCCTCTAGGGGCAAACCAAGAATGGGCAACTTGGAAGTGCCTGAACAGACTGAGATTTGGAAGGGGCAGATCAAAAGACAACTTGGCAAAATGGCAACTGAGGAGCAGAACAAACAACTCTGCATCTGTATGCTTGCCCTCAATGCCCTACAGACAATGCAGTTGCTGTTGCCCATTTTTGATCTAAAATTATTTAGTCACTTCTGCGCCCTCTATTTTATCAGTTTTATACTTATTTATGCAATGCTTTTGACACAAAATAAAAACAACAAACCAAATCAGTTGTGTCCAAAACACATATTTCCATCGTCAGTCGAGCAGCGTTTCTCCATCTCCGCCGGGCGAGGAAGCTGGCCCCCTACCTGTCCCGCCACGACCTAGCCACGGTGGTCCAAGCCACGGTCATCTCGAGACTGGACTACTGTAATGCTTTGTACATTGGCCTTCCTCCGTCTGTGATCTGGAAACTTAAGCTGGTGCAGAACGCTGCAGCACGCTTGTTGGCAGGCTCGCCAACACGCTGCCACGTCACTCCCATCCTGCGCAAACTGCACTGGCTTCCTATAGAATTCCGGGTCACCTTCAAAGTGTTGGTGTTGACCTTTAAGGCCTTGAATGGTCTGGGGCCAGTGTACCTAAGGGACCGCCTTTCCCTATACTGTCCCTCCAGGCCACTGCGTTCAGAAACTCACAACCTCCTAGAGATCCCGAGTTGTAGAAGTTTTTGTCTGACTGCAACAAGGAGGAGAGTATTCCGCGTTATTGCGCCAACTCTCTGGAATGCTCTCCTGCCCGAGGTTCGCGCCTTGACCAATCTGTTGGCCTTCAGGAAGGCCTGTAAGACATTACTGTTCAAACAGGCATTTGATTGCTGAATAACCCCACGGGCACTTTACTGCAGACAATATAATCCCTACGTGGTTTGACTTAGTTATTAACTGTGAATGTAAGGAGTTTTTATATATGCAATGTTTTTATCTGTTTTTAATTGTGTTATAGGGTGTTGTAGGTAGATATGCGCAGTTGGTATATATTTTATCTGTATTTATTTGTATTCCAATTGTTGTGAGTTGCCCCGAGCCGCATGGGAGTGGCGACGGACAAGTCGAAAAACAAACAAACAAACAAACAAATAGTATTTTGTTTAGTAGTTTTGTTTGGTTGTAGTTTTGTTTAGTATCTAAATGATTACATTTATTTGATTATTGTATACTTTTATATTGATAAGGATAATTTTAAATTTTATTTTTCAACAAGTTAAATAAAACACTTCAAGTATTATTTCCATCTCTAATGTACATATGAATTATATGCAATTTCCTTTGCACTTGTGAATCACAACCTCTGGCCAAGGATTAAAGCCAACTTGCTATTTAGGAGCCTCCCAGCAACAACATCCCTAAGCTGATGCCCACAAGCCAGAATAAGAGGTGTTTGGTGACAGATTCTGCCACAAAGGTCCCCTTTTGGCAAAGACTCAGCTCTTTAATTGTGGAAGGGCCAATTTTGCCAGAAGAATAAGATGTTTAGCAGTTGCTCCTTTTGGCAAAGGGTGATGCAGAGCTTAGCAGTTGCTGGGTTATTTTGGACTCCTGCTTTAAAGCTTGGTATTGGATGTTCACTTTAGCAGCATCGAGTACAATTCGGGACTTCCAGTTTACTAGATCTGCAGCTCTCTGGCCTACTCTTCTCATATGACAAGCCATTTGCAGTCCTGTTAAAAACACAATGCCTCTAAATTATTGTTCTTTAATATGCTATTCACATTGGTGGAAAGAGTAAATGCTTGGTAGTTTGATTTTATTATGTTGAACTACAACTCTTAGCAACCTTAACCAGTTTAGCCAATGGTATGGACTACTGGGAGGGGCAGTTCAATATCTGAACTATAGATCCCAACATCTATCACCACTGGATTACAGAGTCCAACTAAAAAAAAATCTTGCTATATTAATTTTTAGGCCTGTTTTAGGGGATGTTTGGGGCACTGATTCAGAAAATTGCATTGGCTAGACCGCACCAGCTCTAGTTTCATAGATATGGTTATCATGATTTTAAGGGTGAGAAGATGAAAACTGGTATATGGCATATGTTCTATATCTCAAAAGCTTTTGGAATCAGTAGGTAAAATATGCCCAGAAACAGGGCTAACATTTGAGGCACCAAACGGTGTGTTGACCAGTGTTATCAGTGTTATCTTCTCCATTGGCGCCCCCTTGTCGTGGGGGAGAGGCTTGCGTACCCTAATGAAGTTGCGAGCTATGCTGGCGGTGGCATAATAGCCACCAGTAGGGCCTCCCATGCCAGACAGGCCACAACCGAAGGGTCTGACAAAGAGCGTCAATGGGCAGGATGGGCTCTCTAGCCTTTTGGCAACCATCCTAGGAGAAGGAAAACTCTGATTTCAAACCCAGGCAGATGGTGCTCGTCTAACCCTATAAGGTTGACGAGGCCACTGTGCAGATGGACCGGGACCCCCATCGTGGACTCTCTTGTGGGAGACGATGGTCTCCGCCCTCCGCCAGCCCCCTAGTACCAGCGATCCTACTGGGACCGCCCCGCCTGCCCTCTTTTGATGGCGGGGTGGCACCTTAGTGGGCACCGCTGCTGACTCCTTCCCTCCCCCCCCCCCCCTCCCCTTCCCTCTCCTTGTGTCTTTCCCATGTCTATTGTATATCGTACTGTTGTAAACCGCTCTGGGCGTCAGAGAGAGCGGTATATCAAATTGAACCAATAATAATAATAATAAGGTGAACCATCTAAGAGAAGGTAACTCAAACCAAACCTATAACCTGAGGACCTCGCTGCCACCGTCCAAGCAGACGAATCTTTGGTTTAAAGGGTGCCATTAGCCTGAAAAACCTACAACAACCCAGTGATTCTGGCCATGAAAGCCTTCGACAATACATTATCATAAATCAGGGGTGCTCACACTTTTTCAGCATACGAGCTACTTATAAAACAACCAAGTCAAAATGATCTACCTACCCACTACTCAGAGAGCCATAAAAGCAAAATATTTGGAAATTTATTTCAGTGAGAGTCATATAATACATTTTAAGACTGAATTCAACTAAATGTGAGTATAATAGGCCCCTGAATTTATTCATAATAATAATGATGATAATATTCATTCAGCCTCTGCTACTACTACTAATAGTAACAACAACAACAATAGGTTCCTAGAGTAGAAGGAGACCTCCAAGGTCCATCCAGTCCAACCTCCTTCTGCCGTAAGGGGAAAAACCAATCAAAGCATTCCTCACAGATGGCCATTCAGCCTCTGATGATAACAACAATAATAACAATGGGTTCCTAGAATAAGAGGAGACCTCCAAGGGCCATCCAGTCCAACCTCCTTCTGCACTTGGGTGGCGTCGGGCGGGACTGCCTTCCTCCCACCCTGCCTGGGATCTACCAGGACACACCCTACGCAATCTACCAGTAGATCGCGATCTACCTAATGAGCACCCCTGGCATAAATCTTCCAAGACTCTCAATAATAGTGGAGCACATGCTCTTTTTGGTGTCACAACCACTTAAGTGTTATGTGTTGTGATGTTGTCAATAAGAAAATATTCCTGGGACGGAGAAGGCTCCTCCTCGGCCTCCTTCTGCAAAGCAAGAAAAGAGTTGGGTGGCATTCTGGGGTCTCTGCCCTGAGTTTGCAAATGAACAGAAAGAGGATCTTGATTCTGGAATTGCTCCAGGTTCCCTCCAACTTAATCCAACTTTGCTTTGCTGACTAGATCTCTTGGGATTTGCAGTCCAGGTGAGCTCAGTATTCCCTGCAGCTGCACTTTCTGTTTTGCGTCACAATTAATCAACACCTGCCTCACATACAATGTTCTAGCTTGTTGCGTCAAAAAAGAGAGAGGAGTTTATCTGTTGACTGTATCTGCATGTGCTGCGGCAGTTTAAAGCCCAGGGCTCTTGCCTTTATTATTAAGAAATTGGCAACCTGTGGAAGCATATTCTAAACTTGATTAAGGAAACTCCTGTATGAAGTAATTTGAGGGCAGTCGCTGAGCGGCTTTACAATAACAGTGGCCTCTCAGTATCCAGGGCCCCCGTGAATACTAAAATCTATTATTTTCATGTCCTATTAGGTAGTATTAGGTAGGTTTTCCCTGACATTAAGTCTAGTTGTGCCCAACTCTGTGGGATGATGCTCATTTCCATTTCTAGGTTGAAGAGCTGGCATTGTCCATAGACACCTCCAAGATCATGTGGCCAGCATGACTGCTTGGAGTGCTGTTACCTTCCTGCAAAGGTGGTACCTATTGATCTACTCACATTTGCATGTTTTCAAACTGCTAGGTTGGCAAAAGCTGGGCCTAACAATGGGAGCTCACCCCACTCCCCAGATTTGAACCGTCAACCTTTCAGTCAGCAAGTTCAGCAGCTCAGTGGTTTAACCCGCTGCGCCACCAGGGGGAGGCCATCCCATTGGGTATAATGACATATTAAAACATTGTCCCTTATATAAAATATCAAAATCAACAAATATATTTGGAATTTTATTATAAACGTATTTTCAAATTGTGGATGCAGAATTCATGGTTACAGAGGGCTGACTGTGAGTGCATCGTATAATGCAGAGCAAATGCAGTTTGACATCCCTTCAACTGCCATGCCTCAATACGATGGTATCCTGGGAACTGTAGTTTGGTGAGGTGCCAGCACTCTTAGGTAGAGAAGGACATGCAAAACTACAACTCCCATGATCACACTGCAGTTAAAGTGGTGGCAATCTGTGTTAATCCTGCCGTGTTAAATCTAGGAGTCTGGAGACCAGAGTGTGAGTCCTTCCTCAGTCATGTAAATGCAATTGCTGAAGTTGGGCATATTTCCCTTTCATATTTATGGTTTCACTGTTGTGGATTTGATCATTCACAGATTTGATTAAAATGTTCTCTGCATTTGGTGATCCCTATGTAGACTTGTCCACAGCTGCATGGTATACGGTAGACTCCTGCAGAGGTGAGAGGATCCTTTTTGTCCTTTGCTGAATGTAGCATTTGTTGGATTTTCTTAGGGGTCTGTAGATAGTTTGTAAGTTGTGTTTCTTCATCAGCTTTCCTATGCAGTCAGTGGTTCCCTTGATGTATGGCAAGGACACTTTTCCTCTGGGTGGATCTTTGTCTTGACTCTTGTGGCTTGTTCTCAGTCTTGCAGCTCTTCTGATGTCTGTGGTGGAATATCCATTGGCCTGTTCTCTAGCCACTTCATCACTCTAGAGAAAAAATCCACTTAAAGCACTGATTCTCAAAGTGGGCGGTGCCACCCCCTGGTGGGCGGTGAGGCAATCCAAGGGGGCGGTGGGAGGCTCAGGGGAATTTGGGGGGCGGTGAACGCCTTTAAGGGGCAGTGAACGATTGGCCATTTAGGAGGGGTCGTGTGGCCCTCTTCTTTGGCCCTGCCCTTTTCGCTTTGACCCCCACACGCAGTGCAGTGCAAAGGCTGCAGTGCAAAGGCCTCCCCGCCACAGCAGAAGAAAGTGGGGCCTTCTTTGGCAGAGGCAGCAGAGGGAGCAGGAGAGCCCGGGGCTTCCGCGGGGAGAACAGGCCTCGCTTCTTCGTCCCCTCAGGTCGTGGCTGCCCATCCCCTCAGAGCCCTCTCCGGCAGAAGTCAGAGCTGAATCGATTGAAGGTACTGCAAATCCCATCATCCGTTGTCCATACTCCCCCAAACATATTGTTTTTGTGATTAATCACTATGCTTTAATTATGTTCAATTTGTAACAATGAAAATACATCCTGCATATTAGATATTTGCATTATTTATTTATTTATTTATTTATTTATTATTCACTCTTATATACCGCTCCTTCCGGCAGGCTCGGGGCTGTTTACACGGTACACATACAGAATACAGTAACAATTTAATACAATTAGAATTTGTAAGAGAAGCAAAATTAATTTATGAAGTAGCAACGAAAATATGGATGGGGGTCAGCACAACATGAGGAACCTTATTTAGGGATCACGGCATTAGAAAGGTTGAGAACCACAGCATTAATACATATATCTTTCTGTTTAATTGCTATTAAATTTAAAAAAAATTTCTAGGGGAGGGGTGAGTAATTTTTTTTCTGGAAAGGGGGCGGTAGACCAAAAAAGTTTAGGAACCACTGACTTAAAGGCTCCTCCCTAAACTACAAACCCCAGAATTCTGCAGGAGGCAGAAACCGGATTTTAAGTGGATTTTTCCTCTAGTGTGATGAGAAATCTGTAGGTCCTCCAGTGCAGCTCTATGGCCAGCTTCTAGGGAAAGTGGACCATAGGGTCATGTTGGAAGACCTGGAAAATCCTTGGGAAGTTAAAAATTGCAATTGATTTGTGGTTTTCCACTTTGTTGTGCCCTTAACTCCTGACTGCTTGCCAAAACACCCTGAACTTGGGATGTGGAAGTGAGAGAATTACATATTGTGCTTTGGTTTTGGGGGTTCCCTTTCTTTTCAGAATTATATATATAAACCTTGGGGGTGACAATAGCAAGGGATGCCTTCCCAGCAACATTTCATGCCTTATATGGATGGTGAAGAGGAAGGGAAAGTCCCTCCAAAGGTGGGAGGGGGGGGGAGAAAGAGAGAGTATTGCTTGTAATGCAATGTTTGGTATTGCCATATTGTTTGGGATCACGATTATCTAGCAAGGGAGACCTCATTTTTGGAGACCCCAAAAGGAGGAGGAGAGAAAAAGAAGGCGGGTTTTAAAAAAATGATGATTATTTTCCTCCTGCTGTCACTCTAGTTCTGTTGCCTAGACTGTCATTCCCTCGACTCACCAGTAGGTGCCGCTGCGGGGCGGGAATTCCCGCGCGCTGATAGGCTCCCCGGAGCATTGACGTCAGCAGCCAGCCGAGCGGCTTTCGTGCGTGCCGATTGGCCCGGCCCCTTTCCCCTCGCCGCGCGCCTCCTGAGGGAAAGGCAGACAGAAAGAGAGAGAGAGAGAGTTACTTAGCGGTTCTGAGGAGAAGACGCCGCCGCCGCCGCCGCCGCCTTTGCGTTGCTTCGCCCTCTCCGCGCGTGCTCTCTCTCTCTGTCTTTTTTGTCCCTCTCCGCCCGCCATGGCCAAGGAAGAGAAGAAGCCCTTCAGCCAGACCATGACCGAGTGGCGGCACTTCATCTACAACCCCAACAGCGGCGAGTTCCTGGGGAGGACGGCCAAGAGCTGGGGTGAGCGGGGAGGGAGGGAGGGAGGGAAGGAAGGAGCTAGGCCTGGAAGGCCGCTCGCACGTGCGTCGCCTTCGGGGCTAAAAATAGACCCGACATGACAGCGCAGGGAAGGAGGGAGGCGGCCTCAGCATCCCTCCAGGCCGGCCTCGCCCGCCCAGGCCTGGTCCTCCTTCCTCCGGCGCGTGTCCCCAACTGACACCCCCCCTCCCTGACCCCTCCCACCTCCACTTTTGGGCAAGGGAAGACCCCACTGCCTTTCCTTCCTCCGGATCCCCCTGATCACCCCTTCAGAGAGGGGACCTCCTCCCCACCTCCACGGCAGGCCCCTTTCAGGGGCCTTCAGATAGGACCCCCACTTCAGGATCCCCCTTTCAGGAGGAGGAGGAAGGATCCCCCTTTCAGGAAGACCCTCTCAGAATCCCCCTTTCAGGACCCTCTTCAGGACCCCCTTTTCAGGATCCCCCCCCTTCAGGATCCCCTCCCTTTCAGGATCCCCTCCCCCTTCAGGATCCCCCTCTTCAGGATCACCCTCTTCAGGATCCCCCCTCTTCAGGATCCCCCCCTTCAGGATCCCCCTCTTCAGGATCCCCCCTTTCAGAAACCCCCAGGGATCCCCCCTCTTCAGGACCCCCCTTTCAGAATCCCCTTTCTTCAGGATCCCCTCCCTCTTCAGGATCCCCCCCCCCTTTCAGGATCTCCCCCTCTTCAGGGGGGGATCCTGAAGAAGGAAAAGGCAGTGGGGTCTTCTTGTTTCCTCCTCCATGTTATTCCTGTACAGGTTGTGCATCCCCTACTTGGAGTTTCAAAACAGGCCTTTCCACACAGCCCTATATAGCCTTGAAAAATCCCACATTATTCACTTTGAGCTGGGAGTTATCTGAGTCCACACTGAAATAATGTGGGATTTCCTGCCTTGATATTCTGAGATACAGGGTTGTGTGGAAGGGCTCTGGATTATTTGAGGGCCCTTCCACACAGCCCTATATCCCATAATATCAAGGCAGGAAATCCCACATTATCCAAGTGCGGACTCAGACAACCCAGGGCCCTTCCACACAGTCCTATAACCCAGAATATCAAGGCAGGAAATCTCACAATATCTGCTTTGAACTGGATTATCTGAGTCCACACTCAGATAATGTGGGATTTCCTGCCTTGATATTCTGGGATATAGGGCTGCGTGGAAGGGCCCTGAGTCTACACTGCCATATATTCCAGTTCAAAGCAGAAAATGTGGGATTTTATTCAGATGTGTCGAAGGGGCTTCAGCAGGTATTATAGGATTTTCTGCCATGATATTCAGGGATAGAAGGCTGTGTAGAAGGGCCCTGGGTTACCTGAGGACCCTTCCACACAGCCATGTATCCCATAATATCAAGGCAGGAAATCCCACATTATCCGAGTGTGGACTCAGATAACCCACTTCAAAGCAGATATTGTGGGATTTCCCACCTTGATATCCTGGGATATAGGGCTGTGTGGAAGGGCCCTCAAATAACCCAGGGCCCTTCCACACAGCCTTACATCCCAGAATATCAAGTCAGAAAATCCCACAATATCTACTTTGAACTGGGTTGTCTGAGGGCGCTTCCACACGGCCCTATATTCCATAATATCAAGGCAGGAAATCCCATATTATCTGAGTGTGGACACAGATAACCCACTTCAAAGTGGATATTGTGGGATTTCTTGCCTTGATATTCTGGGATACAGGGCTGTGTGGAAGGGCCCTCAGATAACCCAGAGTCCTTCTACACAGCCTTATATCCCAGAATATCAAGGCAGAAAATCCCATATCTGCTTTGAACTGAGGCCCCTTCAACACATCTGAATAAAATCCCACATTTTCTTCTTTGAACTGGAATATATGGCAGTGTAGACTCAGGCCCCTTCCACACAGCCCTATATCTCAGAATATCAAGGCAGAAAAACCCACATTATCTTAGTGTGGACTCAGATAATCCAGTTCAAAGCGGATATTGTGAGATTTTCTGCCTTGATATTCTGGGATATAGGGCTGTGTGGAAGGGCCCTCCGATAATCCAGGGCCCTTCTACACAACCTCATATCCCAGAATATCAAGGCAGAAAATCTCACAATATCTGCTTTGAACTAGGTTGTCTGCGTCCACACTCAGATAATGTGGGATTTCCTGCCTTGATATTTCGGAATATAGGGCTGTGTGGAAGGGTCTCCAGTTCAAAGCAGATATTGTGGGTTATCTGCTTTGGTATTCTGTGTTATATGTCTGCATGTAAGGGTCCAATAATTGGATGGTGGGGAAGAACTTTCAAGAAGTAAAGGTGTAAGTGGCTTTATTTTTTTTTACTACCCTGCACCTAACAGCAAACACGACACAGTAATAGACTGTATCCCTTACCTCGAGTTTGAAAATAAGCCACATTTCCATTTTGATGGTTTGTCTTGGGAGTAGGGTGGATTTTTTTTTAAAGGCAATGAATGGGGTGTCCTTTTTCTCCTCTTTAAAATATTATGAATAAAATTACATCAAGGCTTTGCGTGTATAAGGTATATAGGACACACAAACCCCATCCACACAGCCATGTAACCCAGAATATCAAGGCAGATAATCTACAATATCTGCTTTGAACTGGATTATCTGAGTCCATGTTGCCGTATAATACAGTTCAATGTAGATATTGTGGATTATCTAATTTGATTATCTGGTTTATATGGCAGTGTAGAAGGGCTCATAAATGGGTTTTGTGTTTTAAGTGGGTGACGGGATGAAATCCTGGAGAAAAAAGACAATGTGGTGTCATGTTTTCTTGTACATGCTGATTATCCCTTATTTGTAGTTTAAAATAGTCCACATGGGAGGCTGAAATAGTGACACATTTGCCTTTTCTGATGGTTTAATCTGAAATACTTCAAAATCAAAAATTGTTCACATGCTTTAATATATGCAAACTTTATTTCCTGCACAACATTATTGTTTTAAAAATATTTTTCATAAAATTATCTTTAGCTATGTGTGTAAGAGGTAAATATGAAATATAAATGGATTTTGTGTTTAGACTTGGGTCCGAAATACAGCTATTATGAAATCCAGAACAGCTCTGGTCCCAAGTATTTCAGATAAGAGATAGTCAACCGTGGTATCCAGTATAGATTAACTTGTTTGAAAGACAGCACCTTCAGGATTGTGTCTATAAGGTATATATGAAACATAAATGAATATTGTGTTTACACTACAATCCCAAATACAGCTACTCTGAATTCCAGAACAGTTCTGGTCCCAAATATTCAGAATTAGCGATACTCAACCTGTATCCAATGTAGATTAACTTCCATAGGTATTTGAACGGCTGTTCCTTTATTATTATTCAGCCATTGTTTTCCTTCTGCTATGTTTCGTTCACTCAGTGATAGTTTGAATCTTCCAATCACGTGTCTCTGTAAAAGGATGCATTGCTTCATTGGGCTTTCCCTCTCTTACCCAATTTGACTTTATTAAGACTGAAATTTCCCTAAGGTTTACCGTTACATTTCTTTTAAGAAACGTGCACTTGAGATGAATATGCACCACAGAGAGTGTGCAAGACGTCCTGGTTTTGTTAGTATATGTCCCTTGAGCACATGCTCTCAAACCTTCAGGAAAAACCGAAAGCAGAATATATACACACTGTGTTGCCAAGGCTTTATGTGAAGGCTTTATGTGACGTAATTTTTCCTTCATTCACATGGAATAAAGCTCCTTTTAGTTACTCTTCAAGTTGAAAATTAGAAAGGAAATTTCCACTCTACTCCATGTACAGTCACTAAGGTTCCTTTTAAGTGTGGGAGTGGAACAAAGATGAAGTGGCTGAAAAGGAGCACATCATGTGTCCATATGGAGAGAGACACCCACTAATTTTGAAAAATTATTCAGAATTCCAATTTTTTATGAAAGTGGCAATTTATAGTGCCCCCCTCGGGCTTTGGGCTTTGTTGTCAGTAGCTCTGCTTAGGTTTTGCTAAAATGGTAGTTTCCTCACAGATCTAATTTTCTTAATAATGTATTATTTGATTTGGAAATATAGAAATATTGGGTTGCTTCATTTGGTTAAAAACAAGTTTTCTGTTTGTAAGAATGATTTCTTATCCAAAATATTGATTAATTTTCTTTAGTAGATCTCTGGTGATAACAGATTTCGAAGACATTTGTGGCAAGATTGGCTGTTGATTGCTCAAGAAATTGATAAGTTTAGTAGACATTTTGTGTCTAAATGTGAATGAGTTCATTTGATTTGCATTCTATATAGCTTATGTAGCACATTAGGCACTAAGAGAATGAAGTTGGTAGCATCAGCTTTTTTATACTTAAGTATACTTCTCCAGCTGCATGAAATGAAAGAAAAGACCATCAAATGTGCATATGGTGACAAGATAAAAAGTCCAGTTTTAACTATGGCTGATGGGGGACAAAGGCAGAAGGGAATATGAGTGGATAAAGGTATGGTGGAGGGAACTGAGAGTCAGGAGGGAGCTAGAACTTGGAGAACAGGGTTCAAATCCTCATTTGGCCATGGAAGCCCATTGGGTGAACTTATTTATTTCTTTATTTCCGGCATTTTACCCCGCTCTTCTCAACCCCCGAGGGGGGACTCAGAGCGGCTTCCAAAAAGGCACAATTTGATGCCAACACAGTAAAACACATAAAACACAGTATAAAACCCCCCAAAACATTACACATTAAAATACAATTACATCAACATATCATACACATTCATTTAAGTTTTTTTAAAAAGGTGCTGCCTTGTGCTAGTGTGCAAACACCTGGTCCCATAGCCAGGCTTTTACTTTTTTCCTGAATGCCAGGAGGGATGGAACTTGGACAAGCCTCTCAACCTCCGAGGAAACCAAGGGAAATCCCCTTTTGAACAAATCTTACCAATAAAACCCCATTATAGGTTTGCCTTTACATTGTCAGATGTGATACAATCTGCAACCAGAAAAGGGGATATGATAAACCGGCACAAGAGGGCCCTCATAAGGCTAGAGTGTTAACTGGAGTTACAATAAGGTATGCTTTGTGGGCCAGGGATCCATTGCCTCTGTTCAACCCACTGTCAATGGACTGGAGTTTGTGAAAATTCTGCTGTTTCTTTTTCTGGTTCCTTTTTTTGTAGGGTTTTTGTTTTGTTCAAGGACAGCTGTTCTGAGGTTAGAAATGGAATGCCCATGAAAACAGAAGTGTTCTACAACTGGCTTTTGCATATTCCAATTCCTATTGTCTCATTTATATCCTCTTAACTTTTGATGCAGAAACTGGCCTGTTTGCTCAGTGTACAACACGGAAAGGATTGTTGACAGAGGATGGCATATATCACATTAGACTCGAGGATGGGAAAGTAAAAGTAAATTTCCCACTAAATATATTAAAATAAATGAGACCATTGCAAGCAGAGGGGTTATGCCGCTTCTATGATAACGTCTGCTGTGGGATCAAGAAAATTGTATTTGTGTTTGTTTGTTTCCTGTTTTTTTGCTAGCACTGGGACCCAAGGAACCTAACAAACATTTAGTCACATTCCAGATGCCCCAAACAGCAGTAGGGAAAAGAAAGCGTACATTTCAGCAAAACAGCAAATGTCAGAAAATACCAATTTGTACAATGATTTTAGCAAGGTAAATCAATTAAGTAACTCCAATTACAGTATTATAAAATACTGTGTTTTGGAATGGTATCCATATGTGTTAAAGAAACATATGTATTGGATACTTTAGTGAAGTATCTGTGTTTTGGAGCATTACGTAAATGACAGAAAAACTGGTGCAGCAATAGCAATAACAGGAAGATTCCTAAACCGTGTGAAAGAAGACCAGTTCAACATGTTTCAGCAAATTTCTTCTTCAAAACTAATGATTTGCACATGTGAAATGAAACAACTCGATCAGATAAGCTTTGTATAAGTAAACAAAAACCTTTTGAACTCTCTAGACAACACTTGAAAACTTCATTCAAAATGCACTCAGGGAAAATTTTTGCTTTTTCCAGTTTCCAGTGTTCATATGATTCCCGTGTTTGTGTCCAAACATAGATCTAAACTTCTTTAATATGTTTGGCGTAGGTGGCGAGGCAAACTATCTCCTTTCTTCTTTATTCAGATTGTTGTTCATTCATGTTTAGTAAGGCATTCTGGAGGCAGCTGCTTTTTTTATATATAGAAAGACATATTGCTACAGCAGGATCCATTTGAGTAGAACGCTATTTTCCCAGCTCAAGCTTTATTGCATTAGTTACCACAAACATGCTGTTCCTCTAGCCCTTTACCATCCTCCCAGTGCCAGTGGTGCTAAAACATTTACAGCCAGATAGAGGATAAGGAAAAGGGAGCTAGGTAGACATTAAGACTTTGTAAAAACAAGCTTCTTTCTCAAAGCCCTTGTTAGCAGAGGTATGCCTGTATTCTAATTGTAATTCATGAACACACTTTTTAAAATGCTATTATTTTACAATGTATGATAATTTCACTGTTTAGAATCAGTTGCTGGGGCTATGGCACATTCATGTGCTTAATCAAGGTTGTCAGAGACCTGCAAATCATCACTAGCATTGAGATCCATATTCTAGTTCTCTCCAACTCAATCTATTGAGCTTCAGGGGTTGATTTTGTTCTTCCATTTGATGTCTGCCAACAGTTCTGCAGTGTGGTGAATTTTAAAATTATAAATAATTTCACCATCCAATAGCATTATCTTCTATCTATTCAGCCCATAGTGTCCATTTGTGGGAATTTGTTGTGTCTAAAGAGGATGCCCCTCTAATGACAATGCAGATGTTCTTTCACTAGAGGAAAAATAATGCATAGCTCCTGTGTCACTTAATTGGGAGTGTGAAGAGGCTGAAGGAATTTGAGAAGTCTGCTAAAGTGGGTGAGAGAAAGGAAATAGGGCTGCTGTTGAATGTATTTCCATTGATTTTAGGGTTTGAGAAGTATTTGTTAGCCACCTCTCCTCATGGCTTAAGCCCCTTCTACATAGCTGAATAAAATCCACATTATCTCCTTTGAAGTAGATTATATGGCAGTGTAGACTCCTATAATCCAGTTCAAAACTGACAGTGTGGATTACCTACCTTGATGTTCTGGATTATATGGCAGTTTAGAAGGGGCCCTTAATCTTCTATGTTGTGCAGGAAAGATCTGCTCAGTAAATGTTCCTCACTCTTCAGAAAATTCAGTGTACCTTATTTAATTTTTTAAAATTGTGTTACTGCTTAGTGTTTTTATTTTTCTTATAACACTTCATTGGAGAAAACATGTGGGCTACATAAACAGCCTTATTAGGAAGAAAGCTAAGTATTTCATAGCCATCTTCCAGGAAATCTTATGCATGTAGAAGAGAGCCACTGAACATTGTGTGTATACAACTGTAGCCTTAAATTGTTAGTTCTCTAGTGCTTTTAGTTCTAGACAACTAGTGCTTATTAAAGTATCTCATATAAGGGACTAGCATCTTTTCACCAATATGCCAAGGACTGGCACTGTATTTGTGCCTATTGGCTACAGTTGCCTCTTGTTTTCCTGAAAGCTCTTCAGGGTCTTAGAGTAGATCACTCGGAGACTGCCACTGATCCATGGACCCCAATTGAGTCGCATTGCTGTACGTGATTAAAATTTCTATACTATACAGTAAATCTGTCTATCTTTGAACTAGATGGTTAGAAAAAATGACTTTCTACAATTGATGTAGTAAGGACCCACAGTTTTATCTTCCATAACTTTGTGAATACTGCACAATGCATGTGTAATAAAACTTACATGGGAAGGCTCTGTGTAAATGTTAACAGATTTTATTAATTTGGGGGGGATTCTAACTTTAAAATACTATTTGTTTCTGTTCTTCTTTCAGAGTATGGGGAAATTGGGATGCAAGAGCTCCTAATTATCTACCTATTTTGAAACACTTACTGCACTAGTAGAAAGAAACCTCCAGTCAGTAGAGACCTTATCACACTCAATGTGGGAAATGGCTTTCCCATAGGGAATACATGATTTTCGATGACACACAAACCAGACCAACACCTCAAAATTACTGCCAAAGTTGCTACCTTTGTGCAGCAGTAGTAGCTTTCAGCGTAAGATGCTGTCACAATCTTAGAAGGCTTTCATATTTATTTCAGTATTTACCATTGAAATTTTAACATATCAATATTTAATACCATTTTACTGGATTTTAACTTTGCTTTTGACAGCGTTTCTTAATACCTAAATGTATATGTTCCTATTCTGACGTTTGTTCATTTTTGGAGCTGGTCATCAACTGTAATAAATAAGTATATATAAACCAGATCACACTCCTTTCTGTATCAAATAAAATAATCCTCCTTGGTTTATCACATGGCAGATGACTGGCTCCTCCCAGTAGGTAGGATGTACACCTACATCACTGACTTCCTTTTTTGGGAAGGAGGGCAAATCTTGCAGAACTCGTTCTTGTGACTACTAACTTTGCACAGTCGCAGTTTCCATCTCATCCAGCTTCCTACGGGTATGATCACACAACAAAAGCCATGCCTCCTATTTGGAAAGGAAAAGGATGGATGAAGACAATTTTCAACCAATTTTTAAAACGCTACTGGCTGCATACTCTTTGCATGCAAATCCCTACTGGTTACAGATGAAGGAGGCAATCATGTGATCATAGCCATAGGGACTCAAATCCAAAGGGTGTCAGAGATGAGTTATGTCTCTTTGGGTGCAACCTGGCCTGCAGAGTTTCTAGGGAAAGCACAGCTCAATTCTTTTAAGGCTAAGGGAGTCCATGTCATTTCCAGCCAGTGGTTGAACGTAGCAGAGATTCCCTTCCCATGAAGCTTGATATCCCAGTTGAAATGATGAGTGGCATGAAAAACTGTATTCATCCGGCTATTATGCTTCCTGAAAGAGCTTTGTTTGTCTCTTTCCTCTGCAGCACATGGCAGAATGCATGGTAGCAGTTCTTCCCCTTCATATTCCTCACCCATGGAGAACTTTAAGGACTGCCTTCTCCTACACAAGTCTCTGTGTATTTAAGAGTTTTTGCAGATGCATGTCTTGAGGTGGGGTGGATATTAGTGATAATAGTTTTCCAGACCCATATTCCCATATACCATTAAGTATGTTTTTTGTTGTTTGTAGATCTGTTGACACTGCAATTTAATATACCCCGAGTTACTTTAGGCACAAATTCTCATAGAAAAGTATAATATAAAATTTACCTCTTTTAAAGTTTGTACTATTGGCAAATAGCTTTGGGACATACTTGTTTTTCCAGTTACGTGTAATGGAATTTTAATGAAAAATTACTTTTATGTTGTTGAGTATCCTGAACTTGGATTTTGTGCATGAATTATAATAGTTGCAAATTCTGATTTTGTGATAATAAGAACTACAGCATGCTTATGAGTGGATGGAAGATGATGCATCAGATTGTGAATTAAGCCATTGGTATATTGTGGATTTGCAATGTAGTGTTGTCTCCAAATGCTAGAAAGCGTGGAAAAGGTTCTTTGAATTTATTGAAAAATTCAATTACACATGTTTGAAATGGAGCAATCTTGAAATTGTAGTTAATGGACCAATAGCTTTGATGTTGAAAGTTTGGATGAAAAGTTTAGTCTTCAGTTGTATTACCACACTAATCTTATACAGTGGTTTGAGTGTGGGAGTGGAACTTCAAGAAACCAGGGGTGAAATATCTGTTCCGCCTTAGAAACAGACTGGGTGACCTCGGAGAACTCACATTTTCTCAGCCTAAGAGGAAGGTGATGACAAAGCTTTTTAAAATCAATCTTGCCAAGCAACCCCTGTGAGAGCGTTACTATAATTTAGAAAGTTGATTTGAAACCACATATGAACAACAAAGGTACATTTGGAGACAATGGAGTAGGCACCAAAGATCGCCACCACCACCACCAAGGATCAAGCTTCTTTCAGACTCAATGTATTCATGTTATTCCTTCATAATGCTAGTAAGGTATTGTTGGAATATTTGAAAAATGTGACGGTGTGGTATATTGAAAAGCTATAAGTGTGTTCAGAATTAATATGCTGTAATAAGTAATGAAAATATGATTCCATGTCATTAGTTGTTAGAGTAAGCCAAAGAGCTCAGAACTGCAATTTGTGTAGGAGTTTTGTGAATTGATTCAAAATGCTTCCTTCTAGATTTGGCAGAAAGCGCTTATCTAACTGCAGCTCATTTTCAGGATGCTAGTTGTTAAGATACCTCATCTCTTTTTTCTTCAGATTGTTCAATGCCAAAGTTCATGGCAGGTCTGTAATTTGATGGTAAAAGCTTGAGACATTGATAAGAATTCCTTTTATATGTTAGCACATGTTGGTAATGATAACTATAGAGCTTGATCCACAGTGGTGTGTTTGTGAATGTAGAACACTATTGCAGACATGCCATACTGAGTGGGCCAATGCATCTGTGTGAAAGGACTAAAGCAGGCATCCTCAAACTGCAGCCCCCCAGCTGTTTGGGCCTTCAACTCCCAGAATTCCTGACAATTGAACACGTTTGTTAAGGCTTCTGGGAGTTGGAGGCCCAAACAGCTGGAGGGCTGCAGTTTGAGGATGCCTGAACTAGGGGAACACTGTGATATTGACAGCTTTAAAACTCAAAGCTGTAAATTAGTTCACTTTTGGAGACTTTTTAAAGCAACCTTCCTTTTAGTTCAAATACTTCCAAGACAGGAAACAACAAATTAAAAAAGTATTTATATTCTCAGCAGTGATGTGCAATGGAAAAATCTTCTAAAATAGAAAATTTTCCACGGCTGTCTTTTCTCTGTAGAATTTCCCAGTTTTACAAATACATTCTTGCAGTTAATCGGTAATATAAATCTGACCAGATTTTAAAACTAGAAGACAGGTATTTAGGCACAAACTTTGTCAGATATTTTAAAATCAGTATGTTAGCAGTGTTCAGTGATGTTTCCTAAAAACTAAAGAAAATATGTGCTATAAAGTATGAAAATGTTTGCAAGCATTACAGCAATTTTAGTATCTTGAAAACAAACCCTTTTTTAATTAGGTAAGATTTGTTCAATTGTTAACTTTATCAAGTATTTTCAGTACGAAAGTTTATGCAGCACATAAAATTATCATGACATACCATTTTTATTCTTCATTCTTGCTAAAGAAAAATAAACCATACAGAAAAAGAAATGTGCTTGAAGAAGTATGGAAGGTCAATCATTTGTTGCTATGTCCCCTCAAGTCCAGAATTTGTTCAGAGATGATTTGTTCTTGCTTTCCCCTAAGGCTGAGAGAGTGTGATCTGCCCAATGTCAGTCAGACAGTTTTCATAGGCAAATGGAGATGTGAATCCTGATGTCTCAGTAGCCCAGTCCAATAATCTAACAACTACATCACACAGGCACTTTAGACATTAGCAAAGGCAAAGGTGGAAGCCCATTGTTAAGAATGGCCATATAATCTAGCAGTAGAATTTTGGATTGCGTATTTCTGCTTAATCTGCAGGCCTTCTGATTTGGGGAAATTTTTACTTGTAGATCTGGAGGTATTTACTATCTTTGTCCAAGGATACATGGCAAATAGGAACATTCGAAGTGAAGTTTTTTTTTCCTCCTGGTGTCAAGGATCTTGTCATCATTTATGCATACTATGGTAATTGGATTCATTATTGGAATTGGTTATAAATGAAGCTTCCCCTGAAAAAGATAATACATTAGATAGGGTTGCTGTGAAGAGGTCAAAGAGAAGCCCCCCATTCCTTTCCTCAGAAATCCTCCATATTGATCCCTCTCCACTGGAAGAGGAGAGATACTGCTACTGCTGCTCTCTCTCTCTCTCTCTCTCTCTCTCTCTCTCTCTCTCTGTCTGTCTGTCTGTCTGTCTGTCTGTCTGTCTGTATATGTAAATACAATTTCAGCATTCATAAGGCTTAAAGGTTTGTATATCTGTTTTACATCCTATAGACAGGATTGATGATTTTTTGTATATCTAATAATGAACTAGATCTAATAATAGAACAGCCCAAAGGGTATGCTACAGAAATAGGGATGCTTTGTTTCACTGACTGAGGGATCCAGGTACTCAGAAAAATATTAGTTTGTATATGTGAAGGAAAAATAATAGTCAACAAGAATAGCCTCACTGTCAAAAGTCTACAGTTACAGCTGCCATGGCAACCATGGATTTAACACTGATGATCAAAAGATCAAGATCAATTTTTATCAAGAATGGGAAGCCTTTTACATTTTGAAGTAAAAAACGGTTGGTGTTTCTGACATGCTTTTGTAGCAGTGCTCTCAGTCTTCAGACAATACTAGACCAAGCCACATAATTGTTAAATTACTTCCATGGGTGCCCTTCTCTGCTCTTCTCTCCCAAGTTTCTCTTTTCTCCAACCTGTGCTCCATTTTTTTAAAAAACATTTCTTCACTTTAGTATACTCCACTGGCTTTTTTTTCATATCTAAGGCAAAAGATACAAGAATTTGAGAGGTGTAGAAAGGAGAAATTATGTATGCAAAAGAGTTACAGGATAGGAGTTGTGGGGTGGGGGGTGAAGGAGGTAGAGAGAAAAGAGGAGGGTATTAATGAGTTCTATTCAAGAAATGTTTCCTTTAAAAAGGCAATAACACATAGGTTAGTGGGGAAACTAAGCTATCGATCCTGCAAACTTTGTTTTTGTTGAAATACTTTGCTTTATTAATTTATTAGCTTAGGGACCCGGCGGTGCCCGGGTTATTTGAGATAGGCATTGTGTGCCAAGGTTGGCCTTTATCAGTTATTTATGTGGCTTACAGTGGTCTCAGGAAGTTAGTGAAAGCACTGTGAATCTCATCATCCATGGTCCATACTCCTCCAAACAGCACCAGAGTGTAGAGTGGGTCATGGGGGCCCTGTGTGCCAAGTTTAGTCTTGATCAGTCATTGCATGAGGGTCGCAGTGGTCTCAGGAAGTGAGTGAAGGTACTTCAAGTCCCATCATCCATGGTCCATCCTCCAAACTGCACTAGGATGTAGAGTGGGTCATGGAGACTGTGTGCCAAGTTTGGTTTTGATCAGTCATTGGATGAGTGTCGCAACTGTCTTGGGAAGTGAGTGGAGGTACTTCAAGTCTCATCATCCATGGCCCATCCTCCTCGAAACTGTACCAGGTTGTAGAGTTGGTCATGGGGGCTCTGTGTGCCAAGTTTGGTCTTTATCAGTCTTTGTTGGGGGCCACAGTGATCTGTGGGAACTGAAGGGCTTAAAAGTACTACAAATCCCATCATCCTTTGTCCGTCCTCCCCTTTGCCTATGAAAGTGGCAGCCAATCAGAAAGCTGCCATACATACAAACATGCATTTATATATATACTGTATCAGGGGCGGCCCGACCTAATTTGGGGGGGTACGCTAAGAAATTTTGTCCCCCCCCCCCCGTCTCGCCCGCCGCCATGCCCACGCCGCCGCCGCCGGCACGCCGCGGCCGCCACCGCCCGCCCCATCGGCCGCGGCACACCTCCGCGGCACACCTTTCTGCCCGGCCGGCACAAGATAAGAGAGCACCTACAGGCGCTATAGCGCCTGTAGATGTTTCTGCGCACGCGCGAATGTACGAGGACGCGCACTCGCTCCCAAGCGCCTGCCACTTTGGAGCCAGCGCATACGTGCAGTGCAGGTTTTGCGCGCGCGCTGCCTCCAAAGCGGCAGGGCGCTTGGGAGCGAGTGCACATGCTCACATTCGCGCGCGTGCAGAAACGCGTCTACAGGCGCTATAGCGCCTGTAGGTGCTTCTGTGCACGCGCAGACGGCGGCGCAGGGCAGTGCTGCGCGGTGGGGCGCGGAGTCGGCGGGCGGCGCCCTCCCAGCCGGTGGTGCCCCTCCCAGCCGATGGTGCTCTACGCGACCGCGTAGGTCGCGGAATCGCTGGGGCCGCCCTGTACTGTAATATATATATATATATATATATAGAGAGAGAGAGAGAGAGAGAGATTTTACAGTATTTATATACCTCTTTTCTCACCCCTGGGGTGGGATGGGGGGGACTCAAAGCAGTTTACACAAAAATAATGGCAAAATTCAGTGCCTTACATACATAAACCAAAACTCAAATCAACAACATATAAATATACATAAAAACAATAGGACCATTCACCAAGATGGAGTCTTGGATTCTGTCCTCGCCTCTCTTTCTATTGTAACTTCTTATTTTTTAAAAGGAGAAAGCTTCTCCTTCCAGTCACATTTAAAAAGATTTATCTTCTGTTCTGGTCTGATGCCACCATGTGTCTTATTAAAATGTATCCCCTCCCACCTATCACTGTTCTCCAAACTATACTATAAATTTCGTGATGTCCTGTATTCAGATATGACACCATCAACACCTTCCTACAACAAAGCATATACCATTTACTACACTTAGTGAGCTACTGCTGGTTTCTTTTACTATGTAGCTATGATGGGCATTGGTTGGGTATACATATAGCTGGCACTTCCTTTTTAAAGAAGGAACCTGTTGACATCTTAGGCTGCACAAAACAAAGTGTGTCTAGTTTAACTTGACAAGTACCAAAAACATTTGTTCATCTTCTGTCAGCAGTATCCCTCTCTTTCCCATGTTCTTTATAGGGCAAGTAGGAGCATCCTTACAAAAGAGATAAAATGACTACAAATCTGACATTAAGAGCTGGAGAGCACAAAAATTTGTGTCAGAACATGTCAGTCTTCCAGGTCACTGTTACCGATACCAAGCTGACTGTTGTGGTACATGGACATTTCAAGGGAGGGCTGGAATTGGAATGCACTTACAAATTCCAGTCTGTTAACCAAGATTTGAGCAGAGACAGTGGCTTCTTGTACTAATATGTAAGATTTCACTAAACTTGTACATACACAGATATTCTCGTCCAAGGAAATGTCCCTGCTTGTTTTATGAATGTTTGGGCTTTGTTTTTTCCTTTTTCTTTCCCTTTTTGCATATACTACAAACTTGGTATATCTACCAGGACAAAGACTTTTATGCACTGTAGATGTGTTTACTTGATTATCCATGTTTGGTTGTTAAACATGTCACCTTTCTTTGTCATTTTAACTATTCCTTTACAACTACAATTAAGATTGTATTTCTTATTCTGTCACTATGCCAGTAGGGTTTGCATTTCCATTACTTTCCAACCCCTGTCCTTTTATTTAGAGATACTATATGTCTGTCTGTTGAGGCTGTATTCCATGCATCAGACAAAATGATCTATAGCCCATGAAAGCTTATAATGAAATCAATTACTCTTTAAGTTGCCATATAAATCCTCCTTTTTGTCTGATATATAATGCTCCCAATCATGCTACTATACATATAACTTATCACTTGAACATTAAATTGATGTTTCAGTCGCACAGTATACCAGTACAAGGTGTCAAAATTTATCTTTACAGTTTCAATTCCGTATATAAATGAAATTGTAAAAATAATTTTGGAGACCTTGTACTTCCATTTGAAGGTGGGATGTTGTAAAGGGGAGAATTATATTTGTGCATTTGAATGAAAGAGCCTATTATCTTGGTCTGTCTGAGTGCATCAGTGAAAAATCTAGGTAAGGGCTTATTGACCTTCATTTTTACTGAAGTTGCTTTAATAAACTACCTTTTCCCTTCAAATGATACAGTAAAAAGTACCCACCCCTCAGGAATTTTAAGAATTTGAAAGCAGTGGTCAGGGCCAGAAATAGGTTGTATCCTTCAGTAACTTTCAACATGCTATCTGTGCCTGTTGCCTGAAAGTGATAATAGCCCTTCAAGGCTTCACTGGAGACAGCTACATGAACATCTTGTTTTGTCTTCATTAGCCTTTTATTCTGTCTTCACCTTTCCAAGACTACTTTTCCCAAACATTTTCCAGTAGATTTTACATTCAGCTGTATTTAATTTGATTATTGAAATACTTTCTTGCAGTAAAATTAGCAAAAGCTGTGATACCACAAAATTTGTGAATAAATATAACATTTGTGTAAATATTTTGAATTCAGTAAACAGCAGGACAGATTATATATGTGTGTATATATATCTCATATAAAATGTGTGAAATATGGTGTTTGGTCTACAAAATCACTGTGATAGATGAGAAGCAAGGAGTATGTGATTAGGTTTCTTGGTGTTAAAAGCAGACTAGATTGGAGCTGTGGGTGACAGGAAGGCATACTAGTAGAGTGATTGCAGGTAACACAGAAGGGGCATAGTCTTATCTCCTCAAGAATGCTGAATGTAGGTATGTAAGTATGGTATATGATACATCAGAGAGCAGCTTGTGCACTGCTTTATATGCCCCACCAAACAGATGGGTAATACTGTTAACTTTGGTAGAACTTGACATATTAATGGTGGTGAGTAGTTAAATCTAAATTCTTTCCTATTCTTCGGAAGAAGATGGCTTGACATGAATATTATAGATATTATTCTTTCCCTGATGATGAAGTGATGCAGGGAGCCTTGCCAATAATAATGTGGATTTGCCAGTTGATTCAGGAAAAGGAGGGAAGAGCAGGATTTGGGTCTCTTACTTATGTCTAGTTATTTTGAAAGGACATTCTACATTTAGGGCCATAGTCTATATTTCATGGAAATGGAGAACACTATAACTCACAGATTACTTCTGGATTACAACACCAATAGCGTCTCACCCTTGGTTTCAGTATCTGGGCCTGAAAGAGTTGAAGCTACAAAATATATGGTTTTAAGTTATTTTAATTGACCTGCATATTTAATTCCATTTTAATATTTTGATGTTACAGATTTTAATTTCTTTTTTAATGTTGTCAGCTGCAATTTATCTCAATTAAAAGATAAAATCGGGATTAAACTTTAATAATATCTGAAGGACTCCCAAGTTATCCAACCTGCTTATATGTTTAATAAATATGAAACTAAATTTTAAATAAATGTTCCATTTATATTTAGGAAATATATTTGAGGATTTTCAGAAGGACATTCATATTAGAAAGAATTAATAACTCTAAACCTTGGGTTAAGAAATTAGCTTTCTAAAATGGGAGTGGAAAATGCAAGATAAGCAAGCATTAGAGCCTGTTTACTACAGCTTTATAATGCAGAATTGTAGTTTGGGTTTACATGTGAGTTGACTGTTAGAAGTACATGGTATTTGTGGTCAACATTCAGCCTTCCATAGCCACAGATTCTACATCATTGGTTCAACCATTCACAACAAGAAAATATTTCCAAACCCCATCAGCTATTCCAAACCCCAGTAGCTATTAAAGAACTATTGTTTCACAAGCTTCAAGTAATTTTTATTTACATTAAGTGATTTTATGTTTCCCTTTGAAATGCTTTTTTGATGGTAGAGAGAGAAACTATTATCTGCATTTGAAAAAAAAATCTAATTTTATCGAATATGCAATCCGTGCCTCCCTAATCTTCATGTAGTTCATCAGTAGTGCTTCCGGATTTTGTGCTAACCAGTACTTGATTTCCATTATGTACTCTTGGTTCTTTAGATTTGGGAGCAGAATGTTATAACACAATACTGTATTCCCTTAGGATTATATACTTTTCCTGTTGTTTGGTGATTAACTCAGTTGCCAGTAAGATTCCTATCCATCTGCATGCCTGTTTCAATCTTACGGTAGTGTTGTGCTATTGTTATTATGTTTTCAGTAGTACAGCATACTGTCAGAGCAAATGTATTGCTGTGTTGAGATAATTAGGTTTTCCTGGCATAATAAGATTTAATTCTAAATCCATCTCCGTCAAGTAGTCAAATTTAAGAAAAGGATCACTCCAAGAGGAAGGTTTATAAGATGTTTAACATCAAATATTTGCTGTACTAGAACAAAATATTTCTCCAAATGAACACCTCTTGGCTTCTCATAAAATAATTTCAGAAATTGAAATATCAAAAATGAAATTGAGGGAAAATATTAAAAGTTAGCTTCAAGAGTATTTTGTGTTTCATGTTGCCTCATTGTGATGCATGTCAGATTTCCAAAGCTTTATTGAGAAAAAAAATTCTAACCTAAACTTATATTTTTCCCCACAGGGTTAATTTTGCTGTTTTATCTGGTATTCTATGGGTTCCTAGCCGCACTCTTTACTTTCACAATGTGGGTTATGCTTCAGACATTAAGTAGTGATATACCCAAGTATCGCGACCGGATTGCTAGTCCAGGTATGTATGCAAGCTTCTTTTCATAAAAAACTATAAATATAGATCTATTCCAAACTCGGGTATCAATACAAGGTTTCTGTTATAGGTTTCTTATCTTCAGGGCACCAATTTCATTACACTGAGCTTTCAAATTTCTTATATTAGTGATTTCTACTTCTTGTTAATCCATTCTTTGGCAAAATGGAATAAGCTAATGTAAATGTTTAAATTCCCCCAAACCTTGAAATTACTAAAGAAACAGAGGAAATTAATGGATAACCATTTTCTTATAGTAATAATACACGTGAAAGGCAAAAGAAATTACAGAAAATATGATCATTCAATACATAGGACAAAGAAAAACGAGTAGAATATTTTGTTATATTGTATAATGCAAACTTCATCATTTTTCATTAATAGGAAAAAAAACCCCTTTTATTTCCAGATAAACTATTCTTCTTTTTTTTTTATTAAAAAAAACAGGCCAAGGAAAGTTCAGTTATTCTATTTTCAGTATTTATTGTTTCCTTTTTGAGGGAAAACATAGACTGTTGATTTTGATGTAACGGAAAATGTGGGAGTCTGCCACTTGTGGCTCACCATATTAGCTGAGCCAAAGCATTTGACTGCCAGGTTCGCCCTCTCCACTTACTTGATGGAGGTGAGTACATCCACACAGCAACAAAGAGACACTCAATATTTTTCTATGGGAAAATCAGGCAAGCAGGCAGGCAGGAAGTATCCATCCATGCTTCTACAGAAGCTTGGCAGAAGTAGTATGACACTTTATACCAGGAGTGTTTGAAGAAACCCTGCTCTTCTGCTGTCCTCTGGGACCAAGAGGCATTTGCACACTGTCTTCAACCACTGTTAGGTGGCAGAACAGAGAACACTGCCACCAGGAAGTACAGGCACCCATTGCACCCCAAGGTATGAAAGGGGCTGCGTTTGCTAGTTCTCTGCTGCGGGCACCCATTGCACCCCAGGCACCTTTGCTATCTAGCTGCCAGACATCCCACACTTCCTTTCTCTGTACATGGCTGCAGGGACAATCCTTGCTCGCCTCTGCAGAATTGAAGGTTGCTTGTCAGACTCGCCAGAGGGCAAACATAATTGCTCAATGTGGCAAGCATAATACTTACAGACAGCATGTAAAGGTTCGTGCTTGTCTTCTGAGTTACGATTGAAAACTAGATTCAAACAGTGATTTTCCAAACCAGGTTTTGAGGGAAGTTACAGACTATAGTTTATAGTCCAGCAGTATTGATTTCTTTTTTAAATGCGATTTTTGCTACTTCACAGAAAAGAATGTACAGGAACAAATTTAGGCCCATATCCTAAAGCATATAGCAAAAAGTCGATTGTTACCTTCTGCACAGATAGGAAGTGCCCAGATAAATCCACAGAGGAACTTTTTTTTTCAAAATTGAGGGTGAAATGCTTGTTTTGGAAGTTTCCAATTGAAACAGTTTATCTTTTAAATAGATTGCATGACCATCCTATACTGTTTGGAACTGGAGGTAGACCTCTGATCATTTAAGGAGATGTATTATTTTGTTGATAGTCTTTCTGGTCCTGTGTCTGTGATAGTAACCCACACCTCATTTAGATATTTTTCTGATTATGGGAGTTGTAGTTTAACACATCCGGAGGCATCGAGTTGTGGGAAGCTATTCTGTATCATTGTGCAAGAGTATATCCTTCCCAGTTTCCGTGTAGTATTTTCTGGTGGCTACTAGAGTAAAGACCCTCAGACTTTCCCTCTTATGAAAATAAAAGTCATATAAACATTAGGTTAACTCCTATTTTAACAAAATAAGGTAGAATAACATTCCACATAGGTCATTATATTGCAGTACCTTCATGCCAAGATCTTGGCAGCTTTGCAAGTGGACACAGTGGATCAGTGGCAGCTTGTGAACTGAGCACCTTCCCCCTGCTCTTTTAGGATAAAGAGATCTCTCTCAACAACTGTAATAGATAAACTCTATTGGATTGAAAAGGCGCATTTATTAGAAAGGAAACTATTTTATGGTAGGGCTGATATCACTCATGCATGAAAAAGATAATACAACTTGGATCCAGACTATCCATATAAATATGACTGTCCTGGTATGGCTTGATTCCAAAATGTCTTATATGGATATGCCTGAGCCGTGTAATCTTTACAGCAGATTTCCTGGTCTTACTATGCCAGAAAAGAGCTTCCCCTGGAAGTGCTTTCTATCTTTGTAAATAATGTCTTTGTATTTAGAAATGGGAATGTCTGCATTGAGTAAAGCCAGGCAGCCAAATGGCCATTGTGCATCAGGGCATCTTTTTATCTCATTACACATCTTTGCAATTCGTAACATAATTTCTTAGTGCCTCTGTGTATAGCTAAGTATATATACAGTTATGTAATATACACTGTGATAGAGAATTCTGGCCATAATTTTAATAGGTTGTTTTCAATATCATCAATATTTTCATCATGTTTTACAATAATTTATTGTATGTTTTTTTATATGGTCTTATCTGATTAAAATGAATTAATGAAAAGTGAAATAGAATCGGAATCAATATCATTCCTTTTTGCATTTTTAATTATTTAGATGTCAATGGGTATGTCCAGTTGGTTCGAAAGTTTAGTGTATAATCCAAAAATGTTATTTTATTCGATTATATAAAGCCCAGATAAGAAAATCATATTTACTGTTTTGAAAACCATGTGTTTGTGTGTGTGTGTGTTAGAAAGGAAGAGATGGCATGGACTAATTTGTTGTTTTTTGTAGGACTTATGATTTCACCAAAGCCAGAAAATGCACTGGAATTTTCACTAAACAAAAATGACTCAAGAAGTTATCGCCCGTATGTGGAATCACTTCACAAATTTCTAGGAGGTTTGTACAAACATTCTTATTTCATAAATAGCTTTTAAAAATATTAAATAACTACAAATATTAGTAGCTTCCTTCATCTGAACAGGTAGAAAATTGTAGTGTATTTTTCTCTAAATTATTAAAGTATAGAAAAGGTTTACTTTAGGTAGATTTTGTTTAAAAGTTTGTGTACTTACATCAACCTAAACAGCCAGTCTGTTATGACCTTTGAAATATATTATTTCATGCTCAGACCAGAACTTGGTACCGTATATACTCGAATATAGGCAGAGTTTTTCAGCCCTTTTTAAAGGCTGAAAAAGGGGCCCTCGGCTTATATTCGAGTCAAGCTAGAAGCTTGTGCGGGGTGGGTGTCTGAAGGAAAAAGGCTTTTGCTCTGAGGCTGGCTGAGCGCCATGCAGTGGGCCGGAGGAGAAGTGGCGATGCCTTCTTCGGGCCCCTCCCTCAGAAAGGAGGCGAACCTACAATCCCCAAGAACAAGCTGGGAAGGAGGAGAAGGAGAGGCCAGACAGTCATGGAGAAGAAGAGGAGGGAAGATCCAACACTGGAGGGAAAGAGGCAGGAAAGGGCAAGGAGGGAAACAATTGAGGGAGACGCCAGACAACGAAGGAATAAGGCAAAAAGGCTGCCAAACAAGAAAGAAAGCAAACCGGGCCAAGCAGCGGCAAAAGTCAAGAAGGAAGGCAGCAGCATGGCCCTCTGGATCAGGCTGGGCTCCTGGGGAGGGATGAGCGGGAGGGAGAGGCTGCCCCCCTCCCCAAAGCAGCAGAGTCTCCCTTCCCCGACCAGTGCAGGTGTCTTTCTCCCTCTCCTCCCTCTCTCTCTGCCAGCAGTGCAGGCAGGCTACTCCAGGAGAGTCAAAACAAAGGGGCCTCGGAGAAAATCCTGCTGGAGAAACTTCTTTCTCCTGATCCGTCTCCCCTCTTTGAGGTCTCTTTCCTTTCTCTTCGCTCAGCTTCCCTTTTCTTTCAGTAGCTCTTAAGTCTTAAATAGCCTGCAAAGGGAGGAAGAAATAAGTCCCCCCCCCCCCGGTTTTGTTTTGTTTTGTTTCTGCAGCCAAGAGAGAGTAGCCTTAAAGGGGAAGCCCCAGTGCAAGGGGCAAGCTAGCCTTAAAGGGGAATCGCCAGTGCAAGGAAAGTCTCCTTAAAGGGGAATTGGCAAAAAAAACACTGCCACAGATTCAGTGCCATGGAATCACAGGAGTTGTAGTTTTACAAGGTCCTTAGCCTTCCCTGCTTAAGAGAGCCGGTACCATTCCAAACTACAAGTCCCAGTTTTCTATCAGATTGTTTTGAATTTCAACTCTCACACCAGGCATAGGCAACACCAGGCATTTACCCATGCCTGATAAAGAAGCATCCTACGCTTCTTCAGGGTACATCAATAGTACTGTAGAAAAACACAAAAGACTCAGTTTTGTTGAGCACAAACCCCCATCACCAGATATGTGTCTGGAAAAATAACAGAAATGTTCTAAGATAGTTTAGCTTTTGGGACATATCCAGAACATGCTTTTCTTAATAGCAGGAGAAATTAACCCATTTCCAGACATGCAACAATGTGTGTATTAAGTGGGAAAATCCTGAGCACTTTTTCTTTTAATGCTAAAAGTCGCATTTAGATCAGACTTTGGCCCTCCAGGTGTTTTGGACTTCAATCCCCACAATTCCTAACAGCCTACTAGCTGGGTTGCTGTGAGTTTTCCAGACTGTATAGCCATGTTCCAGAAGCATTCTCTCCTGATGTTTTGCCCACATCTATGGTAGGCATCCTCAGAGGTTGTGAGGTCTGTTGGAAAGTAGACAAGGGAGGTTTATATATCTGTAGAAGGTCCAGGGTGGGAGAAAGAACTCTTATCTGCTTGAGGCAAGTGGGAATGTTGTCATTGGCCACCTTGATTAGCATTGAATGGCCCTGCAGCTTCAAAGCCTGGCTACTTCCTGCCTGGGGATCCTTTGTTGGGAGGTGTTAGCTGGCCCTGATTGTTTCTTGTCTGGAATTCACCTGCTTTTTGAGTGTTGTTTTTTATTTACTGTCCTGATTTTAAAGGTTTTTAAAAAAATATTGGGAGCCAGATTTTGTTCATTTTCATGGTTTCCTCCTTTTTGTTGAAATTGTCCATGTACTTTTGGATTTCAATGGCTTCTCTGCGTAGTCTGACATGGTAGTTGTTAGAGTGGTCCAGCATTTCTGTGTTCTCAAATACTGGCTGTTAGGAATTGTGGGAGTTGAAGTCCAAAACACCTGGAGGGCTAAAGTTTGCCCATGCCTCATTTAGATCCATCTCAAAAAGGGTACATTCATCAAACCCTTTGGGCATGATCTTGGAAATATCTGGCTGCAGTGCAAAAACTTTTCAAGTGTTGTGTTTTGGAAGCTACAAAAGACGGCTTTAAGGCAACTTCTGTGCCGTCAGCTTACCAGTAGCTGCTGCATTTCCCACCCCTGGCTTATACTCGAGCCAATAAGTTTTCCCAGTTTTTTGTAATAAAATTAGGTACCTCGGCTTATATTCGAGTCGGCTTATACTCGAGTATATACAGTAATTGTTTTGCTACAGTTTGGAGAATACTCCATGAAGAACAATGTGGGTTTTGGAAAGATGTATTATTAAAAATATTTTGCAGAGCTTTGATTATATTTATTCTGTACAAAAAAGAAAGTATGTATCAAAGTAATTGATATAATATGTAAATAGCTTCTTCCTGAAGCTCCTTGCCCTCTTCCCAGCTGCCAATGGTCAGGAATGCTTTATATTATTTTTGTAAATAAGTAGGTTGTCACTTAACATTCCTTGTCAATGAAAATATTCCCACTTTTCTAGAAGCTCAGAAGATTCCCATTGCAGTAGAGTTCACAAAAATGGCTCTGGAAAATTGATTATTATTGAAAATGATTCAGAACATTAGGCTGATAGAGAGTGCTGCTTACTGCTTACTTCATAGCTGTTTGAAGGAGATGAGAGTATATAGAGCACAAAGAGGCCATAGTGTTCACATATACTAGCATAGATAACATGTGATTAATAGAATTCACTTGCATGAGTAATATAAAGGATCCATTATGTTTTAGTGATTGTCCCTTGTGTGGTGCTAGGTTTTGGAAGTGACTGAAAGATGTGTGAAGGTCTGGTAATACTGAACAGTATTAGAAGTCATAGTGATGGTAGTAGAAGTAATTGAAACAGAAGAAATTTAATACAAGAAAACCCAAGTTCATCATCATGATATAGAAGAAACCTGTGGGATTTTGTTGTACTTGTCTAGTTTCAAGTTTCTTATATTGCAGGTTATAAAGCTGAAAGTCCTTCCATCTTGCATTTTTTCTTGTGCTTCTGTAATAGATTCTTGGCATGTGATATAAACAATATTTATTTATTTATTTATGCTATTTCTATCTCGCCCATATCAGGGCGGCGACTCAGGGCGGCATACAAGTCGGCACAATTCGATGCCATACATAAAAATACATTGATAAAAAGCAGAAAATACCGTATTTTTTGCTCCATAAGACGCACCGGATGATAAGACGCACCTAGATTTTAGAGGAGGAAAATAGGAAAAAAATATTTTCGCTCCCCCTCTAAAATCTAGGTAAGTCTTATCAGCAGGTGCGTCTTCTCAGCTGTTCGCTGCCCTCTGCCTCCTTTTTCTTCCCCCACCTTTCCTTGAGGGAAGAAAAGGTGGGGGAACGAAAAGGAGGCAGAGGGCGGAGCGAACCGCGTCGCGTCAGCTCTGACGCGAGCGGTTCAGCTCCGCCTCCTTTGCTTCCCTCCGCCTCTTTCCTTGAGGGCGGGAGAAGCAAAAGGAGGCGGAGGAGAGGGAACCGCCGCGGCCAGCTGTGACGCGAGCGGTTTGCCCGCCCGCCTCCTTTTGCTTTCCCCGCCTCAAGGAAAGGGCAGGAGAAGCAAAAGGAGGCGAAGGGAGAGGAACCGCCGCGTCAGCTGTGACGCGAGCGGTTTGTTTGCCCGCGCCTCCTTTGCTTCCCCGCCTCAAGGAAAGGGCAGGAGAAGCAAAAGGAGGCGAAGGGAGACCCGCTCGCGTCAGCTGTGACGCGAGCGGTTTGCCAGCTGTCGGCCTCCTCTTTGCTTCCCCCGCCCTCAAGGAAAGGGCAGGAGAAGCAAAAGGAGGCGAGGGAGAGGAACCGCCGCGCCAGCTGTGACGCGAGCGGTTTGCTCTGCTTTCGCCTCCTTTTTTGCTTTCCCCGCCTCAAGGAAAGGGCAGGAGAAGCAAAAGGAGGCGGAGGGAGGGGGAACCGCCGCGTCAGCTGTGACGCGAGCGGTTTGCTCTCGCCTCCTTTTTGCTTTCCCGCCTCAAGGAAAGGGCAGGAGAAGCAAAAGGAGGCGGAGGGGAACCGCCGCATGCCAGCTGTGACGCGAGCGGTTTGCTCGCCGTCGCCTCCTTTTGCTTCCCCGCCCCTCAAGGAAAGGGCAGGAGAAGCAAAAGGAGGCGAGGGAAAACCGCTCGCGTCAGCTGTGACGCGAGCGGTTTGTCACCGCCGCCTCCTTTTTGCTTTCCCGCCTCAAGGAAAGGGCAGGAGAAGCAAAAGGAGGCGGAGGGAGAGGGAACCGCCGCGTCAGCTGTGACGCGAGCGGTTTGCTCGCCGCCTCCTTTTGCTTTCCCCGCCCAAGGAAAGGGCAGGAGAAGCAAAAGGAGGCGAAGGAGAGGGAATCTCGCGTCAGCTGTGGCTGAAGGGTTTGCCTCGCTTCCGCTTTTGCTTCCCGCCTCAAGGAAAGGGCAGGAGAAGCAAAAGGAGGCGAAGGCGGAGCGAACCGTCGCCTCCTTTGCCACAGCTGACGCGACAGCAACCGCTCTCCCCGCGCTCTCCTTTTGCTTCCTCCGCCTTTCCTTGAGGGAAGCAAAGGTGGGGAAGCAAAAGAGGCGGAGGGAGAGGGAACCAGCGTCCCTCCGCCGCCGCAACGGACCAGAGAAGAGGAGAGGCGGCGACAGGGTGAGTCTATCGCCGCCTCCTCTGCTCCAGCGCCCCCCGGCCTGCATATTCGCACCATAAGACGCGGCTGATTTTTCCTCCCACTTTGGGAGGAAAAAAAGTGCGTCTTATGGTGCGAAAAATACGGTAAATCACAGTACATTTTAAACCATAAAAACAATGAACAGTAAAAAAAATTAAACTATGTCATCTTGTTCAAATCCTCATCCGTTCCATCGTCTTAGCCGTTCCTAGATCATTTTCCGATTCAAGTTTTATCTGGTTATTCTGAGGTTCTGAATGCTTGCTCAAAGAGCCAAGTTTTCACTCTTTTTCAAAAGGTCAGGCGGGAGGGAGCCAATCTAATATCCCTAGGCAGGGAGTTCCACAGCCGAGGGGCCACCACAGAGAAGGCCCTGCCTCTTGTTCCCGCCAGACATGCTTGTGAAGCAGGCGGGATCGAGAGCAGGGCCTCCTCTGACGATCTCAAGTTCCTGGTGGGTTCATAGGGAGAGATGCGTTTGGATAGATAAGCTGTCATCTTGCAGCTCTTTGGAATGTGTTTTTGCGATGTCGGCTATTGAGAAAAATCTGCAGACCCATTCTACATCTACTACAGGGTTAAACTTTGCTACATTTATTTAGAACATTGGTAATATATTTATTTGGAAGCCATAGGATAGGATTTGGGAAATCGCTGGGAAATGACTGTTGTTCATTTGCCATTTGTATTACTGTATATTTCTCTAAGCTAGCTGTCATGTATTTTGATTTGATGCTTATACACATTCTTCTTAACAGTCAATTAAACAAAGTGTTACTGAAGATTAAAACATTTCCCTTCTATCCAAAAACACTTTTATAATATTTTAAATCTTATTTTGTAAACATGTCATTGTAGAGGAAGTCACATGTCACACTTCCCACTGTCTGTTGTAGCCCTCTCTTGACTTCTGCTGCCAGGTTACAGGAAGTTGTCTTGGTCTTTTAAAATTGTGATAGGCAGCAGAGTTTGCTTCCTAATTGAGGTTTTAGCCCAGTGTTATATTATGCTGCCTTGTCCAGTAATTCTGTATGTGTGAGAGAAGAGTGTTTGTGACAGAGACAAACTCTCTATTGGACTATTAGATGTCTGTTTTATTTTATTGTACTGATTGCATGTGTTGCATTCTTCATTTTCATGTCTTAAAAAGGAGTAGTGGCATGGGTGTATTTATGAGCATACAGCTCTCTGGGTACTTAACCTAGTACCCTCACATATGATAAGAATCTGTATTAAATATGGCACCCCTTAGCAGTAAAGGCTTTTGCATCTATGGAAAATAGATGATGTTAAGGATCACTGAGAGCTAACAAAATGGACATGCTTTTTGAAAAATCCCTTAGGGAATTTCCTTGTTGCCGTTGCAGAATGACCATGACTTGGTAATGTAATTACCCTTATGAGGAAACATGTGCAGATTCGTTGCCTCTTTTCTTTACAAGTGAAGCAGTGAGAATTTAATACACCCTATTTAAAATCCAGGGAAACAGTAATGCTTCTGGGAAGAAATCTGGGACTACTGGCCCTTTTAGATAGCAGGGAATAAGAGAATTGCACTGTGTGAGAAATTGCAGGAAATAGCAATTCACATTCTCAGCTGCAACTTTTAGACAGGTGAGGAAAGGTGGGCCAAGGTGGATATGTACCTATATCTCCATATATATTTTTGTTCAGTCCGTTTAATGTCGTATATAGACAACGAAACTATGGCTCCCACAACCACCAAACTTGACAACCGAATGCACCATTCCATGAGGTACAGACAACGCCAAAAAAACTGAACCTACGTACCTCCCAACACCCCAAAAAACGATCCCCAAAAAACTGCCAGCGGAACTCCCACCCCGCCTCTCCGCTGCCAGCGAACATTTAGAACGTTCAACAGACAAGCGCAGCGGCCCGACCAAACGAAGCCCGTGCAAAAGAAAAATTCAAAGCCCCCGCCGGCACCCCAAGGAAGGCCCTGGCGGCTGTGGCGGCGGCGGCGAGGAGGAGGAAGCAGCAACAGCAAGGAAGAAGGAAGCCGCCATGTCGCCGCTGCCTCCTCCTCCCAGAGCCAGACTGGCCCCCTCCCTCCCCGCCTCCGCCTCCTTGGGGCCTGGACCAGCTGTTTCCGGCTGGGCGGGAGAAGAGCCCAGAGGGTAAGGAGGCGGGCAGGCCTCGCTGCTGCTCCTGCCTGCGCCGTGCTCCTTCCAAGCCCCCCCCCGGCCTGCACAAGCGGAGAAGAGGAGGAGGAGAAGGATGAGGGGGAAAGGGGAGGGACGCTTTGCCTCTTTCCATGTGGGAGGCGAAAGGAAAGGGGAAAAAAACCTTCAGCTGTTTCCTTTCCCTGGAGAAACACAGAGGGAAAGGAAACAGCTGAACGATGAGGGAGAGAGGGAGAAGAGGAGGAACAACAAGCAGGAAGTGATGCTGTGCAGCACCTGCACACCCCTTCCCTCCTCCCCCTCCCCCCTCGCCACCTAGCATAACAGCGAAGGAAGGAAGACACTTAGGGGTAAGCAGAGTTCACCTCTTCCCTTTCCTCCTTCCTCCCTTCCCACACTGCCAAGGAGGAGGAGGAGAGGACGGGGAGGAAGACCTTCTACAGCACGCCTGTCCCAACTTCGGCCCTCCTTCCCTCCAGCAGCTTGGAACTCCAAACTCCTCTGAAATCCCCCAGCAATGGCTTTGAACCAAACATAGCACACAGAACTCCCCAGACCCATATAAAATAACATAAGGTGTGTTTAGCCCTCAAAAACCACACACACACACAAAACTCAAAACAGCAAAAAAACCCGGGAACTACAATTCCCAGGATCCCCTGCGACACAGATGCCAGCCTCAAAAGCAGGCCTGGGGGTCTCGGAATGGCTGGACGAGGTCACTACACGAGGTGAGACCCTGCAAGGGAAGGAACCAGCACAGGCTTGGCTCTAGGACAGCCCTGGGTCAGCTTGAGCCCCCCTCCCACCATTCTTAACAGCCTCAGCCCCTCCCCCAGCCTCCTCAAAGGAACTCTGCCCATGCTCAGAGGGAAACAGGGACCGGGTAAGGGGAAACTTCGCACGCTCTGATGTTTAGGTGCCCAAGACAACTCTTTGTATGCCCAGAGGATTAGGAAGGAACCTTGCGAATGCTCAGAGGTACTCTGCACATGCTCAGACTCCCAAAGGATTATAGACACCCAAAAAGAAAGGATCTGGAGGTCATAATGGACCTCCTCAGAGGACTGCAATGCCTCAAAAGGGGAAAGGAACTCTGCACATGCTCTGGCTCCCAAAGGAACTCTGTGCATGCTCAGAGGATTATAGATGAGCTTTGGAAGTCCCAACTGATAATAATAATAACAACGTATAACAAAAAAAAATGACTCTATATTCCTGCCTGCCATAAAGGAGGGAGCAGGACTACATGACCTTTGGGAGTTCCTTCCAACTGAGTCCAATAATAATAGTAATAATAATAATAATGGATAATAATAAAATAATAACTATATTCCTGCCTGGCATAAAGCAGGGAGCTGAACTAGATGAGCTTTGGAAGTCCCAACTGAGAATAATAATAATAATAATAATGTATAATAAAAAACACCCTCTATATTCCTACCTGCCATAAAGGAGGGAGCTGGACTAGATGAGCTTTAGGAGTCCCTTCCAACTGAGTGTAATAATAATAATATTATTATTAATAATAATGTATAATTATAAAATAGTAACTCTATATTCCTGCCTGGAAAAAGGAGGGGCTGGACTAGATGACCTTGGAAGTCCCTTCCAACTGAGTCCAATAATAATAATAATACTAATAATGTATAATAATAAAATAATAACTCTATATTCCTGCCTGGCATAAAGGAGGGGGCTGGACTACATGACCTTTGGGAGTCCCAACTGTGTCCAATAATAATAATATATAATAATATCATAGTAATTCTATATTTTTGCCTGTCATAAAGGAGGGGGCTGGACTACATGACCTTTGGGAGTCCCTTCCAACTGAGTCTAATACCACTACTTTCTCAGGACTTCACTTTGGAAACCATCAGTCAGCCACAGCAAAGCGTGGCTGGGTACAGCTAGTAAAATATATTTTTCACAAGGATGATTTTTACCTTTTCTCTAGCTTAAGTCAAGTCTGGTATTCTGCCTTCAAATGTTGACTCTATGTTGCATAAGAAAAGTTCTATCACAATGACATTATTCATGAATTCATTCATTGATATTGACAGAAAATGTAGGCTGCAAAATACCAAGAAACAAAACCCTAAGACTGACCCTCAACAATATTTGCATGTGTATAGTTAAGTTGAATGTGCAGCCTATCCCCAATTGAGTTGTATTGGTGGTGAAAGGGCACATTCATGCCTTGGAGCACACACATGCCTTTGTGGTTCAGCACTGTAAGTTGGGGCTTAGGTGGTCTCAATGGCTACTAATCTATTTTAATAGCTTCCACTGGCTTGCCAGGTCTGACCTTTGCTGTACAATAAGATTACAGCCACAGTGACTCATGTTTTGTAGTTTTCAAATTGGATTGCTGTAAAAACATGACACTGGTCAAAACTTTAACTGGGGTAGATGGTTAAAATCATATTACACCAATTCTAAACAAACTGCAATGGCTGGGTGATGGCTTCTAAATTTAGTTCAAGGTGCTGAGGCATACCTTTAGCATTTAAAATCAGAAATGGGCAAAGGTTACTTTTGTGGCCCCTGTCCCCTTCAGATTCCTTGAACTGCTATTGTTTTCACACAAAAGGGGGGGGGGATGTATATTTCCTTTCCCAGATGACTCCAAGAGCAGCAGTTTGCCTTTTGGGTATCTTGCAGGCTCCTCCCCACTGTTCAACTTTTTTTAAAGTCTTGAAAAGCAAAAGCGGATTTTTGACAATTTCCCCTTGGGTGGAGGATGGGGGTGGGTTAGGAGTTCATATTGAGAATCAAAGCAGAAATATGCTACCAAAAAGCATAAAATTGGCTCTCATGGTGACTACACTTGCCCCCCCCCCCATATTTTTTTAGTCTTTTGTTTTGATATGTTTTGATGCAAGTTTTTTTTAATCTTTTGTTCTGATTGTATTTGTACTTGGGATTCAGAAGGAAGAATGCTGGTTTAAATAAATATTTGATAGTTCTATGAAAAATTGCTTTGTAAAATGGTCTTGTGCAGTTAATCTATTGTGGGTTTGCTTACAGAAAAACACAGCCTTCAAACAAGGTCTAGGGCTAAGTAACATGAAATATGTTGCTGGGAGGATATAGATATAATCTATATCTATACAGATAGTCGTAGTTTTTTCCTCTGTAGAATTTTGAAAGTGTGTACACGCATGTACCTGTTGATGTCTTGCCCTCCTCTGCCCTTACTGTACACCATTTGTCCTATGGCAGAAGAAAATATGAGAAATGAAAATATACTGCTTTCACGACTACCAATAAAATGCAGCCGGGGGTGGCACAATGGGTTAAACCCTTGTGCTATCTGAACTGTTGACCTGAAGGTTGAAGCTTTGAATCCATGAGATGGGGTGAGCTCCCATCTGTCAGCCCTAGCTATGTGGGGACATGAGAGAAGCCTCCCAGCAGTATGGTAACACACCCCTGGGCAACTTCTTTGCAGATGGCCGATTCTCTCACACCAGAAGAAACTTGCAATATGTTCTCAATTCGCTTCTGACATGATAAAAAAACCAAACCTACCAATGAAGTTCAATAGTTGAAGGCAGCCTCTTCAGTACTTCTCTCCTCATCCTAAATGTGTATTGCTCTGCTATGCTTTGCTTCCTCCTTGAGGTCAACAGAAGGTAAAGAAGAATAGAATAGTATATATATACTCAGTTTTCATGGGGAAGAGGTGGCAGAAACACCTGAGCCCCAGGACATCTGAGGTTCGACCGCAGCCAACTTGTACATCTTGTACAAATTTTATGGAAAAACAACCAATCATATTTCCAGCTCTTCATATCCAGATCTACTAAAAGTTACATGTCAATTTCAATATACCTGGTGAGAGCTATGTGTTCTTTGTGCTAAAACATTGCCATCCAGTGCCACATCTGGACAGTCATACATTGGGGGCTGGGATGTTGCGGACCTGCATAAATATCCTATCAGGTATATCTTAACTTTAAACTATTGTCATATAACTGTCTAGCTGCAACTTTAATTTTCAGTTTTGAGATGAGGGAGGTAGATAAAAGGAATGTGCTGGGACACGGTCAAGGAAAGAATTTGTTGGGTTGCAGAATCACTTTTAAACATCAGTGTCAAGAGCTTTTGCAAATAGTGAATGTTTAATCTGTCTGCAGTCTGCTTCATATGCTTAAACACCCACATATTTCTTTATTTTGCATGTTACAGGCATAAAAAGATGAGAGTAGACAAGAGGAAAGTCAGAGGGTCAAGGAAAGGTGGCAGAGAAAGTGAAAGAAAAGAGTTGACAGAGGATAAGAGACAGAGAAGGGTGAACAAAGGAGACAAATACAATGGCAGGAAGGTGAGATGAATAGAAGGCAATGAAAGGTAAACAAGGAAAGGGAAAGAAAGACGTCTGAAGAAAGATGACTGAAGAAATTTTAAAATGGAATGGAAGGAAGAATGAAATAGGTTTCAGTGAGCACAAATGCTTTTTCAATAAGATGCATTCATATATTGCAGTTAACGTCCTGGTATATCTCAGTGACTGAAGTGTAGTCTTCTCCCCCCCCCCCCCCCATATTTGCATTTTAAGCATGTGTGGCTTTAACTATTCACAGATTACTGTATGTGCTGCCTTCTTGGCTGCTACGCTAAATACCACTGAAAAAAATACTTTCTCTCTAGGCACCTCTGGGTCCTACAGCATTTCTAAGTCTGTGGTCAGACTTAGAAATGTCCAGAGTAGTGTTCTCTCAGATTAAAAAACAGCAACACAGTTTTTCCACTTTCATGGGAATCCTACACCCATAACCCAAGTGAAGGATGTAGATTCTTGCACTACAAAAAAGAAGAGCAGTTGAACATGTTTCAGCAACATTTTACCTAACACTAACACATCTGAAATTATCCAACCTGGTAAGATAAATCTTGCACGAGCAAACAAAAACAATTTGAATCTTCTAGACTTTTCTTCCTAAATGCCTCTAGGAGTGACTTCCTCCTTCACTCTTTGAATACCAATATTTCTTTTTATTTAAAAGAACAGCCAGAAAAAGAGTAAGGAGAGAAAAAGAGCCCAATAGATCTGAAAAGACTTCATTAAGACATTCTTCTTTGTCTGAGGTTCTGTTAACTGAGGTAGGCCTCTCCCCTTATTCAGCACCTAGCGCACCCAGCATTGGGGAGAAAATATTAAAAACAAAAAGACGCCACTAGTTATATTGTTTGTATGTTTGGCTGAAATTACATTAAATATGGGTTTATTTGTATTGGAAAGACCTAGCTTGCCAATACCACAGTGTGCTATCTAATGGAACATCAACATGTAATGTTTGACATTATCACAGCTGTTGAGACACTAAGCAATACAGCATCACAGCTATAATAACTTCTAATTAAAGAGAGGAAAATAGAACCACTTTGGGAAGAGCAAGATCGCTGATTAATTCTTCTTGAAATAATTCACTAAAGTTTAGTTTTGTTTATTGTGTTGGATTGCAATAAAAAAAGAAGATACAATTGGAGAGGCACATTGGCAAATGCCACTGATGTGTATACTGAAATAATGTGTACAATAGTAATAAAATCTATACTTATATGAAATATGGAAGTTGTAGTTCACCCTTATCCAGAGAACACTGAATCCAACCAACGATGGATCTAGACCAAACTTGGCACACAGACCCAACTTGGCCAACTCTACATACAGGCAGGTTTTGAGGGTGATCAACCTTTATTCTGGGAGTTGTAGTTCACCCTTACCCAGAACACTGAACCCTGCCAACATCGCATCTAGACCAAACTTGGCACACAAACCCAACATGACCAACTGTGCATAAAGGCAGGGTTTGGGGGTGATCGACCTTTATTCTGGGAGTTGTGGTTCACCCTTATCCATGGAACACTAAACCCAGCCAACTTTGGATCTGGACCAAACTTGGCACACACAACCAACATGGCCAGCTGTGTATACAGGCCTGGTTTGGGGGTGATTGATCTGGGAGTTGTAGTTCACTCTTATCCAGAGAGCACTGAACCCAGCCAACATCGGATCTGGGCCAAACACTGACCTAGCATGGCCAACTTTGGATACAGAGGTGGGGTTTTGGGGAGGATTGACACGTGATTTTGGGAATTGTAGTTCCCCCACATCCTTAGTATTTTCCAATGAGAGCATTCATAAAAACAAAAGTAAATATCGTGCTTTTCCTAATAAATAGTGTTACACATTACCAATGCTTACTTATAATAACCCGT
Source organism: Anolis apletophallus (assembly GCA_030556195.1). Lineage (NCBI taxonomy): Eukaryota > Metazoa > Chordata > Lepidosauria > Squamata > Anolidae > Anolis > Anolis apletophallus. The sequence continues at coordinate 44,798,059 of JARBWK010000010.1, read as the reverse complement.
ACACCACGGGGTCCCCAAGCTAGTGTGTGTGTGTGTATTTATGTGAGATGCAATTATATGAATGTTTACTGATTGCAGCATTCTTCTTCTATGTATGAGGTATATTTCAAAAGAAGAGATTATTTAGTCAAGTGGTGCCAATTATTATAGTGATTGATTTCATTTTCAAAGCTTTGGACAGCTTCAGGATAGAAAGTGTATAAATTCAGCTTGTTCAAAGTTTCTCACATGACAGTGGATTCATTGGCCCTTACAGAGACAATCATAATGAGTGAGCTGTTACAAAAATATGTTAAAATAATTATCTTTTCAAAACCGGTGCTCTTAATTAGAGAGGTCTTGAGATTTTCTATCTGAAAATGATTTTGAGCACACACATTCTCAATCCACGCCAGAATGAGATAGCCACCAAGAGCTTCTTGAAACAGATTATCCAGTCATTTTTTTTCCTTTTTATAAAGCAGTGTATTCATTCACATTTTTCCACCCCCACCCATTTGACAAACCATTCTGCTTTTTTGAAATAGTGATACCTGAGCCAATGTGGTATAGGTGGTTTAAATAGTGGACTAGGGCTCCGCAGACCAGGGTTCGAATCCCTGCCTGGCCTAGAAACTATACTAGATGGCTTCGGGCAAGTCCCACTCTCTCAGAAGGCAGGCAAACCCTCATAAACAAATCTTGCCCTGAAAACCCAGTGAACAGTTCACCTTAAAGCAGGCATGGAAAAACTTCGGCCCTCCAGGTAGGCTATTAGGAATTGTGGGAGTTGAAGTCCAAAACACCTAGAGGGCCAAAGTTTGCCTTTGCCTGCCTTAAAGGCTACTATAAGTTGGAAGCAACTTGAAGGCACTCAGCAATATTTGCCTGATTTTGGAACAAATTGAATGTCTCTGCAGGAGAGAAATTTCACACATTTCATCCATTTTTGGTCATTCAAAAAAAGTAGGCACTCAAGATTTGGTGTGAAGAACATTTTGAAACTATTACTTTGGCTTAATTAAATGAGATGCCATGCAGCATGTGAAAAAATTGGTTGAGCATGATAGTCAAAGAAGGTACTGAATTAGCATTCATTGCAAAAATGAAACTGGAGAAGAGTGAGAGAGTTACATGTGATTAAAATGGTAAGTTCACCAACAAGATGGTACTGAAGTTTTAGATAACATATAATAAACAATGTCCAGCACTTAACTAATAAAACAAGGAGCTTTCAGTTGCATTTGATATTCTGTTTTTGTGAGCCTGGCTTCATAGTAATGGTGCCTTCCAAGCAAAGCTAAAAACAGACTTGCAATTGAGAAGAAATTTTTCGAACATGTCATGAATCAAAGCCATCCAGAAATGTTTGATGTACTCTAGGAAAACCAAGAACTACCGGGATTTTTCTCTATTTGCGTGGTAACAATAAGGGAGTACATTGCTTATCTCTTGGCTATTTGTACACATTGTATATATTTGTGCAACTGTAAAGCCGACAATTCAGCAACTTAATCCATTTTGGAGACACTTAAGAAACAATGTACAGTGAGCAATGTACAGTGCCGTTCGGTACCTTTTTTGAGATTGGCTTTTCTACAAAGATGTCATTATGAAATTACTAGCAGATGAGGGTTCAGTCCTTTTTTCTGCCCCAGATACACTACTTTTGAGACTGTTTGCAGGAGAGACCAGCTTTTGACAAACTGAAGGCCATTATGCTGTGCTTCAGGGTGTTAATCAATTCTTGCAGTGTGTTATTCCGGTGATACTAAGAAGCGTTGGTTTATCACAAATTCCTCCTTCTGTCCTTCACATGAGATTGGAAAAGGAATATTTAGTTTCCAATATCGAAAAAATGTACACTGGTACATAATCTCTAAAGGCCAGTAATTTAGGAAATGAATATTTATTGAATGAATATATAATGAAATCCATTGAATTGTTTTTCCTAGCATATAATGAATCAAAGCAAACCAGAAACATTCTATGTCCTCAAGGGAGGCTCTTTGAACAGACTTCTCCTAATAAATCAGCCTGCCAGTTTAATCGCACTATTCTGGGACCATGTTCTGGACTCCAGGATGAAAACTATGGTTATGGCAAAGGAACACCATGTGTTGTTATAAAAATGAACAGGGTAAGTAAAAACAACTTTCAGATTTCTGTGGAGCTTTCCATCTTGCAATTTCTTTCAAAGCCTGCTATTGGACTCAGAGGCATTTGCAGTGGAAGATCAGCTCTGGGACTCCTGTCTGTGTACAGTGTTCCCTCACTTATTGCTGGGGTTAGGTTCCAGGACCTCCCACAATAAGTGAAAAACCGTGTTGTAGGGATGCTCTATTTATTTTAATATTTATACATTATTTTAGTAGTTATACATTATTTTACATTTTTATAAACTTAAAATAAAGAGAAAGAAAGGCCCTTCAAGGCTGGAGGGAGAGAGGACTGAGGAGGGAAAGCGCCTCAGAGAGTGGCGGCGGCGGCAAAACCCCACAAAACAGCCAAAATACCATGATATCTATTTTAAATTAATATTTTTGAAATCCGTGAAACAGCGAGTCCGCAATAAGTGAATTGCGAAGTAGCAAGGGAACACTATATTTCTAATCAAAGATAGCAAAGTATGTTCATAGGCAGATTTTTTATAAGTTTCTCTCTCAGGATAGTCCATTGCTAGTGGAGATCATGTTTACAATGGTCCCCAGACCTGAAATTGGTGGGTAAAACTCCACTTGAATTGGAGCCTCTGAATAACAAATCTTTATTGCATAGCAAAGCTCAATTTTGTCTTGTTTTCCACTAAAAATCATTACTATTTGGGAAAAATGTTTTGTGCTTAGAGCTATAATATGGTGGCTCTGTGAGCTAAATGCTTGCATTGCTATTGTTCAGAACAGTGGCTGCCTGTTTCACACAAGAAATCATTTGCCAGTTGACCAGAAACATAGTTCCCACACTTTTGCAGTACAATATCACTTCGTCTCTCTAGAGCAGGCATGGGCAAACTTGGGTCATCCAAGTGTTTTGGACTTCAACTCTCACAATTCCTGGCCTCATGCCCTTTCCTTTTTCCCCTCAGCCGCTTAAGCACCTGGAGGGCCAAAGTTTGCCCATGCCTGCTCTAGAGAGAGAGGAATATATGGTCTGTTATTTGATTTCTTGAAAATTCTCCTCTAGATTAATTTTGTTGTTAGATATCCCATTTTTTGCAGTTGACTACATGTTATGTGATAAGTTTTTTGCATATGCCATCTGGATTCAGCCATTACTGTTACATGTCTAATTTGAAGTAATGAACTGCCGCTGCTCAAATTGTCACTTGAAAGTGGAACAAACTCAAGGGCTGCTGTGACTGTAATGTAAAATGGGATAGCATTGAAACACCTGAACCTGCAGACTGCTTCTTGATCATTTTCCTCCCTAACAGAGAACTCTTTTCTTTATAGCAAACTATGCAGAGGTAGCACTGCTAATAGCCAAAATGTGAATTTTGTGCACATTTATAAATCTGTTATGACTGCATTAGTTATCTTAATAATATCAGAGTCAAATAGGTATTTTTGGACAAATCTTGGTGATAAAGGGATCAGGAGAGGGCCTTTGCACATGTGCAAAGTGTGCCAAAGCTGCTTATGTTCGATAGGTATGTAGTATTTATGGAACTGTACATTGTCATAACTAGAGAGTCAGTGTGGAAACCCATTGGGTCACCTTGGGTAAGTCCCACACTTTCAGCCTCAGGGAACCCTTAGGTCAGGCATGGGCAAACTTTGGCCCTCCAGGTATTTTGGACTTCAGCTATCACAATTCCTAACAGCCGGTCCAAAACACCTGGAGGGCCGAAGTCTGCTCATACTTGCCTTGGGTTCATCCTAATTTGGAAACGACTTGAGGGCCCACAAAAACAACATACTGTCATATCTACTAACAAGTCTACTAAAAGTAACAAGTTTTGGCAAAGCTGAGTTTACAAAGTTGTCATCTTTGAACTCAAGACAGCTTACATGTAGTATATTTTGTATATTTTAGTATATTTTGTGTACAGTAAAAATGACTACTAGAAATAATCAGCCATTGAATAAAGAGTGGGACTGAGACAGCCGGATAGAATAGTATGTGAAATCTGTCCATCTATCTATCCATCTATCTATCCATCTATCTATCCATCTATCTATCCATCTATCTATCCATCTATCTATCCATCTATCTATCCATCTATCTATCCATCTATCTATCCATCCATCCATCCATCTATCTATCCATCCATCTATCTATCCATCCATCTATCTATCTATCTATCTATCTATCTATCTATCTATCTATCTATCTATCATCTATCTATCTTACAAAAATTATCCTGTACATTTCAGATAATTGGACTAAAGCCTGATGGAAACCCATACATAGACTGTAGCTCTAAGGTAAGCATACTGAAATAAGAAAATATTGACACTTGTGTTCCTAAGGTAAAGTTTAAGAACAGTTACAGATCAGGAATGTGGGGAGGAAGCAATGTTGCCTACTTCTGTCTTAACGGGAATGGGGATACAAACATAATATAAAGCAGGAAACTTTCCCAAGAGCTTGGTTTTATATATATATTTAAAAAAATCTTTTTTAGACATTATTATTTGGTTAGACAGTTCATCAACATTAACATTTTCTGTTTATAGTTTTCATGTAACATTGATATTACGTTTTCTTCATATTTATTTTTATTTTTGTTTTATTTTCTTTGTATAACCAGCATTTTGTTTTTCTTTCCATGCTGCAAATGCACCTTTTATTTATCATGGGTAAGGACATTAGAATTGAAACAGATCTTAGTGTTTGCATTGTGAAATCATTCAGTTGTAAGCACATTCCATTATCTTATTTTGTTTAATGTAAATGTTAACTGCATTTAAAACATTTCCCTTTATGTGTTATATCATATATGTGTATATTTAAGGAGAATGCTGTGTTCCAGTTCACTTAATCTGGATGAACATAAGTTTTAGGACCATGTGCTGTCCTTCCATTCCTGAGCCTTTCCTGGTCTATAATATTACAAGTAGTTGCTTTTTTCCTCATTAACTTTCAAAATAGCTTTCCTCTTCCCAAATGCCTATGTGGAAGTTGCTGTGACTTTATCCATTAACATGACATGTCAGACTTTCTGAATTTCCTGCTCCGGTTGTTGTTTGCTATTTCTCTCAGTTCTTTTCTGTTAGTGTTTTATTTGCAATTAACAGATCTATCCTTAATATTCTGCTTTTATTCTGTAAACAATACCTCAGCAGAGGATCTGGTAGCCTTACCCAACCATTTCTTGCCTGATCACTTTCCATTTTGAAAAATTGTTATATTTTGGCCAGTTTTGAAGTGTGGGAGCTCTTAAACTAGGAGTCAGACAGAAGATCATACCCTCTAGAACAGAGCTTTCCAAACTTTTCATGTTGGTGACATGCTTTTTAGACATGTGTCCTTTCACAACACGGTAATTCGGTTTTACTAGCAAACTGGGAGTTAAACCAGCAATTTATAAGAGTTTCATACTATGTGTGTGTGTTTCATATTACCTTTGCTGTATAAATAAGGTTTGGATTTTTTCCCTTTACACTTCTTATGCACAATGCTTGATTCTTGTGTAGTTTCCTCTATAGCCGCTCTATGTGGTTCAGCACAAACATCATTGTTGAACAGCAGCCGACACACCAGTGTGTCACGACATACCATTTGGAAAGCTGTGCTCTAGAGTCATAGCTGGTTGTTTTTGAACAAAAGCACTGCTGAACTGTAAAACCCAAAGCCCTGATTTAAGCCATGAAAGCTGTTTTCTGTATGCCTTCATTGCATCCTTATAACTTCTTAATTTTTCTTCCCATGTGTGGAAAGTTGTATATTTTAGTTTGGCATCTCTTACATTTCTGTTATGGTACATTTTCAAGGTTTGAAAGGCAGAGCTGTAACTCTCTAGATCAGGCATGAGCAAACTTTGGTCCTCCCGGTGTTTTGGACTTCCAACTCCCACAATACCTAACAGTCAGTACACTGGCTGTTGAAGTCCAAAACACCAGAGGGCCAAAGTTTACCCATGCCTGCTCTAGATGCTATTGGACTATCTCTCCCAGTACTGGTTGATTTGCCTTCTACTGTAGTAATAGAAGGGTACAATCTATTTCAGAGAAATAGACCAAACAGGAAAGGAGTCATAACATCATATGTCAAGGATGTTTTGGGCAGTAGAGAGATAATATCCTCTGCACCAAGAGAATGAACTTTTGATATATTTGTTGCGGCAATTAAAAAAAATAGAAGCTTTAATTCCATATAAACACCACCAATATTTAGAATGAGTTAAACTCAAAGCTCTCTTATTTATTTATTTTTTAAAAATTATTTAAAACTTTTATATACCGATCTTCTCAACCTCCGCAGAGGGACTCAGGCCGGTTAACAGCAAGGATTCAATGCCAAATTACAATGTAAAACATCATAAAATAATAAAAGATTAAAATACAAGTAGATTAAAATACATAAAATCTATTATGGGATGGGGTTTTCTCAAAGTGTTTAATTTCTTCCTGTTCTTCCCTTGACATATTCTGTACAAGCCAGGATTTTATGACATGTGTGTCAAACTATTGTATGCCTTCGTTTTGGTCCAATATATCTTTTCTGTTCGTTGTATGCTGAAGTTATATAAACATATACCCAGAGTGAACATGTAAAGTATTCTGTAGCTATCCACAGTATGAAAGATTGTCAAATTCATCCTCTGTCGCAATGCCTCTGGACTGCTACTACTAACGTTTCCCTCTTTCTTTTGCCAACATTTATTAATTCTGAGGAAGAACTTTTTAGTTTCAGTTTGTGTAGCCCTGTAACGTTCACCACTGTAAATTTGGCAGAAACTTAGCATTCACATTAAGAGCACATGTAATTACATTAAAATTTATTGTTTTCAGTTTTTGGGGAGATGGTGGTGGGATATAAGTCTGACTTGGCCATGGTGGTCCATGCCTTGGTTACATCTAGATTGGATTACTGCAATGTACTCTACATGGGACTGCTTTTGAAGATAGCCTGGAAACTGCAACTTGTGCAAAGGTCGGCAACCAGGTCGGCAACTGGAGCTAGTTACAGGGAGCACACAACGACTCTACTGAAGCAGCTCCACTGGTTGCCGATAAGTTTTCGAGCCCAATTCAAAATGCAGGTTATTACTTACAAAGCCTTAAACGGTTCAGGTCCTGCTTATCTACGTGATCGTATCTCCCTCTATGAACCGGCACAGGCTCTGAGATCTGCTGGGGATGCCCTTCTCTCACCCCCACCTCCGTCACAAGTGTGGTTGGTGGGGTTGAGAGAGAGGGCTTTCTCAGTGGTGGCCTTCCGGCTCTGGGACTATCTCCCCAGGGAGATCAAATTAGCTCCCACTCTGTTGACCTTCCAGAAAGACTTGAAAACTTAGGTGTTCCAATGTGCCTTTGAATAACAATTTAGCACCTGATTAGGACTGCCCAACCCTAGCTTATGGTTTTGATTTCCCAGCACTTTACTTCCAGCCTGGCCATACAGTTTTGCATTTGCACAAGTCGTTGCCCTGCCCTATCAATCCTGAACATATCCACTTTTCCCGGCTACTGGTTACGATGTTGGTTGAGGTTTTAAAATATGTACCGTATTTTTCGCTCCATAAGACGCACCTGCTGATAAGACGCACCTAGATTGTAGAGGAGGAAAATAGAAAGAACAAAAAAGAGGGCTCTGACGCGGCGCTGCTTCGCTCCTCCTCTTGTCCTTCTTCCCCCGCCCTTTGATCACTTTCGAGCAAGGGCGGGGGAAAGAAGGAGGAAGAGGAGCGGAGGCAGCGTCGCGTCAGAGCCCTCTGACGCGACGCTGCCTCGCTCCTCCTCTTGCTCCTTCTTGTGATCACTCGAGTGATCAAGGGGCGGGGGAAGAAGGAGCAAGAGCGAGGACACTTTTGGTGAGTATATCGCCGCCCCCCTGCTCCAGCACCCCCTGCCTGCATCTTCGCTCCATCAGACGCGGCTGATTTTTCATCCTACTTTGGGAGGAAAAAAACTGCGTCTTATGGAGCGAAAATATGTATTTATTGTTTTGGTTTTATTGTTTTCAATTATATTTTACTGTTATATGTTTTAAGTATGTTACTTTGTAACCCTTATTTATGCTGGGCTTGGTCCCCATGTAAGCTGCCCTGAGTCCCTTTGGGGAGATGGTGGCGTAATATAAGAATAAAGTTGTTGTTGTTGTTGTTATTTGGGACTATATGCTGATGGTTGACTGTTTGGAACCATTGTAGTGTTACTGTGATGAAATACCAATTGGCATGCAGAATTACCTTCATGTCCTCACATCTCTGGCATTATAGAAAAATGATGTTATTTACAAAACCAGAGCACTGTCTGTATTTTGTTTGTTCTGTTCCATTTTTCTTCCAAGGAGCTTGGGTGGCATACAATAATTTTTCTTCGTGGTCTCTGTGAATGCACACATGTGGAGTGATGGCGCCTGCGCAGACCCCAACGGAAACTTCCCAAGTTGAAACTCTTCAAGTTTTGGCGGTAATCCCGCCCAGTCCCCGGCAGGGCATAAAAGGGCACATTCCGCAGTTCCTGTTTTTCTGCCGCAAGGCTCGCATCAGAAATTCATCGCAAGCCTGTGTCAGAGCCTATGCCTCCCTCGTGTTTTGCGCGGTTCCAGAAATTTCTTTGGGATCGAGGTGACCAAACATTTCCACCTTCAATACCAACAGTCCTCGATTTCCTGCTTTCCCTGTCTAAGCGCAACCTGTCGTTGCTAAAATCATACCTGGCGGCCATCTCGTGGCACATTCAGCAGCGCGGAGGGACGTCCTTGTTCCACAGTACCATGGTGAAGACGTTCCTGAAGGGGTACACCAATCTGCACCCTCCAGTCCACCATCCAACCCCTGGTTGGAGCCTTGTCCTGGTCCTCTCCCGGCTGGTTGGCAACGGTTGACCTTTGCCTCCTCTCGTGGTGTTGAGAGTTGATGAGCCATATTTGCTTTTCCATTCGGACAGAGCAGTTCCCCGCATGGACATTTCTTTTCTGCCAAAGGTGGTCTCTCCCTTCGAGGACATTGTTCTTTCATCGTTTTTCCAGGCCCCGTCCACTCCGACGGAAAGGAGGCTGCATCTCCTCGACGTCCGCAGGGCTCTGTTGTTTTATCGGGACAGAACTTCTTGATCCCATAGGACTGTTCGTAGCCTATGCTCCGTCAAACTGGGTCTGCCAGTTTTGTCCCAACGATTGTCCAACTGGATTGCCTCAACCATTGAACTATGTTACAAACTGGCCCACCACCTGCCTTCGCTGGTTGTGTGGGCCCTGTTGACAAGAGTCATGGCAGCTTCAACTGCCTTTCTTAAGGGCATCCCCCTGGACTCTATCTGCAAGGCAGCTATTTGGTTCAATCCTTTGACTTTTGTTTCTCATTATAGATTGGACACCAGGAACAGGAAAGATACCGCTTTTGGCCATTCGGTTCTTTCCTCTTGCCCCCTGTGAACATTATTCCCTGCGGGGAGTGTTTTTGCATTCCAGATGTACTGGGGTCAACGTCGCATCTGCTGTACCTTCTCTGATTACCCTTACTGATGAAGTTGTTTTACTCCTGTTGTGGGTTTCTCTATGTCCCATGCCCCCACCTTTTCTCATAAGAGGGCATAGGGAGGGTGCTCTATACCTGAGGGTACCTTCTATTGTTCTGCAACGTTTCTCATTGCAACTGCCCAATGTTTGTTCATAAATAACATTGTGATTCCATGCTTTCTGATTGTGTATGTGGACACTGCTGTTTTTGAAATGCGATGTCTACACAAGTTTGCTACCTCAATGTTGTGTGGGTATGCTGTTGTTCATGTTGAACTGATTGCCCTCTTGGGCCTAGGGGTGCTTTGCCACATAAACACGTGGATGGTATGTCCTGTTCTTTATTGTTGCTTTTTTCGCAATAAATCAGGTTTTGGTCCTTCAAAAATGGTTGGTTTCTTCTTCCCACCTCCGGGACCTTAGCTTGCTAGTCTCCACATGTGTACATTCACAGAGACCACGAAGAAAAATGGTAGGTTACATACCTATGACCATCTTTCTTCGAGTGATGCTCTGTGAATTCACACAATCCCACCCAGCCTCCCCTCTTACAAACCTCCGCCTTTCTCGTCTTGCGGCGTAGGAACTGCGGAGTATGTGCACGGTGCACCTTTTATGCCCTGCTGGGGACTGGGCGGGGTTACTGCCAAAACTTGAAAAGTTTAAACTTGGGAAGTTTCCGTTGGGGCCTGTGTAGGCACAGTCACTCCACTTTACAGAGCACCACTTGAAGAAAGATGGTCACAGATATGTAACATACCATTATTTTAGGATGGAGTGTAGCATACATACTGCACACTTCGTTTTATATTGAATTACCTATATTTTAAAGGTACCAGCTTACATACTCTTATTATATCAAGTAGTGTACTATTGTTGCCACCTCCTGGATTTTCTCAGATCCTCCTGTAGCAGGGGAGGGAACATGCCCTTTACTGTTGTATTGAATGTTTAAATTAAGCTCTTTGGGTCAATTTGATAAATTTTGTGACAAGTTGTGCACTCTTGGCTTAAACAATTTCCCACCTGATTGCATTCCTTGCTTCCATCCTCTCAGTTTCATAGAGATTGTTGCTTCCTTGCTTTGAAAAGAGATAGAAAGTAGACCATCTCTTCCTAGCTTTCATCTCATAAATCGGCCTGTGTTGTGTTGGGGTTTGTGGCTTAAGGAAATTTAAAATCTGAAGTAAGTTTTAATGTTGATATTGCAAACTTACTACAGAATCTATATATATAAAGGAAGAGTCATCATGAGAAACCTTACAATGCAGAGACACCAAACTTGCCAACAGAAATAGACCTCAGACAAGGTACGTTTGTAGCAAAGAAACTTTCCCCCCAAAAACCTAAAAGGCCCCCCAAAACAATGAGTAAAAATACTACATTTCCCAGCATCCTCCGGGGCTGCCAATGACTCTCCCAGCCTCTACATTCTGACAACATGATTGGCTGCCAATAAGGGCGGATTTGCATAACTCCTGTACTGGCCAGCCAACATGAACATTCCGACCCATAATAAACTCTCAGAGGAGGATAAGGCAAAGGGCTGCGGCACACACACAAACACCCAATTCACTTCCCACAGAAAATGTACACACCTACAAATCACAGACCACGCCCAAAATTGACAGTAAGGCTTCATTAACTTAATTTCCCTGACTAGGCCTCACTTAATGGAATGCTGTTTACGCTCTGAATTGACAGTAAGGCTTCATTAACTTGATTCTCCCGACTAGCCCTCAGCTCATTGGACATTGTGTATGGCCTGAATTGACAGTAAGGCTTCATTAACTTGCTGTTCCTGACTAGGCCTCAGCTCATGGGACATTGTGTATGGCCTGAATTTACAGTAACCTACCTTGGCACACAGAGCCCCTATGACCCACGCTACATTCTACTACAGTTTGGAGGAGGGTGGACCATGGATTATGGGACTTGAAGTACCTCCATGGATAATGGGATTTGTAGTATTTCAAAACCCATCATTCCCCACAGACCACTGTGTCCAAGAACCAAGACCGATAAAGACCAAACTTGGCAAACAATGCACCCTATGACCCACACTCCATCCGACTGCAGATTAGAGGAGGACACACCATGGATAATGGGATTTCAAGTACCTCCACTCACTTCCAAAGTACCCCACCCACACACGCATCAACCTCTACATCAACACAGCAGACGGAAAGACAAAAAACATTGTATATCCACAAGCTATGCAGAACGCCAGCAACACCACACAATAACAACTCCACAGGACTCCAACATCCCACCCACCAAAACAACCCACAACAACACAGCCATGACCCCAACAACACCATAACTAACAACAACTCCAACCCTTACATACTCAGACTTCCTTGCATCTCCAAAATAGGGCACAGTAACGCGTGCCGGGTACAGCTAGTAACCCATAAATCAGTATTATAAAATTCTATAGATTTTAAATTATTTTATAATTTACTGCCTTGAAATTTGAACATCATCAGTCAAGAATTATCATTTTGGTTTTGTATCAGTCTAGATTTTTAATAGAACTATTGGTTTTACTGTCTACTTGTGAATAATGCTGAATTATTGATTTTGAAGGACTAATTGTAACAAAGTGCTCAGCTTCCAGATGCCTAGATGGTAAATGCCTATCCATGCACTGTGTTATAAAAAAATTAATTCATGTTTATGTTCTATCTATAGGAAGAAGGCAAAGCTAAGATAACTTATTTTCCCCCTGAGGGAAAAATTGACTTGATGTATTTCCCATATTATGGAAAACGTTTGCATGTGAGTATACATTAATTGTGTATAAGATAATTGCTGTTTTTACTTAGACAATCACTCTCAGAAAATAACAGACTATGTTAACTGATAACTCAGTACTGGCTTTTCTTTATCTGAAGATTGCTATGCTTTTGTTTGCCTGCTTTTGTTAACAACCTGTATCTCATGGAATTTCTTTATACTTATTCAGATTAATTCGGGGGGGGGGGGGGTAGGTATAGAGTTTCAGCTAGTGTTTGTTCTTGACAGGGGCCCTTAAATGAGCTATTAGCTGAATTCTAAAGACCGAGATGATGGCACTCCTCCGTTTGTTAGACCTTTGCATCAGTACTTCAGAATGGTGTAAAAGACCGTGGCTGCCGGGACTTTCTAGCATTGCATCAGCCAGGACTAAGAGAACCTATAAAAACAGAGTACCAAGGTATAATTGGATTGTAACCTTGGCTCCGGTCTTCAAATTCATGGAGTATCCAGTTCAAACTAAATTTAAACCAGTGCAGAAGAACTGGTGAAGCATTTCCCATTCCAAGTACTTCCAAACATGTTGTTCTGTGGTGGCTCATCCTCCTTTCATTACTACACTATTGGTGATATGATTTGTTGGTGTTACTGTGCTCCTTTAAGTACCTCTGGACCGCTGCTTCTGACTTAATTTGATCCTAAGGTGACCCTATTTTCTTGACAAGATTTGTTCAGAGGCCTTTGCCTTCCTCTGAGGCTGAGAGAGTGTGACTTGCCCAGGGCCACCCTGCAGGCTTCCACTTGGGGACTTGAATCCTGGTCTCCAGAGCCATAGTCCAAGGTTCAGACCACTACACCATGCCTGCTCTGATTTACTCCCATTGACATCAATGAAAAAATGAAACTTTTCAGCACCTAAGATACATAGAATCCATTCTGTGTCCATCACTTTCTTCTAATGTGTGAAAGTAATATGTTGCCTCATCAGAAATGTATTTTAAGTGGTTATAACACATTGGCAGCACCAGAATATTTCTATTGCATTTTTTTGTCTTTATTCTTGTGTGTAACAGAAGACAGTTCCTTTATAAAGCAGAGTAGATATTCACTGGGCCCTAAGCCTAAATTTTACTTCGGACAATTAAATTTTTCTCCAGGTTGATTTAATCTCAACATGGGAATAATAGTGCAAACGTATGAATTTCTTATTTGTCAAGTGTTGGGTGCAGACCTAACCACACTTGGAGTGCGCTCATTGTTGACTTTATCATAATTTTGATTGGCTCCACTCTAGTGACCACATTCAGGCCAAATGATAAACTCAGGAATTGCAGTAGTGGTTGCTCTTTGAACCTGTTCTTTGTGGTTTGCATTTCAACCTAGAAGCAAGAAGCACATGGGTTTGTTTCCCCTTCCCTCTCTGAACGTGTCAGAGAACCCATAGGGTTTTTCTATGGTTTCTTAGGCAGGGCAGGAGGTTGCTGGCTCCTTATCGGGCTTGAATGATATTATGAACCACAAGCCTTTGTTTCCTCTCTGCCACTGCAGTGTGCATGCATTCTCTACTTATGCTCAGTAAACCATCATTCCCTGCCTTACAATTTCATCTTAACAGAACACTAGTTGTATACATAGGATTAGCTCTCTTATGTATCATGGTCTGAATCTTGTTTTGGTACTAAAATGCTAAAACAGAATCCTGTGTAAAAATAATTCTATTGCACTTTCTGAGAAATAAGCTTAGTCTCTAGTGCTGACATAGCCCTCTCGTTTATCTTTAACTTGGGTAAGTGGGAATGAATCAACTCCTGTGCAGTGGATGAGCCAAAACCCATGATGCTTATTTCACCTTTGTGGGTTCCACCACAACCACAATGGTGGATGCTGTTTATAGGAACATGCCCCGGGTGCCCAGTATTTCACTCAGACATTTTTGTTTTCTTTTGATTTCTCCTCCTCTTTTCCTCACCAGGACTTGCTGATGGTCCAGGGATAATTGCCTCATCCGTGGCTTACGGCTTTTCTTTTTTTCACTTCCATGTCCCAAGCTTGTTGGCCATGAAAATAAAGGAAAACAGTCTCTCTTTTACTACTTTTTGGTACCATTGTCAGGTCCAATATATTTCAGTCTTTCTGTGTTTTTTGGAAGTGGCAACAGTAAAATTTATTTTTATATTAGACTGGAATCATTTTGAAATCTAGTGATACCTTTATTTTGAGTTAGGACTTTGAAGAGTTCCTTTCAAACCACGTAGCATATTGATCCTGTAGTATAAATAGCAAACTAATGTTAAATTAGTAAGAAAAAGAAAAAGAAAAAAAGGTCACCTTCTCCAGTCAAAAGTAATGACTGAATGCTTCCATTTTACTATGTAATAGTATCATTGAGTTTGGTACGGCTTACATTGAAATAAATGGTTCCCAATCTTTTTTTTGACCAGGACCACTTCGACCAGGGACCACTCTCCAACATTAGTATCAAAAGGGTTACGAATCAGTTTTTGGTCAACTTTAGATTAAGTTTGGGGTGCTGATTCAGAAAAGTGCATTGGATAGACCATATTGGCTCTAGTTTCTGATACAAAACATATGCCATGGTCAGCGACAGGGAAGGAATGACAGGCGGCACAAAAGGAGTGTAAATAAAATAAATAAAGAGGGAGGAGGCTAGCGGACCAGATTTTTGTCTTCACGGTCCACTGGTGGTCCACAGGTTAAGAACCACTGATTTAAATAAACAAGCCATAGATGAGTTCGAAGTTCCACCAGTCCATTAAAGATGTTGCCATCCCCTTAGGTTTCCTAGCTCAAAGGTACATTGAGCTTAATTAAGACACACGTTGAGATATTCAGCTCTTATTAATTGGATGTGATCAGTTACAGGTTGTTCTCAGTAATGCCAAGTCATCTGCCTTTGTGTTTAAAAAAAAACTGAAGTTGCTTCTCTCTGTTTCTCTCTAACCAGCCTGACTACTTACAGCCACTAGTGGCGGTTCAACTAGAATTTAATTCAACCAGTACCCAAGAAGATGTAACAATTGAATGCAAGATTATGGGAGCAAAAAATTTAAAAAATGAAGATGACCGTGACAAGTTTCTGGGACGCGTTTCCTTCAAATTTCTGGTATCTGAATAGAAATCAACAATATCTACACTAAGTAAATCTTCGTGTTCTTTTTTTTAAAAAAAATATCAGCGGGACCTGCCATTCTGGAAGATGAGACCACTTTTATGAAGCTTGGGGTGGAACATGGCCTCCAGGGTAGCATAATTATGTGCTTCGAAATCATGTTTTAAATCCCTCACAAAGTAACTGCCCATCATCATGCTTTTGCCTGCCCTCTTGGACCAGTGTACAGACATAGTCATTTTAGGGACCTGTAAATAGCTTCCAAACATGTAATCATGGTGGTCTTTGTACTGTTCCAAAATGTGGTCTTTATCCCCGAGTGTCTCAGATGTGCTGTGCTGTGCTATGTAAATATTGTATTGGTTTAACACTGGTTTTAACTATCATAAGTACAAACACAGTCTTAGAGAGAAGTAAGACATCTTCAAACTACCCGGCCCAACATAGTGAGTTGTGCTTGTGCAGAGATGCATTAACTCCTGTATTGAGAGGGTGAGTTTGAGTGGATTTTAGGTGTTAGTATTGATTTTTGACATTATTTAAGTACTGAACTAGTCTGTTGTGCTTGTCATTGTGCAAGTAATTGTGTGTGTGTATAATGTTTGGTCTAGATTTGAT
Source organism: Anolis apletophallus (assembly GCA_030556195.1). Taxonomy (NCBI): domain Eukaryota; kingdom Metazoa; phylum Chordata; class Lepidosauria; order Squamata; family Anolidae; genus Anolis; species Anolis apletophallus. Next base: position 44,781,963 of record JARBWK010000010.1, on the reverse strand, counting down.
ATTTTAGTTGAACAATTGACTGTCATATTGTTACTTGCTTGCTGTTACGTGAAGCACAGATAAAACCAATACAATGCCACTTTTTAAACATTTTAGTTGAGAACTATCAGTATGAAACAATTTCTTTACAATGTCTCTGGTTTAGAAACTTGGTAACAATTGTACTACAAAGCTGCTTGAAAAAGACCTCACTATGTGGGTGTAGACTTACACTTTACAATAAAATAAATCCCTGAATGGAGAAACGTCTGTTAAAATTTTAAAGCTTAGCAAGGACTGTCTCGATTAAACATTCCTCTGTCTAATTTACATAGTTTCAGATAAGTTTTGTTTTATGCAAGTACTACACGAAACTTTTGCCTACTACTATGCACAAACACATAGTTTACAACTCATTGTATGTCAAGATGTAATTCACAAACTTCTTTTTAAAATCTTAGGTATTTTTCAGACTCTGTTAAAGGAGGAAGAGGAAAGAAAAACTACGTGAAAATTGTTCGCTTTTGTCCTTTAAAACAATGTGCTCATTACATTGCAATATTTTTAAAAATAAGTTCTTGTCCGCTTACTTACATGACTACAATAAAAACAAAGTGGCAGATCAGGAGCACAGTAAAAAGTCTAAGAAGAAAAAAATTCATTTGCTTTAAAGAATATGCATTACACTAGGCATGGTGTTTTGGAAAGTAACTGGCATCTCGCTTTGAAGCTTTCCTACACATAGTCAGCAAGAACTTTCTTACAGATTACATGCAGCTCACAAAAGAAGCGTTTCTTAGAGCAGATGGGCCTAGTTTAAGTAGGCCAGAATCAGCACCTGGAGGATAGTTCTTGTGTTGCATGATCCCAAATGCTTTCCCTTCGAAGGAGAATAGCAATGTTAGGCTGCAGAGTACAAGTTGTATTATGAGTTCTGCCTACACTCATTCCAGCAGTTTTGGGGGAGATGTTGTCTAATCTTGGTTAAAACAGCAGCAAGTGTGACATTACTTTAATAGGATGACAGGAGGCTGCCTTTGGGTGCCAGGCCTCTGACTCTCCATTGTACAGGCAGAATGGGCACAGCTTCCCATGTTGATTTAGTGGTTGGCAAAAGTATTTTCATTTCTCATAGCCATGGAAATACAGCTATATGCTGCCCACTTGCTCTCCCTCTGCTGTGGTTTCCATCATCAGATACTGACCCATGGCCTTATCTACGATATAAAGGATCCCCAGAGGCTTCCGTGAATTATGTAATTCAGTTCCCTCCATGAGCCATTGAACAACCAATCCTGGGGAATGGAAGTGTCACAGACATCCACTGGTAGAATACACACCATGATACAGGATTTTAGCCAGTTTTGCTTGCCTTGCCTCAGTTGAGGAAATGAGCCTCTATTGGATGTATGGGGAGATCACTCTAGGTATACAATGGATCATGTTAAGAAGGTGTGTTGTAAGATGAGAATGAAACAAAGGTAGTTCTTATGCTGAGGGACTGAGGATCAGCTAATTAACATCAACACTTCACTTAAACATTTTCAAATCTTGGAGTTTCATGATATTTACATGGGAATGAACAAATTATTTTGTTACTATTTTAGAGTATTTATTAAAAATTATGAATAAATTACAGATAGATATACATATATGTTCCCCTTAGGGAGACACAAACATAGTAAGGTCTGAGCACTTCAATTTAACTGCATTCCATAATATACGTAAGTAAAGTTATATTTTATTATGTCACATATGCATCAAGAGGTTAATTGGGACATTTCACCTTAATACATAACCTCTTATCCATGGCAAAATGCCATCTTATCTTTAAAGGATTAATCTCCGTAAGCAATTATTGAACAAATCTTAAATATATTAATAACATTTATCATCATAAATCAACATTTTAGAAAAATGGCATGGATGTCAGGAATGGACAGTGTTGAAGACATGCTAAAAAGCAGTCTGATTTTTGTTGCTCTGACTTACAGTAGCTCTATTATTCTTTCCTGCCACCCACACAATATGTCAGTCATTCAATCAGTAGCCTAGTTCTTCTCTTTATGTTTGATATACTGGAGATCTCTGCCTAGTGCGCACCACACTTTCAGAAATTCTCCACACTACCTGTTCTTCAGGTGTCATTAACTGGCTGCCAGGGTTAATTCAAGTCAGACTTTGTGATTTATGTTCATATCTTTTAAAGGGCCATCTGGCCTTTTCCCAGACTTGAAATCTAAACAAGTTTTTCTTCTTTTTATTCTAAGACATTAAATTGTCTGATACTGTCACTGATTTTATGCTCTGCATTATACAATCTATAGGTTTTACCAGGTTATATGCATTTTTAAGGTTGTATAATCAGGCTGAAATTGCCAGCTGTCTGGAGGGCAGTCTTCTTGGGGAAGTGGCAGGGTCTCATGTGGCAGAAGCAGTGCCACAGCAGCATGTGATGTGCTGTTGGGATGCTCTGTGGCAGAAGAGAGGCAGCACCAGCATTAGGGGCCTCGGGGTCAAACAGATAACTGAAGAATGAAGTAGGTGGGAACTATATCCAGATGAACCAGCAGTGATTTGTCAGGAGGGTGTGAATAAAGAGGAAAGTATCTTTGCTGTAGTGGTTTAAGTGTTGGAGAAGGACACTAGACCAGGGTTTGAATTCCCACTTGGCTGTGGATACCTACAGGGTGACCTTGGCCAGTCAGTTTCTCAGTCTTAGAGCAAGACAACAGCAAATCCCCTCTGAATAAATTATGTCTGTGATAGGGTTGACATAAGTCAATAGTAACAGGAAGGTGCATAATAACCACAATGAATAAAAAGCGGAGAATGGGGAAGGGAAAAGAATTTCAAGAAGACTATGCCCCTTCTGTCCATGGGGTATTAGTAGGAAGGGGCCTGCCAAGGATAATGTGATTTCTACTATGGTACCCATGGGGAGGGAAGGTAGTAAAAACAGTGTAGGAAAGGGATTGCCTGGACACGAGAGAACAGGCAGTAGTTGGTGCCTTTGGGTGACAAGTGGAATTGAGGAACAACAGACGTAGGTGACATAGAATGAAGGGCAGATGACTGAATGGAGGGTAGCAGGGTGTTTATGCACTGTGGATGTGCTTTAGAGGACAAAATCAACTCCCCCAAATGTCCTCTAGCCACTTCTTTCTTGGAACAGGAAGACCTGGGGTCAAAGAGGGAGGCAACAGATGTCATAGTAACTTGATTAGGGGGGCATAAAGTATGGAGTGTGTATCCTAGAGGCATGGAAGTAGTGGAATGAGATGTACAGATATCTAAGTAGGCAGCGCTACTTGCTGGATCTGTTTTGGATGGCACTGGTTATTTGGTTCAGTTGGCACAATAAAACAGGACACACTTTAGCACCTACCTGCCTGAGACACTTGTTTACTCCTTTACCATCCTGTTGGATCCATAGCAAAAGGATTAAAAGAAAGAGTCAATTTGCCTTGTGTTCTAAATTCATGTCAATTACTTGGGTGGAAATGCTGTTTGTTTTGAATGTTGTTTCCAAAGAATCTGACAGATTCCTCAGTTTTTAGAGAAATGCTTATAAATGACTAAATTTGGAAATAAATATGGGGAAATCATGTTGATATCAGTAATGTAGCATCATGCAGAAACTTCTGAGGAATACGTGCTGAGTATCATATTTGGGGTAGAGAAGCTTTTCTTATCCGGACATTTACTTAGCGTAAGAGTGGTCAATTGTGAAAGGCTGTATTAGACTCTCAGAAGACCACAAATGGCATTTGAGGACATTTTAGTAAACCAAAATGTTTTACAGCTGGAGGGGGGCTTGGGGTGGTGGTGGTGGTGGGGCAAACAAATGTTTAACTCGAGGGCAGAAAATTGTTCTGTATGAGGCCTGCAGGCTGCACTTTGCCTACTCTTGACTTAGACAGTAATAAATGTTTATATTTTAAAAATTCATAGTAATACTATATCCAGTCCTGAAGGATACAGTATGACTCATAATTTCACATCCACTCCTTTGGAGTACTAGTAATCCCTATCACATTGACTTCTATGAGATTGTTCTAAATATTAAATCCAGATTCATGCCAATGATATTTGTACGTATTTTCTGTGAAGGTGTATTGTCAATTATGGTGTGTTCTATTTCTGCAGCACCCCTTCTTTAGACAGAATGGAGCTGCCATTTCAGACAACAGAATCTGGATGTCATGAAAATGTGCTTAGTTAATGGGTCATTTATCACCACTCCCACAATCCCAGGAATGGGGAGCCTAACATTTGTGACTAACATGTGCCTCACATGCAGAATAACCTTGACCTACCTTGTGTACTACATACACTTTCAAGTGGGGAAAAGAAGTGGCATTTGATGTTATGCCTCAGGTAGCAAATTGTCTTAGGACACCACTCAGCTTCCACTAAACTAGTGGAATGTGTCCATAAAAATACTAGCAAGGATCCGATAGATTTCTGGGCATTACATGTTCTTAAGTGTTTTTTAATCTGTACAGTTATTTTCCCTGATTGCTATTTAGCACTGGATTTAAAGTGGTGGATCTTAGGTTTTTATTAGTATAGACCAGGAGTCCTCAAACTTTTAAAGCTGAGGACCAGTTCATGGCCTGTCAGACTTTTGGGAGGCTGGACTAGGTTTTTTAAAAATGAACATATTCCTATGCAACACTGTACATACCTTATTTGTAGTTCAAAAAACACGAAAGAACAATACAATGTTTAAAATAAAGAACAACTTTAACCAACATAACCTTACCAGTCTTTAAATAGGAAGTGGGCCTGCTTTTGGCTGATGAGATTATCAAGTTAATTAGGATTGTTGTTGTGTGCCTTCAAGTCCTTTCAGATTGATGACCCTAAATCTAAAGTTTAGAGCAGGGGCTGGGCAAAGGACCATGGACAGGCACATCCGGCCTGTAGGCCTGATAAAGACCAACAAGCTAGAGCTATAGGTCTGAAGTCTGCCCATGCTTCCTTTAAATAAGGACACACAGCTACCCTCTGAATGCAACCAAATAATATCAAAAGCTGTCGAGATTCACTCTTCCTTTTCTCCTACCCTTTTTGTCTGGAATCTGTGCTTGCTCCAAATGATAAGACAACTAATACATAGTGATTTGCCTGTCTCCATACTTGCATCTTTGAATCTAATTACTACAAACAAGAAAACTTGAAAGCATAACTAAGCTTTGTTCTTATGGCCTATTTGGTCTTGCAGAGGATAGACTGGAAGTCTTGCCAAAGCAGAAAAGAGTTGTACATCCTTGTATTAGAGTCTGCCTCTTTGAGTCTTCTGAGTCTGCAGAGCCTCCCTATCTGTACTTATCCTGTAGGAACTAATTTCACACTGAATATTGTACCCTTATGCAATGGGTCTGTGCAAAACAAAAAGTGGGCTTGCTACTACTTTTCACCTGCCTTTTCCTGTCTTCAGCCTGGATCAACTGTGGCCCTGATGAGATTTTGTCTCATCAGGTATCTTGGTGCTGAAGGAGACAAACATCTTAAAAAAGTATTTTTACTAAATGTTACCAAAAGGATTTCCAATTGCTATCAAATTCAATAAAACATGTGAAAAATCAAGTTTAATATGTGCATCTTTATTTATTTATTCTGTATTGAACAGTACATCAAATGAAGTCTAGCAGTTTAGTACAACCTGATTTGTAACCAATCCACTCCCCCCATTAAAAAAAACCCCTGAGTAGCAGGGCAATGAAATCCAGGTTAAAAGTTATGTAATGTGTGCCATTGCTTGAAACTGCCATGGGCCCTTTTATGCATGTGACAGATGTATTTTGACAAATACAAATGCAATTGCAGCTAAAGCAGAACAGAATCCACTCTAAGGCTATAAGCCCTACTTGGTGTAATTAAAGGCCCTTGCCTTGATTTACCCTAGCAAGACTCAATTTATGACAGGCTTTCTATCTATCCTTTTCTGAGGGGCATTGCAACCTTGTTGACTGAGTTAGTTTGCACAATATCAGTGGCTTGCACAACCCAGAACTGGACCGAAACAGCCCCTTACCCCACATTATGGTCATGGACCTGCTCTTCTAATATGTCTGCCTGGCATAGAGTGTTACCTTGAATTCTCTTGTCCTTCCTTTTCACTGCAGTATGGATTCTTCCAAAGACAGGATTTTAGGTGATATGTTTTCTGAATAAAGGAAGGAGACTCCTGGAGAAGAGGGTGCTGTAAAGTTCTTGTTATCAATTATGCATAATATAGTTCGAAAGGTAAACTTCTGTAAGACTAGGGTTCAAATACCTGCCCAGCCCTAAGAAACACACTAGTGGTCATGGGTCACACTCTCCGTCTTAGAGGGAACCAATGGCAAACTTCTGAAGAAATAGGATACTGCAAGTTGGAGTTGATTTAAATCCAAAGAATAACAGCAAACTCATACCTGCTGCTTGTTTCACTGGTACTAGCCACTGTGATCCGTACTCTGCTAAAAGCTAGGCTCAGTTATTGTACATCCTTCTACACAAAAATACATTTCAGATGAATTTTGGACACTAGCCATGTTAAGCACTAGAGCTTGTGAAGTGTAATAAATTTGGGTGATAGGCTTAGGATTCTGGGATGTTTGAATACCCCTTTAGCCAAGATAACTCACCAGGTTCTCTTGAGAACTCGCATTCTCAGCCTTAAAAGAAGGCAGTGGCAACCTTCTTATGAATCACTGTCCTCATGACAGGGTTGCCATAAGTTGGATCTGACCTAAATGCACTCAAGAACTGGAAAGAGATAATTCTCTGACATAACTGCATTAGCAAAAGCTTATTTAAAATACTTATATCGTCTTTCTCTTTCAAAGCACCACACAGCTAGCACACATTAAAAGCAAAAATTATTTCTGTTGTCTCTGAAAGCCTTAATGATCATGATGCTCATATCCCAGTTACACTAATCACACGAGAAAGTAATTGTAAATATAATAAAGCTCTGCTGCTTCTCTTAGGCTATTGTCAAATTTCAGCTCGGAGCATAAAGGCTATGTCAGTGACTCATCATTCCTATAAACCTCCTTATTAAAGAAACTATGAATCCAAAAAAAAGCATCCTCCCTCATAACATCTGGCAGCAATGGAAAATTTAGTTAATAATTCCAGCATAATGAAAGAAAAAAACCCCAGTGATTTGGAAACTGAAACCAAGGCATTTTGAGAACTTTGACTCCATGATATGCTGCACTGCCGATTCCAAAAGCTTCAGCACGATTACCTTTCTACTTTCGCTGCCATGAAATCTCTTTTTGCCAGTTTTCATTTACTCATGTACCTTGAAGGTTCTCTTTAAGCATCCCCACGCTTAATTTTAACTTTCTTTCTGAAATCTTTTGCAAAATGTCTGTTTTTCTACCTTGTTTGTTTTGTTTTCTCCTTGTTTCTTTGCACTGATTATTACAAGAGTTCTCTTTGTCCTACGCACAAGCCTCAAATGGTTGACCTCTCAATATCTAAAAAAAAACACTCCTGCTTTGTTTCTTCGTTCTAGGCCAAATGCTCCAACAATGTTTGGTTCTGCTCTGTTTCCCACATATGCATAATGGCTTTTTCCTGCACTCTTACCGATATTTAGTTGAACTTTGCATTATATTTCTTGATTGCTTGTTCTAACTCTCCCATTAGTAATGTCACCTTGCTTTTTGTGAATTTACATTTCCTGCTTAATGATCTGATTGAAAAGGTCCCATTCCTGAAGACACTTTATAGAACTTGCTCACACCAGATATTGCAATGTTTCCACATTACATTTCTTGTTTTATAATGCCAACTTTCCTCTAGTTTGAATTCAAGCTCTTCATATTCCATGTTATCTACGGCAGCTTTGGCACTTATTTCAAATATGAGCACATCAGCAACTACGAATCCTGTTGGCTTGAATCTAGTTGTATCATTAGGCACAATGCTACATCCTCATACTGGCCCTCCAGCAGCTGGTTGAGTGCCTTCTGATCTGGGAGTCTCATCTTTCAGCAGTTTCTTAATTAACTTTGAATTGTCTCAAAATTCGGTTTTTATCTTAAAGGATATTCAGAAGTGGTTCACTAGGGCCTTCTGTGAAATGTTAACCCTTTTAGAGTTAGCTAAATAGCCAGGGTGGTGTAATAGTTTCAGCATTGGAGTATAACAGTTCAAACGCCCATTCAGGCCTCGGCTGAGAGACCTTGGGCAAATCAAACTCAGCTTCAGAGGAAGAAAAAGGCAAAGTCACCTCTGAACTAATCTTGCCACAAAACCTCCACCATAAATTGGAAATGACTTGAAGGCACACAATCACAAATATGTCGTGGCTGTTGTCTATGAGAGATCCTTTATCAGTGTCACCACTGCGACTCCCAGGTCAGTGTTTGGCACATTTAGTCTGGCTCCTCTGCAAAAGCCCATCTAACACAGGAGGCACTACCAGCAGCAATGCTACTGAAAGCATAGCTTTTTGGCTCATAGAAGCACACAAATCTATCAGGTTGCAAAGGTAGACAAAACAGAAGCTACAAAGCGAAAAACCAAATCAGACAAACCTAGGAGTTAAAAACTAAGGAAGTCCATATAACCATGACGAACGTGATTTGGGGAAAGATAATTTGATTGTTGCGTGTTTTTATTTAGACAGGAAGGATGAAAATTATATGTATTTACAAAAACAATATGCACTTTTAGCAGTACATTTTTATAACAAAAATAAGTTTCTGTACGATTACTGTAATAAATATCTCTCCCTCTCTCTCAATGCAATAATTTTGATTTCTTAATTAGAGTATACTTGAGTAATTGTAGAGTACTACAAGCCAAAACTATGCCTACAGGTTGGGGCACTGTTCTCTGGCATTAAGGCTTAAAGCAAGTCTTAAACTGGTACTGACTTCAGAACGTTCCAGGAAACACACACCTTTACGGTACCTACTTATCCACATATAATTATCTTGCCCATGCTAGAGGCTACAGTAACTGTCCCAACCTGCCTGTGCTGATGTATTGTTTAGTGGTGGTATTCAAAGAAGTGGCAAAAGATTTCAAACCAGAAATAGTTAGAACTAGATCTTCTGACTCATATCCTGTGCTTTTACTTTATTGGATTGTAATCCGAATCGGATAACTGATTTTTAGGGCTGTCTGGTATATATGCTTGCTGCTTGAAAATATTCACTTTAAAAAACCCAGCAAAATGTAGAAGGCAAGCTTTTCAAAGCAAAGCTGGTATAGTATTGCTTGGCAAGATATCTTTGCCATTCCTTAAGGCAAGGAAATACAACTAATTTGTTCCCAGAAGCCATGCACTATTTCTGGATCAGAATGCATTTAGTTACACAAAAATAGCTTATTGCTGGACTCTGGCTTTATAAAAGCTGTTTTGATCATAACCAGCACATTCAGTTGTGTTTTGAAACAGATAGGTTACAAAACCATTGCCATTATAGTCACAGTGCAGAAGACATTGACGTTTTGGATGCTGTTGGACTATAGATGAAGAAAGACAGCAGGCATTTGGCCTGGGAGTATGTCTGGCTCCATCTTTGCCACCTCAACTTGTTTACAGATGGATATGGATATGGACAACCATGTACTGTTAGTATCTGCAACAGCAATTTCTTGATAAAAATATTGTAAAGCACTCGGACTATGTATTGTTGAAGGCTTTCATGGCCAGAATTGCTGGGTTGTTCGGGGTTTTCTGGGCTGTATGGCCAGGTTCCAGAAGCATTCTCTCCTGATGTTTCACCTGCATCTATGGCAGGCATCCATACGACTGCTCTTGAAGCTAATTCAGCACAGAACATACATAAAGCAACTGCATTTGCTGCCGAATGCTTCTCTTCTGAATTCAGGACTTGCCCTGAAATTATGTGATATGGAATATATGAAGAATTAGTGATTACTATAATTTTTTTGGGATGCTTCTGAGAGTTTGGCAAATATTTTCAAGGTCACTTGAATTTTGTTCTTGTTCAGTGAGGCTACAAATACAGTACATAATAGAACAAAATAATGGGTGAAAAAACAAGAGCAACTTATTAAAGAATAGTGGCTTTTAAAATCTGTAAATCTAACCTATGTAGAGAAGTAGTCTAATAAAACGAATGTGTCATAGAAGTCTAAGCAGGAATAGGCAAATAACTTTCTTTACAATATAAGAATTAAAAGAATGTTTCACAAGTTAGAGCATGGGAGTTAGAGCATGTCCTGAGGAGCAACCTACACATATCATGCTCAGTATTTCGGCGGTTGAACAAACACTGGTATTTTTAATTAACACAGCCTTTCCCAGTGCCTGGCTTCAACAATACTTACAAAGAAGACATTGTTCAAATATGGCCCTTTACCCAACATGTAGGGTTGAAGCAAAGTTTAATGAATGCCATTTTTCCTATTTTGACTTTTTTCTGATTTTCACTTTTTTAATGACAAAACTAATCTCTACTCCTCTTGAAAAATGAAGCTTCCTCTAACTAGTAATAATATCGACATAACAAATATGTTATATTACATCTATTACTAAACATTAATAAAGAGAACACTGTCTTTGGTCAAATACTTTGCATAAAGAGAGTTACTAATTTGTCAGTCAAGATTAAGACTCTCGGGCTTCTCATGAATAGGAACCCTTCATCACAGCTCGGTTACATCCTTCTAGCCATCTATCTAATCAAGATCAGACAAAGACCAAGGCCTATTCAATCCATAGGATTTAAATCAGTTTTTTTCTACACAAAGTAAACTTCCTCTGAGCTCTTCTTGTACTACATTAGATGGTCAATGAAGCAAGCCAGAATATTCCTACTGTGGGCAATCCTAATTAGGGTAAAGGTAAAGGTTTCCCCTTGACATTGTCTAGTCGTGTCCGACTCTGGGCGTTGATGTTCATCTCCATTTCTAAGCTGAAGAGCTGGCGTTGTCCATCGACACCTCCAAGGTCATGTGGTTGGCATGACTTCATGGAGCGTCGTTACCTTCCCACCGGAGAGGTACCTATTGATCTACTTACATTTGCATGTTTTCGAAGTGCTAGGTTGGCAGAAGTTGAAGTTGACAGCGGGAGCTCACCCCACTCCCCAGATTCGAACCGAGGACCTTTTGGTCAGCAAGTTCAGCAGCTCAGCGGTTTAACCCACTGCACCACCAGGGACTCCCTACTCAAACTCCCAACGAGACAACTACAGTTTTGAGAAAAGTCAAAACAAATGCATTTGAGAAGGAAAAATGGACTATATCCTTTATTGATATCTATATTTTCAGCATCCTGTAGAATGCTGTTGTTGTTGTTGTATGCATTCATGTCATTTCTGACGTATGGAGAACTCTAAGGCAACCCTATAACAGGGTTTTCTTGGCAAGATTTGCCCAGAAAGGGGTTGACTTTGCCTTCCTTTGAGGCTGAGAGCTGCAGCAAGACAAGAAGAGGTTGAAAAGAAAAGTACACTTTATTTCCAAGGACGTACTCCTTTTTCTTGCCTGTTGAGGATCAAGATACTGGGCAGAACTCAGTTGCCTGCCTTTTAAATACCAAGTTTGTTGATGTCTGTCTACTCATCTGGCTGCATTCTACTTCACTGATAAAGCAATATGATGCATTAGCACATCGAAAGCAAAGTTCGTAAAGTTAAGGAGAACAAGACAACAAAGCCATGCTGTCATATCTGTTATTGTTTCCATACCATTGTTTTAAAAATAAAGAGAACATCATCCTATCAGTATGTATGAGGCAGCTAAAAGATTCAGATCTGCAGTACATTTTAGCATATGATGCAAAAACCTCCGAGATGCATGTTACACGTTCATGCTGTTCTTAAAACAGCAAAGCTTACAAAAGGAAAATCAACATGTTGCAATAAACACCTTACTTTACAACAACAAAGTGCTTCTACAAACATTATTTTTGAAATGTAACTTTGTTTCACCCTTCTCACTAAAGGTAATGAGCTATAATTAATGGGTTTATTTGTAACTCAGAGTGAAGGCACCCCTGAGTATTCCTTGCCTAAGAGAAATCCTATTAAATTCATGGGGTTACCCTAAATTAACAAATTATTTAAATGCATACACACAATCATTCCTAACTTTGCTTAAGATATAACTGGATAATTTTATAAAATTTGATAAGCTTATGTTGGCTGAAATTCCATGCACATTCATTTGGGAGCAAAATCCCATTGATCTCTGTGGGACTCGGCTTCCAAGTAAACAACATTACGACTCTGCTGTAAAAAAACAACGATTTCCAGTATTTGAATCGCCAGCAATATGTAAAATGGTCTGCAGGAGGACAGGGAAGAAACACACAATGTAGTTAAGAAACAAGAAGATCAACTGGATATTGTGCTAGATCCTACCAAGCGCTGAAATTAGTCATGTTTTATATTTATTTTGAAAACATCAGCTTGACTTGACCCTGTTTCCCCTGCAGTTTACTCTGTAAGATACATTTTCTGAAATGGAGAACACATGCAATGAACACTAACCTTTGACAGCTTTCCTCTGCCGCAGTATTTTGCTTGAAAACAAAAATAACCCCAGTCGCCTTGAAATGATTTTATTCTGTTCTACAGTTTAGCTTTACTTTTCAGGTCACAAACAGCTGGATATTACTTTTTCTTGAGAGTATGCATGCTTTTTTGATTCAATCAAATGCAAATATTTTATTCTGCACAATCCTCACTTATAGGATTTTAATAAAATACTGGATTACTTTAAATATACAGAAATAGGTTCTTATATAAAAATTTCCATAAAAAACAACAGGTATTTATTTATAAAATGTATGATACTAGAAAGTAACATTTTCCTCTTTGATCAAAGTCGTTTTATTTCTAATCGCAACAGTCTCAACATTAAAGTATATGCAAGTTTTGTCTCTGGTTTCTGCCTTTATATGGAATACAACCACACTTTCACACTTTGACTCACCAGACCAACTGCAAATATGTAGTATTAAAAAACCAATCCAGCATCCTCTTCCCAAAACATAACATTAAAGGGAGATCTAAAAATAGCTAGTTACTTCATGGAACATTACATTTTCTGATTTCTGACTTACAGAATAAAGTGTCCTGCTGCAGAGATTGGTTACATGTGTCCAGTATCATATGCAAAGATCACTTGAGATATCATGCCTGTAGTATACAGCAGCTAGTGATACAAATTATCATAATTATGTGATAAATTGCATATTTCCAGAATTTCAATGAGTGTTTATATGATGAGTAATATATACACAAACCTTTAGGTCAGGGGTGTTTACACTTTTTCAGCATGCGAGCTACTCTTAAAGCAACCAAGTCCAAAAGATCTACCTGCCCCCGCCGTGCGCTCCCGCACGCTCTTGCCACCACACGCTTTTGCCACCGCGCGTGCTCCTGCTGCTGTTTTCTGCCTGCGTAGCACTTCTTCCGCCTGCGGGGCATTGCAGGAAGGAGAAAGCACGAGGCGGGGCATCCAGAGGGAGCGGTCCGCCCTGCCTGTATCGCCGGCAATGGAGGCAGCACAGCTGCTTCTGGACGAGAGAGAGGCAGGGCGCTTCCTTCTGAGGCCCCACCTCGTGCTTCCTTCTTCCTGCAAGGCCCCGCAGGCGAAAGAAGCACCGCGAGAGCGGAAGCCAGCAGCAGGAGCGTGCACGCGCATGGCAGGAGCACCCCATCCGGCTGGTGAGGCCCGAAGATCACTTGGAAGAGGGCCGAAGTTCTACTAGTAGCTCCCGAGCTACCTAATGAGCACCCCTGCTTTAGGTCATTCACTATGGAGAAATTACACTATCACAGTTTTGGTAAAGACATGGATGTTTCTCTGTCTGAAAAACAAGGTTGGTTTGTATCAAGCGTATTACAAGGAAGGGATGAGAGAAAAAACAGATCATAATACTTAGCCATTTTTTCCTAATATGAACATAAGAAATGATTATCTGTCATTACTGTGTGGTTTATAAAACTAATGCCAAGAATTCTTCCTAATTCTCTGTCAATAATTCTTGACAATAAATTCAACCACTTTCCCAAACTAGAGTTCAAAAAGGAATATATTCAAAAATAAATGTTACTTTATTGTTAAAGAATACATCCTGAGGCCTGGTATTGTTTATACACCCGCAGCAATCTGTCGAAATATTCATACAATGCTGGAGAATCAAGTAATTGGCAGTGGAGATTTCTAAAAATCAAAACTAAATCTCATTTCCAACTCGACAGTATTAAAACAAGATTCACAGCATAGTGCAGACGTCTGCTCTTAATTATTCTCTCATTTTAAAAAGTGTATTCTATGATAATGTGTCATAGTGAATGTTTCTACTTCAGAACCACCAAAGTTACAAATATTCCTGAGCATATTCCCCTATTTAGCAGATTTTCAAAACAAAGAATTAAAAGTAAATTAAAAAGGCAGAAGGAAGATGAAAGTGACCTGGGTTTTATTGTACCATTTCTTCCTGCTTATAGATTAAGGGGCAAAGGATCTCCTTTCTTTGGACAGTAAGGCCCAATCAATTAAAACTCTAGATCAGGGATGGGCAAACTTGGTCCCTCCAAGTGTTTTGGACTTCAGCTCCCACAATTCCTAACAGCGCTGTTAGGAATTGTGGGAGTTGAAGACCAAAACACCTGGAGGGACCAAGTTTGCCCATCCCTGTTCTAGATGCTCATCCCAAGTTGAAGATATTGCTTTAACATACCCCAAACTATATCCTAACACTTAAAATTGCTTAATTTAAAGTAAAAGTAAAATTGTTCCTTAGTTAATAATATTTATTATAGTAAACAGTGCTATCTTTCTATCCATGCTACTACTACTAATACACGAGTTTCCTTCCTTAACAGCACTGCAAGATCAGCATTTATCAATAAACTATTATGGCTTTATAGATTAGTTTTTTAAAAACCTGAGATTGAAGGGTTTTTGTTTCCCCCCCTTTTAGTCCTCTGAAGAGAGTTGTTCTACTTAAATATCTGTAATATTCCATGAGCGCAGCATAACATTATTACAAAGCCAAAATGACTATTTTACATTTCCTTATCTGTTAATGAATTTGATTGAAATGTAAGAGTTTATGCAAAAAGGTCTTCTGTGGAAAAACAGGTTACAATTTAGTCTTTTTCTTTTTAGTTTATAAATATTGGAAATTATCTAGATCAATTAAAATTTACTTTTTAGTATTGCTATTTTATTTTTTTTGCAAAACTTAATATTTTTACTTTTCACTTTACAAACTAGCAACTTCAGAAAATACAGTATCCCAATGTTCAATCATGGATTGTAGAAGGGGGAAGGATACCTTGGAGAGAAAAAGTGCTAAATTTAGAAAAGTTAAAATTGAGGACTTTAAGCTCAAACCTTTTGCCACTATGAGTTAATATCATGTCTGTATTCAGCAAGCACGTTAGACCAGACATAGACAAACTTTGGCCCTCCAGGGATTTTGGACTTCCAGCTCCCACAATTACTAACAGAATTGTGGGAGTTGGAAGTCCAAAACACCTGGAGGGCTGAAGTTTGCCCATGCCCGGGTTAGACCAAAACCTACATCAGTTTTGCTATAATTTAATTATACATGGTGGCTTTAAATATGCTATTTTCCAGAAGAAAAATACAACTTCTGAAATTAGACACAGTGATCATGTCAACTGCCCTTCAACACAGCCAGCAGAATTGTGCCCTCCCTCTCCCATTCCCATGCCAGACCATGTAAGAAGGTCCTTCCTCAATAGGCAAACTCTCAACCAGGATTATAGCATGGAGATGTAAGCACCTAGCTACTGGCTCTCTATTTAATATAAGCAGCAGTGCATGCACATTGTAATTGGATGTCCTGATGGCAAATAAAGAAAGCCTGTCACTGTTGCACCTCAGTTCGACGTCTATCCCCAACACACTGGAGAAGAGGAGGAGGAACTCCATATTACCCTTTTGGATTGGATACGGGTGCAAATAGCATTAATACAAGATAATCCATTAATTTATTTAGAGTCACCCATATTTTCTAATGTGTGCACAGGTTCGAACATGCAATCCTGTTCTTTACCCACCCTGTAACATTACACTGTTCCTGCAGTTCTCTAGTCTCTCTATGCATAAAGCTTTTCCAAACTTCACCAAAGTACATAGGGCAAAGACAAAATTTAGAAGAGGGCTACATACAGAATGTAAGCTCACACAACTAGTGCACAAGAGCACATTTCCCTTGGTGCGCCTTTATTGTGGTGAAGATTAGTCTTCCTCATCACTGAATGAGCAGGGAGTTTCACCACATGATTCTGAGTAATGGGACGTTGCACTGCTGGACTGTTGGCTGCTGTGAATTAGAAGTTGTTCTGCTGCTAAGCCCACTTCAGCATCCAGACATAGCCCTGGATTTGCACTACTGAAGAAACAACATGAGAGGGGGGGGGGGGAGAGAATTGGTTAATAGAGATATGTATATTTAGGCTTATTTTAAAAATTGTGCTGTTACCATGTGCCTTCAAGTAATTTCTGACATATAGTATGGCTAAGCTTAATAATAGTAATAATATTCTTTATTTATACCCCGCCACCGTTTCCCCCAACGGGGACTTGGGGTGGCTCACATGAGGCCAGGCCCAAACAACAAATTATAATAAAATACAATAAAATAACAACTAAAACACAAACAATATCACAGTAGAATACAAAACATATGAATACAATGAGCAATATACACAAAACATAAGAAAGCAATAAACAAGCATAGTGACAGTGAACGGGCTGCATGTACAATAAAATGATTTTAAAAAACTCAGGGTGAGATTAAAGGAGCAGATTATTTGCAAGGGAGAACTCGGAGAGAAACAGGGTAGTAGAACCTATCGCAGGGGAGCCCTTGTACTGGTAGGACTGTTGACTGACAGGTCGGCAGTTCGAATCCGGGGAGGGCAGGTTGAGCTCCCTCTGTCAGCTCCAGCTTCCCACACAGGGACATGAGAAGCCCCCCACAAGGATGGTAAAACATCAAACATCCAGTCGGCCCCTGGGGAATGTCCTTGCAGGCGGCCAATTCTTTCACACCAGTTGCGACTTGCAGTTTCTCAAATCGCTCCTGACATGGAAAAAAATAACAAAAAACAACCAAAACCTATCACGGGAATTTCTTGACAAGATTTGCTCAAAGGAAGGTTGCCTTTGCCTTTCTTTGAGGAAATGGGAATTACCACATTTTGGAGCCTCAATAAATGCTGAAAAAAATCAATGGACAGATACACCCAAGAGATGCTCTTGAATTTATCAATAAACATTTTCTTGAATGAGAAGAGATGGCTATAAATATTTCTACTCCCACCAATCTTAGATATGCCTGCTTAAATATAAACATTCACGAACATTAAACTCAGTCTGGAGATCGAACCATAAGGCAATCAGTATGAGAATGTCTTATTCAAGCATTTGGAAATGTTGTTGTTTGAATAACTACAATTCCCAGACTCTCTTCAACAGCAGAATTGTATGGAGGATTCTGTAATTGAAAAGATAACTTTTCCAACTTCAGTTCTGGTTTTGTACAGTAGCAGCTCAATAGTATGGGTTTAGTATGAAAAACAGTGCCTCGACATTTCAGATGTTTTAGATAGAAATAATCTTTTCAACATTTATTTACCTTGACTTTAAAACTGCGGAATCCCCAGCTGTGTCCAAAGTAGAACCTGATTGAGCTGAATCTAAAACTAATTCCTGGTTCACCCAACAAATTCCTGTAGACATATCTAAAAGAAAGCATGAAGTCAATCACAGTCTAACAAACAGCATCTGCCCCTTTAATTATTATGGCATAAAAACACAACAGCAAATGTTTAATATTATTTCTGATCTGAAATATATAAGTAATCATTCTTTTTTCTTCCAAGAGTCCATGTAACAGGTTTCATGTCCTAAAAAGCCTGCTTTTATTTGACACTCTTAAGGATGGAGGAAGTTCTGCCAACACTTTCGAAACAGCAGCAGTCAATGTTTCTTTATGTCTTTTTCTACTGTTTTCCCCTTTCATGTCCTTTGGCAACACACTACAAACTTGGATATCTACATTGTGAGCTCGGGCTATATCATCTCCCATCTTCTTGAGCTTGCCCCTCAAAAGATAAATGAAGCAAAGTAAATAAATGAGATTTGGAGAAGATGCAGCTTCACTCTTATGAAATAGATATTAAAAGTTCACTTATTATATTCCTGATCCCTGCTATTCAACAACATGATAAAATGGAAGCAATCTGGAAAGTTTTTGAAATCTTCCACAATCGGCTACTTGCACAGGTCTAATCCAGTCTGGCCGTTTCATAAGATACTTTAAGGTATCTTATTTTACAAACTAGACTTTCCATTTTTTGCACAGGGGATTTTAGTGGCATAAACAGGAGACAAGATGTAGTCAGTAAGTACGCGAATACAGAGAACGAAAAATAATATGGCTGTATTGGCTCATTTACCCTTTCATGACAACACACTGAAGAAGTCCATCCAAAAGAGGACTGTTCTTATACATAAGGCATGCACCCAATATTCATGATATCGAAGGTTTATTCCACACACCTGAGAAATTTCATATTTTAGCTATTCAGATCCTAGTTAGATCCAAACAAAATCATATTATATTATTGCAATACATTTCTCTACTTGTGTAGCATCTCCATAAGAAAAGATTATCACATGCTAGCTTTCAATTTTTACAGTTCACTCTATGCAATCATTGTTCACTTCAAACAGGCCCTGTGCTGTGCCACATGGGCAGCTTTACTCAGACAGAGATCAAAATTGGAAGCTCGTTTACTCATCAGTGTTTAAAAATGGACTGCCTAGATTCAGAGATAAATCCCTTGCAGGTTCAGACAAGGGTTATCAGCACCTCACTTAAGCCACAGGTTAAAAACATGGTGTTCTTCTTGGACAGCTGTTAAAATGTCATGCACATGAGCTACGATTTTTAAAACTAAGCAGCCATGAAAATGTGAAATAAAGATTATGTCAAAGAAACTGAAAAGCTAGAGATTTCCAAAAGCAGTTAATGGCCATCTCCTATCCTCTTCCTAGAAATATTTGCACTACACTGTCACAGATGCCTGATTTCTGAAACAATGCAAACTAGATCAATCTAGCTTGAGCTTCATATTACATAGTTATTATTACAGATAACCTCTGAAATAGTTTGCATAAAGTCAGATCAATAAACATCTTCCATTTCCTTGTTCTTTGAGCAAAACAAAGTCACTAGTCGTCGTGAAACTATTACTAAACATAATACAAATCAACATTAAATTGAACATGTATAGTCAGTGCTTGTTTGGAAATGTCATACCAAAATCTGTGACTGTTTCCAAAAAAATGGACCTAATTTGAAATTGATATACCTCTGCAAACATGAACTACCCATGAATGAAACTCAGCACTTTAAAGGGTGGGGCAAAGAGTTTCAAATTATAAGCACTAGATGCCTCTCCCAGCACATAAACATCACCTAGCTGCAGTCATTCTCAAGATGGTGACTCCGTTACATAAAGTTCAGTAAGACTCTATATTTGCACAGCACATGGTTAGTAAAACTTGATAACTTATTAAACGATTTGTAGCTGTTTGTGTAATGACAATATGTTGCCATTGTGAAATATGCTGCTTCGAAATTGTGTCCATCATTTTTAAAACACCCTATATTTAAATGTAAGAAAGACAGTTACAGTCACTAATTAATAATCTAGTTGGCAATATATGGCATGTTGCATTGTCTATTTGCCAATCTGTATAAACAAATCAAACTATTTGAGCAGGAAGAGAATCAACGAAGTTTTTAATATACTGTATATGACCAGTTCACGTGGCTTTAGTATCATTGAAGGATTACAATAACTGCTAAGGGTATCTCAGTACCAGATCTAGTTCAGGTGGTGTAGGGCAATGTTGTTTAATATAATAAGTCAAAATAATAAATAAAATATATGTTACAAGATAGTGTAGGTTCCAATACATTCTGTAGTGAGCTACAGAAATACTCCTACAAACCTGTGGTGAGACTGGCCCAAAGACTTGGAATTTGGTGAGAATTGTTCCTGTCTTGATCAAAATTTGTTTTTTAAACATGTCCATATGAAGGATCTCCTGCCACGTGGGCAAATTTCAGGAATCAGACATGACTTTTAAAACCCAGTGCAAGCAATTTTATTTTACTCCTAAGAGATTCCAAAACAGGCTTGGTTTAATTTTCATGTCTGATTCCGTTGTCTTGGTACTTTTTTGAAAGCCTTGGTGGTAGCTCTAATTAATGGGGCTTGGCATTTCCCACAGAGGTTGTCCTCTGACCTCCGTTCCCTCATTACATGTTCAAGCAGAAACCCCACCTACACATTTCCTGCCAGAAAAAACAACAATGAAGGACAAAATCCCAGTATGTTTCGGGCATCTAAATGCAGGGACAGAAATATGAGACACAGAACAGCCCACAAATCTTAATGCTGTTGAACAATCTGTAGGCATTGCCCCTTTTATATTCCTTATACCAGTGCTGTCCAACTTCTATAGGCCCAAGGGGGAGGGGGCCAACTGCGGGGCGGGGTCGATTCCCGGTGGCTGAGCACCTGGCGGGCCAGAGCCTCTTGGGGGCGGGGCCGACTGTGGGGCGGGGCTGACTGTGGGGGCGGGGGGGCTGATCCCTTCTGCTGCGAGGAATGGCGATCTCGATGCCTCTTGGGGGGAAGGGCGGAGGGAGGGGCCTCTTGCCCGGCGAAAGGAGGGGCCCCCCTTGATCCCTGGAGTACAGCTGTAGGGGCAAGAGGAATGGCGATCTCGCCAGGCCTGCCTCTTGCCCGGTTTGACGCTGTAGAGAAGGAAGGGAGGAGCAGAGGGGCCCCCCTTGCCCGGTCCTCCCCTCCCTCCCTCCTACAGCGCCAAACTGGGCAAGAATGGCGATCTCGCCATGCCTCTTGCCCGGTTTGACGCTGTAGAGAAGGAAGGGAGGCGCAGAGGGGCTCCCTTTGCTCCTCCCTTCTACAGCGCCAAACCGGGCAAGAGGCATGGCGATCTCGCCATGCCTCTTGCCCGGTTTGAACCTGTAGAAGGGAGGGAGGAGCAAAGGGGAGCCCCACATTGCTCCTCCCTCCCTTCTACAGAGTCAAACCGGTCAAGAGGAATGGCGATCTCGCCATGCCTCTTGCCGGTTTGACACTGAGAGGAGGGAGGGGAGGCGCAGAGGGGGCTCCCTGCTCCTCCCTCCCTTCTCTACAGCGCCAAACCGGCAAGAGGCATGGCGATCTCGCCATGCCTCTTGCCCGGTTTGATGCTGTAGAGAAGGAAGGGAGGCGCAGAGGGGCTCCCTTTGCGCCCTCCCTCCTTCTACAGCGCCAAACCAGCAAGAAGGGAGGAGCAAAGAGGAGAATTCTCCTCCTCTTTCCCGCAAGAAGGGAGGAGCGCTGCGGCGCTCTGGGACAGCAGCGGCGCCGGTGGAAGAGGAGGAGGAGGAGCAGGAGGAGGGAGAACTCTCCCCCTCCTCCTTCCCTCCTCTTCCCCCCGCCCGCGCCCTTGCCCGGATCCAGGGTGCCAGCGCGCGCGGGGGGAAAGAGGGATGAAGGAGGAGGCAATCAGCTGACTGCCTCCTCCCTCGTCCCTCCTCTTTCCCCCCGCCCGCGCCCTTGCCCTGATCCCGAGCGCCAGGCGGGAGGGGGGGAGGAGGGGCGAAGGAGGACGAAGCCAGCCAGCTGACTTCCTCCACCTTCGCCCCTCCTCCCCCACGGACGCGCCGCGGCTCCGATTGCGAGCCACGGTGCAGGGAGGGGAAGGAGGAGGGGCAAAGGAGGAGGAGCTGGCTCCCTCCTCCCTGCCCCGCCCCCCCCCCCCGGCCGCCATTTTTTAAAAAAAATTAGGTTTTTTAAAAAAAAATTAAAGATGGCGGCCGGGGGCATAGCGGGGGCCGTGTCCAACAGGCTGGGGGGCCGTGTATGGCCCCCGGGCCGCCAGTTGGACAGCCCTGCCCTATACATATGAGAAAGCAATTGTCTTTAGTCTCAGAAGCATCCAGCCATTCTTAAGCTCCAACAGCAACAACAGAATGGAACAACCGCACTATGGAATTCATACAAACTCAGCCATACAACAAGCAATAAATAAATAGCCTTGTAGTTTCAAATGAGAAAGGAATAACAGAATAGTTGTGAATGACCTGATCCCTTTAAATCACATTGTTACTATTCTAATTCATTGGCATTCTGAACCTGGTTTTGGTGCATGAAATCATTTTCGGTAATGTGGTAAAATGGAGTTCAGTGAGCATTGCTGTGTTGCAAGAACCTGTCATCAGATTGAGAAAGTTTCCATCAAAAGAATTATTCTGAATTATCAATGGCACTATTTTGAATAGCAGTCTATTCAAGCACCTTGATTCATTCTGGAATTTCTTGCTCCAGCAGCTTAACTTTAAAGCTACTACTTAGTCATGCAATTCTGCCAACTTTCATAAATCACACAACATCATCCTCATACAGTCTGACATCACTTTGTTAATGAGAGGCTTTTCATTTAACCAGGAATATGCAAAAAACACAATTACCTTACCTGTGAGATATTTTTCTAAAGCTTTAGGCACTAGTGATTTAGCTGTTCTTAGGTCTTCTGGTGAGCATTTGCCTGCCTCTAGGCCAAATGACATTCCCATTTGATTCAGCATTTCAGTGTAATTATGAATTTGAAACATATTATCAAAATTAAAAAGATACTCAAATCTATAGGAGGAAGAAAACAGAAGCAAGGTTATTCCCTACAAAAAGCGATCTGCATTTTTCAAATCGCTGTATACATTACAAAATGGCAAAGTAACATTAATTTAAAATGTTATTTCATGATCCAAAAGTATATTTAAAACATAACCAAGTTCACCAAAAGCTCTTGGTTGTATTTGTATAACTGCCATCTCAGCAGGATCAAGTATTTCCTAATTAAAAATACTTTTTCCATTCAAGGCAATAGGAGTCCATAAATGTTTCTCCCTCATTAAACAGATTCAAAGTTAAAGGAAAATCTTGTTTAAGCCGGAACTTGTTCTTGTGCTAAACTTAGTGGATTTTAAAGGTCATCTAACCTGCTCTACACCAAAGCACAGAATCTCCCACCTTTATTTCAGTTTAAGAATACTTCATACTTACTTTGGAAAGACTTATATATGTAAACTGATAAGAATAAGAATGGCTTACTCTTTAGGGTGACATAGTATTTCCATAAACACTTATTATTATTAAGGTTGGCTATTACTATATATACAGATTATAAGCCGACCTGAATATAAGCCAAGGCCCCTAATTTTACCACAAAAACTGAAAATGTATTGACTTGAGTATAAGATGAGGGTGGGAAATGCACCAGCTACTGGTAAATTTCAAAATAAAAATAGATACCAATAAAATTACATTAATTGTAGTCTACATGCTTTTGAATATTTGCCATATTTCAAAGAAAAACATAAACTAGCTCTGTAAGTGGGAAAGGAGGGTCAACAAAAACAATATGGTATCAACAATAACTTAATAGTAATTTAAAAATTTGTATCCCGCCCTATCTCCTCCATGGGGACTCAGGCCAGCTTCCAACATAGTAACAGGCAAATATTCAATGCCTATATAAACAATGCAGAGCTAGATATAGTGTACTTAGAAGGTAGAGGAAACAGATTCTTTTCTTTTAGTATAAACAGAAGCACAGAGAAAAAACCAGACACTAAGAAACCGAAATACACCATTTGGTCATTATATAAGCTCTATTATTTCAATCAGCTATGACGACTGCATTGTACTTGACATCATAAAGATATCTTCAGTGATATTTAAATTAGCTAGAAACCTAAGAAGCTTTACATTCCAAATTCCTGACTGGTCAACTTCTAAAAGAAAATAAATCCTGTCCTAAGATTTATTACTACTTCTACAATTATATAAGCTGTGACAGATAGAATGAAGAGATCCCTGAAAACAGTCAACAGTGCAAAAAGGAAAACGGGTTTTGCAATTACTTCATAATTGCAAAAACTACACAAGCAGATGCAAGTTCTAATACCAAGAAGTTGTTCATAATCTCTAGTGGCTTTCACACCTGCCTGACATGTCTCAAGGCACTGGAAATTTAAGAAAGAATAACTAGATGCCACCCACATCATGCAGAAGCAAAAATGTTTTTAGAAGTATCAATGGATAGGCTCACAACAGATACTCTCTTTATCCCATGTAAGAGTGGTTCACTCCCTACCAGTGCTCTGTAAAGCTACCAGTACTTTGACACTAAATACAAAAAGCACTTTCTACTACAAATAATCCAGTTTTTCACAGATTGCTCCTCTGCATGTTCTTTAGCAGTGTATGAGATGTTTTATTCCTGGAAGAACCCCTGAAATAATTTTAAAGGTTCAGGGATCCTATGCATAAACATGATAGGTCTCAAGGAACATCTACATCAGAATTATTATAATTCTTTTTTTAAAAAAAATCCATGCCTGTTAACCTCACAAGGAACTCTAGGACTCCAGGGAATCCTGGTTGAGAAACCCTCTTCCAAAGAATATGACATACTGTGACATAATCTGGAATGACTAGCAAAGAAGGACAAGCTATATTCTACTATTTCTGCATAGTGTCCTGTGATTTTTATGAAGCCTTCCAATTCTTCAATAAAACCTTCTTTTCCATAGCTCAAGTGTTTCATACGGAATATCATAACTGGAACAGAATTTATTGAAGCACAGCATTTGCACAGCTGCAGCTATGAATCAATTCAGCTGATTTATCGCTTCTGAAGTATGGTCCATTGCTCACAGATTACAAAAATGCTGCTTCAATCTACACTTACTTCAAACTGTTGTACAGCACCTGAGACAATATCAAGAGTTTTCCTTTTACCAGTACTTTTCATTGCGATATCAGGTTAGCATACTTCTGTTAACAAAGCCTCTAACAAAAAAGCTCATTTTTGTAAACACCTTTAACACCAGCCGGCTCTTTCCCAGACTCCTCCTTCCTTTTTATATTTTTATATTTGGATTAAAACACTATCATTGGAAAGATGTTGAAGGGGGCTGGAGAGATATCGATTAGTATTAATATAAACAGTGTAATGTTCTACTGTTGTTGATCCCACTATAGCTGTGTGTGCCTGTCCACCACAGGCATCATAAACAGCAGCTGCCTCCATAATCCCTTACTGAGCATGTATGAACACAAAAAAGCAAGAAGGGGTAAACCTGTCTCACAAGCTACCCATATTCTACTAAAAAAAACCAAATACAGATCTGTAAGTTTTACCACCAAAAGGAAAATCTTAATAGAAGTAGATACTGCGGAAAGAAAAAATAACTCTTCATATATTTTTAAAGAAGCTTTCAAGTGGCTTCAAAAATGTTTGAAATTCTTCTTGTTAATTTATGGAACGCTTATCTGACTGTTGTGATTGAGCCTTCAGCTACTACGGCGAGTAGCATTGGGGAAGATGCATCAAACAGTAGCATGCAGTTGGGATCAAAAGGGCTGCTAGTGACTCAAGTCTGGAAGGCAGAGAACAGAGGAGAAAGATCCAGCACATACTTAGGGATCCTTCCGATTCAGACACTTTTGAAGGATTTCCTGGGGATGCAGAAATACAGTCAGAAGAGAGTGATACTGACTTAGATCAGTCATTAGTTCAGGAAGTGAGAGAGATATGTAATGCAGATTCTGGTGATAGTACCTTCCTGGGTTTTGATACGGATCAGGATTGGTCTTCTACACATTCAGAAGCTGAGTGGGATACTTTAAGTCAGCCAGATCGTTGGAAAACTTGGAGGTCTGTGCATAGTTCAGCAGCTGCAAGGAATGAAGCAGCTGTTGCTCTGGAACAGGGTGGGTCTTCAGATGATTCTGATGTTTAGTGTTATAAAAGAAGTGGGCATTTGACTTGGCTCTTGCGGTGGTCAAAGAGTTGCTATCTGGTTCTTGTTCCTGTGTTCCTGACTTCGTGTACCTTTGATCCTGGTTCCAGTTACTCATGAGTTATGGGTTACTTCTCCACTTTGTTCCTTGGGTGAGCTGCTGTGGCAGCTCTAGCTGATGTTGGGAAAAGGTGGGGGGGGGGTTGGGATTCAATGTCTGCTTCTCTGTTTAGTTGCTGCCGTGTACTTCTTGACCTTCGCTGTGACTGCTGTGAGTTGCTGCTGCAGAGTGTTGGTATCGTATGACATGGAGGGAGGTGGACGCTGTGTTTATGGCGGCTGTGATTTATGTTCTTCCTGTATACCTAGCTCCTGACGACCTTGGAAAGTCTCCTCCTTTTCCATCTGTCTTTCTCCTACCTTAAGACTTCTGGACTGGCCTTGGACTTCTCTTCGTGAATACCCTCTACTGGACGACGCAAACGGACGTCTCGTGTTTGTTTTGGTTTCTCTCCACAGCATTCTTTTTTGGGCATTCCTGGGATTTTTGTGGGTTTTAAAAACTGGATTTTGGGCTACTTTTTTGTTCGTTCTCTTCCCATCTATTGTTCTAATAAACTTTTGTTACCCTTTTACTCTTGGGCTTGGCTGCTTGCGTCTCTGAGCTATAACACTGACCAAGGTGTTCATCTTGCTAGTTCTAAATAAAAAGTTTGCTGAAATGTGTAGGACTGCTTCTTTTTTGTGGGGCAGGGCCCTATCCCTGTCCATGTCATTTTGAACTCTGGTACCAAATTTTATTATGCTAAAGAAGAAAAGGTAAGAAGCACTTCTACTTCGTTTATTGAGTTATACATCTACTTGGGAATCTGTATATACTCAGAAATTCTATTTGCATTTTGAGCCAAATAGGAACTTCTAAGGAAAAATGACGTTCAGTTTACAATGTAGCCAAGGTGGAAAAATTTATACGGTGACATAGTACATATGTATGTAAGTGATCTTGCATTATAAAGACATTTAACAGTGAAAGCCTTCAACAAGGCCAAGTATAAATTATGAAATCCTAAGCATCACAATCAAATATTTAGACCCTTAATAATAGAAACTGTGCATACACAGAACACAGGTTACCTGATTCCTCAGCTGAGGAAACTTACAAAATGTGACTACACTGTCAGTTTGCTAAAACATATTTCTCTCATAGCTATCATCAATGTAAATCAGATTACTAAGATAATGAAATGGGCTAATTCTTTGAAGCAATAAGTGTTGTGACCCAGCTATGGCAGCAATAAAGTCCAGGAGTAGAAAAGGATAACAAATGTTTAACAAGACATGGGAGTTGGTCTAACAAAAAATAGCCTTTCGTCGGCTGGAGAAAACCCTCACTAAACCCAGGAATCCCTAAACCAAAATGCTGAAGATAAAAGAACTTCAAAGCAAATAGCAGAAGGAACCAGGATACATGAGCTAGAACAATACTAACTCCTTGCACCACCGCAGGGATCAAGCCAAATACTCATATTTCTTATAGGACTCTCAATCAGAGTCCTCGGAGACCCCACCCAGCTCCAAAGCATCAGCATTCCTATTCCCTGCAGCTGTAGCACCAGGCCCAGATCTCCAAGCCAGCCAAAGCTCTTCTTGGCTTAAAGGGACCCCCTCAGCCTCAGAATGCGAAGACGGCCAGTCCCGGTCCTTCTGGAACCCCAGAAACGTGCTGGTCCCCGAGTCCGCATTACATACATCCTCACCTCCTGCACCAATGCCGAATCCAGATCGGTATCACTTTCCTCTGACTGCACCCTGCATTCCCTGTGAACCCTCAAAAGAACCAGACTCAGAAGGCTCCCTAAGTAAATGCTGGATTTTCCTCCTTTGTTCATTGTCTTCATTAATGCTCGAGTCACTAGCCACCCTCTTTACTCCAGCTGTAGGAGCCTGGTCATTCAGAGCCGTGCCCCAAACTGAGCTATTGCTTGATGTTACTGCCTCCACACCTCCCTCCATGTTACTACCTGTAGCAACTAGAGGCTCATTCACAACACTTAGGATGGCTAGTACCACAAGTTTATTCTTGCAAATAGTGACAGCAGTAAAAACGGCACCTAAAGGTATAATTTTATATTACAGAGTAATGAAGAAAGGAAAAAACATGTTGTTTTGATTCCCCACATTCTCTCTTTAACAAAATAACCCAGGGGCTCTATTCTACTAGAATTAATATGGTAGTGCACATATTTTATTTTGTCTCTCTGTCTCTCCCTGTGTCTCTCTCTGTGTGTGTATCTATCTATCTATCTGAATGAACTTGACTTTACACACACACATGAAAAGTTAGGTTCATTGCAAAATAGACTAAATACTCCAGCATGTGCTTGTATAAAACACTCACTTGTCAGAAGAGATGCTGCAATCTATAACTGTTCTTTTGCTGGTGTTTATTATGAGAAAAGGTGGAAAATATTGGTTGCTTACCTGTAACCGTAGTTCCCTGAGTGGTCACCTGTGAATTCATACATGTGATAATTCCTGCGCCTGCGCAGACAGTCCGGAATCTTTTAGAAAGATAATATAACTTTAAATGGTAGCCCCGCCCACATTCCCCTCAAGCATATATAGCCAGTGGGAGGGGCTGCCACCGCAGCTCCTTTACTCCGCCGCAAAGAGCAGCTTGAAGGACTGAGGCATGACATCAGCGGGGATGGATGGGCGGGGATGTATGAATTCACAGGTGACCACTCAGGGAACTACGGTTACAGGTAAGCAACCAATATTTCCCTGTCGTGGTCCCTGTGAATACATACATGTGATAATAGACTACCGAGCTAATATTGTGGCTGGTGGGTGTCATGCCACCATAGAGAAGAGGCCTGCTCTGTCAAGCATATATCTTTATGACAGCATGATACACCTTTATGACAGCATGTGTCAACTTTGAGAGCATGCATCTACCTTGTCAACAATAAGAAGGGAGAACAGAGCAGGGAGAACCAAATATCTGTGTAACAGAGATATTCCAGAAGAAAGCCCCTCAGAAGGGCAGCAAAGGTTATCCCAGGTCTAGTGGAATGATCCCTAACCTGCCCAGATAAATGTGATGAGTCACCTAGTGAATCAGATGAACTGTCGAGAAGATTGAAGAGGACAGTAATCGCGGTATCAAACTCGTTTTATATAGTGAAAGTGAGCAGAGTAGACCAAGCGTCTATCCAAAAGAGGTCCTCCAGAAGAAAGCCCCATAGAAGGACAGTGGAGGTTACCGCACTGCTCTGGTAAAGTGCAACTAGTTGCATGGTGAGTCCAGTGAGCCGGCGAGACGATTGGAAATGGCAATAGTTTAGGAGACAGTGGGAGGCCACTGGCATCCTCCCGGTACTTTAGAAATAGCCTAGGGGATTTCCCGAGTTCTGCTGTCTTGTGCATATCAAGAGTCATAGCCCTCCTGACATCTGATGCAAGGAAGAGGCAAACAACTGTTGAAGACCTAGGAACGTGGGGATATATTGGCTAGAAAGGGTACAGTTAGTACGTGACATAACCTTGTCCAAGTGAATCATAGTAGGATTCTCATCCCCCAAATGAGTGAAGGTCACTCACATGACACATCAAGGTAATGCAGCTAAGAAGCTGTTTCACTGCTAGAACATATCTGCAGAGGCCAAGGGCCCAAAACGAAACTCGGCCAAGGAGAAAGCACAAAGTCCAAACTCCCAGACAAGGCAAAGGGGACAGTAGATGGTCATTTTCTGAATTTCCTAAAGAAAATGCGAAGCAGAAAGTCTGTGTAACCTGATGGAACTCCACCTTACTCCTAACCAAGATGTAGCTACAAGGTAGCGCTTCATGGAGGCAGGGGAAATGCCCGAATCTAAAAGAGAAAGTCCAGAGAAATAAAATAAAATAAAAGAGAAATAGTCCAGAGCCAAAAGGATCTGTGTCAAAAATGATCAACCCCGCTAGGTAGCAAAGGCTGAAGCTGGGTTAACTGAAGACGCGAGAGCACTTGGGACTACAAGACCCTCTCCTGAGCAGAGGGATAGATGATGCAGTGAGTGGTTGGTGCAAGGCTGGACATGCCAGCTTACTGTATATCCCGAACATCTGTGACGGCCAAACCCGTCATCTCTCTTGAGGACAGTAATAACGGGAGGAGACATTCTATTCAGCGTCAAGGGAATTCAACAACACATACATCCTCAGCGATGTTCCCGCATTCGTAGTGATGTTTCACCAAGTAGTGATTAGGTCCAAAACACCTGTCGAATGAGAGTTAATTAAGAGCTATTGCTCTCTTCCAAGAGAAAATGGAAGATAATTGTTTGTCTCCCTGACGAGAGTGCGTACGCCTGTGAGGTAGGTTGCAGGTTAGTGTGTTGCAGGCCTGCGAATACAGAATGCAGGTGAAATAACCATATCCTGTCTTACTTGCTACTCCTAACGGGAGTTGTATGCTTTCCAACTGGATTCCCACCTCGAAGTTTCTTGTGGCATCCCAGCCACTAGCTTCTCTAGGACTAAGGGAATTTATTCTTGTTTTAAACAAGTGTAATACTGTTAAATAAAGATAGAAAACAACTTTAGCAAGACTTATTGTCTACAGAAACAAATCGGAATGTTTACGGAAACTTATAAGACGCTAACGAAAGAGTGCTGTAATATGCCATAAGGCATAAATGCTTATCCCTTCACTCTTGGGTACTAATAGCATTCAGTTTTAGCACTCTTATGCTCTTACAGTTTGATTTTTATTGTTTAGCGTCATTTCATTAACTGTTATATCTATGTGTTATAAACCATGCTGAGCCTGTTGGAAAGGTGGTATATACATTGAAAAAATAAATTAAAAATAACTGACTTGAGAAACATCAATAATAAAGATTATCAAACATTAGGTGACATCATTGCCCGGTTAGGAATGAGATTTTCCTGGTTATGATTGATGTGTCATGGGCAATAAACAGCCCGGGAACATAGTCCTTCGACATTTCTGGTAGGGTAGGTGCTGTTAATAGCATTAGAATACTACATTCAATAGCAATAGCATTTAAATATGTGGTCCATATATATATACACACACATACAGGTATATACAGGTACACACACACACATATATATAGTTGGTTTTTTATATATATATATACTTTCAATTGTTTTATGCAAATCGCCTGGAGCATTGTAATGGAGGGCGACTAACAAGTGAGAAGCTGCTGCTGCTGATATATATATATATATCAATATATCAGTGAGCAAGCTTGGTGACATATACACTCCTCCACTCACACGGGCAATGTTCCTATTGTCATTGCCTAATGGAGATGCCATGGGTTCCATCACTGAATTTGGTTTTAATGAGCGAGCCACGTTTTGCCGAGGCGAGACTGACCTGCTAGAGAGAACTTCTTCACTCCGTGATAGGAAGGATGGAACCAGCATAAGGCTTGGTAATACTGCTAGTCACCAAAGAAGGTTATTTCTGATAAGGGTGTTCATGGTCTGTGAGGTGTTTCTTCAAGAGGCAGAATTAATATCTGCGAGGAGGAGGAGGTATGAAAAGGGGTCCAAAACATGCAAGTGTGGAGAAGAGCAAATCACAGACCATCCAGTAAATGCAATCTCTTGTAATGCCCCATGGGGGGCTTCCTTTCGTAACACCAAAGGCTCCCAGTTGTGAGCTATTGGTTAAAGAATATTCAATAGAATGCCAAGTGTCATACTTGTGCTTCCCAAATATATTTATTTATTTATTCAGTTTTGTATGCCGTCTTTCCCCGAGGACTCAGGACGGCTTACAGAGAATATAAAAAACACACTTTATATTTACACTTCAATTAGCTCTTTATATAATAAATAAATAATTCAGCAAGCAAGAGCCCAAAAATGGCAGGGTTAAAATGTTTGCATTGCAAATCTTAGTGGTAATATAATATTAAGGAACACCATAGTATTATATGAGGAAAGGTTAAGGTTTTCCTGACATAAAGTCTAGTTGTGACTTGGACTCTGGCATTCATCTCCATTCCCAAGCCAAGAGCCCACGTTGTGCATAGACATCTCTGTGGCCATGCGGCCGGCAGGACTGCATGAAGCATAAATAACTCAGCAAGCAAGAGCCCAAAAATGGCAGGCTAAGAGGGAAGGAAAGAGGCTTGAGTTCAGCAGAGGCCCCATATTCCTGAATTATTAGTTAGCCGATGTCCAATATATACTGTAAGGTTTTATAATGTGCATATGACTGGTAAGCAGCTCTGTGCCCTTTATAAATAGAATAAGGCCACAGAGCCTTGAAACTGCCCTCTCGAATGCGAGGGGGAAAGGAGCAGCAAGAGCGTGTGCAAGGGCTGCTGCGAGGCTTTTGGCATGGGAGCAGCAATTCCCCCCCCCCCTTCCCAGCTGATGCCGATGCTTCCATCGTCTGCCCTTATGGGCGGAGTTTGCTGCTTCAACTCCACTCTAGCTCTCCCAGGAGGAGTTTGCTGCCTTTGAGACATTTTCTTTTCCTTCTGAGAATCAGGCTCGGATTTCTTTTTCTTTGGATCCAAAGGCAGTTTGAGTTTTAAGTGGGCTTCAGGTACTTTCTTTTTAATTCCTTTATGATGTATTGTAACGGCCTCCTCCTGTCCTCGCTGCACAGCTGAGGAGGGGGGCCGAGGGAAGCAAGGCTTGCTTCCTGTGAGCTCTTCATGAGGCTGACGTGTCCAAAGACACCTTCAAGGTCCTGCGGCCGGCAGAACTAAATAGAGCGTTGTTACCTCCCGCTGGGAGGTGTATGCATGGGGAAGGGAAGTAAGTGAGGGCTATCCAGCCTACACGAAGGGAGGGCGCGGTAGGAAGGAATGGGAGTTCTTTCCCTCCCATTATCTATCTGGCGAAAAAGAAGAGGACGAGGAGCCGGAACTGGGCCTGCTCCTCGATACCGAAGGGTATTGGGGACGCAAATACCTCTGCCTGGGGCATGGCCAAACAGCCAGCCATGCACTCGCTCCAGTGGGGAAAATGCGGGGCCATCGTGTAACCTTCCAGCTCTTTCTCTGGAGAGACATGGGGGGGGGGGGACGCCCAACGTCGACAGCCGAGCAAGCGCGTCACCTTCCTCCTCGGGGGAAAAAGAGGCGCAATTGCCGCCACAGCACATGCGCAAACCTCAGGGCAGGAGAGAAGCCCAGCACAAGCCCCAGTATTGGGGAAGAGGCTCGACATCGGCGCAGCTGCTAATTATAGCGCATGCGCCAGCTCCATAACCAGAGGGGAGCCCAGCGCCTCCAGCCCCACTACAGGGGAAAACAGTGCTGCAAGCCTCAGGAGCCAGGCCCAGCCAACTCAGTATCGAAGCTCCTGTCAGCAGCTGGGGCTGCTAGGGAGGGCGGTTGGGCATCGCACTTTCCAAGCACTGTCCCCTTCCGCACCGAGGCAATCGGAGTAAGGCACACAGAGCTGCCTGTACCGTCGACAAGGGGAGGACTCCAGTATCGCAGGCCACGCTCCGGCCTCGGGTGGCTTATTTGGAGTCCCGATGGCGGGCTTTGGTTCAATGGAGGGCCATCAGTGCCAGAGGATACACTCCTCCTCCGCCCGCAGGGACTCCTGTCCCCATGCGCATGCACACATCTAAAGATGGAGCAGAGGCGCCAATGGAGGGACTCCAGTCCCAGCCGCCTTGCGCATGACTCACGCTCGAGAGCGGATCAGGGGCGCACATTGGGGAACTCCAGCCCCGGCGGTCCAGCTTCATACCCGAAGGTAGAGCAGAGGCGCCCTTGGGAGTGGCTGCCTGGGGAGCTGATGCTATCCCTTTGATGGTTTCTTTAGGCTTTGACGTTGCAGGCCTCATGAACTCCGAGGAGGATGGCGGCCATTTTGGCGGCACTTCTCCTCAGTCTTTCACTTCTCCTCAGTCTTTCACTTCTCCTCAGTCTTTTTTGCCCGCCATCTTGGCAGAACTTTTCCTCAGCCTTTTTTGCCGCCCGCCATTGTGGCGGCACTTCTCCTCATTCTTTTTTGTCCGCCATCTTGGCAGCACTTCTCCCTAGTCTTTTTTGCCCGCCATTGTGGCGGCACTCTTCCTCTGGTACT
This sequence comes from Anolis apletophallus, assembly GCA_030556195.1. Taxonomy (NCBI): domain Eukaryota; kingdom Metazoa; phylum Chordata; class Lepidosauria; order Squamata; family Anolidae; genus Anolis; species Anolis apletophallus. Next base: position 44,748,032 of record JARBWK010000010.1, on the reverse strand, counting down.
TAAAAGTGAGGAGAAGAGTTTGAAATGACAGAAAAAAAATCCCACAACTGAAACAGTTAAAAACTTGACTGCCAGTCTTCAATCTGTGGGGGTAAAATATCGTCCGTAAATAACATATAATGATAGATAAAATGGTGGCAAGTGGCGGAGAAACCACTCTAACCACCATAAAGAGAAATTTCATATAAAACTAATAAATAAAATAAACAAAAATCCAACAAACATAAATAAAATATACGGTAGTCAAAAAACATGAGACAAGATTCCTAGCTGTCGCAACGCGGCGGAAAAAAGGATCTGAGGTGGCAGCCCCTCCCACTGGCTATATATGCTTGAGGGGAATGTGGGCGGGGCTACCATTTAAAGTTATATTATCTTTCTAAAAGATTCCGGACTGTCTGCGCAGGCGCAGGAATTATCACATGTATGTATTCACAGGGACCACGACAGGGAAGTTTTGCATACAAAAAATTGCAATGGAAAACAGACATTTATGGGATCAGGGAGCTTGAGGTGGTATACCAAGATATTCAAAAGACCACATTCAACCCGTGGCCTACACTTTGCCCATCCCTGCTGTATTTCAAATAGGCAGCAACATTACAGTATACAACTTAAACAACTGCACCATGTGCTCTGCTAATATAAGGCAATTTATGCATAACACAATGGATTTGTATAGAAGTGGTCTGTACAGTTTTGAAAAAATGTACCTGCAATAGAAGTTCTTGCAGCTGAGTTCTCTTTTGTCTTATTCGTTCTATACGTTGTTGTTTTTCCCTCTTAAAATGAATATAACAATTTCATATATGATATATATATAGATATATATGTAGCAAAATGTGTCTTTATCTTGGCAAAGATCACATTATGTGTAAAAACCAACTATTTAGTCAATCTGAACACAAGACATAATTCTCAAACATATTCAGAATACTACATTGTGTCTGAGCAATGGACTGTGCAAATCAACAATTGAGAAGTTAAGTAGTATTTTAATTAAAGGCAGAAGTAACTAACAGTCTACAACAGTGGTTGTCAACCTGTAGGTCCCCAGGTGTTTTGGTCTGTTTATCATCTGTTAGGATTTCTGGGAGTTGAAGTCCAAAACATCTGGAGACCCACAGGTTGAGAACCACTGGTCTACAGAGTGATTCTCAGGCTTAAACTTGCAGTATATTAATAAATCTAAATAATTTCTTAGAGTGTTAGCCTTCATTTGTTATGCTTGCTAATCCACATGCTCAACCACAGAAGTCATCAAACCTTGTGCATTATATCTTATGGGACCAAAATTAAGACCAGAATTAAATTTGGATCTGAGCTGTCAACTTCTTTGGAACATTTTGAACAAACATGTCCGATATTTAAATCAGATTTTAATACTTTACCATGGTTGTTTCATTTTTTTCATTTTTGGATAGAAGCAGGTACAACATCAGTGGTGATGTATCCATAAAAACAGCAAAATTTGGCATTTAAATAACTGCTATTTCAGAAACATTTTTATGGAAACAGGTGTAAAATATTTTTATATGGACTGTAGGTGTTACTACTACAATTTCCTTCATTCATCTATAATAACAATTAATAACAATTTCTCACAGCACCTTTCCTTGCATTATATATAAATACAACATTCTACAAATTTTTCTAAATGGGTCTCCTTTAATATAAAGTAACATAAAAACCAAAAGAATGTAAATCCTCTTTTGATAAACAAAGAATGAGTCGGCAGGCATCAAAACACACTTTCCTGCTGTTACTCACCTCTAGGTTTTGACATTCCTGAGCTGAGTTTGTAGGAAGACCTATCCATTTGATTTCTTTTTTCTCTTTTGAAATAATGTTCATTGCCATCAACACATTGAGTGCATCATAAACTCGCCGTCTAATATTCTTCTGATCATAAGCCTGCTTAAAATGCAATCTTGTTAAATATATTGTCAGCTAACTAGGGAAGTCAAAAATAAAACATGGATTGAGTTTTTCACTTTAAGTACAATATTACTGGGAACACTAGAACTGCTCTTTAAAACCAATGTCATGGAAAATGAAGATACAGGGAACATCAAAAGTAGTTGTCTTTCCCTTCCACATACATCACAGTCTTGTTTAGCCTGCAAACAAACTGTGATACATATATGGATTTGTCAATTATTTTAAAATGTGAGTTTTAAAATTGTGTCTCTTTGTTCTATTTCAAGATAGAGGTTTGCACTCTGTTGCTTGGTTAAGACCGTGGAACAATCAAGTATGTCATTACTCTACCTACATTTTATTCAATGATCGATTTTTTTTAACCAGGACTTGATTATCAATCAAGTTAACTCTCCACCAGAGATCCAGAGTCATCTGTATCTCTGGTGGAGAAAAACCGTATCTTTTTCTATTAACAACTCATCAGTTAAATAAGCCTTTTCAGTAATTTGATGTAAGACTTACGCATATATTCAGATGATAGCATAGGTACTGACAAATGCTACCAGTGCTGAAGAAAAATATTAAGACAGAATACAGGCTGAATATCCTTTATCAAAAAGGCTGGGTACAGAAGAAGTTGGGATTTAGATTTCTAAAAACATGTTTGAATACATGTATTTGCAAATACAAAGGAGCCCCCAGTGGCACAGTGGGTTAAACCACTGAGCTGCTGAACTTGCTGACCAAAAGGTCAGTGGTTCGAATCTGGAGAGCGGAGTGAGCCTCTGCTGTTAGCCCCAGCTTCTGCCAACCTAGCAGTTCGAAAACATACAAATGTGACTAGATCAACAGGTACCGCTTCAGCAAGAAGGTAACGGCGCTCCATGTAGTCATGCTGGCCACATTACCTTGGAGGAGTCTACAGACAACACCGGCTCTTCGGCTTAGAAATGATGATGCGAACCAACCCACAGAGTTGGACACAACTAGACTTAATGTCAAGGGATTGGACATGAATAGACTTAATGTCAAGGGGAAACCTTTACCTTTATCTTTTTATTTGCAAATGCTGATAATGAAATATCTTGGAGATGCCACCCATTCACTTCTGTTTCATATACATCTAGCCAGAAGATAATTTTATACACAACTAGCTGACCTGGCCACGCTTCGCTGTGGCTTTTGTGTGTGTGGTGTGGTGCCTGCTGTGTCCTCCTCCTCCTTCTCCTCCGATAGGGGACCTTCGGCATCACTGGGCCGAAAGGGGACCTTCGCCACCGGGAAGGCGGGGCCGTGAGCGCCCCTCCGCTGCCTCCTCCTCCGCCTCCCAGCTGTTTCTGGACCCGGGCGCGGAGTCTCTTTCCCTCTCTCTCCCGCCTCCTGCCCGCCCCCCCCGCCTCCTGCCGCCCCCCTCCCGCCAGGCTTCGGAACCGGGCGGCGGGGAGGAGCGGAGGAGGTGGGAGGGGCTAGGGGGGAGGGATGTCCCGCCTCCTGCCCCGCCCCCCTCCCGCCAGGCCTCGGAACCGGGCGGCGGGAGGAGCGCGGGAGGAGGTGGGAGGGGCTAGGGAGGGGAGGGATGTCCCGCCTCCTGCCCGCCCCCCCGCCAGGCCTCGGAACCGGGCGGCGGGGAGGAGCGCGGAGGAGGTGGGAGGGGCTAGGGAGGGAGGGATGTCCCGCCTCCTGCCCCGCCCCTCCCGCCAGGCCTCGGAACCGGGCGGCGGGAGGAGCGGGGAGGAGGTGGGAGGGGCTAGGGGGGGGGATGTCCCGCTCCTGCCCGCCCCTCCCGCCAGGCCTCGGAACCGGGCGGCGGGAGGAGCGCGGGGAGGAGGTGGGAGGGGCTAGGGAGGGGAGGGATGTCCCGCCTCCTGCCCCGCCCCCTCCCGCCAGGCCTCGGAACCGGGCGGCGGGGGAGGAGCGCGGGAGGAGGTGGGAGGGGCTAGGGAGGGGAGGATGTCCCGCCTCCTGCCCGCCCCTCCCGCCAGGCTTGAACCGGGCGGCGGGAGGAGCGCGGGAGGAGGTGGGAGGGGCTAGGGAGGGGGAGGCGTGTCCCGCCTCCTGCCCCGGACCCCGCCAGGCTTTGGAACCGGGCGGCGAGGGATGCGGCAGGTAAGGAGTCGGGGCGCGGGTGGGGTGGGAGGGAGGAGGAGGAGGGGCGGGGTGAAGGGGAGTCGGGTGGGAGGGTGTTTTGGAGGAGGTGGAGGGGCGGGGAGAGGAGGGAAAAGAGGTGCCGGGAAAAGCTTCCCCTGCCTCCTCAGGGATCGGGAGAGAACCGGGGTCCCGATCCTGGCGGAGGTGGGAGGGAAGCTGCCGGGGGACGGCTGCGGCGGGGGTGGGGTGCGGAAGGAGGTGGGAGGGGCTGGGGGAGGGGAGCCGGTTCCCCTCCTCCTTCCAGGTCCCCCGCCGCCGCTCTTCCTGAGGAGGCGGAGGAGGCGCCTGGCTGCCATGTGCGAACGTTCTAAACGTTCGCGCTGGCAGCGAAGTGGCCGGGGTTGGCATTTTTTTTGGGGATCGTTTTTTGGGGTGCTGGGAGGTATGTAGGTCGGGTTTTTTTGCTGTTGTCTGTAGCGAGTGTAATGGTCCAGTAGGCTGCCAAGTTTGGTGCCTCTGCGAGCCATAGTTTCTTTGTCTATATACGACATCCCACGACCACTCGGATTATATATATATAGATATATTGAATACTTTTGTGTATGAAACAAAGTTTGTGTACATTGAACCGCCGGAGGGCAAAAGTCTCACTATCTCAGACACCCATGTGGGCAATTTTGAATTTTGCAATATTTTGTATTTTGAAATACCAGATGTGTTGTTCAACCTGTATTATTATATAATATATAAAATGTACTTCATAATAAAAAAATATGAAAATATGAATTATGTCCCTTAATTTATATGACAGAAATTATTAAGTAATGTACTGTGAGTCCCAGACATTTCTAAGAGTAATAGAAAATGAATAATTGCTGCTTTAGGGCATTTGTATTAACAAGCGGTCCATCATTTTGGGATGAAGCATTTTCCCCAACAAGCACACTGAAAACCAATTACATGAAATTTCTTTCTTTCACTGTACACCTGAACAGAATACGCATTTTATATCCCATTTCTTCTACAATGGTGCAGGAAACTATCATTCATGTTTAAGTTTTGAACAGAGACCAAGAATGGTTCATGTACTGCCAGCATGATTATTCCAGTAAAAGTATTTGCAAATTTTGGAATCATAAGAGGACTAAATCTTAGAAAATTTCACATACAACCACAGTCACAGATTTACATATTTTATTATTAATAATAATAATAATAATAACTTTATTATTTGTGAGTCGCCCTCCACCACTGGTGCTCCGGGCGACTTACATCATTTAAAAACCCAAAAATACAACAGTTTAAAACATAGGTACACACGCCAGAAAGGCTCAGTCTCCAGGCGTCCGATCAAACCCCAAATGCCTGGCAGAAGAGCCAGGTTTTCAGGTCCGACAGGAATCTGATTTGGGCCGATGTGGCCCTGAGGGCAGGCGGGAGGGTGTTCCAGATCATGGGAGCCACCACGGAGAAGGCTCTCCGTCGGGTCTCCATCAGCCGAGCCTCCCTCACCCCCAGGGATGGCTATACGATCACCATTTATGGCACGCGCTGGCCTCTCGGTGCGTTGGACTGTCAGCCGATCGCCCAGATAGGCTGGCCCAATATTATGCCGTGCTTTAAAGGTGAGCGCCATAAGTTTGTAAATCACTCTGAACTCTGTGGGCAGCCAATGAAGATCTTTTAAAATTGGAGAGATATGGTTTCTGACAGATGCCCCAGAGATGAGTCAGGCCGCATGCGTTCTGAATGAGCCTCAGCCTCCGAGTTGTAGACAGAGGTAGGCCCGCATATAGGGCATTGCAATAATCAAGGCGCGAGACGACGGTGGCATGTATCACAGTTCTCAATGCCTCTGATGGTAAATAGGGGGCCAACCGTCGGGCCCTGCGAAGATGGAAAAGGCGCCCTTAGCTGCGGCCTGGATCTGGGCTTCCATCGACAGTCTCTCGTCCAGAATCACTCCCAAGCTCTTCACCGCCGGAGCCGGGGATAGGGGCTCGCCGAAGAGTGGTAGTGGTGAGTGAGGGTCGGGTCGGCCAGGCCAGAGAATCTCCGTTTAGCCGGGTTGATTTTGAGTCTGTATGCTCTGAGCCAGCTTGTCACCGCTCTCAGCCCTTGACTGAAACTGTCCGGCACCGATGATGTCCCTGGGTCGAGCTTCAGCAGCAGTTGTGTGTCGTCGGGCGTATTGGTAGCAGCAGAAACCATGGCTCCTAGCAATACTGGCCAGGGGCTGGACATAGATGTTGAAGAGGGTGGGAGACAAGATGGCACCCTGGGGAACTCCACACTCCAACCCGCATTTCCTAGAGACCTGGCCCTGCCACTCGACCCGCTGCGAGCGGCCCCGTAGGAACGATCCCAACCAGATCAGAGCCTTGTCCTGGATCCCGGAGGCAGCCAGGCGGTGGAGCAGTAAGTCATGATCAACGGTGTCAAAGGCCGCAGTTAGATCCAGGAGGACCAGGACTGCCGAGCCCCCGTCCAGCTGGCGGCGGATGTCATCTGTAATCGCCACCAGGACGGATTCCACTCCATGACCCGCGGAAACCTGACTGGAACGGATCCAGGCCCCGGATCGATTTAGGAAGTCACGCAGTTGGCTTTCCGCCGCCCGCTCCAGGAGTTTACCCAGGAAGGGTAGATTGGCAACAGGGCGGTAGTTTGCTGGGTCGTCAGGGTCAAGGCTCGTCTTTTTCAGGAGGGGGCTGACTCTGGCCTCTTTCAGGGAGTCAGGGAAAACGCCTGTATCCAGGAGAGGTTCACCAGGTCCCCTCAGAGCGCCCAATATGATGTCAATGCTGGACTTGATTAGGTGCGATGGGCAGGGGTCCGTGGGGCAGGGTTAGTATTTGAGCCAATGAAAAAAGCAACAAAAAGCATGTACTTTTATCTATATGTTTTACTATAAACTATGAAATGCTCAGGAGACTCAACTAATTGCATACTGCTTGATATTTGATGTTAAAACTAAGCTCAAGCCAGAAAAGTTCTCTGTGTATGTATGGGCACACATGCACACTCCCAGTTCATGCTAAATTGATTTGGAAGACAGGAGGAAGAAAAGAAGAAGCTGAAGGTACCCCTTAATACTGCATAACTGTTGACAGGTGTTCCCCTCCAGAGAAATTCTCACATCTCACTATACCTGTTCTAGCACGACACATCCCATGGCATTGCCCCCAAAATGGTCCAAAAACACAGGTGGCTGTACTAATACCACATCTAAAGTCAATGGGTGTCATCAGCTCATTCAAGACCATGCTACTCTGCATCACTTTGGACTACAAGAGGGATACGCTCACAATACCACTTTCTTGCTGTGGAAATCCATTCTACCCAGCAGTTATATGGGACTGTAGCTGAAATTTCTGTACAACTGACAGTATTATTGAGTAATTTCCCCCATATAATGTACTTCACTAATGAAATCCACATCCAATTTCAACCAATCGATCTAATCACTACAGATTCACTATCTTTGAAATAACTTCACTACAGGAACAGGAGACACTAGAAAGGAAACCACTGAAAACCAGAACCACTTGATAAGCATATTCTGCTAGTGCCAGGGCATCATCAGTGGATACAACTCAAAATGTGTGTTTTTTAAAAAAATATGATGAAAAATTGACACCAAAAAGTCAAAATAGGTCAAGATTATATATAGATATATAGACAAGAAAACAACTTAATTTTCTACTTACTGAATCTGTAGCTATGTGATTATTAGGATTTGTGAACTCTGATACTAATTCATCGGCAACTTCATTATAAGATGTTGTTCCTTTACACTGCACCTTTTCACATACTTTCATTGAAAAATGTCTTAGACCTTTCCCATTTTTATCTTCTTTTTTGCTTCTTTTACTGTAGAGAAGAAAAGATCTTGATAAGAGCAATTACTAACTTTCATTAAGTCGTATTGCTTGTAGCAGCATTTGAAAATTGCTTCCCCCCGAGGAAAAGAAATGAATATGTAATGCTGAAACTGTGGTGTTATTCAAAATAACCTCTGGTTCTATCTAATTTTCCTACAAGTATAAATGTGTCCTGGCATCTCCTTTCATTTGGGGATGTTGCGTCATTGCTGGAATCTCAGAAGCTGGCAATATTGCTCCCCCAACTCAGCCCCTTAGTAGCCACCACACTGGCCATAGTTCCTTCCCAATGGCTCCAGACTCAAGAGGGGCCTGTCCTTTCCTCTCATCTGATGCTCTCAACTCTCTGTTCTTTTTACCAGTTTCACTCTCTTCCTCCTCCTTCCCATCATTAATCGTGGTTTTTCCTTTAAGCTTCTCCATCTCTACTTCTCTAATCAATTTTAACCGCCAATTCTGATGAACCCATTCAAACCAGCTGAATGGCAACACTGTGCTGAAAGCAAGCATGTTTTAATTTAAAATCTTTCTTGCAAAACACCACTAACACTTTTTAGTGCTTATGTTATGAATGAGTTTTGCAACAAAACAAAACCCAAAAAACCCCACTCTTGCATGATCTATATATATGTAACTTGAGTGGTTGTCCAAATGGTCCAATTTGAAATTTGATTATATCAATAGAAATTAAATGAATGAAAATAGTGAGATAGGTTTGATATGAAAATAATTTACAGTATACCAAAGCATTTCATGGTCACAATGGTTTTTTTTTAAAAAAAAGAGTATGCTTTGGTATTTTCTCTTAGTAAATTTAAATAATGATTAAATGTACACAAATATTTCAGTGATAGTAGTTGTACTAAAAACATTCACATCCCAGTTACTTCAGTTACCCTAAGCAAGGTGATAGAAACCATTGATTTTAACGGATCTACTAAAAGTAAATCTAGATTGAACCCATGCAACTGGGGTATGAATCATGCAGCCTTCCAGATATAACCACCAGCAATGCTCATTACTGACAGGCTACATCAGTTCCCCTTCACCACAGTATTTAATAACTTTGAAGTATGTCTAGGAATACAGTATTACATCCATGGTATTACTGTATTTATAGACATATTTTTAAGTTATTAATTACCACTTAAAATGTTTCATAAAGAATCTTAAAAGTAATGATGAAGGCACAAAGTTTTATATTTGTAGTTCAAACTGAGAGGAGAATGTCAAGTGCATATTAACACCATTATAAATATTTACCCTTTAAGCTTCTACAACTTTCTACAAACAAGTAACAGAATTCAATTTCTGTAGCTACAACCCAACATTTTAGTCAGGCACAGAAGAGAAAGCACCAGTTCATTTAGCCAGCATTTTATTTTTAACAAATGCTTTGTGAAACCTTTCCACAATTTTTCTGCCACAGGTACATTCTGTGAAATTATGGTGTTGCACTATGTAGCTCAGTGCTTTCTTTTTTAAAATGTCAGGAATGACTTGAGAAACTGCAAGTCGCTTCTGGTCTGAGAGAATTGGCCCTCTGCAAGTACGTTGCCCAGGGGATGCCTGGATGTTTTGATGTTTTACCATTCTTATGGGAGGCTTCTCTCATGTACCCGCATGGGGAGGCAGAGCTGACAGAGGGAGCTCATCCACGCTCTCTCCGGATTCGAGTCTGCGACCTGTCGGTCTTCAGTCCTGCCGGTACAAGGGTTTAACCCACAAAGTTACCCGGGGCTTCTAGCTTGGTGCTGGAAGCTGCCTACTTCCATGGATGCAGCTGCCAACTATGTCAACTTTTTTTTCATTGCAGCTGATATTGTGAACTCTTACATCTTGCTATTGCCATTGCCACCTCTGCCGCCACCAGCTGCATTATTTCTCTTTCTTTCTCTCTCCTTTACACACATACTTATTAGTAATAGATGACAGGTGGGAATCAAATGGATTTCCAGTTGATGTTCTACTGTAAGTTTTTTCTAGTTCAATAAAATCAAGAGAAACACTGATTCTCCATCCTGACTGGCATAATTTGTTTAGAATTTAGCCCATGGTAAAAATCAAGTTATTGTGGAAAATACAATAGTTAAAAATGAAAAATTTCTACCAGACTCAAAACAGTTAGCATATTTCACTTGGAAGCTACATTTATGTAACATCACATACCTTTCTGAAAAATCTGATTCCATAAAGTCTCGATCTCTTTTTCGGTCCCTGTAAATGTGAGGTTTTTTGCAAAAATCAGACTTCAAAATATTTATTGTTGCATTGCATTATGGGTTTTGTAACTTAAGGCAGTCTTTCTCAACCAGTGTGCCGTGGCACACTAGTGTGCCGTGAGCAATCATCAGGTGTGCCGTGAGAAAAGCTCTCTGCCCCCCTTCCTTCCCCCCTCCTCCTGCCGAATTCCTGCTGCTTGGGAGAGGAGGAGGAAGGGATGGGCAGCGGCAAAGAAAAAAAAAGGGACCGGGGCACCGCCTCCTTCGGTCATTTCCCCAAACAGCCTCCAATCTGCCATGACTCTCGCCCCTTGCTTGTTGAAGCCGCGCGGAGGAGGAGCAGCCCCGCCTACTGAATCCTACTGTGAGAGAGCTGAAGCCGGGCGAAGGGGGGGCATGACGCAGCCTGTCTCCGCCCCCTCCCCTCGGCTTTAGCACTCCCACAGCTTCACCAGCCTTGAGGGGGCAGTGCCAAGCCAGCGATGGCAGAGCCAGCACAATGCTGGCTTGCCCCCTCAAAGCTGGCGAAGCTGTGGGAGAACTGAAGCCGGGAGGGGGCAGGACATGGCGCAGCCTGGCTCCACCCCTCCCCCGGCTTCAGTTCTCCCACAGCTTTGCCAGCATTGAGGGGGCAGTGCCAAGCCAGCGGTGGCAGAGCCAGCTCAAGGCTGGCGAAGCTGTGGGAGAACTGAAGCCAGGGGGAGGGGGCGGGGCATGGTGTGGCCTGGCTCCTCCCCTGGCTTCAGCACTCCCAGCAGCTGCTCCCAGCAGGCCACCATCCCCCAGCCACTCTTTACTGTGTTAGAGTGTCATTTTGTGTCATTTTGGTTGGTGGTGTGCCCCCAGATTTTTCTAATGTTAAAAGTGTGCCGCGGCTCAAAAAAGGTTGGGAAACACTGACTTAAGGTATTCTCACTCTAAATGTTATAATAACTTCATTTTTATACATTTGAATTGATCGTAATCTGAAAGTGACTTGTGATCAGTAACCAATCGATTGTAACTTCATTCTGAAATCAGGTTTAGCTGCCAGCAGAACTTCAGTAGAAGAAGGCGATCAATAGCTGATCCTGCCACTTATTTGGGTAAGAGTATCAAACTGAGGGATAAAGAATGCTTTCCTAAATAAATTCAGGAGCTTCATTTCTACTTCTATGTTCTATATTGTTTGGCTTATACAACTCAAGCAAGTATTTGGCTTATAATTACATGGAACTCAAGCAATCTTGAGTGATTAGAAAAAGGAGAAGGGAAATGTAAATGGCTGCAACTGAACCTGTAAAAACAACTGCTGTACTTAAACATCATACAGGTCTTACATATTTTAAAGAAAAGAACAAGTAACACAAAATATAAAAGTCCATTGCACATTTTGAAAACGTTGAAAAGAATTGTACGATACAGACCACAAGGAATATATGAATGAAACTTCTTTAAAGTACAAAAACACTATGCAATAAAAATCCATGTTATTGTTAACCAACGGTACCAGGGGTGCATTGTTTATATCTGCACATTAAATTTTTAAATGATAGAGTTTATTTTACCAGAGATCCAAATTCAAGCAGAAGAATGTATGCACACAACAGTCACACAGTAACATATTGATGATCGTATTCCCAGAGTTATGAAGATACTGTTGAACATGATATGAACACGCAAAAATATGTAAAATCATATGGCGTATTTACCCTGGGATCCAACTTGTGGCTTCTGTGATGTGTGTCTGCATGACCATGGCTGGTGCTATATCGTATGGACTTCCAATCAGAACATTCCCTGAATTGGTCAGTCTTTGTGATGTACTTATAATCTATGAAAATTAGACAAAGGAAAACAAACTTTGCAAAAGAATGCTGTAGCACATAAAATACTATTTGAATAATTCTGATCTTGTATCATAATATCAGTGTCTGCTAAAAGGTAGAAAGGAAAAGCAAAGTAGAGAGGAAAGCAAAGTAGTGTGTCTGCAAGGAGATATTATCTTGTAATGCTAGCAACTAATGAACAACCTCATTTTATTTTAGAAACAAGACAAAACAAAGAGACTTGGAAAGGCAACTTGTGATATCTCACAGGAGTCTATTGTTCAAACCTCTATTAATTCAACAAGTGCTTAAGTTGGGCCAACTATTTTTTATCTCAATGCAGAATGCACAATACACACTGTAGCCTTTCATTGTATTTCTCTGTTGCTTTCTAAATTATGATCACACGCAAGAAATAAGAGTATAAGAATCACATAGAGGGGATTGCCACCATTAAATTAAAAGGGGTTTCATTAAGTCTGTTAAAACAATGCAAATATTAAACTGCAATTTTCATTAAGATAAGAGTTTCAGTTAGCCTCTTTTGCACTTTGATTGCTGCATTTTCAGATTTGTATTGTTGTTTTATTAACAATCTAGTAGCTAAAAGTAAAAATGTTACAAGTTCCTTATGTGATAACTGAACATCAGAACCAAAGATGTTCAACAGCACTAGAATCATAAAATCACTGAGTTAGAAGAGACCTCGTGGGCCATCCAGTCCAACCCCCTGCCAAGAAGCAGGAAAATCCCATTCAAAGTACCCCCAACAGATGGCCATCCAGCCTTTGTTTAAAAGCCTCCAAAGAAGGAGCTCCATGTTGCTACTTGCAAATATCAACTCTGGAACAAACTGAACATTGACAGGTAATGTTATATATTTCTTGAAAGAAATCCCTCAAAAATGTTAAGACAAACCATTCACATATGAATGTGGCTTCCAGGTGCACACTGATTGTTGAACGTAAATATGAACTAATCATGTGCATTCGGGGCAAAAGGCATGACATTTTTGGGTCTGCTTCCATCTGTCCCCTCATTTTGTTTATCAGAAAGTTACCCGAAAGGGAAGGGGTGTTTTCCATTTCATTCGGCAGAGATTTGGCCCATTGGCTACAATGGGAAACTTTAAAGGCTCAATCCTCAGGCATTTTAAGGCCTATCTGCATGAAACCAATTTCATTTACAACTGCAGGCCTGCCAAGTTTCAAAACAATTTACCAATCTTCTGATTTTTAAGAATTATTTTAAGTTTTAACCATACATTTGAGAATTGTAGTCGCTGGTTGTCTCCATTCTCAGCGAATCAGAGCATGGACACCACCAGGCTTTTTACTGGCTGAGAGACACACACAGAGAAAAACTTCAACTCTCATCATGCTCCATATGGCCACCCTATGCAGGTGCCACTGGGAAATCAAATTCTAAGGGCCCTCTCTGAAGAAGGAGAGAACTTTTCAAGAAAAATGGAGGAGGCTTCTTCTGCCGGGGAGAGAAAAAGACAAAGCAGATCCCCCTGCTTCAAGTATTTTGTGGACTCTTTCCAGAAATATTGTCTCTCAAAAATCCTTTTCATTGGTCTTTTCTTCTTTCTCTTCCCCTTTCTGTTTTCAAAAATTAAACAAAAATTGCCCTTCGAAAACTACAAATGTTTTCGTTGACAGTGATTCGGACCCAAGTCTAATATGAACACCATTCAACATTGACTGTTAAGTGAAAAACTACTTTGTAACCCCAACCCCCCAATAAACCAAGTTGGACACATCAATTAAACATTGCCACTTTGAGTCCCGATCTGGGAGAAAAGCGGGATAGAAAAAAACCCCAAATTAAATGGACGGAAGGGAGGTAAAAAAATGTGATCGTAGTTTTAAGACTAATTTTTATTTTAACATGAACTTTCAAATAAACCCATTTCTTTGGATGCATAAAGAATAATATAAATGTCTTGGTTATAAAGCATATTTAAACAATTGTGGCAATAGATAAAATGCAACAGCATCTGGAAATATATCCCTTGCTTCATATTTTCATATGGCTGGGAGAGGTAATACAATTTTTTCAGCTCTTTACAATAGGTCAGTTAGTGTTGATGTGTGAAAGCAGTAAACCTGCTTACAAAACATCTGCTTACACAAATAATCAATACATTTAATGTCTTAAACCCAGAGAAGATAAAAATTTGTTTGCAGCCCCTAATTCCATTTAAACTTCACTGTACCACCCTTTTCTGCCAAAAGCAATTTTGTTCCTTCTAGAAAACTCCAGGGTTTGCAATGAACCTTCTAAATAGGTTTGAGTCCTCCTGCAGAACTTAACACAAAAAGCTTTCTTTCCCCAAAACTCAAAAGTGGACTTCCAACTACTTCTACGTTTTATAGAATCACAGTAAGAACAGGGATATAAATCAGGGAGAAGGACAGTGTGAGGCCGCTCCAATATTCTGTAAAGATCACGCTCAGTCCGCAGTTCGATCCAACGAGATTTATTGAAGGTACAACACCTATAAAGCCAAAGCATTGGCTCATCACCCAAACACACCTTATATACTCAACCCCCTCCACCCATCACCTGCAATGTCCGGGAAAGGTTGCATCATCCCCCTCTGACTCAGCAATCCTACTGTCCAATGGATATTACATCATATCCCTGCCGAGTCTGCAACATGCAAGTCAGTGTCCACTGTCCGGAAGAGGTTGCGTCACATCCGTCCTGACTCAGCACTGCTCCCAGGAGATTACATCATCCCCGGGATTTCCCCAAGGTCCTGCACGCCAGGCTTTTCCCTGTTAAGGCAGACTGGGAGTTCTCGAGCCTTCCCCAAGGCTCAGAACCTCCAGCTCTGACAGACAGGTTGTGTGCGTTTGCATCTGTCCACTCAAAGAATCACAATTACAGGTAAACAATCTGTTCTCCTTGTGACTCACACATGTGGGTGACAATTTTACTAATGTCACAGAAGAAAGTACTGTTGCACCAAAGGTTGCATCTTCCTTGACTTGGACCTCCAGACTATAGTGATGAATTGAAGTCAGAGACTGTGGTCATGTTGCTACTTGCAAATACCAAGGAGTAAGATATTACTGAGAAAAGCAATAGATGTTGACACCACTCTTGTTGAAAGAGTGCTGAACTTTGATGGTGCCCATTCCTTTGCTAAGTCAGAAGTAAGATGTAATCCGGTGGTTACTACTCTTGCCTCCTTGCCAACAAAATAAATGAGATATAGATCCTAAAGCTGTGTCCTGTTTGGATAAAAGGCAAGTGCTCTCTTGACATCTTAAGCATGGAGGAAAACATTCTGGGTGTAGTTCAAATTGTGAAACATAGATCAAAGTAGCTAGAGAATAACTTTATCAGGGTGCAAAAGCTTGCCATGTCTAAGGGAAACCAATTCCCCAGTCTTTCTGGCAGATGTAATAAATGATATATAAACCTAAAAGATTTCCATTAGTTTAGGATGAAACTAATCCTACAACACACAGTGATTATTGAATTAAATAAAAAGTATGGTTTTCTTTAACATTTTCAGAAACTGATTTAAATTTTTTCTTATGCTGATTAACTTTCTTCTCTTTTGGAATGCTTAAAGTGTTTCTTCCAAAAAGAAATATGCTGTAATGTTCTATTGTACTAGGAGAGAAAAAGGGGTCTGGATGCTAAACGGAAGTCTGGAAGCTTGGTACTTAACAGACTGCCTCTCCTGCACAGGCAGCCCCCAAGTTATGAACAATATAGGTTCTGAAGATTTGTTCTTAAGCTGAATTTGCTTGTAAGTTAGAACAGTAACATTTGAAGTGTAACTCCAGTCAAAACATACATACATCAGATTTGGATAGCATAGGGAAGGGTTAACACCCCTGTGGTGCTTGTTTTGCTGTCTGTGCCCCTGTTCAGAAGATTTCACCTTACTTTCTGTCCCTGTAATAACTGGATTTTGGAAAAGAATTGGCTTGTTGTGGAAACAAGGATTGGTGAGAAAGCTTCAGTGGAGACACCTTTTTCTGCATGAGAACTCTTTCAGGAGTAAATTTCCCTTCCTGGGGGTAGATTGCTCTGACTTCCTGGTGTTTCATCCCTGTTCTTAACTATGAGTCATTATCAAGTCAGATGATTGTAACTCGGGGACTCCCTGTATATAGAACACTGGGATCTGTTGGAGAACCTTTCTCTGAGTCCCACTAGTGGCAACATGACACAGGAAAAGGACTTGTTTGCAGTGGAGTCCATATGATAGCCAAATTGAATTCATTTTGGCACCAAGATTTTTAAAAGCCTGTGGAGCTAAGACTCCAGGCTTAATTCTGTATAAGCATATTGTTTTAAATTGCTTCAACTGTTTTGTATGGTACATGTTAGACTAGTACTTTTGGTCTATACATTGCCTTGAATTTTTTTATATTATGTGCAATATAAATATTTTAATCAAAAGATAGAATAAGTAGTACCTTTTTCTTTTTATTACAATAGTTCTGTTTATAAAGTTCAATTATTAATTCCATCTCATTTTGATTTTTGAGAGTATGGTGCTGTTGAAGAAGGGCTGCATTTTGTGCCTTATTAGGAGAAATAATCCTCGACTACAAAAACTAGCAAGTCAATTTTTATTGGTGATCGTTACTGTTCCATTATTGAGACATTTCAAAAAATTCCTTTACACATCTTAATCATAATTTCCATGACTTTCAACGAATATCCCTGGACTTTCTCTCTCCATTTTCCATTTTCTTAATTTACAAAAAGGGGCCAACCTGCCTTAAGGTTTCATAATTAAACCCCCAGTCTACCATATAAGTGTATCTCTACCCATGTCAGAAGGTCTACAAACACAACATGAGCTTGAAGAGCTGGATACACCCTTGAGAAACTCTTTTGCAACAAGGTCAGCATGATGCAAGTATGATATCAACCAGATGCTGTTCTATTGAGAGGTCATCTCCTTTTTGTGAAATTGCCAATCAAAACATGCACACATCCTTGATAGCAAAGGATATTCTTATTCGTTTGGAACACTGCATTCACTTCAATCATAACATAAATTATAACAACATCTGTTTACCCTACATTGTGAAAATTATTCTAATAAATCTGGAAATAATTTTCCTATTTCTTAAAGTGAACAAACATTTTTAAAATAATCAGTTTTCTTTTGCTGAACATGCATAATTTACTTTGAATAGATTAAAAATATTTTTTATAACAGTCTTCAAGATGGTTTGCAAACAGAAAGCATAAAATATAATCAAATCACCAATATGACTCTAGGCTGCATCGATAGTAGTATAGTGTCTAGACTGAGTGAAGTAATAATAGCATTCTATTTTGCTTTGGTCAAACCTCACCTGGAGCACTATGTCCAGTTCTGGGCACCATAATTCAAGCAGGATGTTGAAAAGCTGAAGTATATCCATGGAAGAATGGCCAAAATGATAAAGACTTGGAAGCCATACACTATGAGTAGCTTTAGAAGCTGGGTGTGTTTAATGTAAAGAAGAGAAAGTTAAAAGGTGGCATATAGCCAGTTTTAAATATTTAAAAAATGAAGAGGGAGCAAGTTTGTTTTATGCAGTACAGAGACTAAGACACAGAAGAACAGATTCAAACTACAGGAAAATACGTATTGTCGAAGGCGTTCATGGTTGGAATCACTGGGTTGTTGTAGGTATTTGGGGCTATATGGCCATGTTCTAGAAGCATTCTCTCCTGACGTTTCCACAATCAAAGGATGGCTGCCATAGATGCAGGAGAAACGTCAGGAGATAATGCTTCTAGAACATGGTCATACAGCCCCAAAAGCCTACAACAATGCAAGAAAATAGATTTCACCTAATCATTAGGGAAAACTTCCTGACAATAAAAGTTATTAACAATGGAATATGCTACCTTGGAGTGTGATGGAGTCCCCTCTCTGGGGATTTTTAAACAGAGGTTAGACGGTCATGCGTTAGAAGTACATTCATTGTGTGTTTCCTGCATATCAAGGGGATTGGATTGGATGGCCATCATGTTCTATTCCAACTCTATAATTTTAAATTGTGAACCAGCAACAAAATTCATTTAAAGAGGAAATTGTGTGATTTAAAATACAACTTGTGCGGGGAAATGAAACACTGGTGATTTACATGTGCTTCTTTCTTTCAAAATCCATATATTGTGGAGAAAGGGGGCATTCTCCCTCTCCCCATGCATACACCACACACAGAGAGCTTGCATGCAAGGCTCTCTCTTATGTTTGCTGAGTTTTCTATTGTAAAATTAGGGACTGAATGGAAATGGAATTTATGCAGAATTTATGAATTTTCTCAAATCTTTGGGTAAGAGTCTGTCATTATAATACCCATCTATGCACGATTTCATTCCACCCTTCATGTCAGCACACAAACCATGAAGTCTATTTATTTATTTACTTCACTTGTATAGCACTTTTCTCTCCCCAGCAGGGCACTCAAAGAGGTTTCCAACATAATTATGGCAAAATTTAATGCCTCACATACAGAACCCTAACATAACAATAACAACATACAATTAAGTTAAATTATTCATTATTTTCTAAATAATTTAAATAAATGTCAATTGCATATTAGTTAGTAATATGAAAATTCTGTATACGTTCAGGTCCTTTATTACTCAATCATACGAGCCCTAAAAAGCCACACTGGGCATGAGCTCCCAATTTTTCATAACACAAAGAAAATACGAAGTTGTGTAAGAACAGTTCTTCTCAGTAAGCCTGTTCAAACAAAGCTGGAATCCTGGGGGCAAGAACTATCTGTACAGGCCCAATATAAGGATGTGAAATTATTTCATGTAAGTACCACTCATAGCATTTATGAAAAATGTATTGTAGGTATACTGATCGTCAGAAGAGATAGAGACTTGATCAGAGTTTACTAAGGGTTTTGCTCAGAAACACATTTTAAACAGAAATTATCTGAAAGTATACAAATTAATGCAAAAAGTTTAGCACTGCATTAACAACATGACTCAAAGTTTCTGTTTAAACAATTTGTGATAATGGGAGGCATGTTTTTGAACAGAGGTTAGGCTTTTCCCATAGTAGCTCGTATAACAAATCATAGGATGTTATTGTTTGATTTGAAATAGGGCAATAGTATCTGGACTTTCAATCTGAACAATTGGGGCTTTTGCAAATTCAATTCTGCACCAATAAGCATGAAAACTGCCCAGCAGTAAATACTAGGTTCTTATGTCCACAGGAAAACTTAAAATTTTGAAAGGCACTTTATATATTTTAATCTGTTTATTGTTTTATATGTTTTTAACTGTTTATATGCTTTAATTGTTTCACAATTTAATATGGTATGTTTATGTTGTGTATGATTCGGCATTGAATTTTTGCCGTAGTTTGTAAAGCCACTCTGAGACCCATTTGGGGTGAGAAGGGTAGGGTATAAATAAAGTAAGTAAATAAACTTTACAATAGAATTTAATATGCACTAGATTCCTCTGAAGACTGTATACCTCACCAGGCAGATTAATTGCCAAATTTGATTTTAATACAAAATACCATCTTGATTTTATGATGAACTAGCTTGGGGACCCGGCCCTGCCCGGGTTATTTGAGAAGCGCAGCAGGATGTAGAGTGGGTCATGGGGGCTCTGTGTGCCAAGTTTGGTCTTGATCCATCATTATTGGGAGTTGCAGTGGTATCATGAAATTACTGAAGGTAGTGCAAGTCCCATCATCCCCCCCCCAAAGTGTAGTAGGATGTAGATTGGGTCATGGGGGCTCTGTGTGCTAAGTTTGGTCTGTATTGGTGAATGGATGAGGGGTGCATTGTTTTTCGGAAGTGAGTGAAGGTACTTCAAGTCCCATCATCCGTGGTCCGTCTCACAGTAAACTGCACCAGGCTGTAGAGTGGGTCATGAGGGCTCTGTGTGCCAAGTTTGGTCTCAATCAGTAATTGGATGAGGGTCGCAGCAGACTTGGGAAGTGAGTAGAGGTACTTAAAGTCCCATCATCCATTGTCCACCCTCCTCCAAACTGCACCAGGATGTAGAGTGGGTCATGAGGGCTCTGTGTGGCAAGTTTGGTGTTGATCAATCATAGGATTAGGTTTGTAGCAGTCTTGGAAAGTGAGGGAAGGTACTGCAAGACACATCATCCATGTTCTGTCCCCATCCAAACTTCAGCTGTGGACCCGGGGGTGCCGGGGTTATTTGTGGAAGGCTTTGTGTGCCATGGTTGGTCTGTATCAGTTGTTCATTTGGCTCGCAGTGGTTTCGGGAAGTGAGTGAAGGATTATGGACCATGGACCATAATCCATGGTCCATCCTCCTCCAAATTGCACCAGGATGTAGGGGGTTCTGTGTGGCAAATGTGGTCTTGAACAGTCATTGAATGAGGGTCGCAGCAGTCTCAGGAAGTGAGTGGAGGTACTTCAAGTCCCATCATCCGTGGTCCATCCTCCTGAAAACTGCACCAGGGTGTAAAGTGGGTCATGGGGGCTCTATGTGCCAAGTTTGGTCTTGATCGGTCACTGGATGAGAGTCGCAGCGGTCTCAGGAAGTGAGTAAAGGTACTGCAAGTCCCATCATCCATAATCCATCCTCCCACAAACTGCACCAGAATGTTGAGTTGGCCATGGGGGCACTCTTTGCCAAGTTTTGTCTTTATTGGTAATTGGATGATTGTCGCTGTAGTCTCAGGGAGTGGAGGTACTTCAAGTACCATCATCCATGGTCCATCCTACTCGAAGCTGTACCAGCATGTAGTGTAGGTAATGGGAGCTCTGTGTGCCAAGTTTGGTCTTGATCAGTCATTGGATGAGGGTCGCAGCGGTCTCAGGAAGTGAGTGGAGGTACTTCAAGCCCCATCATCCATGCTCTGCTCTTCTCCAAACTGCACCAGGACATAGAGTGGGTTATGGGGGCTCTGTGTGCCAAGTTTGATATTTATCGGTCTTTGTTGTGGGCCACAGTGGTCTCTGGGAAGCAAAGCGCTTTGAAGTACTACAAATCCCATAATCCGTGGTTCATCTTTCTCAAACTGCACCAGGACGTAAAGGGCATCATGGGGGTTATGTGTGCCAAGTTTGGTCCAGGTCCGTCACCCGTGCTGGTCAGAGTAAGTGAGTGAAGGTACTGCAAGTCCTTCAAACTGCACCAGAATGTCGAGTGGGTCTTGGGGGGGTGTCTGTGTACCAACTGTAATCTTGTTCTGTCATTTTTGGGGGCCTAGTCAGGAAAATAAAGTTAAGTAAGCCTTTCTGTCAATTCAGGCTGAGGCCTAGTCAGGAGAATCAACTTGAGGAAGCCTTACTGTGAATTCAAGCTGAGGCCTAGTATCGAAAATCAAGTTGAGGAAGCCTTACTGTCAATTCAGGCTGAGGCCTAGTTTGTAGAATCAGCTGAAGGAAGCCTTTTTGTAAAGAACTCTGTCTGGCACCTTTGAGATTTGGGATGTTGGAATGCTGGCCTATCCATGGCCCATCCTCCCTCAAACTGCACCAAGACATAAAGTGGGTCTTGGGGGTTCTGTGTGCCAAGTTTGGTTTTGTTGTCTCATTGTTGGGGGCTGCAAAGTGTTTTGGACTTAAACTCCCACCATGCCTGACTGCCTCAGGGCTTTTCCTTACCTCCCTCTGGCACTTTAGAGTCTCGGAATGTTCGTGGCTGGCCAATGGGAGTCGTTTATGCAAATAATGCTGCCACATATCCTTCCTGGCCTGTGAAAGTGGCTGCCCTCCCGCCCTCCGCATACCCGCATACACACATACACACATTCCGTTTTATAAAGGTATACAGATACAGATAATATCTTCCATCTGTAAAAGTGTGTCTCAGCTACTGAGTCCAATTCAGTTCTATAATACTATCATTGCATGTGAAAATAAGCACTATGGTACAATAATACACATCTGTTCATTTAATATGTTCAGTACTGAACATGTAGGAGCGATTTCTTACATTATATTTGTAAGCTATAAATTTTGCTCTTTAAACAAGAAAAGAGAATTAACGTTAAGAAATGGTATGACTTTTGACCATTTTTAATAACATTAATGTCTGCAGTTAGGATCACAAACTTTTGCATCTGAAGACTGTGTTAGTGAATAGTTCCTGTTAAAATATTTAGTATGAAATCATTAACATTATGCAACCTCTACATTCTTTGTAAATTAGTAGGTTCTGAAAAACAATATTTTAAGCTACATTTTAAAGACAGGAACAGAGACTAACTTCTGGACAAAGTATTCTTCTACTCTACTGCCATCTGCTGTGAGGGAAAAAAACACAAAGCAGATTATAAAGATCCTTTGAAAGAGCCCAAACCAAAGCTTGCAGTTTTGCTCAAGCAACGCTCCACTGCCATAAAGCTGTCTGTATAGGCCTTCTGTCTCAATTTCTTAGCATGTTTAAAGACTTTGGGACAGCAATATAGTGGACCCTAGACATTGAACCCCTGTGGTTTTTTTATTAGCAGGAACAATAATATCATCAGCACTCCTTTGATTCCCCCTGTTCTCTCTGAGATTCATGGCAGTTTCTACAAATTGAGTGTAGGGAATAGGAAGGCTTTCATTGCACTATAATGGTGCAATTGTTGTTATTTATATCTTACTTTCCTCTTAAAGACTCAAAGCGCTAACAATGCTGAAACAATACAATTTACAATGTAAAACTTACAATGTATAAACATTAACACTGAACTAAGCATATACGATTTTTGGATTATTTGATTTTAATGTTTATATTAATATGTTTTAACTCCACGTTTTAATGTCCAACTGTTGTTACGTTTTTATGATCTAATTGATAGTTATATGTTATTGTTGTTTTATGTTAGGTTTCATATGTGTATGAGGCATTAAATTTTGCCATAAAATAGGTTGGAAACCACTTTGAGAACCGGGGTAAAAAAAGTGGCATATAATTAAATAAATAAATAAGTAAACAAACCTGGTCAGGTTTAGATTCGTTGGGACTCCAAACCTCCACAGAGATGGGGGAACTGATTAAGATGGTCCGCCCCAGGAGTCTTATAGATCTGGATGGATTCCTGGCAGCTCTTGAGGATTTTCCTGTTACCTTGGCAGGTGATTCTTTCAAATCTCTGGCTGACCTCTGGAATATTGAAATGGCCAGAGTGGTGGATACAATTGCTCCTGAACGTCCCCTTTCACAGAGCAGAGTCAAACCAGCCCCTTGGTTTTCCAAGGAGTTGGCGGCAATGAAGCAAGTGAGACGGAGACTAGAGCGACACTGACAGGGAACTCGAAGTGAATCTGACCAAGCATGGGCTACAGATTATTTGAAAGTCTACTCAGTGGCAATGGTGGCAGCAGAAAAATTGTTCCTTACTGGCACCATTGCATCTGCAAGGAACCATTCAGCTGAGATGTTTCGAATTGTCAGAGGGCTATTACATACTGATCCTCAAGGTGAAATCCCTGACCACTCAGCAGCCCACTGTGAAAAATTCGTAAGGCACTTTGCAGATAAAGTCAGTCAGATCTGTTCTGACTTGGATGAACCTTGGCTCCTGTTTGTCCAGTGTTGATGGAGATTTTTCAGTTTCTGTAGCCTGAGGACGTGGACATGATCCTTAGAGAGGTGAGAGCTACTACATGTATTCTAGATCCTTGCCCTTCCTGGCTGATCAAACAGGCCAGAGGGGACTGGCAGAACAGGTGAAGGTGGTGGTCAATGCCTCCTTGGAACAAGGCAAAGTTCCAACTTGACTAAAGGAGGCAGTTATGAGCCCTATATTTAAAAAGTCATCCCTGAACCCTCTATAATGGACAACTATCAGCGTCCAACCTTTCATTTCTGAGGAAGGTTCTGGAGGGTATGGTGGATGACCTACGAAGAGACAGTGGGAGTGTCTCCCTGTTGGTATTCATGAATCTCTCAGCAGCTTTCAATACCATTGGCCATGGTATTCTTCTGGGTTGTCTCACCGGGATGGGACTGGGGAGCTTACAGTGGCTCTGTCTCATTATACAGGGTGTTTAAAAAAGATGGACCCAATTTGAAATCACTGTCACTACAAACACAAGCTGCTCATGAATGAAACTCTTACCACTTGAAAGGTATAGTTTTTCAAATTATTACTGCAAGATGCCTCTCCCAGTACACAAACAGACCATAGCCTCAGTCATTTGTAAGATAAGGCATTTTGTGTTCCACTATTCTCCCAATATTGTCCATAAAGCAGGTGGCAGTCACATAGAGCTTTTATAAAATGGTCGGTAAAACTTGATAACTTCGTAACTATTTAAATTGTTTGTAACTGCTTGTGTAAATGTAACATGTTGACATTGTGAAATAAGCTGCTTTGAAATTGGGGTCATCATTTTGAAGCCCTTTGCATTCCATTGTATATAGTAGGACTTGAGCATCCACAGATTTTGGTATATAACAATATATACACTATATATCGTTATATAAAATGATGAAGAACTCAAATGTGTACCAAAGAGAGCCTGGGGATATGTGAAATGGCAGGAAGCTACAGCAAGGTATGGCTACATAACCGTTATGCCTAGTGGCAAAAAACAAAGAGTGCTGTGGGGACTTTTCCCCAATATTTCTGAGCCATTGTTGGCTAAATCTATGGATGCAAAACCCAAAAGGGGGGTGGGTGCGCATGCATGCTAAAATGGTAGAGATAAGTTGTTTCCATTACAAAAAGAAAGTTTTTTCTACTAATAGATCAAAAATCAGTGCGCATATACATCTTTATATGGTTCTCTTGTGTAACATATAAAAGAAGTGTACAATGGGTAAAATAGGCACAGTAAAATGTCTGTGTATTAAAATTTTGTTCTTCTACTATTGGTGGATATAAACCAATGACCTGCATTTGTCAGAAATGTGATTTTTGCCAAGAATCAAGTATACAGTGGAAATGTGTTTATGCTAAGCAAAGAAGCTACTGCAAGGGGAAAACAGGAAACATTGTGCAATTGTTTCTTAGTTTAACCAATTAGTACAGCTGCACATCTCTTCAGACGCCAAGATTGACAAAGAGATAGATCACAGATTAGCAAAGGCATATAGTGCATTTGGAAGGCTTCACAAAAGAGTCTGGAGCAACAAGCACCCGAGGCAAAGCACCAAAATCAGTGTGTACAGAGCTATTGTACTATTTTCCTATATGGGTCTGAAACATGGGTCACCTATCGCCAACACCTACGACTCCTCGAACGCTTTCATCAGCGCTGTCTTTGCACAATCCTAAATATACACTGGACCGACTATGTGACTAATGTTGCTGTCCTTGAGCAATCAGGGATCACCAGCATTGAGGCCATGTTATTGAGAACACAGCTACGCTGGGCAGGGCACGTCTCTAGGATGGAGGACCACCGCCTCCCAAAAATACTACTCTATGGTGAATTCGCCACAGGTCAACGCAAGAGAGACGCCCCCCAAAAGGGATATAAGGACTCCCTGAAACAACATCTCAGACTCGGCCAGATTGATCACCAACAATGGTCCACCCTGGCCTCACATCGGGAGGCATGCAGACGCACTATCCACAATGCTGCGGCCTCTTTCGAGAAGACACACCGAATGGGTCTCGAAGAGAAACGACAACGCAGAAAGAACCGCAACTTGGAAACAACATCACCCAAGGAGATTTTCTGCTGTGTTTTCTGCAACTGAACTTGCCTATCTCAGATTGGCCTTTTTAGTCATCAACACACTTGTAGAAAGCGTGGGATGAGTCCTTCCTAAGAATCTTGATTCGCGAAGTAATGCCGAGACTTATACTGGTGATTTCAAATATATTTTTTCTATAGAGTATATTTAGAAATGTGTATTTTATCAAGTACCAGTTCTGATGTTTTCTTCAGAGGGTCATATGTACTAGCATTTATGACTACCCTTCTCAGCACAACACATTAATATATGGGAATTATTTATCCCCAGAGAATATACAAGTTCATCAATATTTATTAATTTACTAGCTTGGGGACCCGGTGGTGCCCGAGTTATTTGAGAAAGGCATTGTGTGCCAAGGTTGGTCTTTGGTACTTCAAGTCCCATCATCCATTGTCCACCCTCCTCCAAACTGCACCAGGATGTAGAGTGGGTCATGGGGGCTCTGTGTGCAAAATTTGGTCTTGATCAGCCTTTGGATGAGGTCTTGTGAAGTGAGTGGAGGTACTTCCAAGTCCCATCATCCGTGGTCCACCCTCCTCCAAACTGCACCAGGATGTGAAGTGGATCAGTAGAACATAGAGTGGGTCATGGGGGCTCTGTGAGCCAAGTATGGTCTTTATCGGTCTTTGTTGGGGGCCGCAGCAGTCTTGGGCAATGAGTAGAGGTAGTTGAAGTCCCATCATCCATAGTCTGCCCTCCTCTAAACTGTAGAAGGATGGAGACTGGGTCATGGGGGCACAGGGTGCCAAGTGTAGTCTTTATAGGTCTTTGTTCAGGGCTGCAGTGGTCTGTGGGAAATGAAGCCTTTGAAAGTACTACAAATCCCATAATCCGTGGAGGTACTTCAAGTCCCATCATCCATGGTCCACCCTCCTCCAAACTGCAGTAGAAAGTAGCATGGGTCATAGGGGCTCTGTGTGCCAAGGTAGGTTACTGTCAATTCAGGCCATACACAATGTCCCATTAACTGAGGCCTAGTCAGGAAAATCAAGTTAATGAAGCCTTACTGTCAATTTTGAGCCTGGTCTGTGATTTGTAGGGGCTACAGTGTTGTCTGGGAAGTAAATGGGGTGAAGGTACTGCAAATCCCACATTCGTGGCCCATCCTGCCCTAAACTCTCTTTTGTGGCCTGTAATGTACTGGCCTGCTCTGCTGGTGTTTGGTAACTTTAAAAGGCCAAATGGCAGGCAGCCGTTTTCTAAAAGCTGAGGGGGAGGAGAAAACAGGAATCCATTTTGTTTTCACAGAGCCAAGTGGAATGTTGATGGTGCATATTTTCCCTCAGTGGGAAGCAATCCTGTTGTTTGAATGTTGGGTCTTGAGGGTTCTGTGTGCCAAGTTTGGTCTTGTTCTCTCATTGTTTGGGGTCGCAAAGGGGTCGCAAAGTGTTTTGGCCTTAAACTCCTACCAGGCCTGACTGCCTCAGGCCTTTTCCTTGCCCCCCACCCCCCACGCCCTGCCACTTTAGAGCTTCGGAATGTTCATGTTGGCAACTGCCTCAGGCCTTTGCCTTATCCTCCTCTGCCAGTTTAGAGGGTCGGAATGTTCATGTTGGCTGGCCAATAGAGGCGTTATGCAAATACTCCCTCACTGGCAACCAATCATGTTGTCAGAATGTAGAGGCCGGGAGCCAATCAGAACGCTGCCACATACATACATACATACACACATGCACACATACAGTACATACAAACAAACATTCCGCTTTATTATATATAGTGATGGAGATTTATTATTTACCGTATTTATATACCACCTTTCTCAGCCCAAAGGCGACTCAGGGCAGTTTATCTTTTCATAATGAAGAAACCTAATATTATAGTGATTTTTTAATTTACAATATGCAAACATCAGTAGGTCCCCCCACATGACAATCTTGGGCACTGTTTTTTAGCCACATATGTAACATTTGTTAGACAAGACCACAAGGGCCATCTAGCCCACTCCCTGACATGGAGGAACATGCATTCAATTCTTGTGCCAGCTTTTCTGCTTTTAAAAGTTGATATGCTCAATGCTTGCTCAGTGATGTGATACAGCATTTTCAGTTATTTTAACTCTGATCAGCAGCCTTTTTCACAGTCAGAAAGCAACAATAGGAGGCTTATTTATTATACATTATATAACTTTGTAAAATCTGGTTAAATTTCTTGCAGTGGGAACTGCCCGTTAAAATTTCCTGAGGTATACCTTTTCTATTGCTATTTAATAGAAAAGGGCTGTCCAACTTCTACTGGCCCAAGGGCCGGAATTCCGGTCACTGATCACCTGGGGGGCCGCCCCGCCCCCGCCTCTTCCTCCTCGCCAGCGCGAGGAGGAGGAAGGAAAGGGTGGGGCCTCCCCTTGGCTCTGCCCTCCCTCCCAAAGCACCACGCCGGGTGGCAGAAGCGGGTGAAATCGCCGCTTCTGAGGCTGGCGTGACGCTCAGGAGGGAGGGAGGAGCCAAGCCCATGGCTCCTCCCCCTCCCTCCCAAAGCGCCACGCCGCGGCAGAAGCAAGCGAAATCGCTGCTTCTGAGGCTGCCATGGCCCAGGAGGGATGGCGGGCCCTCCCTCCCAAAGCGCCACGCCAGCCCCAGAAGCGGCGATCTCGCCTGCCTCCGAGACCGCCCGGCATGTCGCTTTAGGAGGGAGGGCGGAGCCATGGGGAGCAGAGCAAAGGGGGGGCGGCCGCGGATGGCGCTTGCGCCGCCACGCGCATACACACTTTTTTTTGGATTTTTTAAAAAAAAAATTAAAAAAAATTGCAGGAGGGTAGGAGGGCCGGATCTAAGGGGCTGGCAGGCCATGTGCGGCCCATGGGCCGCCTGTTGGACAGGCCCGCTATATCATGTACTTCATTAGCATAGGTAGGAGTAGTGCCTGAGCTCCTTCCCTCTCTTTCACACACACACACACAAGTGATGTCAGGGCAAAAACTAGCAGTGCAATAAATTTTTCCTGACAGTCTCCAGCTCATCTAAGATGAAAATACAACTGAACATCAGTGGCAAAAGTCACTGCTTTAGAACAAGTTTCATTCCACCTTTGTTGTTACGGGCAGTATATGTCCATGTGTCCAAATGAATGCTCCAGTGAAAGCTTTGATATTGGGCCCAATTAAAAATTAAAAAGTGATGTGTTACTTGGAAACAATACTTACTATTTTAAAATAAAAATAATGTATTTTATTAATTGTTATTATTTATTTCATTTTTATCTCCCCACTGATAAGACTTGATTTTTTTTACCATTTAACATCCTATGGTAGCTTACCAAACTGAACAAATAAAATATTGCAATTAGCTATGGCATCTTTAAATTTAAAAAGTAAGAATATATGAGAAATACTTTTCAATTTAAGAACTAACTTATATTTGCAACAACTTACATAAACTTTGTATCAGAAATGCATTTAATCCATGAATCAAGTAAATACTTTATGGATCTAAGCACATTTGGCTTGTTTCCTGTAAGTGCACATAGGACTAAGTGTACATTTCAGAACACTAAAAGAAAAGGTTGTTTTCTTGCCCATAAAAGTAAGCCAGCTTAATGGCAGTTGCAGCCAAAATTATTCAGGCACCAAATGGTGCCACCCACACTGAATCATAATAACCCATAAAGTAATGGAATGCTCTGCTGTGTTTTTGAGCCAACAGTAACTAAACTCCTAGGACAGAACCAACATTTTCAAATCACATATAGCCAAGGAAAAACCCCTGAAAATAAGATGCTCAATACCACCCAGTAAACTGTTTCTTCTACACATACTGATTGCTAGTGATGCTTTTTTCCCTGTTTCCCTCTGAATTAGCAATTTTATATGACAAAATGCTTTGTCAGCTTAAAAATTCTGGCTTTAACTATTTTGTATTATTTTCCCTTCAAGAGCCACAGTGAGTACCTTTCATTCACAACAAACACTCTAAGCTATCTGGAAAGGAAAACAGTAGATGCAGTTCAATTTGGAACTTCTATTCATGTGACTAATTATAGTAACTTCATCCCTGCCCCAAGTATACTACAGTTTTCACATAAACAATATTATAGGAACAATATATTTTGCAAACATCACATTCTAAGCTGTTGGAAGTAAAAGGTCTCCATTCTGTTTTGCAAAATACTTACATTGCAAAGAAAACCCAAACTGGTCTTTCCTCTGGTCTAAAGAAGAATGCCTCTTACTGCATCAGCAACACATCAGCCTGTGGCCATTCAAAGGAAACTTGAGCTGGTGAGAGACATAACAAATCAAATGCAGAGCTATGGCATTTTTAAGAGTTGGTATCTAAAGGCACCGGATCTGTCTGATCTTAGAAGCTAACTAGAGTCACTCTTGATTAGTACTTGGGTGAGAGACTGCCAATAAATACCATGTGTATAGACTCTATTTCAGAGGAAGGAATTGGAAAACCACCTCAGATTATTCCTTCCCTAAGAAAACCCTATGGTAATCCATGTGGTTGCACATACATACACATCTAGACACCAAATCAATGTTTTTGAAAAATGTTCTCAATACTAATTGTGCATGGGTTTACATTATTCATTTTTCAAAATATTTTAAGCACTGTGGGGATGGAGGAATGAAAAGTGAGAAAACATTAATATCTTTGGATTCTGTACTACTTTGGTCACTATGCAAAGCAGTGATGCTAATATGCTAAAAAAAAACCTGCATGTGCAACAGGATCTTTATTTACTATTTCTGATATTGTACTTCTCACTTTCAAAGGCACAGGGACTGTGGCGCAGCTGGCTGGGAATCAACTGCATAAGATCTCTACTGACGAGAAGGTCATGAGTTTGAAGCCTGCCCGGGTTAGGGTGAGCTCTTGACCAATTAGTGTAGCTTGTTGTCGACCTTTGCAACCTGAAAGATAGTTGCATCTGTCAAGTAGGAAATTTAGGTACCACTTTGTGGGGAGGCTAATTTTAACTGATTTATGAGGCCATAAAAATCTCCAGGAAGTATGTAGAATGAAGGAATGCGACAGCTCCTCCTGGTGGCCAGAAGCTGGAATGTTAAATAGCCTCTGTGTCTTTGTCTATATATGTTGTGTGTAACTGGCATTGAATGTCTGCTTGTGTATATACATTGTAATCCGCCCTGAGTCCCCTGTGGGGTGAGAAAGGCGGAATATAAATGATGTAAATAAAATAAATAAATAAAGGGACAAACACTTTTAAAACTGAATGTACTGTGACAAAAATTCCAAATGAAGTACTATTTTCCCAAAGGTTTTCTATGCATAAACATATTAGTTCTTGGAAGTTTGAATGTTTTTGTTGTGGCTCTGAGATAAAATATGGAACAGTGGAAAAGACCTCGCTTGATTGATGCACAAGGGGAAAAAAAGATCCCAAACTTTCAACTGCATCAAAATTGGTGCATTTATTTGGGTTAGTGGAAGTGGTAACTGAATACCAACAGCTAAATAACAGGGCCCACACACAAAAGTTGGAATGAAATAAGGCCCATTTCATGAACCTAAAACTGTTTGGTTTGTTTATTTATTTATTTATTTATTTATTTATTCGATTTTATATTCCGCTCCTCCCTGCAGGCTCGGGGCGGATCACAATTATAACATACAATAAAACATACGGTAAAAACACATGGTAAAAACATGGTACATAACCGAGGTGGAACAGGTCTACAGTTCTTTACTGAGACAGGACGAGCCAATCACGTTTGGGTTAGCCAAACGCTAACCTGAATAAGGCTGTCTTACATTCCCTTCGGAAGGGAAGGAGTTCAGGGGTCGCTCGAATGTACTCAGGGAGCGAATTCCAGAGTGCTGGAGCCGCAGCAGAGAAAGCTCTCTGTCTAGTACTGGACAGATGGCAGGAGCGGGGCGATGGAACCACCAACAAATTTTGCTCTTCCGAGCGCAGTGATCTCGGGGGAACATACGGGGTAAGGCGGTCCCTCAGGTACATAGGCCCCAGACCGTACAAGGCCTTGAAGGTTAAAACCAGCACCTTGAAGGCAATCCGGTACTCGATGGGAAGCCAGTGCAGTTGCCGAAGGATGGGAGTGATGTGCTCCCTCACTGGTGCTCCCACCAGCAAGCGAGCAGCGGCATTCTGCACTAGCTTGAGTTTCCGGATTGTCGACAAGGGAAGGCCCACGTAGAGGGCGTTACAGTAGTCCAGTCTCGAGATGACCGTCGCTTGGATCACCGTGGCCAGGTCCTCCCTGGACAAGTAGGGGGCCAGTCGCCTAGCCTGCCGTAGGTGGAAAAACGACACCCTGCTGACCACGGAGACCTGGGCCTCCATGGTCAGCAGGGAGTCCAGCTTGACACCTAAGCTCTTAACCAAGGGTGACGGGCTAAGTTGCTCGCCATCCAGGGTAGGCAACCGGCACTCGTCCAGCCCAGGGCGACCGGGCCACAAGATCTCCGTCTTCGACGGATTCACCTTCAGCCGGCTGGCACGCAGCCAACCAGTCACGGCTTCGAGGCATTGATGGAAACAATCGGGTACGGTATCCGGCCTGCCGTCCATTCTCAGCAGAAGCTGGGTGTCATCAGCGTACTGATAACACTCCAGACCAAAGTCGCGGGCCAGCTGGGCCAATGGGGTGCATATAGATGTTGAATAATAAGGGCGAGAGGATGGCCCCCTGGGGGACCCCACAACTTAGTGGGAGCCTCCTGGAGACCTCCTCTCCCCTCTCCACACGCTGTCCCCGATCCTGGAGGAAGGAGGCCACCCATTTGTTCTGGAGATTATTCTATAATGTGGGAGAGCAACTTGATGTGAATCTCGGCCGAGGGACAGGTATCACTTCTGTGACAACTTCCTCATCTCATGGGACAGTCCAATATCACAGGATGTTCTTACCGGTTGATCATACTCTGGAAAGCCAGCCCAGGATCCCTCTCCTTAAAGCTTGTTTTTATAATGGAGAGTAGTACCGGTAGTTGTTGTCGTCATCCCAGACAACCGTAAGAGTGATCTCTTTCCCAGCCCTCCCACAAGTCTCAGAACGTAGTAAGGCAATTCCAGAGGTCACCCTACAACCGAAAAGGAGAGAGGTGCCAAGGTGTGCACCAACTAAATTTCCCCCTCACAAATCATCTGCCATTGAAAGGGATAGACCTATTTAGGACACCATCCAAAGCCCATTTTCCCATTCCATCAAGATGCAGTGCAGGTAGGCGAAAAAACACTTGCTAAAAAGGAAGGGGGATTCCTATCCGGCCCATTATGCAGTGAGGGCAGAAAGGTTGGTCAAGCAAAGGAGGGATGGGGGCTAATCTGTTTATATGCAATTGGCAGCTCCCCCTGTCACATACTGGGGGCCAACGGGACTGTCCGATCTCATGTGATTAGAGCTTCCCTCTGATTTGTGGAGGAATTCAATTGGTCCTTCCATCCCTATGTAACTGCACTGCTGTAACCTGGGTGGACCTTGCATCCAGAACACACAGCAGATGATTTAATCTCTATCGAATTTAATGATGGAAGTTAAGCCAACACATCTTTTGAAGAAGTAAGAGCATACTTTTATTCTCTTCTATGGAAGAGAGTATTCCAGTACACTTCAGAGACCTAAAAAATTACATATAACATGTGATAAAATCGGGAGACCTCAAGAATCTATTGGTGGCAAACGCACACACAGAGAATTATTTCAGACTGGTTTCAGACAATTTTTCATTTAGAGATGGATGTAGCAACAGTTCAACAACAAGAGAGATAAAAGGTACTTATCTGATAGGGCTTGGATCCCCATGATTGTGCAAACCTCTTAGTAAGCCCATTAAGATTATTTTGTCGAATAAATAATTCTGCTTTTTAAGTGTCTGGTAAGGATTTTTTCCCCAGCATATGACTGAGGTACAAGCAGTGACACAATGAGTGACCTACTGGGTGACACCAACCTTAGTGATGCCACTGCTGGGACATGTCCTTCCTGGTTCATAAAAGTAGCCAGAGGGGGCTAGATGACTGGGTAAGAGGCATAGCTAATTTCTTCACTATGGCAAGGCATTGTGGTAAAGCCATTACTAGGGGAAAAAAGATCCTACCATCTTGGAGAATGACTGGTCAGTCTCCAATATCCTTTTCTTGGGCAAACTTATAGGTCTCTGGGTTCCAGGGATTCCAGGATGAGACAGATTACCAGATTACACTTCAATCTGGCTTCTGGTCTGGTTATAGGACAGAAATGGTTTTGATCATTTTGGCGAATGACTAATGCAGGGCATCGAACTGGGGAATTTTTTCCCCTATTCGTTCTGCTGGACTCTTCTGCAGGTTTCAATACGATGGTATCCTTCTGCGTTGCTTCTCTGTGATGGAATTTGGAACCACTGTTTTGCAAATGAGGGGAGAACTCAGAAATTGTTGTTGGGGGGGGGGTGTTCTTTTTCAATCCCCTCCTATTAGTTCTGTCCCACGTGTTGTTTAATATTTCCATGAAATTACTTATCCAGAGTTTTGAGGTTGAATGCCAATGACACCCAACTTTACATCACCTTACCATCAAACCTCAAGGAAGGAGAACTACTGTTTGCCCTTAGTAGTGGATTGGATGGGAACTAACAAACTGAACCTTAAACCAGACACAACAGATGTGCTCCCAGTAAGTCAGAAGGCAGAGCAAGGAATAGGGATTCAACCTGTGCTAAATGGAGTTTCACTCTACCAGAAATCTAAAGTTCACAACTTGGATGTATTTCGAAACTCATAGATCTGAGTCTGAATGCTCAGGTTTCAATAAAGAACAGTAGTGCACCTTCCTGGATGTGGTCTATCAAATGCAATTTTCTGAACCAGCACTCCAAATCGAATCTAAAGTTCTTAACCCTTTTGGTACTAATGTTGCAAAGTGGTCCCTGGTTAAAAAAAGGGTTGGGAACCACTGCACTAGGAAGACAGAAGTAATGCAACAACAGCTGTATAATTTCTACCACAGATACAAATATCTATATATATAATTTTGGTGAGTCCGTTTAATGTCGTATATAGACAAAGAAACTATGGCTCGCAGAAGCACCAAACTTGGCAGCCTACTGGACCATTACACTCGCTACAGACAACAGCAAAAAAACCGGACCTACATCCCTCCCAACACCCCAAAAAAATGAACCCCAAAAAATTGCCAACTGAACTCCCACCCAGCCACTTCGCTGCCAGCGCCAACGTTTGGAACGTTCGCACATGGCAGCCAGAGCGCCTCCTCCGCCTCCTCCTTTGATCAGGAAGAGCGGCGTGGGGGCCTGGAGGAGGGAAACCCCTCCCCTCCTCCCCAGCCCCTCCCACCTCCCCCGCCACCCCCTCGGCGCCCGGTTCAAACGGGTGGCGGGGCGTGGCCAGGGCGGCGACCCACGCCTCCCCCCTCCCCAGCCCCCCCCCCCTCCCGCGGCCCGAGCTCCGCGCGGGGCGTGATATAAGAGTGGCGAGGGGGCGTGGCCAGGGGGCGGGGACACGCCTCCCCCCTCCCCAGCCCCTCCCACCTCCCCCGCCACCCCCCTCG
Source organism: Anolis apletophallus (assembly GCA_030556195.1). NCBI lineage: Eukaryota > Metazoa > Chordata > Lepidosauria > Squamata > Anolidae > Anolis > Anolis apletophallus. Next base: position 44,712,997 of record JARBWK010000010.1, on the reverse strand, counting down.
GCGCCCGGTTCAAACGGGTGGCGAGGGGCGTGGCCAGGGGCGGGGACACGCCTCCCCCTCCCCAGCCCCTCCCACCTCCCCCGCCACCCCTCGGCGCCCGGTTCAAACGGGTGGCGAGGGGCGTGGCCAGGGGCGGGACACGCCTCCCCCCCCCAGCCCCTCCCACCTCCCCCGCCACCCCCTCGGCGCCCGGTTCAAGCGGGTGGCGAGGGTAACGGGCCAGGGGCGGGCCTCCCCCCTCCCAGCCCCTCCCACCTCCCCCGCCACCCCCTCGGCGCCGGTTTACAGGGTGGCGAGGGCGTGGCCAGGGGCGGGGACACGCTCCCCCTCCCCAGCCCCTCCCACCTCCCCGCCACCCCCTCGCGCCCGGTTCAAAACGGGTGGCGAGGGGCGTGGCCAGGGGCGGGGACACGCCCCCCCCCCAGCCCCTCCCACCTCCCCCGCCACCCCTCGGCGCCCGGTTCAAACGGGTGGCGAGGGGCGTGGCCAGGGGCGGGGACACGCCTCCCCCTCCCAGCCCCTCCCACCTCCCCGCCACCCCCTCGGCGCCCGAGGGGCGTGGCCAGGGGCGGGCCCCTCCCCCTCCCCCCCTCCCACCTCCCCCGCCACCCCTCGGCGCCCGGTTCAAACGGGTGGCGGGGGCGTGGCCAGGGGCGGGGACATGCCTCCCCCCCCAGCCCCTCCCACCTCCCCCGCCACCCCTCGGCGCCCCGGTTCAAACGGGTGGCGAGGGGGCGTGGCCAGGGGGCGGGGACACCTCCCCCTCCCCAGCCCCTCCCACCTCCCCCGCCACCCCCCCTCGGCGCCCGGTTCAAACGGGTGGCGAGGGGGCGTGGCCAGGGGGCGGGGACACGCCTCCCCCCTCCCCAGCCCCTCCCCTCTCCCCCCCGCCACCCCCCCTCGGCGCCCGGTTCAAAAGGGTGGCGAGGGGCGTGGCCAGGGGCGGGACACGCCTCCCCCCCTCCCCAGCCCCTCCCACCTCCCCGCCACCCCCTCGGCGCCCGGTTCAAACGGGTGGCGAGGGGCGTGGCCAGGGCGAGGGACACCCCTCCCCCCAGCCCCTCCCACCTCCCCCCGCCACCCCCCCTCGGCGCCC